>CM067223.1:17017839-18217839 GCA_034190945.1 Octodonta nipae
AATTGGATTTAATAGAAAAACCGAATGATCTAATTTTTTTTTTTACGAAAAAGAAGAAGAAGAAAAATATCATCTAGTTCTTTCATCATTTATGCCTGAAATGTAGGCACAAAAGTAATCCTCTAGCTACTCGCAGAAGTGTTTTGTATATTTTTTAATCGTACCTATGTTTCAAACAAAATCATACAATACACTCTTTGAAGTGTCATTCTTTTATAAGCTAGACAATACATATAATATTGTTAAAAAATTTATTCGCCGCCACTGGAGTAACATTAGTCATTCAGACGAAAAACGAAACATCAATCTCTACGATAATAAAAAATGAGCGGCACTGTCTAGAACTTTCTATTGAACAAAAAGTATTGAGATCGAACGCTGAGAGAAACACAGAGGTTCCGAATCTGCAGCCGTTACGTGTAACTGCTGTTCTCCAGTAACTCCTAGGTTAGAATGTCACTATAGAATTTTCAAGTTACTTCACTTGTCAGAGATATTGAATACTCACTTCGAGGTGTCATTCTTTTGTACAAAAGAGTGATTAGGAAACTCTGTGTGCTATTTTCCCCGAAAATCCTAGATGTCGGTCTTGCGTCTACATACTTATGCAATCTGTTATCAATACTTTCTCTTGAGATAACTACCAAGTGAAAGGATCGATAACTAAATGTCATCGTTTATTTCTAATTTCATTTGCAAAATATCATATTACTAATCCTTCTACTTCTTACATTTCAATAATTTTTGTCAATTTTTCGGAAGCTTCCTCGTTTATTGTTGAGATCCATACCTTTCCGGGATGTCACCTCCAATCACTGTATACAAACATCTTTACGACTTTACAAGATATGACGTGCATTTCTAAGGCATCATCTCCCATTCTTGAAGCTTAGCAATAAAGGATTTTCAGATTTAGGTGAAACCAACACCTTTTCTGAGTTCGAATCAAATAACATCAGAGAGTGGTTTTATTTTTAAAAGGAAAAATATACCGGCAACAAACTTTTACCTCAAGTCTGACTACACCAAGAAACGTCTATAAATACGTAGCAATTTCTCAGAAAAATAGAGCGTTTATCACAGAAATGATGCCGAAGTAACCTTTACGTAAGCTTATTTGGGAATTTTCACATTTGAAAAATCATCAGCATCAACCGCACAGAGCTATTCCATCAGAACACGTCGTTTCGAATGTAGCCCGCAGCCACCTTCGAAAACAAAAGCCCAACGTTATGAAATGATATGGCAAAAATAGAGCAAATATAGAAAAATAGAGAAAAACCATTGAAATGAATCCAACGGTCCCATTCAATCGCCACATTTTCGGCTATAAATTTGCAACAGAGAACGCAATGACTCCTGCGCGTACAGTAACGATTTTTGCTGCCGCAGTGGCGCCCTCGGCGGATTCGAACAGAATCTTCCAGTGTCCCTTCGGCACCTGTACTCGATCCGGGACAGTCGGCAGTGTACGCGCGAGATTTTCTGAGGGAAAAGTCACGCCAACGTCGATCCAAAAACGGGCGCACGCTAATCAACTTTTTTACGAAACAAAAAAATCAGGTGACCTTCTCCCACGGTCAGGAATCGCGGGCGGCCTGGAAAACAGGACAAAAATTGCTGGAAATTTTATTTTTGGTCGTGTTTAAATGCGAGATGCTGTGGAGTGATTGCGGGTAATTGAAAAAGTTTAAAATTCGGGCCTGGTTGAGGAAAAGTTGGAAATTTTAATTTGTGGAAGGTTTGATCCGGATTTGGGTGTTTTGGGAATGATGTGAGTTTGTGAAACTGGTTTCAATTGCATGAAATTTGTGATTTTGAAGTGATAGTGAAGGATGATCGGTAAGCGTGTTGGAAACAAATTTGATACGGTAAGTGATAAAAGGTTATGTTATGTGTTTGTATACATGTATATGACAAGGTAAAATTTTTCAAAATTTGTGGAAAATATAATAAATAAAATTTATTTTAAAAATTGATTTTAACATCTATTTTGAATATGAAGTAAACTGCTATAATTTTTTAACGAAAATTATCTTGCTAAATTCAAAATTATATTGGTGCTTATAAAGCTCATTGATTTCTATTAATCTATATTTAATTTGTACTTTGTTTGATTTATTTAAGGAAATTACGTTGGAAATGCTCTTAATGACAAGCTATGATTTTCAGACCATATGGTTTATCTGTAAAATAACATAGTTGCATTTTCCACACTTTTTCTAAATATTTTCTCTGAAATATTTGTACTGGTCAGTGCACTGTACAGTTTTGGCACTTTTGAGTCCAATCGTCTCATTCCTTTCTTTTATAACTACATTCCTGGACTGTGGTACAAAAACTCACATTATGTAATTGACTGTCTTAGGATAAATTTAATTAAAAGTGATTTTAACTATAAGGAAAAGTTGTACTTAAATTACAAAACTAGAAATTAGGTATAAAGTAATTGATTGATAACATTGTTGAAATAGTATTGGTGTACACTGTTTATCCATATCTGTCATATGTTTTGGAGCTTGTATCATGTAGAAAATTTGTTATACAGAACGTGTTGCTTTTAGGAAATAGTACATTCAGCTAATATGGGCCATCTGAATCCTAAAAGAAAATAAATATTACTGCCTATATGCCAGTTTCTTCAAATGAGAGCAAATATTAACGTTACGTATAAATATTGCGATTGCAAGTGGAACCTTGTGGAACCAGATTTGAAGTATAAATACTTTTAAATATTGACGATCTTAATGCTTTCAATTTAAGAAACAGAATCAAATTCTTATTTTTTGCATCTTGAGTTTTCTTCGTTGGAATCAGGTGGACAAAATATGTTTAATAGGTTTGAAAAACGATTTCTAAGCCAATAACACAAGATTTATAGAAGCCCTGGCAAAATGATCTCCAGCTTATCAGGTTCGACAACTGCAAATGCTATTCTTATTTACGTTCAATAAATGAAAATATATACGATTTACATTAAGTTTTGTTACAGATTTTTAGTTTCCATTACTCGAATAGCATTTGAGAGGATGTTTTCTCAAGTCCTTGAAGTATTCTTGCTTTTAATACGTAAATAGTTCTTATTGGTAATGAATATCTTTGTATGTACCCACAAACGAAAATAAAAGGGTGACAGTAATTCGAAACTGGACAGTGGAAGAAAAACCTCTTACGAAATATACTTCTTCTCGACGCCATTATCTTCTCTTTCTTTGTGTCATTCTTAATAATGATATAAATTTCAAAACAATTAAAATAAATGTAAAGTATTAATTCTAATCTGTAATTTAATCTTTAATTTAACTATATCTCCAAGGAAACTTATGACGTGTTAGGTAATTTAAATACATAATTTTTCACAAAACAGTTACACCAGGGTTTAATCCAACAAATGTTTAATGAAGAAATACTTTAAATGCTTTTTTTCATTTAAAATGTAACTTTGGATTCTTTCTCTTTATGTCATTTAACATCATATCACCATTATATTCAAGAATATATATTCATTTGGGAAAATGTTCACTACAGACATATATGCTGATTCTTGAAAATCATTTGTTAATATTTTTTCTTTCTACTTTTAGTACTTCTGCAACACTAAATACTTATTGCCTGATCTATTCTTTTTTTAATGATATAATTGGCTACTGCCCAATGCCAAACCATATTGAGTTTAAAATAATGTGCTCCCAAAAATATTTACACATTACAATAATTCAACTCACAATGAACAAATTCAACCTACAAAGCACTAATGCAATTATAGGGCACTGGAAAAGAATCGCTCAACGAATCAACGATTCATATCGGTTTTATAACATTTTATTCAAAGGATAATTTTGTTTTGTAAAAATTGATCTAGTTATCATAATATCTCGTGTCGAAGAAGATGAGTAATCTTGAGTAAAGAATAAACAGGCAGATATGAGACAGTTGGACACCGCTGCAGTTGATTGGTAAAAGTAGGCTTACTTTTTGGAATAGTATACATTGCCGTCGATAGACCTTTTTACTACACCGTGATGAATAATTCTATATTAATTTCAACTATTATTCAGTAGTCTTAATGTAAAATGTTTGCCTTATAATATAAAGCTTGTCAGCTCACAAAAGAGAAGGCAAGTAAGAACTTCTGACGTATGTTAAGTCTGTAATTTAATAATCGCAATTGGAATGTTTATTAGAATGAAAAGTAGTAAGTTTTGTGCAGGAATTATATGTTAATTAGATGTAATATTGTTTATTAATTATCTATAATAGAACAGACCTTTAATATATCACCTGGTCCCTGATTATTATACAGAGCACTGAGTTGTTTGGGTATGGGTAGTTTCAAGATCAAGGTATTGTATGGTGTGGTCGGAAAATGTCGAAGCAAATCAAATGCAGTTTCAAGTTATACGCTTCATCCCCATAGTCATCTGTTTTCATATGTGTCAGTGTGGGACTCCGTTAAAAAGCTTTCGCTTTAAAAATTTGTATAGAACATGATCAGGTAAATGCACAAGTTATCCACATATTCCACATAATGAAATTGTTAACTGTTCTAACAAGTATGATGGATATTTTCCATAGCAAAATTAGTAATAACTTTTATCGCTTCAAAATGTACAATAATAATTGACTCATATAAAAATCATGTAAGTGCACGTCCCTTAGCATGTCCCACAAGTCTTTAAATTGAAGAAATCATATTTGAAATTCATCCAAGACAATGAATAAGCATAAACTAAAGGAAAAGGTTTTTCAATATCAAAATACTGGACATATATATTTCGACGTTTTAGGGCTTTAGTTAACATCTGACACTCTTGATAAAGCCTTAAAACGGCGAAACATGTATATCCAGTATTTTCGAGTAAAATTTTTGAAACACTTAAAAGCTATAATTGAAAAACCTTTTTCTTTAGTTATTTCAATAATGTTTCATAAAAATCCTACTGCAGGAACTAAACATTAGTCAAAACGCGTCGGATAGTTTTTAAAAAAACGTAAATTGTGGAAATTGCGATTGTAGAGTTATCAGTTAATTATTATAAAAAATTTCCATCAAGTATCGGCCGAATCAATTCAGTGACGATAAGCAGCACTTGCTCAGTTTTGCTTTTATTATATAAAATATACGTTTGAAATAAATGTCAAAGCTAAGAAATGAGATGGCTTATCCAGACACCTTCAAAATCTGATTATAATAACCGATTTCGTTCTAGAGATTATGTCAACACCTAACAATTTGGTAGCTTTTCAGCTTTCTTGGTCTAGTCGGTTAGGCGTAGTTACAACAATAATAATTGTTCAAAGTTTCTGAAGCACAAATGTTATACCAGTGCGACATCTGCATAAATTTTACAACAGTATCGATTACCAAGACCAACTTCTGATGGTCTTTGGATCCTTTTTCTGATTTCGTGGACTTTAGATCACGATCAAAGTTATAAACTTCTAACTTGCCACAGGGTACTTTCTCTGACTGAAAAAGATGAACCGAATTGGGAATAATCATCAAACTAAACAGGTTTTTCCAACATCAGTAGTTTTGATTTTCTTCAAAATCCAAAAGACTATTACGCCATTCCACTTGGAGAGATGTTACTCTCTGTATCTCAATTCACCTTAATAATATGTTAACCTTCTAGTAGGCGTATCCAGTCTAGGAGACCAGAAGAAGTTAAAAAAGTACTGTTATTGAGCCTCAACGTAATTTTCTGTATTACCGTTAGTTATCTACTTTCTGTCGGGTAATGCAGTGCATTTGAAAATTCCAAAGTAAATTTTAAACCTGCTGCTTGAACCGGGTGCACCCATTATTGTAAAGTTAAAAATTTATTTGAAAAATTGAACTATTTAATGCCAGTATGTGGAAATTGGTTAGACGCTAAGCGATAATTTTTATATCCTATTTTATTTGCCGCACCATTTTTGATATCACAGCAATTATTTTCTAGGCATTTTAGGTATTTAATAAATAATATAAATATGCTCAAATGTATCAAAATATTTTTTTGTATTTTATAAATATGAGAGTGTATGTATACTTGTTTCTAACACTTAACAATTATCTTTTAGTTTTATGAAATTTCATACTTCTTACTTCTTACTAAGTATAAGCAAATACTTACGTTCCATACTATATAAGTTTTTAACCACCCTGTATAACTATAATTCAACTCCACCTTATATTTCAATCATCCTGTATATTCAATTGCTTCTAACATTTTTTGAACCCTACGCGTTATAACTCGAGTATCTTTACTCCATATGCTTATTTAACCATTTTTTATCCACTCTGTATAACTATAGTTTTACTTTAGTCTTATTTCAACCACCCTGTATACGCAATTACTTATGTGCCACTCAATACAACATTTTTTTTAACCAGCCTGTATAACTTTAATTCTATTTCACCTTATATTTCAACCATCCCACCTGTCTAATATTTCAACTGGCACATTGCCTGATGCTTGAATTCCGATGCACGCACACACCTACCAATGTATACCATATAGACAACATCGTTTACCTAAAAGTGTTTCTTTTCGATACACTAATGGAATATTTTCTGACATTTAAATGAAATTCAATGAGAACCGTTACTAATACCCTGTATGATATAATTTCATGGCATATCTCAACATTTAAACTCTGTATTTATGATGAAAATTTGACATTTACATTATTGTTTAAACGAGTTTGTGCAAATATCTTTACGATTTTCAGAAAAACGATATGTTTTATGTTATAGATAATTATATGGAATCAAGCTATAACATATATTTGTAGAATTCAATTCAAATATTCATATTGGTTGAGCCGTTTTAGAGAAAACAGTGTGGATTTATCGAAATTCATTAAAATGTAGTGCCTTAATTATTGTTTTCTCTGATTTGCCGGAAAACCGTCAAATTCATGTTACAGAAAATTATTTGGTACCTTTCTGTAATACGCATTAATATAATGGCGTTTAAATCATCAAATTTGCCAAAGCCGTTTTTATGTAATCACTGAGCACACATAAAAAATGTGACGACAAATTGATAACCTCGGCCTTTTTGGAAGTCGGTATTTATTACTTTTGCTATGCAAGGTGTGATCTTTAGACATTAATGAAAGTATGCTAAGGGGGCATCCATAAATTACGTTGAATTTAAATTTCTCTATAGTTACATTCGTTAAATAAAAGTCATGGTCTCTTAAAAAGCAATATTTCAAATAATCTTACGTAAAAGCAATTTAGGAATATTAGCAAACACCAACCCACCCTAAAATGTCTTACGTAATTTATATATGTTCCCTAAGCTCTTTATGACAGTTTAGTTAAATAATCGAAATTTGAAATAACGGCCTTATACGCGTTCAATGACAGATTCATGACTTTCAGAAAATGATTGCCCGTCAATGACTCAAGTAATGGTTTTTGAAGTCAATAATACAAATGAAAGTAAGAGCTTTAAGGTAACGATATACAATTTCTTAGTTGTCGATATACATAGATGCAGAATCGTGTAAACTCAACTAAAATGTCCAGATCTCTTTTATCAATAATTTAACCAAAACCTTGTGTGACTTTGTCTGCTTTATAAAAACTACTCTAACATAAGACATTTACCCATCTCACACTTAAATTGGCTCAATCGGGCTCTAACTTAATGTAGTCATTAACTATTTAAACATGATCGAAAAATTGTATGTCAACTAGCAAGGCTAACTTCTCCCAGCCAAATACACCCAGGTGTCGTGTTTAAAAGCTGAAAACGGAAATGGACCCAAGCTGGACCTCTTTGGACCTCCTCAAATAACAATAGATGTAGATGACTTAACCCTAATTTTTCAGAATCCTGAACAATATAATTTTCAAATCAGTTTCATATGGACAACTTAATATTAAAATAACAAAGTAAACGCATCCTGAATTCTATTAACATCCGTCTAACTATACCAGAATTGTCAGAACTTCCGAAGTTGAATAATTTAAACGATACTCCGCTATTACTCTGTATTCAATCATAGGAAATGACTCTGTTATTTGGTATCGAAAAACAATAAATTCCCCCTTCACATCATTATTATGTGATGTGATGATTCATCCTAATCCGTGATTAATTCTAGACGTTCCCCGGAAGCGAAAGTTTCCCAACAGCATTAGCATAATCCCACAGCTCACCAGAAAACATCAATTAACTTTTTTTTCTAATGGACTCTTCGTCGTGCTAAACTTTTTTTTTCACTGGAAGCATAACAGCTTCATGTTTTTTGTATTTGCGTTTACGAGTTGACCTCAATCAATCATTTCGGCGAAACTAATTGTGAAGCACGCCAATTGCCATGAAAGTTAAAGCTATTTTTTTGAGGGCAGCAATTTCGGAATTACATTAAAAGTGTGCTGTTGCCAAATGGTGATTTTAACGCGTTTACAACTCTGGTAGTAAAGGTTCGATTTGTAATACTCATAACAACATCCGCTTCAATCCAGTAATATAATTTTGCACAAATAAAACAGTTTGTTAGAGACAATTTTGGTTATTTTTATGATCTGGTAACTGTTCAACTTACAGAAAAATATTTTTAGTTTGTTGTATATTAATCGGCATAGTTTTTCTCCAGTGCTTCAAAAACCCATAAAACATTAAAATGGAAGTTGTTTTAGTTGATTTTACTGTGTATATGTAAGCATAAACCTTGACTTGACCCAAAATCAACAACGTGGAGATGTTCAACCTTTTCGCCAACTGAAAACCTCTAGAAACCAAAGCGAAATGAAAAGCCATATGACTGGAGAAAACTTGCTGAGATTAGAGATAAAACTGTCTGCAAAATGTCTTGGAGGATATAATTTAAAGAAGTTTCCTCAATAAAATTGGAGACACCAACATTTAGAAATACAAAGTCGATGCCTTTGCCGATATGTCTAGACAAATGATAAGTCTCTTTCGATGCTGGTGGCAGGTCAGTTGTCATGTAGATCAGCTTAAGTGAGACTGTCTTGAAATATTGCAGAGATGACAGCAGTCGAATCTAGTCATCATAGACAACTGTGAAGTCAAAGTTTTAAGGCCAACCGAAATTCAGCCAACAATATCCAGGTGCAAAGAGTCAGAGGTGGATCTATATACAAATACTGAGCGAAGCAGAAGCAGAGTTTTGATTAGGGGAAGTGGTAATACGACATTTGCTGATATTTTATATTGGGAATGGATGTCAATCAGCAAACAAACATGTCTAACAAACCACACATCGTTCTGCGATTCTTGAATAAAGAATACTTATTGGTGTTGCCTACCTGTAATCATATGACTCTCTGGAAATATACCTTGGGTTGTATTGTTGGATTTCCAACAACTAGAACGTGAATACTTGATTAGGCAGGGCGACAGCTATAGCGAAACAAAACATATTTTCAGGATATAGAATATGTCAAACCTCTATATTAGAGTCTCGTATGTACATTTACATAGACCTCCTGTGACTGGAACGAACAGTTAAAAGATCGCATAGCCAGCTTAAGCTCATCAGTACTCTACCATGAGCTACCGTAGTCTATTGTATGGCTACATCCCAAATTCTAATTAATTCTCTTTCACCTCTAGCTTTCTCACCTTCGTCATATTCCACACTCGAAGTCTCTGAAGCGGGTTGCCTACAAAGCCAGAGTGCACCTTCTCCAAAAGCCATAAGTCATCCAGAACTGTGTCAAGTAGTCAAGTGAAAATCCATTTCTGTGTAAATATATAAATAAATAAAATAGAGTTCTCGGGCCGTGCCTACCTTGGCGTTCGTTCCCAACTCTCTCTGTCACAACATACTTACCGGCTGATCCTTCTCCTCCTATCTTTGAGGTAGGTATCTATGACAGAAACACTTTCTCGTTTCTAACCAGTAGAAGGCATAATCAATTGCGAGGAATCCTAAACACAACAGTGAACAATGCAGATTCCAGCCAATCATCTATGGCGCAAATTCTACTCTGCGGTAGCGAACTGAAGAAAACAGATATTTAGCTGCAAAGCAAAGTTATCGAATCGTCTAGAAGCCATTTGTTTCTTTCCCCAGAACATACCTTTTACTGACCACTCTAACAGGATCTCGACAAGGCACGGCAATGATTGTACAATGTGAACTAGCTTGAAGGTTTTCGCTCTTGGTGCCTCTAACGTGACAATCATGCAGGCACCATAACATCAGATGGAAAACGAAACGCAGGCATCCTTTTTAAGTCAAATGTTATCAACAAAGCGGGTCCATTCCCAGGGTCTGAAAGAAGCAAACAAATACATTCAGAAGGCAGTTGCTCAGCAGATTTGATGTGAAACTAGAACTTCATTCTGGCCAGCGCTGAAACCAAGTGCAAAATACTGACCAATATGAATCTCAGATCCAGCCGTTACACTTTACAAACAACTGAATAGTAGAACGGTTAAATTCGACCATAGGACAGCATGTGGTGAGCATGTGGCACGTCTTTTAGTGACTTTCTTTTCAGCAGCATGTCTATGACATCAACCAGCAAATGATTTGGGAAGAGCTGTCTGTAGAATTGAAAAAATGAATTATTTAACTGTTCTTATTTGTCAGTTTTAAGCTCAGATGAAAACAGATGTCGGGTATTGCTATTGGAAGAAAACCTGTTATGGAGTAAAGAAGAATTTAACTGAATTGCATCAAAGAGCAACAAACTTGCTTTCTGAACGATAGTTGTCTCATCTCTAGTTTGTATCTTTGTCTTTTTTTGGGAACGATACCATAATTGTTAGAAAGTCTGAGATGTAGTGCTCTAATTATACAAAGGTCAAAAAAAGCAAGGGTAAACTACAAAGTTTATGCATGCATAGGGTGAACAACAAGAGATGTCATGTATTGCTTCTGACGGTTAGCAATCCCCGAAATCAAGGATGTGCATTTTGATCAGCAGACTTGATATCAATATGTAGATACCTCCATCAGAGAAGGAAGGCTTTACAGTGTTTGAGTTTAGGGCGTAGATTCGATTTGTTCCGGGAAATTCTGGCGAATACTGGAAAAAGGGATAACTCCATAAGGGATTCGAGAACTTACTAGCATAAGTATTTTGAAGCGAGAAATAGGTATTTGAAGAGAAGTGTTACACAAGATTGATAATTTCAGAAGAAATATTGTTTTCGGATTTAGAATATTTATTATTTCTTTAATCGGTACATTAGTCAAGAGGGACAAGACATGGAAACTGACCAGAATAACTCTACCGAACTGAAAATGGGCCTAAGAGGTATGTCTGACTTATGAATTTTGGATAGTTCATAGATTTTTAGAGTTTTATAAACTTTTCCTCGTAGTTGGTAGATTGGATTTCTCAGTGATTTCTTTAGTCATTTCCTCTGAGCATGTGGTGAGATTGTTGTAAATAATTTCATATCCTGTACATTTGCTGTAAACTATTCATTCATTGTGTTCAGATATTTCTTAATGTTAAGAATAACGGACGCCTTTACCAGAATGAAGACTGAGTATGTTCTCGATAGATGTAAATTCGTATCAGGAAGTTTTGCAAATTTGAATCTTGAGCTTCAATGTATCAATAATTTGACTAGTCAAATTAAAGAAATTACTGCAAACATTGCTGAAAAAAATTGACCTTGGCACCTTCGCCAAAACATACAATTACAAAAGTCAAGCAGATTTCACAAAGAAAAACAGAATACAAAACGAATACTGAATAAAGTCTGCTTTTAATTATATTAAGTGAAAGCGATTGTATAGCTAGTATTTCTATAGCGTTCAGCCATTCCTGGTTGAGAATAATCAAGGATGAAATTAATAATGGTTGAACAACCCTGTATATTTTTAATTTTGAATTTTATCTTGTTCATTTGTTTTAAGTTATACCATTGAAAACGGGGTCTGATTTAAGCCTTGAAACGTTTGGATTATTTGAAATATGCAGACTTTCCAAGTATATGTTGTGATATTCCCATATAACTTGTGTTTTAAATTTATTTTAGAATGATCTCATGTCTAAATTTCTATATTATATATAGAACTTGGCACCAATTTACACTACAGTTCTTAATACGGTTTTATTCGTGTCAATGTGTACGTATGTATCTATCTATTTAACAGAAACTTTCAACGTAATTTTCACCAACTTAAAGAAGTCCAATTAAGTTGAAAATTGACACACGTGTCAAGGATCGATGACAATACTATTCTTTAAGTTGAATTTTCCCATTTGTTGTGTTTTTGTCACTGTTCTTGACTAAATACAAATACGTCTATTAACTACTGCCATCTAGTTGGCAGTAGTAGAACTGCAAAAAATGGAAAAGTTAGCAAACATGAAGTAAATTTTAAATTAAAAATACATCGTTATGAGACTAAAAATAATTATAGTTTAAGAAACTATAATTATTTTTAGTACGCTTTAGTAACAAATCGAACTAAAAATAATAAAATAAAATAATTTTTAATTATGAACAGTTTATATTACAGTAGTAGAAAGTAAAAAGCGCGGGGTGCATTTCACTATATTTGCATAACTATCCTCTTATAAATATTTGGCAATAGAATAATTAATACTTCAAGCACCCCACGCTTTTTACTTTCTGCTACTGTAATATAAACTGTTCATAATTAATAATTATTTTGCTTTATTATTTTTAGTTCGGTTTGCTACTAAAGCGCATTTTTTAGTTTTTTAAACTATAATTATTTTGTAGGTGAAGTCCACCACCACGTGTAGTCTTAATATTTAACTTGGCTACCCCTTTTCATAATTATGTTTTTGATGGGATAACATTACCATTTGTATAGAAATTGTTGTTTTTTAATATCTTAGACGTTTTATAAATATTTATTGTTTATTCACTTTCTGACATTTTTTGACGTTTATGTCATTTCATTACATTTTTGACCTTTGTTGTTATTTTTAACATTACAAATGTTCTATGATATTTTCGATGTTTTAATATTTCTTTAAATTTCTGACTGTTTGGCAAATTTTGGTCTTATATCCAACTTAAGAAAAGATCTACTAGAACTCCTGGAACAATGTTTCTTAATAATGCCTCTCTTTATAGCCCGGATCAAATAGTTAATGATTTCGCAGAATACTTCAAAAGCGTATTTGTCGACAATTCCCCTAATCAACCTCTAGAAGTTTCTGAAATTAATTCCACACTTATTCAATTACCCAAATTTACGGAACAAGATATTCTAAAGGCAATCAAAATACTTCCAAACAAACTGACATCTAGAAATGACAAAATACCAAGTTTTTTGATTAAAGATTGTGCTCATGTCCTAGCTTATCCACTTTTAGTTATCTTCAATAAAATACTTGAATCACATACTTTTCCTGTTGGAAAGTGGCTCGTGTATGCCCTATCCTTAACAACGGAAATCCAGTGGACATAACTAACTATAGACCTATAACCATCTGAGCAACTTTGCAAAAGTTTTTGAGGTTTCTGTCTACAATGTTATCTACCCCCAAATACAGAACCGTATTTCTCCATTTCAGCACGGCTTCATGAAAAATCGGTCTACAACGACTAACCTTATTGAATTTGCACAATTCGTTGCGGAAGAAATGGACGTGCGAGCCCAGGTGGATGTAGTGTACACAGACTTTTCAAAGGCCTTCGATAAAATTGATCACTCTATTTTGGTAGCAAAATTAAGAAATTTTGGTTTTAGTTACGAACTATGCGCACTACTAACGTCGTATTTATCGAACAGAGAACACTATGTGACATACAACGGTTTTAAATCAATTTATTTTATTGATATTTCATGCGTCCCGCAAGGGTCCAACCTAGGACCGTTGTTTTTTCTTATTTTCATTAAAGATATTTTACTTGAACTGGACTGTAAGAGATTAGCTTTCGCAGATGACCTAAAGTTATACCTAGCAATAAATTCTGCTGAAGATTGTCAGTTATTACAAACACAATTAAATTAATTAGATTCCTGGTGTAATACAAACATGTTATTCTTGAACATATCAAAATGCAAATATCATATACTCGTACGATTGAACCCATTCACTTTGTTTACCAACTCAAAGATATTCCACTACTTAGATGCGATGAAGTCAAAGGCCTTGGTGTCCTATATAGCAGCAAATTGGATTTTTCTAATCACCTTTCGGTCGTAAACTCCTCATCCATGAAAGTCTTGGGTTGTATAATCAGAAACTGTGGATTTTTACAAATTTAGAAGCAATAAAAACACTTTTCTTTAATCTCATTCGTACCAAACTGGAATATGCGTCTTTAGTCTGGAGCCCCTTTTATAGCAACCACAAGAACACATTGGAAAGCGTGCAGAGAAAGTTTTTGAAATTTCTGTCTTTCAGGTCTAGTGGTACCTATCTACAACAGGGTATTGATCAAAAATATCTACTTATGAGCTTAGGTGTTCAGTCCCTCGAAAATCGAAGAATTAATACCAGCATAAGTTTTTTATACAAGTTACTACAAAACCGAGTTGATGTACCAACCTTGTTGGAAAGAATTAATGTTGCGGTACCAAATCATAACTCTCGCAGAGATTATGCTTTCTATATAAATCAATCCCGGACAAATCTTATGCTGAATTCACCTATTCATAATATGTGCCGAAACTTTAATATGATTAGCTCAAGCTGTGATATCCACTATAACAATCTCTCATATATACTTACTAAATCTGATGAAATGTTTTTGTCTAAATGATTAAGATGACCTTTGTTACCTAATTATTACTATATTTAAATAAATGTTTTGTATTTGTACCGATATACCTCATGAAATATTAGTTATCACACTAGTAAAGATATATTAATCAATATATAGTAACTATTTACAATAGTAAATATATATTTAATTTAATTTCTATAAATATATGTATGTATAGTTATAAGTAATCATATTCAATATTTACCTTGTAATTCGGATTTTCCTGTTGGGTAATAAAGCTTATTTATTTATTTAAATCTGATTTTTTTTTGTATTTTTGACGTTTTCAACGTTTTGGGCATTCTTGACACTTGACATTTTTCGATATTTATGGCATTTTCCGATATTTGATAGTTTTGACATTTTCTTCATATTTTAACATTTATGGGTTTTTAAAGTTTTTTACATTTTTCGGTAGTTTATGACATTTTTAATGTTTATTAAAATTTCCGACACCTTTTTAAAATGTTGACATTTTATGACGTTCTAGACATTTTTTGCAGTTGTTGAAATTTTCCTTGTTTTTAAACTTTTAACATTTTTAAACTTTTTCGTTGTTGTATATATAAAGAGATTGTTGAATTGTAGTGTAATAACAAAGCGGTATTATAGCAATAATATAACTCCTGCAATAAAAATGCGATACGTATTGATTTCTACCGATTCGCAAGACAGACAGTTCATTAAGAAGTCGACTTCTTTTCAAGACATCTAACAGGAGCGAATCCTCGTTCTCTTCTCAGATTACGCTTGTAACGCATTCCGTAAGCCTTCTCCTCGTCGTAATAACAAAGGCCGCCGAAACTTGGCATTGACACGAAATCATTAATAATTCTTGCGGTTAGGTGCTTTTCCGAAGGTGGAAGGAGGTGTATTTTCCGCAGGAGATGGGGGAGGGTGGTACTTTAATTATTTCCGCACTGTTTTTGACGTGCAGATGATAGATAACTTCAACGCAGAGCGGGATCCGGCTGATAAATTGGTAATATGTGATTTAGGTGGTGTGAAAACGACTTGACTGTTCTTGTTTACTCAATGTTCTTGGGGAAAAGTCCGAGAATGATGAGTGTTTTGAAAATCATACGGTTTGATGAGCCGGTGAATAATAGTGCGGTTTTCGTGGTGCAAGGCGTGCAGGGGGGTAACCTCTGTGATGTCTGTTAATGAGAAGTTTTGGGTTTTAGGCCTCGGGGGTGAAAGGGGTGAAAGAATGCAGAGGAAACGGAGAACACGTTCGTGTTCATTATTCAGATGTGGTAAAAATGTTTTCCATACTTTCGTCATTAATTCAGAACAGAAATGAATATGGATAGAGTTGTATACAATTTATAAAAACTTCGGTCTAGATAAATATGGAAGTTTTGAGAATGATTGATGCGGGTAGAATAAATTTATTTCAGAACTAGATGGAAGCGCATTTGCAGGAATTGTTTCAGGTTTCAGAAAAAGTTGACGTACAGTTGAGCAAAATTAATGTATTGTTGATTGCGCTTGATTCGGAAATTCTTTTAAATTAATATAAATTATAGACATGAAAGATTTGTAGAAAGTTGATTAAACTCAATATATATATCTGATTTTATAATTTATTCTCCTATATGTTTTCTATAAGGACGTGGTTGGTCATCGGTCTCTTACAAGTAACAAATGAAAATCACTTATACAATAATGTTACTTACATCTACTTTCTTGTTAAAATATAAGTACAGGAATTATCACAAAAAAATAAGCGCAAGAACTTTATCCTGAAATATTAATGTCGTGAAAACTCATTTTGCATAAAACTCAAGATATCTCCACGATCTCATCCAAGAAGTAAAATCTTGAAATTTATACGCAGCAGTTCGTATTGTCTGATTTCTTATCATATATTATTGTGTTGATTCATTTCCTTTATTGAAAAGTAGTACCAAATAATGTCAAATCCAATATTTATCTTTTAATTTGTATAGTAGACATTATGACATTTATGACGTTTTTAGATTAGGATGTATGTTTTTGTCATATAATATATTTAAATGATTTAAACATTTTGATTTTCTTTACAGTTTTTATATTTTAGAAATTATTTTTTTTGGCATTCTAGAACATCGGTATATCTGTATAGCATTTTAATATTAATTACTCTGTAATTTTTAACATTTTAATTTTTTTTTCATTCTAGTTTTCATTATTTTTGCATTTATCATATTTTTTCATTAAAGTTTTTCGCCTTCTTGACATTCTCAATAGTTTTGGCAACTGTGACAGTTTTGAAATTTTTTGTTATTGAATACAATGTTATTTTTTATATACTTTCATTTCAAGACTAGAAACTCAAAATAACTTTTAAAATATCCCTAAAAGAGAAGAAGACAAAAAAAAACACATTTTACACGTAACGGACACTCTGCAGTTTCAATTCTAAACAAGGGTAAATATCACTTCTACAAGTTGAAATACAGAGGGGTATCATGTGATTACTTTTTTCTTTTTTGCCAAAATTTTAACGCATCATTTTTTTACAGAGTAATGACCTAGAAATGGTAAAAAATTTTAAAATTTTCATCAGCAACATCTCGATAAAAATATTGGGAATTAGTATGTATTGGATTTAGTTCATAAATTTCAAGAAACTGGAAGCGTGTGCAAAAAACCTGTCAAGAATCGTAGAGTTTTAACTGAAGCACCACAGTTTGAGATTTTAGGTCATTTTGGCATGGACCCTCAAACATCTATACTATAAGTCCCCAGGTTAACAAATATTTCCATTGGCTCTGTGCACAAAACGTAAAGCTTCAATAAATTCTTTCCCTTCAAAATACCTCTTTAACAGCTTGCAGAGGCTGCAAATGCAGACCCAGACTTTATTAAAAAACTTATTTTTCTGATGAAGCAGTTTATTTTAAATGGATTTATTTGTCAATAAACATAATTGTAGATACTCGGACATTATCAATCTACAAGTTTTTCGGTAACAGCACAATCAATATCCTCAGCAAATCAACGTATTGGCCGGAATTTTTGAAAATAAAATTATTGGTCCTTTATTCGTGGAAGAAAATTTAACTGGGGAATTGTATTTGGACTTATTAGGAAATGTGATAAATCCAATTATAACCGCATTTAGAAAACCAAATAGATTAAGATGGGACTTTATTGCTAGACGAAGGAAACTTATTTTTTCAACAGGACGAAGCACCTCCACATTATGATGCGGACATCTAAAAACTGTGGGGTACAAAACTCATCCTCGCGATACTCCTGAACTTATACGTAGAATAGTGGGGGGTGTAAGCAGTTTACACCAGACACGATCCAAAAAGTGCGGGAGTAATTCGGGCTGCGACCAACAATGGCGAACATTTTGAACTTCTAATATAAAAACAAGTTAATTCTAACGTTAATACAATATCAATAATGTTAATACTATGTAAATAATAATAATTTTATTTTAAAGTTGACAATGACATTACGATATAAAGAATAAATGAAAAAACGATCTTTCAAAATATTGGCAAAAGAGATATCTTTAAAAAGGGGTCTCACATGATACCCTATGTATTTAAACTTTTAGAAGAGATATTCACTCGTAAATATAAATTAATGTTTTTTTGTCTTTTTCTTTTAAAGATGTTTTAAAATTGATTTTGGATGACTGAGTTTTGAAATGATATATGTTTTTCTAGTGCAAATCCTTTAACTGTTTTGAAGCTTTTGGCGCAATCGTATACATTGTTGTTTTTTGATAGTTTTCTTTCTCCCTTGTTTCACTTGTAAAATATTAGAGAGTGAAAATTTGTGGAATCCCTTTGCTTAATGGCTGGTATTAGAAAATTAGTAAACGGTGTCTTCTTTAATAATTCATTGTAACAGTGTCTCAGTAAATAATGATGGAAACTATGAATATTCAGGACTGTACTGCTATCACTATTTCGTTAGTTCTCCTAATTTTTGGTGGATGCGCGAGAACAATTTATACAGTTTGGTGGAGGAGCATATGTTATTTAAATTGATTTCACCATCTAAATTATGGTGGAGTCACTTTAAAATGTTAGACATGGCATATAACTAGGCCCCAACATAATCTCGATTTAAAAAGTTATGCTTATGCTAACAAATTAAAATTAACTATCTGCGGCCAAGGAGACGCCGTCAGGAAAAATAATTTTATAATTAAAAAATATCACTGATAACGTTCTGCGTTTGAGTAGTAGTGTCATAGTTATTTACGTGCTTCTTAATATTCAAATCTGGGTATAAAAATTGCCAGACTGTTTACATTTAAATAAATAGTATTTCTATTTCTTTGAGGTCTTATTAGGCAGATTGACATTAACAAAAGAAAAAAAAAAAATTGTTCATTAAATATAATTGTTTGTTTATATATTTATATAAATATAAAATGTATAATATTGTATACTAAGAAATTAGTTTTAAATAAAACCCACCCAAAACAACATTTCTTTACAAGATGTTTGAAATCCACTTGCATAGCTGTAATTCTAATCTGACCTATATTTCAACCATTCTTTTTATGCAACTAGTTATGAAACACTCAATACAATAATTTTTTCTAACATTTATTTAGCCAGTCAGTATAAATGACAGCACAGTTATTCAAGTCAAGTTCACGCAGCAGATAATTCAGAGCCACTCTCTAGTTTATTTGCAACATTCACCCAGTACTATGAGAAACACTGGGGAACTTTTATCAGCTAGAACTATATGAACATCTTCAAGTTTAACAAGAAAACCAGAGCTTTTCAATATCCTGGTACCTTACCTCAAGCCTTCATCAACCCATCAGTAGTTACTCATACCAAAAGTTTTTCAGTAAGCCCTTTTTGCAATGTGAAAAACACAGAACTTTATTATCTAAACTAGCTGTCGTCCAGTGGTCGAAATTCGACCAATTGTGTCAATATCTCTGGCAGATTAAGTAACCTGAAAATCTTATCGTGACATTCTATCCTAGGTCTTTAGGGAGAACAGCAATTACACGGAACGGATCCAGATTCGGAACCTCTGTGTGATACTTTCATCAAAAATCCTAGATGTCGGCCCTACATCTCGTTTCTACAAATAAGTAAAGAAATTCAAGTTTTTTTCAGATATAATTCATAGGAATATATTTGTCTTCAATTTCGTAATTCTTAATTTAATATGACAACAAAGCAACCGCTAATGGGCTACCTTACATATTTAGTTTTTCTAACCTCCCTGTATAGCTATAATTGCACTCAATTCTCAAACATTTATTAATATATTATTATATATGGAACTCTTCGTGGGCTACTCTATAAATCATTTCCGTTTCTAACATTTTTTATCATCATCCTGTATATCTATAAATCCTCTCACCCTATATTTCATCTTCCCTATTTATACAACTGCTTATGGGTTACGAAATGTTGCATTTCCACTTCCGCCACCCTGTATATGCATCTCTGTATAATATTCTTTGCACCACCTTGTATAACTGTAATTCTACTGCACTTTCTATTCTAAGAACCCTGTAAATTCAACCGCTAATGGGCTTCCCTATATAATTATTTTATTAGTTATAATTGCACTCTACTCTGTATTTTAAACACTCTATATATGCAATTGCTTATGTGCCACCCACGAAAAAAAAGATTTTGAACATATCTGGAAACGCCCTGTATAATTATAATATACAACAATTACTTTACCACTAAACAATAACAACGCTTGCATGCCACTTCCAGTAGTACATGCTCTAAGTATAAACAGCATTGGTCCCTCTATATATAATTACTCAATGTTTTGGGTCTGGCGGCGTCGGCATGCGGTACATTCAGTTGTTTGGCGTTGACGTTATGTCGTAAATAATGAATTTTTATTATATTTTATTAAATGAATGAACCATTATTATAAATTAATATTAGCATTCTGCACTGAAGGTCGTCAGTAGCTACTAAACAAAATCGGTTGACAGACAGAGGAGAAAATGGTACCTAATCGTTTTGTCTTTGCCTATTTATATATAGATTTAATGGAACCTCAATTCTAAAATATTTACAATTAATTCTCGCGCTTGTGGCAATGTAATTTCGTTTAAAACTTTTTGGTAACGTGTTTTCATTTATAGACCGTATATTTTTAGGTTAAGTAATGGTTACCTTTACGTGTTCGGGTATTAAGGAATTTAATAATGAGTAATTGCCTTATTTTTAGTGGTATTTTTTGACTTCTCACTTATGTCAAGTCCCTAGTTTCAGAGGATTGGAATGAAAACAACTGCTGCTGGTATTGTATATGATTTGGAATTTATGTTTTAATTTATTGATTTATTGATCGTCTACAAACGAAAAGGCTCTTAATATATAAACCTGGGACTTGTTTCTTAAACATAAATCAAAATTGTATTTTACATTTTAGCTAAATACTCATTTACTTGTGTATATTGTTATTAAATTCATTTTACACCGCCTATGGAAAAATTCACAAATCTTCGAAATTAATCATCCTACAAAAAAACAACACACAACCTATCCGGGATCTTCGATGGGGCAAAAGCATCGACCTCGAAAAACTTTTTAAAGAACGCTCCAATAACAACGACATAAACATTGAAAAATAAGGAAAAACTCCATTCTGATTATAAAAGGAGAATTGTACTTATCAGTTGGTTAGTTCAGTTTATATTGCCTTGTGTTGTATCGATAGCAATCAGCTGTAGTAAATAAATAGTGGATTATTTTTGTGAAAATAAAGAAATCGAAAGTGAACGTGCTCTGTGCTAAAGTGAATTCTTGAACCCACCAAATTGATTGCAATATGCAGGTCTGGGCCCCCGTTAAGAATCTTTCGCTTCAATATAACGTTTTTGTTTTCAAAATGATGTGTTAGTTGCCAAAAAATAAAATTAAACAATGGAATCCCACAGATTCCTTTCAAAAGACAACTAACTACATACCTATTAGTTACAAAATCCTTTGTATGGCATTACCTTGCGGCAAACGCAACACCTAAAGAGAAATTTGTTTCAAACACAATTCATATCAATGAACGTATATGTTCCTCCAATCGCTCAATAATCCGCCCAGAATTCCCTTTCGCCCATATTCAAATCCTTGTGTGTTTGGTTGTTTTTCATTACAGAAATCCCGGCGGAGACGCTTTTAAGGTGAATAATTTATACGGAGAACATCCTGAGGAGATCCTTCGACGCTGAATAACAAGGATAACGGTAATATGGTGGATGAATAGCTTAATAAACAACTTTTGATAAAGGCGCCTGGCACAGAGGTGCTGAAGCATTCTCTATATGTGAAAGGAGGCTTATATATATAGATAGATATATCGAAAGAGGCAGATGTTCTATACGCCTATATCCTGTTAGCAGTTACGTGTGAGCGTGTGACGTAGTAGATATGAAATTATTTGCGGAACTAACTAGAGAGCATATTGAAATTGGCAAGAATGAGTTTATGGGAGGGTTTTATCGTCGATATTGTAGTTGTGCTGTAAATAGAAATTATCAATAGCTTCAGATTTGCTCGGAGTTTAATAAGTCTTAAAAGTTGAATGTAGGGGCATTTATTAGATCCTGAAGAGTGAGTTAAGATCTTTCTCAAGGCTTAATAACTTATATCTGAATAGCTAATAAACGAAAAGCATGGAGTAGCTTAAGAAACACAATGATATAATGGCAGAGTACAGCTGAATATGATGACGTTTTATATTTAGAAGACTTTTTATTACCAAACACCATAGAAAACAAAGAAGAACTGTTAGTATTGTGACGGGAATTCAGCCGATATTTCCTGCAATCGGCATTCATCCGATATTTCGTGGAACTGGAAATCTTGGTCTCTCGAACCAACGCGGACGGCTGGCGCTAATGGAAATTCCTCGAATTTCATCGAATGGTCGAGAAACCTACTAGAGAATTCCGAGTAAAAAAAATAAATACGGACAGCTGACGATAGGATTCGTTCAGTATTAGGTAGTCGTGTAGTCAACAAACAACAGGTGTTCAAAATAAATTTTATATAGTTGTGAAAATATAAACTAAAGTAGTGGAAATAAATTATAATGAGTTCAACTGTGTTTTTAAATAAATTTAAGGACTGAATTGAACTCGAGTGTGAAAATAATAACGTTACAGTATGAATGTCGTCGTTGTGTTGTTGAATACGTACTTTAAATTACTTTATCAGAACGAAATAGTCCGTGCTAACTAAACTGCTGGATAAAGTACGGCCCACTACAGCCGATGAATAAAACACAGTCATACACCCCGTATAGTAGCTCTTCGTGATAGTCGCCGCTATCAAGAATGTACCGAATTGCTGATCACAAAACTACTATTCCAACTTCTTGTTATCGTATAGGATTTCAAGACGGATTTAAGATTTCAGAGCTCAACAATAGTCACCAGATGGTCTGTCTGAAGATAACATTTAACCATGTAACCATCATTCCCAAAGACATACAATTTATAACATGTGGTGAACCCACCTAAAAACCAAGCTTGAAATTATAATCAACACTTTGAAGCATTGAAGATTATCTTTTTACCCCTATGAAATTTGGCAGAAATAAAATTTAAGTGGAGGAGGAATGCAGAAATCTAAAAGAAAATATTCATTGTTAATAGACAAGGGTGCTTCGTGCGATTGTAGCGATTTTGTGCTGTCGCAGCGTTGAACTGGTTTAGTTTAGCCTATAGTTACAGTTTATTATTTTAATTTTTATGTATCGGACCGCTTGCACAGCGCAAGGGTGTCATTCTCGAAGAGAGTATTCAACATATCTGACAGGTGAGTTAACCTGGAAATTTCATATTGACATTCTAACCTAGGAATTACGGGTAACGGCAATTACATGGAACAGCTCCAGAATCAGAACCTCTATGTTCTAGGTTCCCGAAAATCCTAGATGTCGATCTTTACATCTCGCGTATTCAAATTTAACGAAATGTATTAAATATATAAAGAAGTGTTCGAGAGGACATTCAATTGTTGGAAGCGCAACTGATGAAGGTTCCCTAACCAGAATCAATATATATATTATATATATTGCCTTGCGTACAAAAGAATAACACCTCGAAGAGAGTATTCTACTTAGTGGTAAATATCCTTCTGGTGTAGTAGTAACGTTTCCTGGTATAGACTCTAACTCCCTTGAAGAATTGTAATGGAGTGATTTGTCTGTGACTTCGGGAGGAGTACTTTAACGTCCAACTTCTGAGGTGGTATTAGTAACTTGTTCTATTATACTGGTGGAGCTTTATGGTTCTCACGGTACAATTTCTAAAAATCGTAAACATTCATAAAATTGCCTCTGATTTTTTCTCTGGTACTGCGGATCCCGTCGAATGTTTTTGTTTGCGCGTGTATCAGTTGTAAAAGTCCCTGATTAGTTTCCACTGTTTACGGCATTCAAATTTTGTAGTAAAAATATATAATTAATTAAATATTTAAATATAGTTTTATGTGTAAACAATAGATAATCGTCCAATGGCAGCTTGGTGACCACAAGTCCTGTAATATTAAAAAAGCCTTATGCACAACCCACCCTGCAGTTAAAAGATTTTAGTTTGGGCCACAACAAGTGTTCCACAGCATTTCCATTAGTATGGTTTACTTCTTGATGGTGACAACTTAGAGTTGTTGAAACGGCGTTGAGTGTTTAAAATAAAGGTTTGGTGCAAAACATTTATGACATACCAAAGGCTCCACAACGTTTCTATTAAGATTTTAGAAGATATTTAGTATTAATACTAATATTTAGTATTAATTTATTATATAATAAATTAATAATATTTTTACAAGGATTTGAAATTTGTTATGTTGTAAATTATAACAACATATTTAAATATGAAAGGCCACATGTTTTAATTATTTTTAGGTGGTAATGAGTGAGTCAGTTACTGTTCATCTATTTTACTTTATAGATAATGTATTTTAATCTTGGCTTTTATTATAAGGTGACTGACTTTTACCAAAAATAAACATTTCATTGATATTTTAAAGATGTGTATTAAAAATATAAACAAATGCAACCCATATACTAATTTGTTATAGTAAGTTAGGTACCTACATCTGTCATATAATTATAATTTTATATAATTTTTTATCTTAAAAACTTAAATGTCTGGCATTAACGGTAGCCAAAAATTATATATAGAGGTAGCGTTAGACTCTGTTAGATTAGTTGACGGTGACTCATGCTCTTTTAGACCACATGTGAGGACAAGCGTTATTTATTGTATAGTAGTAAAATAGTTAATGTAGTAGATGAGTATTAATTTTTCATACAAATGTCACAACCTTTCGTGGTAATTAATTACTTCTGGGAATCCGAAATGTTTTGTCTCTCAACAGGCCGACCACTGCCGTTACTGGGAATTCCCTTGAAGCTTTCCAGAACACATGAAAGAAGTCTCCTGATAGTTAGTTGACTTGCCAGAATAATTCCCAGAGAAATATAAAAATAAGGACAGCTGGCGATGGATTTATTCTGTTTTCGACGGTCGTATAGTTTAGTAGAGATAAATTGTAAATGTAATATTAAAGTAGTTCTGTGAATATAAATTGTGTTAAAGTAGTGGAAATAAATTAGGATGAGTTGGACTGTGTATTTAAATAAATCCAAGAACTGAACTGAACCCGAGTGTGAAAATAAAAACATTACAATATTTAAGAACTCGATTTGAAACTGCAAATGACGGAAACTTTTAGGTTACGAAGAACAATCCTCCAATTATTATGTCAAATATTTTAACAATACAGTACCCAGCCAAAATTTTAGGGGTCACGCTTTTTTTTAAGTTCTATAAAACAAAACCAAATATTTTTAACTGCAAGACATCCGGTAATTCTATTGATAGTTGCTTTCTATCCTTTTCAAATAAATACTGTATGACTATATAATTAATTTGTACATAACAAGCCTGTTTTATTGTAGGTATTTATTACTTTGTGTATAGGTGCCTAAAACTATCAATTTAAATATCTCTTGCATTGGGAATAGGTACTGATCTGCCCAAGCAATTATTGTGTTCTTCTCCTTTGATTTGTTCGTCTATTCCTCTTGTGACCACCTGTGGTCTAAAATAATAAATCATTATAGTTCCTTAAATATATTGCTTTCTTATTGGGTTCTTGATTGGGCTACAATTAAACAGTTACTCTGCTGTCTATGAGAGAAAGGTATTGATTTGTTTCATTGCTATCACATCCTTACTTCCTGGATAATTTTTGTACTGTTTAATTAATTATTATTCGAAGAATCGAGTTAGTATCAGATTACACGAATATGTTTAATTAATGTGCTGTCATTCTTAACTCATCTACATGGTGTTCGTTTATGTTTAACTGACTTATTTCTCTCTCAGTATTCAATTTCTTCAATTCTTTCCATATTAAGAATATGTGTGACAACTTTTGCAGATTTCGGGGATTTCACAGCAAGACAATAGCTGAAATCTTGTCAAATTTGCTTTTACGTCATATGGTATTTTAATCCTGGCACTCGAGAAGACGCTTGCGCGTGATTACTAGATCATTAGTGGCAATTAGTTATCCCGAAGATGGTCTGTTCAATGTCCAATTTTCCTATGGTCGTATAGGCATTTCCAAAGGCAGGTCACATCATAATCTTACATACATCCCGCTCAAAATATGGTTTTAAGGTTAACCTTTCGTGGTAATTAATTACTTCTGGGAATCCGAAATGTTTTGTCTCTCAACAGGCCGACCGCTGCCGTTACTGGGAATTCCCTTGAAGCTTTCCAGAACACATGAAAGAAGTCTCCTGATAGTTAGTTGACTTGCCAGAATAATTCCCAGAGAAATATAAAAATAAGGACAGCTGGCGATGGATTTATTCTGTTTTCGACGGTCGTATAGTTTAGTAGAGATAAATTGTAAATGTAATATTAAAGTAGTTCTGTGAATATAAATTGTGTTAAAGTAGTGGAAATAAATTAGGATGAGTTGGACTGTGTATTTAAATAAATCCAAGAACTGAACTGAACCGAGTGTGAAAATAAAAACGAGTGTAAAATAAAAACATTACAATATTTAAGAACTCGATTTGAAACTGCAAATGATGGAAACTTTTAGGTTACGAAGAACAATCCTCCAATTATTATGTCAAATATTTTAACAATACAGTACCCAGCCAAAATTTTAGGGGTCACGCTTTTTTTAAGTTCTATAAAACAAAACCAAATATTTTTAACTGCAAGACATCCGCCTTCACAGATTCCTGCAGTTAAAAAGCAACTAGGCGAGAAATACTCACGAGAACTTAAGAGCTAAAAACCCTAAAGTCTACAAGCCCATAAAAAAAGATTGATTCATCTACTTTAATAATTCCATTGCCATAAACGAAGAGACTCCTTATCCGGCAATAAAAAGAAAAACATTGCATCAACCCTAAAGGATAGCATCGTCTGAAAAATTCATTAGTTGCTAACTCCGGCAACCCCCCATAACTCACGGTTCGAAACTTCCTGTCTGAGGCAAACCCACTGCTAGGAAAAAAATATAACTCTTCATCAATCGTCTTCCAGTAGCGGAGACAAGGGAATAATTTATTTTGAAACCCAATACCGAATAAAATTCAGACGGTCAACATACATTACTGGCGAACGAGTGCCTCTAAGTGCTTTCCGTAATGTAATAGTGTGTTTTTCTGGGTTCAATATTGACCTCTGTAGAGTCGTTTCTCCTTCGCCATCAAGAGGAGCTTGATTTCGGTCAAATTGTTATATGGAGCTAATTAGATTTTTGTTTATAGGGTCGTGTTTGAGTTGTTAGGGTTAGACGACCACAACTTAAACTTGTTGACGAGCCATAAGATTGCCAATTAATATCGTATATACAAGTATAGATGTTCTATCATTGCTATTTAACAGCAGAATGTTTCACAGGAATAAAATTTAAAAAAATCGATTACTGATGGTAAAAAGAACAAAAAAGGAGAAAATCAACCAAAGCATTATAAAAATTGGTATATAAGTGACTAGCGGATGATTTTTATGGGTACGTTCCCATAATAAGTTTGGAGACGTCGATATTTGATACATTACTATTACTGGAAAAGTAACTGGAACGGAACATGAGTAATGGATCGTGTGTTAGGGCCTTAATAAGTAAAATATTGGGTTAATTGATGACTAAAGCGGTGCCAAACGGTCATCTTGGGGAGTGATTTGCAGAAGTGTGGAAATCTCAAAGGTGTATTACGGGGTATGGTGTGTGGAGGGAAAGTGAAGATTTTTACATTTAAGACACAGGGATGTTGTTTCCTCATGACAAAGAGATGGGGTGGCGATTTTGTTTGTGACAATATGTCACATACTGTTGGCTGGATTTCGGTGGTAGGGAGCTTATTACAAAGTTGTTTCTAATGCGATAAGTCATTTGGTCGAGTGCTGTCAAGAGGATTCAGCAAATAGTGGACAATATCCAGTATTTTTTGGTCTAATCAACAGGTTCTACCAATCCTCCACATTGTCATAAGGGCATCAACTACATTTCTGTGTCATAAGGTTACTTCCAACATTTCTGCACAAACACAAGCAACACCCCACAACCCAGGCGTTAGTTGCATTTATACAGGCTTTAATAGCACTAAAATCTATTATACACTGTATAATTTGTTTCGTTATTTATTCTGTTCTAGTTACTTTTCTGGTAACTTACTATTACACCATATTTGGCCTTGCACCATCATAGCTTGTCCATTTAAAACAGTGTGTAAGTATATAGGTAACCCGCTCGCAATTGCTACGTACCTACAAACCAATTAATTTGTTTAAACAATAACAAGTGACTGTATGCAGAAATTACCTAATTACCTTATCTAGTAAAGGGTGTTTTTTTTAGAAGTATAGTACTTTGAAATGGAACAAAACAAGGATTTTTTTTAAATTGATTAAATAAGTTACCTTATTCGAAAGATAATTTTCTGGCCATTATAACTTGAATATGACTTCTGGCATATGACCGCCACGGCTGGCTCGGACGTACTACTGCAATATTAGACGCTGTGTTATTTGTACTTTACGGTAATGCATCTGTATCTTGTATAGACAGAAGAATAGAGAACAACACGTCACCAACTGGTCACTGTAGGCGCACCAAAGAGCGTCGAGAGTGACGTTTCAGACAACTAAATCTGCGAATCAGTTTTGCTACCAGGGGCTTGCTACTGAGCTGACAGACAGTTAAGATGTGCGCCTCAGACTACTAATTCTGGTGAAACCCTTTGACTATTATATTTCGAATATCTGTCCACCTGTTTGAAAAAGAATGTAGAAAATAGTCAAGCGGCGTTAAATCACACGATCTTGGAGGCCAATTCACGGGTCCCAAATGTGAAACTATGTGATTACCAAACGTTTCTTTCAATAAATCAATTGTGGCACGAGCTGTGTGACGTGTTGCCCTGTCTTGTTGAAACTACAGCTCGCGTGCATCATGATAGTTCAATTGATGAACGAAAAAGTTAGTAATCACGGCTCTATAGTGATCCTCATTGACTGTAACGTTCTGGCCAGCATCGTTTTTAAATAAGTACGGACCAAGTATTTGACCAGCCCATAAAGCACACCAAACATTCAGTTTTTCTGGATGTAACGGTGTCTCAACATGAACTTGAGGATTATCACTTCAAATACTGCAGTTTTGTTTATTGACCTATTCATTCATCCAAAAGTGTGCTTCATTGCTAAACAAAATTCGCTTATGAAAATCGGGATCAACGACAATCTTGTTTTGAGCCCATTCACCGAATGTACGCCTTGCTAGGTGATCGTTTGGCTTCAGTTCTTGAACGAGTTGAATTTTGTAAGCACGCAAACCAAAACCTTTCAGCAAAATCTTCCATCAAGTGGATTGGCACATATCCAATTCCTGTGCACGATGGCGGATAGACTGATTCGAGTTTTCCTCTACGCTACGCTCTACAGCAGCAATGGATTCTTCTGGACGCACAGTACGACATCTCTGCGGATGCGTATTATTATTTAGAGTAAAAGTGGTACGAAAACCTTGCATAGTTAATCGAATTAATTGCTCTGATGGATGATTATGTTGACCGTAAAATGGACGTAGTTCGCGATACGTGTTTCGAACAGAACCATGATTTTCAAAATAAATTTGTACAATTTGGAAGCGTTGTTCAGACGTCAGATTTTTTATTATGAAATGCCAAACCAAAATAAACATAAATCACTTGACAGCTGACAAGATGGCCGCCAGTTAAAAGAGTGTTGCCAACTTAAAGTTCTATACCTCTAAAAAAAACACCCTATATATTTGCGAAGTCTACGAATCCATCCAACTTGCAATAAGTTTCAGACTTCTAAAAAGGTAATTCTATTGATAGTTGCTTTCTATTCTTTTCAAATGTATACTGTATGACTATATAATTAATTTGTACATAACAAGCCTGTTTTATTGTAGGTATTTATTACTTTGTGTATAGGTGCCTAAAACTATCAATTTAAATATCTCTTGCATTGGGAATAGGTACTGATCTGCCCAAGCAATTATTGTGTTCTTCTCCTTTGATTTGTTCGTCTGTTCCTCTTGTGACCACCTGTAGTCTAAAATAATAAATCATTATAGTTCCTTAAATATATTGCTTTCTTATTGGGTTTTGATTGGGCTACAATTAAACAGTTACTCTGCTGTCTATGAGAGAAAAGTATTGATTTGTTTCATTGTTATCACATCCTTACTTCCTGGATAATTTTTGTACTGTTTAATTAATTATTATGCACCGATTACATGAATATGTTTAATTAATGTGCTGTCATTTTCTTAACTCATCTACATGGTGTTCATTTATGTTTAACTGACTTTTATTTCTCTCTCAGTATTCAATTTCTTCAATTGTTTCCATATTAAGAATATGTGTGACAACTTTTGCAGATTTCGGGGATTTCACAGCAAGACAATAGCTGAAATCTTGTCAAATTTGCTTTTACGTCATATAGTGTTTTAATCCTGGCACTCGAGAAGACGCTTGCGCGTGATTACTAGATCATTAGTGGCAATTAGTTATCCCGAAGATGGTCTGTTCAATGTCCAATTTTCCTATGGTCGTATAGGCATTTCCAAAGGCAGGTCACATGATAATCTTACATACATCCCGCTCAAAATATGGTTTGGGGTTAACGCAGTAAATTATGTATATGCTTATCCAAATCCTATTAGGTACTGTCGACTACTTTGATAAGATATTTTTTCTACAGTGGAACGCCTCCAGTACCCTGAAACTTGAAATATATATAGAATGCTTTATTTGTACTATTCCAATATTAGACGCTGTGGTAATTGTACTTTATTGACGGTAATGCATCTATATCTTGTATGGACAGAAGAATATAGCACAACACGTCACCAACTGGTCACTGTAGGCGCATCAAAGAACGTCAAGAGTGACGCTTCAGACAACTAAATCTGCGAATCAGTTTTGCTACCAGGGGTTTACCACTGAGATGACAGAGCGTTAAGATGTGCGCCTCAGACTACTAATTCTGGCGAAACCCTTTGACTATTATATTCCCAATAGCTGTCCACCTGTTTGAAAAAGAATGTAGATCTGTTACCTTGCGTACATTACATCGCCGTATTTGAACCTCTGGACTACTTTATTGAGTTATCTACAAGACAATGCACATCCCTATATTGTTAGCCAAAATTATAGACTTACTCTAGGAAGCCGGGTGTAATGTTTTTGTTGTGGTGACCCTTTCCACCTGATTTAAATCGAACATTTGGGGGATGTGACGAGAAGGAGGCTTTACTCTTTGAACATATACCTCAGACTCTGGCACCAACTGCTACCACATCAACTTACTCTCCAGACTTAGCTAGCTGTGATTATCTTATTATTTCTGTTTCGAAACGTGAAGAAATTGCTGAAACGTATAGTTCAAAATGCCCTCGTATTGAGAGGATGAAATTGAATCAGGTTTTTAAAATTCTCACATACAAATTATACATTTTCTTGACAGAAGTTGCGACTGTTTTAATATTTGATTGCGTTTTAATTGATGTTGAAAAACTCATCTAGCGTAGATACTGAAATGTTAAATAGCTCTGAAATAGACAACGTATTGTTCAGTTGTAGTGTAATTACCATGAATCTAATTCTCAGTCACAAAAACACATATTTTTGTCAACGAAATCAAGCTCAGTCTGTACTAGGTCGCGTATAAGGGCATTGCAAGGTGAAATTATCAGATTTTTGTCAGAAAAGTGTGAACAAAAAATCGTATATAGGTTTTTGAGTTCGCTAAATCTAGACACGATATCTGTTTGTCATTTCAACGTGATAGTATAAAATTTTAAGACAAATATATGAAAAAACTCGTGTGTAGATTTTTGAAATTTTTTCTGACGAAATCATAGAGTTTGACCTCGAACGATCTTGAGCTCGATCTGACAAGGACAGACAGACCTCTGATTTGGATTCATAGACCTCAAAAACCTACACATGAATTTTATCAATTTTTTTTTCCAAAATCTGGCAATTTAAACTTGAAAAGACCTTGAGCATGATTTGATACTGTCACTAGAATTCATCCGACAGCTGGTGCAATCGATCATCAACCAATTCGTGGAAGGGACATTATTCCGATACTCCTGGGAATCCGAAATATTTTGTCTTTCAATAGGCCGACCGCTGCCATTACTGGGAATTCCCTTGAAGGTTCCAGAATACATGAAAAAGTTTCCCGATAGTTCGTTGACTTGCCACAATAATTCCAAGAGAAATATATAAATACGGACAGATGGCGATGGAATTCATTCAGTTTTCGACGGTCTTATTGTATAGTTAAGATAAACTGAAAATAGTTTCTGTGAATATAAATTGTGTTAAAGTAGTGGAAGTAAATTAGAGTGAGTTGGACTGTGGTTTTAAATAAATCCATGAACTGAACCTGAGTGTGAAAATAAAAACATTACAATGGTGACAGGTGTAGGTGTATTTGTGAAACTTTAGAAGTGAAAAATAAATAGAATGACGATGTTTAAAGCAGTGAATTTGGAAAAATTGAAAGTGATTGATTTAAAAAAGGAACTGGAGGAAAGGGATTTAGAAATTAGTGGGTAGTGAATTAATACAACGGCTGCGAGATGCCCTAATAAATGAAGGTAACGATCCCGATACTTATTTGTTTGAAGTTTCTAGTAATGGAGACATGAGTATGCTATTAAAACAAATGGAAAATTTTAAAGAGACCTTACAAGATAAATTACAACAAAATTCTAAGTCATTAGAGGATAACTTTTATGTTTTTTTGGGCAATAACAATAATAATAAATAAATATAAAGTCATTGACAACGAAATCAGAATAGACTTTGGAACGTTTGGTCTTTCTTCAATATACGTCGTTTTATTTCGATCGTGGTGTTATTGCCCAAAAAAAAAATAAAAGTAATCAAGAATATGCCACAAACAACATTTAAAAGACAATTTAGAGGATAAGCTAAAAACATTACAATACAGACAAACCGACCTTAGATTCGGATTCGGTTACGCAAAAAAGTAATAATAATAATAATAGTTAATAACAGTTAAAATACTTTTCTGGTTTCCTGTGGCTGTGTTATCTATGAGAAAACTATAATAAGTGACCACTTCAACTAAGTTAATAGACTAAAAAATTGAGTTTTATGAAAAGACATAACTCTATCACATTTTAAATTCTATTATGTTTTAAAAAATTATAATAACGTATTTCCTTTCCGAAATGAGCTCCCATTATATTCTGTTACTGTACATATAATAACCCATTTTCTAGATGCGCACTTACAGTGATATGAAATCCATCATAAATAAGCAATTTTTTGGAACATTGCGCATACAAGCCGTTCATAGTGGCATGGCGTTGCTTTGGAGCCTGGAACTTTTAATGTTAAGCTGACAATAAATCATGAATAATGTAGCGTCTATCCATGTTGCATCAGAAGTCTGAAAAATTATCCTATAAAAACTAGTTTGCATATTTAACTTGGATATATTACGGCTATTTGTATTCGCCAAGTTCGAACAACTATATGGTAAAAAAGAATCCAACGGAAAACTGATAAAAATATGAAAAATTGCCGACTTCTAAATGGCGGAACGCAATGGAAGTGAAAAGTTTGTTATTTATATTTGAAGTTTTGGAAAATGTTCTTTTGGTGAACCGCTAGGTGCACTTGGTGGTCTAAGTATTCACGTACTTTTTAAAATTTATGTAGACAGTTTTGTGAAAAAACTTCAAAATGGCCATAAAATTACCTGCTCCACACAACAATATATAATCGTTTATGTAAATAAGTATTGTGGTTTAAAATAGTAGCCATCTCATCTCATCTCATTTTTATCTAAAACATACATCTAAAACCAAAAAACTTCTATTTTTTAGCATGTTTTTTTTCCAAATCAGGAAAAAGGAACGCAGGAATGATTTTTGCTAACAATTTAAATATCAAGAGCTAAATGGGAATTTAGTATTGAGTGTAATATAGTGAGTTTGTGAAATAAAATATTTTTTTTATGTTAATTTTTGTAATAAATCTGAAAACAGTTAATATTTCCGTATTAGTTGAAGATAGGTGTAGGATATTCTACATGAATTATGTCCGGAATTTTCTGGAGAATCCAAAAAATAAATTACATACAGGGGCTTGTATTTAAAATAAGAAAGTTGGTATTGGCCACTGTCACATGACCCACCCTATATATTTTTTTTCTTGAAAAATTGCGCATTTAAAAATACAAATCGACATGTCCAGGCGTTTTTCCTTACAAGCCCTCCTTTATTCTTTATCGAATTTATTCCATTTGGCTTTTCCACACTGTAGAGTATAACATATAATTATATAGCAACAAAGTATTTCACAATTATCTGGGATCTACAATAGTTAAAGTCGAGTCAAACCCAGGCAAAGATATTTAGCGTTTAATAAGTTAATATCATACCAATATAAAGGTTAAAGAGAGATGCACTACCCGGTAAAGCCAATTTTTTACACAGTACCCATTACCTTTTGCAGACTTCAGCTTGTGCCTCTTCAATTTGATTAACATTGCAATTGAATAATTACAGTTTCTCATTAACACAAAACTAATTTATTATACAGTAGTCCTTGCGTTAAATTTAATTGCTTGAAGATTAATTCGTTACAAGACAACTAATTAACTGAAAATTAGTTGTACAAACAAACATATTGGAATCGATGTGGATTGCGTTTGAAGCACTGGAAACGTTCCGTGTCATCTTGCTGCCTATTATGTGCAATTCTTGGAAATACAGAAATTGGAATAAATCCTTAAAGTTCATAGGAAAATGTAGGTCACATTGGTTTTATATAACGATTAGTTGCTAATATAAGTTTTCACTTGTACAAAATGTATCAGGTGGTGTCCGGGAATTCATCCGCATAGTTGATAACTGATCCCTCCTAGGACGGAAGTTAAAACGCCAAGGTTTCGGCAGAGTCGTATCAGCCCTCATCAGGCCGGGTGACATAATTTTCGTATTCGTCTGCTCTCGCTTCTAGTTATTAGAATATTCAAACCAGGTCAGTCAATAAAGAAAAAAGTATTGTTTGAAGTCCTAATGGATTTTTGACCGTTAGAAACAGATGGTCTGATTGATGGAACACTTGTGCGAATGTAAGCATTGTTTGGAATTTTGACCGTTATAAATAATCACATGTAAGACATGCGGGTAACGATTTGATGGATGTTACAATATATAACAACGGTCAAACGAAAATATGTTGGAGAGGAGTTTAAGGAAGAATTAAATTAGGATCAGGTAGTCGGTCTGGCAAATAGAAAATCCTCGAAGTTTTAGTGTGCAAGTAGACAACTTATGAACATTTGAAATGGCATTGGTCGTCGGTTCCAGTATGTAAATTGGTTAAATATTAAAATAAAGCCCAACTACTCCAGAATCAACAGTACTGAAACAGAAATGTCTATTTTCCAGCTAGAGATTACTCTATACAGCTTGTTTCTAAAATAGGATTCTAAATTTCTGCTGTGTATAGAACTCATGGGAAATTCATTATAATAATTAACTGAAACTACAATTGCAATTTCCACAATTTACGGTTTAAAAAAAAGTATTCTAGTTCCTTGACAAAGACATTAGTCGAAACGCGTCGGACAGTTTTTTAAAAAACGTAAATTGTGGAAATTGCAATTGTGGTAGCACCCCTAGGAGTTATATGCCCTTAAAAGGGCCCAAACTAAACTATTTTTTTGTAATTGACAAAACGGTCGAAAATAAATAGAAAAAAAAGTTTGGGTCTTACATCACTTGTTACGTTAAATTACTCCGTTTTTTTCGACATGCAAATCATAAGCGTGCTATTTATGTTGGTGAAGGGGGTTTTCGGCCCATATTTCTTTATTTCAATGTTCTGACATGTTTCCGTACAGATTTATAAAATCTTGAAAATTTTACGTAAAAAATATTATATTTGTCTAAATCGATATTTCCAATGGTTTTCGAGTACACTGTGTTTGAAAATTACTCTGTTCTTTAAGTTATCAGGCCAATAATTACAAAAATCTGTTAACCATGGCAAATAAAATACTTACCTTGCCTCAACGCTTAACAATTTATGTTATTGATAAACTGTCCAATGAGCTTTGCAGTTTTTAGTTAGTAAAAGTGGTGGTTAGAAAATTTAAGTGTATACCGCCGTACATAAAGTGCATATCTGTCATTTTGGTGTTTGAATATGATTCCATTTTATGTGTTGCAATAATGTTGTATAATTAAATTTTCCAATAGCCACTTTTACTAATTAAACACTGCAAATCTCAATTGACCGTCAGTTTAAATTTTTAAACACCCTATATATAGTTGAGTAATGTTCTGAATTGTTAAAGGAAAAGAACTCAAATTGTAGGCAATATAAAAATTGTAAACTGTAAAATATAAATAGAAATTGTCATAAATATCTCGATGTAATTATGATTTAAAAAAAATAAAATCAAAAAATTATTGTCAGTAAGTGATAAATGCTAATAGATCAAATATATAAAAGTTCAGGGTTACAGCAAACTTCTTTTAGAAAGACATTAATTGTCTACACCAAATAAAACCATATTCCTAAGAAAATTAAATACAATTTTGAACAATAAGTCCAAATTCACAAGGTTATACTTAAAGAAATTAACATGTTCGCATGTTCTCATTATGTTTTCACTCTGCAAACAGAGCTCCATTTTGCTTCCATAATGTGTTAAGAATTCCAACGTTTCTCTCTTTAAATGCCTAAGTGAAATGAACTAAATAAGAAAAATTGCAGATAAGGCCTTTGCATACAGGTATTAAAACACCAAAACGAGCGATTCCAAAGAATATCTGTGCTTTTCATGACATCCGTTTTTATGCAGCTAATTCCCAAAGTAGATAAAACGACTGCACGTATATAAAATTTCCCTAATTTATTTTTTTATTTTCATTAAAATACTCCAAAAAATGTTGTGAACTCTTCTTTGTGTAGCTCAAAAACAAAGCCACTCTTTTATTATTTGAATCAGCAAAAACGGCTCAGTAATTATGGTTGTAAAATCAGAGCGAGAATACATTATTCTTGCATCGTTACCGTACAAACTCATTAGTACACCTTTATGGTTGTAGAATTCCTGGTAAAGACAACTAGTAATTTGCAACTGAAGGTTTAGAATAATTATTCTTTTTAGGACAAAGACGAACACGAAGGAATTTCATGCGAAAATCTCATTTAAAATTCCCGTTAAATCACGAAATTACGGTGTGAAAGTTATAATGACTTAGAAGTTTTACTCCATTTTTTTCCAATTGCTAAATAAAATTCTATACAATATTTGATATAAACAAATATAAAAAAATAATATAAATAAAATTAGATCTGTAGTAAACAATAATAACAACTATTTCACTTTTTAACCGGATGAGATTATGAGTTCGTCGGCACGTTATTTTATGAATGCTCAGTGATTATTCAAAAACGGCTTTGATGATATAACCGGCATTGTATTATGCATTATGCCTTCTAATTTTTTACTAGTAATCGGTTTATATGAAATTTTGGAATTAGGCTCATCTAACCTCTAACTTCAAAAGTGATATTGACCCGAACTCCGCTTTCACCCTGGGGGTGGTTGCCACCCCTTCTCGGGTGGTGTAATTTTTTTTGCAAAATATTATGGGATATCGATTAAAGACCTAAGTTTAAGCAAAAAATGTTTAATAAAGTTTTTCCAAAAACCCAATACTTTTCCAGTTATTGGCAATTGAAAATTCGGAATTTTTTCACGTTTTTCATTGTTTTTTTTTTGCAAATATCTCCAAAAATGTGCATTTTAACGAAAATTTTATAATGAACAAAATTGTATCAGGTAAAAAACTGAATGTTTTTTTTATAAAGTGTTCTAAGTGTAATGTTAAGCGAGATATTATATTAAAGATCAAAGCCGTTTTTATTTTGTCTGAAATTTAATCGATGTATTCAATGCCATCTAGCAGCTAGCGGATACATTTTATGCATTCTAGTGAAAAAGGATTTTATAGTGCTTGAAATAAGCTTTAAAATGAGCACTGTTAAAAGTCTTTTGTACGTAAAATGAGTGAGCTGTAATGCAAATTAGAGGAACATTTAATGTTTTTTTTTAAATCAATGGGTTTTATAAGTAAGTGCCTTTTCCACCAAAATTAAATTTAATCAAATTCCGTCTAGAATTAACAGTAATATAAGGAGTTTGATGGATTCTAGCAGTTTGGCTGCTTTAAAACACATATTTTTCAAAAAATTCACTATTTTAAGGAAAAAAAAATCGAATTTAAATAAAACCGTTTTTTTTTCATAATATCTGAAAAATAATGAAAGATAAGTAAAAAAGTATAATGATGAAATATGTAGGTCTTTTTTTGATAAAAAATTTGTTTTATATTATTTTTCTGTCACATAAAAATTGACAGAGATATGAATGTTTAAAAAGCGCGCGGCAGCACCATCACAGTCTCTCTCGAGCTCTTTGACCATACACCGTTTCAAAATAAAAGCTTTTTCTCTATATATTGTAAAGAAAAAAGTTTTAGCTCATTTAATTACCTATAAATAGTTGTTGATTCAAGATTAAAGGAGTTATGGTCCAAAAACTAACCGTATTTTTTTCTGCTTAGTAAACTGAAACTTTCGGAGAGTGAATATTTGGAGCAAAGTGAAAGTACACAGTAATATAGACCCAAAACTATTGTCTCATGTATATATATATATATACATATATGGCATATATATTTGAGAAACATAGGCATGAATACACACCAACATTTATATATGTATGTATATATTACACATTTGAATGAAAGTAAATATGTGTATTGCTCGATCGGTCGACTACGAATAACTCAGGTGATCTGCTGTGCGTGCTCCGTTTTATTAAAGCAACAACGAAAAACAGAGCAGCAAAATTATCAGCCTTAGTTCCAACAGTTGGTGCCATAGATGAGCATACTAAGAAGGCTTATCTACAAACACAAATTTGGCTTGGAAACAACAACATTCAACCAACTGATTGGGGGTGGGTCAGTAATGAAGGGCTATTGAATCCAATAAAAACTATTTATCCATCTGCACCGCAAGAGTTGCTCAAAATGATTGTTTGCAAATGCAAAAAAGGTTGCGTAGCCACTTGCGGATGCCGAAGAGTCGGGCTGTTTTGCAGTGTAACTTGTGGAACATGCGGTGAAGATAACTGCCAGAATAGCCCTCCAATTGATCCGAAAGAAGATGTTGACGACAGCAGATCAGACGACTTTGATGTTGAGTCATAAATAATTATTTTTATTCACGATAATTTTTTATATATTTTAATACTTTTTGTTTATTATGTCTTTTTTTATGTATCGTAATCCTAAATTCTTTGTAATCAATTACTCATTTGATTTAGTGCATTTACAGATAATTCATAAGTTTATATTTAATTTTCGATTTTTTACTCTATAAACAAATTATTTTTAATTGTATAAGCTCATATTTTCAACGTTTTAATTTAGGGGTAGTTTTAAGGGTTGAAAAGCTTAGACATATGAAAGTCCTTTTAGAGAACGTGGAACAGCCTATAAATTCTTTTCAGTTTGTAAAAAAATATTTTCATTCGATTTTTTTATAGAGGGGTTGATTTTAAGGGTTGAAAAGTGGTTAAATCATGACAAATAAGGTAGGTAAGGTAATACAATATTTACTCTATATTTAAAATGTTTTTAAGTTATAAAAAACTAATTTTTTATGATTTTTTTTTAAATTTAGGGGTCCTTTGCAGCGGTTGTAATGTTTTTTAGGGGTTAAAAATGAGTTAATCGTGAGGTAATTATTAGTGAATACTTCAGTATGTCACTCCTTTATATTAATCACGTTTTTTAGCTTTAAAAGTCTCAATGTTAATTTTTTCATTAAAGGTTTGTTTTTACCCCTTAAAAATAAAAGCAGAGTTCGGGTCAATATCACTTTTGAAGTTCAGGGTAAAATAAGCATAATTCCAAAATTTCCTGCAAATCGGTTACTAGTAAAAAATGTAGGAGGTTAAACCCTATGTTTTGCTTTAATGACTACACTACAAGAAGGTACCATATAATTTTCTTAACGTGAGATTTAGGGTTTTCCAGAATACACCAAAATCAGTAAGTAATGGACAACACTTCAGTGAATTAAATTAAATTGTATTCTACAAACAGATGTTCAAGCTTTATTTCTTTAATTTTACAGTTTTTCCGAAAATCGCAAAAAATATGTGCAAAAACGGTAAACATCAATGTGATTGTCAAATGTTCATCATAAATATCTAGCATAAATGTCAAGATATGCCATGAAAGTTATTCGTACAGGTTGTTTGTTACGGTTTTCAATTTATGGGCATTACAGTCAATTGAAATGGCACAAAATATTCCAATAGTGCATCGAAAAGAAAAATTGTTAGGTGAGCTATCTTTTCTATACGGTATACGGTGGTAGTTGTGTGTGTGTGTGTGTGTTTGTGTGTGCGTGCTTGCATCGAAATTCAAGTAGCAAGCAATGTGCGCAGTTGAAATATAGGGCGAAGTAAAATTACAGTTATACAGGTTGGTTCAAGAAATCTCACAAACTAATATGATATTGGGTGGTACATAAGCAGTTCCATATATAGAATGGCTAAATTATAAATAGACTAAACCAATTCAGGGTGGTTCAAAAAATGTAATGGGTGCCCATAAGTGGTTGCGTATACAAGGTGGTTGAAATTAATAATAGTGAAGTAAAACTGTAGTTATACAGAGTGGATCAAAAAAATGATTAAATAGGCACATGCAGTAACGATATTCGGGTTATAGGGCGTCACGTAAAAAAATGTTAGAAGCAGTTGTATATATAAGATGATTGAATTATAATGTCAAGAGGAATTATAGCTATACTGGGTGGTTAAAAAAAATTAAATAGTGTCGCGATTTACATTTGTCTTTTACTTTCGAAACAGGAGCTAGAGCGTGACCTGCGCCTCGACAATTTTTCTGAATCTCTTTGAAATAGTTTTCTGTTGTGATAATTAATTAGTTGAGGTTTCAGCATCGTGTCTTCTATTTCCACAGCTAGTATAGCATCCCTGAAATCTGCGTTCTAGAAAATGTATAGTCAGTTCTAGTGTTCTTGTGTTTCTTACAACGCTAAAAGTAAAAGATATTACTCAGATTCTCAATACTTCGTTAAATGGATTATTGAATGTTATCACTTTAGATGAATTCTCAAAATTGCATTTTTCTGGAAGTGAAATGGATAGAAATGACTCCCGTTCTGACAAAATTTGGTTGGTAAAATAAAATTGCTGTGCGTTCTATAAATAGGTTATAACAAATACACAATGCTAGTTAGTTCATTCTCCATTTTTCAATGCCTCCCAGTCGTTTAATTTTTGAAATGCTTCCAATAGTTCATTATTGGTTACATTAGCTTTACCCAATGTTATATAAATAGTTGAATTCCCTTATTGCACATGGGAGAAATTGTCTGAAGATATTTACATTTTAAATAATTTAAAATATGTACTTAGTCATTTATCTTTTTGTGCACGGTTTCCTACTTAAAAGCAACCAAGATTCAAATTTCTGAGAGTATAAACACGCTAGTTCAGAGTTTAAAATATAAAGTTTTCATAGAAGATACAATAAAGAGAATTCATACTTCAATAGTTTGACTAGAAGAAAAGTTTGACATCAGTACATCTAAGGAAAAATCGCAAGGGTTCCTAAGAATTTCTAATTCAATAGGTAGATCGGAAGAAAGGGTTGAAATCAAAATTTCTCAGGAAGTTACTTCCATTAGTATTTGTAAAGAACAATCATGCATATTTTTATTAAGCACAGCTAGTAACTATCTTGCCGGTAATAAAGATCCATCGGCTACACGTGAACTTATCTCTTATCATTTAAAACAACAAATTTTCAAATACGCTATGCTGTTGACATATCATGTTAGAGAGTCGACGTTGCAAAATTTAATGCTAGCAATACACGTACAATTGAGATCACGTATAGTCGGCAATAAAAACAACAAAATGGTCCTCAAGTAAGCCGAAATGCAATACCTGGTAAGCTTTATTGCGGTTATTATGTCGAATTCTGCTACATTGTACGACTCAGTTTCGACTTGAATGTTTGGCACTAAACGATTTCGTCTTTTGTGTGTTGAATTAAGTCATTATTTATTAGAAATGGCGATTTCGTGCCGGGAGTTATAAATGTCTTGTTAGAGTTTATGGTTCTGTCTTGTTTTATAGGAGCAATTATGTATCACGCCTAGTAATGAACACACGAGGTTATGATTTGTATTCGTATTATGCTCAAATTTGTCTAAAACAAATGGTTTTATAGAGACGCTAATAGAGTGTCGTGTTTTTATTTAAACCATTGAGAAGGAATTAATATTAAGGTGAACCCTGGAGAATTTCTGATAATAGCGTCAGCCCAGTGGTCGAAATTCGAACGTAGTTCACTAAATTTTGAAATTATTGATAATGTAGGAGATTCCGTGGGTTGAAATGCACAAATATTGGGTCACTTTCAAGCGTCTTTTTTTACCCATATAAATTCACTTGATTACTAAACAAAGTGACTCACACAAAACAGCTAATATACTACAGCTGCCTTCAACTCCAAACTATCTAGCTTTAAGCAGTCTTATATCGATTTGTTGGAGAATTTTTCCCGTCTTGTCTACCAGTGTATATGGTACTTGATTTCGCAAAACCGTCGAAGTCAGTTTTTTCCCATTAATAGGTTTTTTCGGGATTGTCGTAGTTGTTGCTCTTTTTAGGGTTCCGTATATACAATATACGGATACCCTTATAATATCACTCAGGATTTCTGCCTGTGTCACATCACAGCAATTTTCTCCTAAACTACTGGGCGGAAGAGGTTGAAATTTGGTATCAATGTATAGTTTGGTGACCCGATCAGGAGTACATATCGTAAAAGAAAAAAATTTGATTTTATGGGTACTTCTGGGGGGAAAAACTAAAAAAATCGACCGTTCCCCCCTCCTAATCTCCGAAACTACTGAGCCTAAAATTTTGAAAAAATAGGAAATATAGGACGTTGCCCGAACTTTACAGGAAAAATAAGGAGAAACAATTAATATCAATTTTGGGGGGCAAATTATAGAATTAAATAAAAATTTAAAAATAACAAAAATTTCAAATGAAAGGTCTCATTCTGAGGAACACAACTGTATTTTTTTCATATTTAAAAAAAATTATTTAAAAAGATATTAAGGAAATATACCAAAATTTACCCATTCCCCCTTATCCTCGAAACTATAAAACGTTTTGAAAAAATAGATTTATAGGTTCTGACCTGAAGTTTACTGGAAAAATAAGGAGAAACCTCTACTTTTAATTTTGGGAGGCAAATTACAGAATTAAATGGAAAATATAAAATTAAAATTGTTTCTAACCCATCATGTTATATATCAAATGAAAGGGCTCATTACGACGAAAACAAATGTATTTTTTTATATTTTTAAAATAAATTAATTAAAAGATATTAACAAAAATATAAAAAAATTACCCATTTCCCCCCCTTATCTCCGAAACCATAAGCTGCAAGATTTTGAAAAAAAAATGATGGTATAGCCCCTTACCTGAACTTTACTGGAAAAATAAGGAGAAACCCCTAATATTTATTTTGGGGGGCAAATTATAGAATTAAATGGAAAATTAAAATTAAAATTGTTTCTAACCCAGCATGTTATATATCAAATAAAAGGGCTCATGATGAAGAAAACAAATATATTTTTTTCAAATTTATAAAATAAGTTAATTAAAAGATATTAACAAAAATATAAAAAATTTTACCCATTCCCCCCCTTATCTCCGAAACCAGAAACGGAAAAATTTTGAAAAACTGGAAGTATAGCCCCTCACCTGAACTTTACTGGAAAAATAAGGAAAAACCCCTAATATTCATTTTGGGGGGCAAATTGTAGAATTAAATGGAAAATAAAAAATTATAATTGTTTCTAACGGCTCATGTAATATATCAAATCACAGGGCTCATTATGACGAATACAAATATATTTTTTTAATTTTTTTAAAATGAATATTTTAAAATATTATAAAAAAATATTTAAAAAAATTACCCATTCTCCCCGTTATTCCCCAAATTCTAAGACCTATTTTTTTTGTTTATAGGAAAAATATGAAAAAAATCCCTAATCCTATTATTTGGCCCCCAAATAATAGAATTAAACGGAAAATAAATTAATAGAAACCCCCATAGTAATTTTAGAGACAATTGTATAACAATTAAATGGAAAATAAATATTCAAGTTTTCAAACGCATCATGTAATATATCAGATAAAAGGCTCATTATGTGAATTACAAATATATCATATTTTTAAATCATTTGTATAAAAGATATTAACAAAAATATTAAACATCGACTTAATTCTCACTTTAGAAACTACACTATTTAAAATTTGAAAAATATATTTTATTTGTATTTTTAAATAATTTGAATATCAGATTTAATAATTTATAATTTAAACTTTGACCTATTTTGCCCTTTTTCTTCCAATCTACAGAGCCTCAAAACACAGACAGTAGATTATAAAAGTCATCTCTGAAAATTTATTAGTAAAATAAAATTCTTGTTGTTACTTTTTGGGGGCCAAATTAGAAAATTTAATACATATGTATTCTGATAAGATCAAGCGAATCCTAAAGCAGATAAAATAAAAAGTCTATGTGTGGCAAATCAAAGTGTAGGTATATTTTTTCTAAATTTAAAACGCTTCTTTTAAAAGATATAAGGTAAATATAAGAAAATGCACTCATTCCCTGCTTGTCTGAAACTGGAATATTCGAATCTTGAAGGTGGTACGGAACCCTAAGTATGCGAATCCAACTCGCACTTGACCAAATTATTTATATTTAGCCATTGTTTATTATTGTATTCGCATTTCTTATTAGAATGATTAACTTCTTAAAGGTTTTTTAATTTTTTGCGGCACGCAGCGTAAAATGAATGTTATAACAATTTTCTTTTGCTAAAGAGTATGTTTCTATAAAAAATAACGTTCAAGCGAAATCAGATCGACAACTTTGCTATCCCCATTACTTCATTTGAATTAGTATATAATGTTTTTATTTTGATATATTAATATAGGACCCATACTTAGTACTGAATAAATATGTACTTCATAGCTTATAAATTTAATAGTCTGTGCAACATGTTGAATGTAATTAACAGCGTATTTTTTGTACCATTAAAGTTTCCGTCCGTTACAGTATCCTTCGATTACAAACTTGATGATGACAAATTACCTAATATTTAATATTCTTTCACTTATCCAAAATTGACGGTTTGTTACACAACATATTTAGACTATTATAATAAAATAATATCATATTATGGAAATAATTAAAATCGCCAGAAAAACTACATTATACGAAAGTTATTACCACCTGTCCAAACAATCAATACACTGAGTACTTTTCTATTGAATTATAGGCAACGTCTGAGACTGGACAGTAAATGGATGGTCATCACATGATGATCTGACACTGTCATGTGAGGTCATTTGAGAAACAGTCTAACATATATAATAAATCAGCGTTTTGAGCACAGATTGTTGTCCTACCTAGGCTAGGTAAGTTTTAATAGGAATTATATGTCGAACGAAAATCAAAGTTAAAAATATAATATTTTACGAATATCTCGAATTTACTCGTATCACATTTGTGACATAAAGTCCCACAGTCATTGTCTCTCATATATTTGGAGAATCTTATGATTTGTTGTTGTTTGCCAGGTAATGCAATTCTATAAGATGCTGTTTAAAATATATCCAAAACTAATTCTGGAATAAAATCCATATTTGATGATAAATGATCATCATCCTTGAATAAATTAGTTTTATAAAACTAAGAAATATCTTTATTATATTAATTTACATACTAGACTAACATTACTGTAAATCGAAATCCAAAATAGCTATATTTTGCAATAGCTAATACCACAAAACGATAATTTTTTTATGCTCTTAAAGTCATATGAAGTCTATGTTCTAGATGCAATGCACAAAATGGTGGCAACGCTAGAAAGGCTATCTCTAGAAGGTACAAGCTCTAAGGTTATTAATGTTCATTTCAAGTAAAGTCCAGAAGTTTATTGCTTCTAAAATCCGATAGTAAAAGATTTAAAAAATAGGGAATTACTCTAAACTCCAATATTATTCTGAAGTGTTAAAGCAAAATCTTGCTTATCTACAATATTATAAAATTGTAAGTTTGTCGGTTTGTTTGTTTGTTCGGGCATCACGTAAGAACTACTGAACTGATTTTGCTGAATCTTTTTTGTTCCAAAGTCTATAGTTTGACTTAAAATCTAGTAGACATTTTATCTCCCTAAATTGACAGAAACGGTAGATATAGCGAAAAAACTTCTACTATGTTGGGTAATACAATTACTCCATTGGTTCCACCACACTCACAAAATATTAGATACTGGCATCAGCTTAGCTTTTATTCAAAATTCAGAATGTGCCAACGCAACATGTTTCGATTTAACACAAATCAACTCCTATAACGAGCGTTTTTTTACTGGGTGTTCTGTATTATAGGAAACTTAGAGCGAAGTAGAATAAATCGATTTAAAAAATTCAAAGAAAGTTATATTCGGTCTCCTATAAGCAGCTGCATATATATAATGTGGTTGTAATAAGGGAGAGTGAAATTAGTTATACGGGGTGGTTATATTGATTGGGGCATAAACAGTTCCATATACTAAGTGGGTAAAAAAGGGTTTAAATGTTTATACAGTTTGGATAAAAAAATCTCATAAAAAATGTGTTATGTAAGCAGTTAGGATCTTTGAATTATGTTCATAATAAGCTGTTAGTTAGAAGGAGCGGTTTATACAGGGTGTTTGAAATATAAGATGGAGTGGAATTATAGTTTATGTTGTAGTTAAAAACTTGTTTTATATCCACGAGCATTTGCGCATATAGGATAGGTGAAATATGTCGCGGAGTATAATTGCAGCTATACAGGTGGGTTTAAAAAAAGGAATGTAATGATCTACAAGCTGTTCCATTTACCAGATGGTTGAAGTATAGGGTGGGGTAGGATTCTAAGGATACAAGGGTTGCATATAAAATGTTATTGAAATATAGGGTGGTGTAGAGTTATAATTATACAAGGTGGGTAAAAAATGTTAGAAATTTTTTTTTATATAGCAGTTGCATATATGGAGTATCTGACACATGGGGCGCAGTAAAGTTATAGTTATCCAGTGTGATTCAAACAACGTTAGAAAAACTTGTAAATGGAAGGTGGTTTAAATAAAGTGTGGAGAGAAATTATACTTTATAATGTCGGTGAAAAAATATGAGGAAAAATTGTGAATCTCATAATAATTTAAGAAGATGGGATAGTTGAATTATAGGGTGGGTATGTTATATTTGGTGGCCTCTAAGCAGATGCACAATAGAGTGGTTGAAATATTTTGTAGAGTATAATTATGGTTATACAGGGTGTTTCAAAAATAAGTTGTAATGTTTGACAAATTTGGCAGCAGTGTATACAGGATAGTTTTAATGTAGATGGAAGTTGACTTAGTTATACAAAGCGGTTAAAAAAAAGTTGAAGAAAATTGTTATATAGGGTGGCCAAGAAGCAGTTACAGTTTGGGTGAGTGTTTAAATGAAAGTTTGGTGTTAGGGTGCAAAACTGTGTTTTTAAATTTGTGACACACCAAGGGTTCTACCGGTATTTTCATCAGGGTGGATCTAAAAACGTTAAAAAAATTATTGTTATATAGGGTAGACCTTGAACAGTTGTATTCTACTATATGGAATATCTGAAATATGGGGAGAAACAAGATTACAGTATTAGAATGTGTTTAACACAATGTTAGAAAAAGCTGCAAATAACGGGTGATTAAAATATAGGGTAAAGAGAAATTGTACTTTAAAAGGTGTTTCACAAAATATCAGAAATAATTGTTATACAGCGTAGACCATAAGCAGTTATAGTCAGGTGTTCAAAAAGTTCTATTGGGTGATAAATAAGCAGCTCCATATAGAGGATGGTTGCAATATAGGGTGAAGTAGGGTTACAGTTTCTCGGGGTGATTAAAAAATGTCGAATAAAATTGTAATATAGGGTCGCCCATAAGTGCTTGCAATTTGGGTGAAATATATTCGGGATTGGTGGATTTATAGTTAAGTAGCGTGGTTTAAACAATTTAGAAAATTTTTTATTTAGTATAATCCATTGTTTCATACGTTATTTCTTTTTGCGAAGCTTGAACATTCCGTACGCCGGTGAAACCGCGGGTAACGGCTAGTATTATATAAACTTGTTCAGTACACAAATGCAAGCTCAACTTGATATCTGCTAGTCGTGGCGTTCTTTGAGGTCGCTATTTTAATATATTGGAAATAGAGAATTAGAATATTTAGTAGAGCAAATAGCAATTTTGTCGTTAGTGTTGTATGTTAGTTGGATGTTATATTGCTTTATTTACTAAAATTTCTTGATTATCTATAAGCGAAGAGGGTCTTAATATATTACTTAATATATTAGCACCTTTTAATGTTTACATTTTTTACTTCCTGGGTAGGTACATAACAACATTGAATGTGTTATTTATTTGCTAGTGTTGTATTTTGTTACAATTATTTTTATCTTTTTAGTTATAGGTAGAAGTCGGTTATATTTTCTTAAAAAATATTTTATCTTATGTGTAATAAATAAAAAAAAAACAGTATAAAATAAGTAACACGCCTCTTCCCAAAAAGTAACTGACTGCATCTATATTATAAACTGGGAAAAATCGTGTAGACAGACAGCGGGAAGCACACCCCAAAGCCCTTTTAATTCTCAAACAATACTCCTTATTTCCGATTTTTGCTCATTCTCACTGCCGTGCATGCGACATTAAGCAAATACCGGTAAAGATTCTCGGCAGCAGCAAGCGTTTGTTTTTCGATTGTCTGTGTTGTTTCCTTTCCGTGACAAAATAACGTACACATAGATGGCGCGATAAGAGATTAAACGGTTTGTGTTGAAACGGCAGAGAATTAGGCACCGGTTTTGTTTTACCCAAAACATACGTTGAATACTATTAAGAAATGAAGTCATTGCCGCTCGGCACGCTAAGCCTCGTTACATTGTACAGCTGTGTGCCGATATGTTGTGTAGGTTTATTTCTGGGGAAATTCGGGAAAAGCGGTGCACGCCGTATTACGTTAGGATTTCCATACGCGGTTGTGTTGATATTTAATTATTTCTGTTGCAAGTTTCGTGCGTCGTTTTTCTAATCCTCGGCATAATGAAACGTTAGTGCATTCGTGTTGAGGTTGTGCTTTCGCTTAATTTTGCTTCGGGATAATTGGGAGTTAGAATATTAGATAGACATTATATATATATATATATATATATATATATATATATATATATATATATATGAACTAAGCTAGGTTCCGGGTGAGAACCGCGTCTGAATTTATTAAATACTCGACGTTTCGACTCCTGCTTTGGAGCCACTATCAAGAGACAAAAAATAAAATAGAGTTTCAGAGTCTAGATCGAACTCGGGGACTCAACCGGCCTACTCCGCAAGAGTCACTAGCTAACTGAACTGAAGGTGAATCTGCGGTGCTTTTTTTATTTATAGTTATCGGTCAAATAGGAGGGGATGTCGCGTGATGAAGGGGCTGTGGGGTGATTGGTTGGGTGTTGGTGGGCGTGTCTGGTTTGTTTAATCTGGCAATTACGGAGGTCCAAGCCGAGTGCTGTCATCGCGTCTATTTAGACAGAGAGGTCTTTTCTCTATTTCGATGGTTTCGCGAATAGTGGATGCCCTAAGAGAATTGAGAGATATGATGGTCCTACTGTCCTGGAAGTTGATGGAGTGCCCTGTTTGGATATGGAGATGCGCGAGAGCTGAATTCGGATCTTTTTTTACGAACTGACAGAGAGTGTTCATATACTAGATGGTTAACGCGCCTGTTGGTACGACCGATGTAGCTTTGTGGGCAATCGCGACATGAAATTTCGTAAACTCCTCCATCCTCGTTAGGTACTTTGTCTTTGGGGTTACCGGGGCTATAGTTTGAGTTGTGTTGAAGACAGTCTTTATTTGATGTCGTTGTAAAATCCATGCTATTTGGTCAGTGACTCTTCGAATGTATGGAAGGACGGCTTGGTCTGTTGGGGTTGTTGAGAGTGATGAATTATACGCGCAATGTGGTCCGGAAGATAACCATTTTCTCGAAGGATTTGTTGAAGATTATTAAGTTCGTTTTGTCTATTGTCAATATTTGTTAAACGAATAGATCTAATAGTCAAAGATTTCATTACAGAACTCAGTTGGGCAGGGTGGTGGTGTGATTGGGCATTTAAGTATCGATTGGTATGGGTTGGTTTCCTATAGACGATATGTGAGAATCTGTCATTGTTGGTTTTTGTTATGAGGACATCATGAAACGGGAGAGAAGAATTGTACTCGATTTCCATTGTAAATTGTATATTAGAATGTATACCATTGAGGTGTTGTAGATAGAAGTCTAATGAATCTCTGCTATTAGGCCAAATGACACCTACATATCTAAGCGAAGAGGAAGGTTTTAAATTAGATGAGTTTAGGACCTGGGTTTCTATTTGTTTCATGAAAATGTTAGCAATCACTGGAGAAAGAGGTGAACCCATGGGGGCACCACGGACTTAATTGAACAGTGTCTTGAACTGAAAAGTGTTAGAAGAACAGTGTTGTACAAGTTTGATGATGTCAGAAAGAATCTTTCATGTTTCGATAGTATTATTTCTATTGTAAATCAGTGCTGCCGTGGGACTCAGATCAATCGATAACTTTTGTAGTATGAAAAAATGTCGTCATTTTGTAGTCATACTGTATTGCGATAATACGAGTTATTAGGACGAACATTTCTAAGTGACTTTTCGATTCTGCAAAGGTTATCTATTGATCGGAGTCCCACTGCTGTTGGTGGAGATCGTGTTAGAATCGACAGATGTGCTGTTATTGTCATTTCTAACAAATTTAGTACCTGTCAAATGTGCGTGATAAACTTGTCAATTAAGTCAAAATTTATTATATTTATTAAATAGGAATCCAAAGTATCGAAATATCGCCATCTAGACTGGCAGACCAGATACGAGTGGAAGAATCTTCCAACGGATGAACTGTACATAAGACGAGGCTGCTTGTGGCGAGGTAGTTTGGCTTGGAAGCAATGTGTGGAACACCAGCTGACAGTATTAGTCATTGCGCTTTGTAAATAAGTTAATTCTGATAAAAGTAAGGACGTTTAAAGTGACTTTCAATATTTGTGAATTGAACCCACAGAATCTATTAAGGTATACAAGATAGGTGATATTAAAAAAATGTTATATTTTTAGAGAACGCAAAGTGATGCAGGCATGAAAGTAGGTATATACTGGGTGTCACTAAGTCCCGGGACGGCTGAATATTTGCTAAAGTACTTCAATTCTGGAAAAGGTTAAGGTCATTCCTTTAGTAACTTTGAGCAAGGAATCCGACGGTGAACTTGGATTTGAACTTGAACCTCATTTTTAAGGTTATTTTAAGGTTAACCTCATTATTTCAAATGAGAATCCCTATGTTTTATTGCGGAATCGGAAAGAGCAGGAAATTTTACGTCTGGACATTTATTTAATGAGGTAATAGGTTGAGGTAACCCCTAGACGTCAAACAGAGGTCGAATAATGACTTCTTAAAAATCTCGCGAGTTCAGTGGTTAATCTAAGGTCATAACCTAGGTAAGTCTTAACGAGAAACTCAACAGTGACCTTGGATTAAGACTTACCTAGGGCATGACCTTTGTTTGTTTTGTTTTAACACTGAACTGGAGAGATTTTTAAGAAGTCATTATTTAACCTCTAAGGGTTAGCTCAACCTCACACCTGAATACTTGGACGTAAAAATAGGGGCTCTCATTTAAAAAAATGAGATTGAGCTCAAAATAACCTCAAAAAAGAACTTCAAGGTCACCGTCGGATTCTTTGGACAAAGTTATTAAAGGAATGACCTTGACCTTAAGTTGTAGTTTTGTAACTTGTAGAATTTTGTTTCGTAATTCAACAGAATTATTCTACAAGTTACAACTTGTAAAATCCAAAATATTAGTATTCGAAATTTGCACGTCATGCGCATGTCCAATAATAATAGTTTGAATTTTACAAGTTGTATATTCGATATATGAGAATGTCGGAAATATAATTATATACCTACCAACAAATTTTAAATTATAAAATTGGCGTAATTGTAAAAATTATTCTATAAAAAAATTCTGAAAGGACTAAAATATTACAATTGTTAAAAGCTACAAAAATGACAAACATGTAAGAAATGTCAAAAAGACAAATATGCCAGGAATTTTAAAAACATCACAAATCTTAAAAATATCAAAATTTACAATCATGACAATAATGTTAAATATGACAATAATGTCAAAAATGTGAAAAATGTCCAAAAGTTCCAAATGGCAAAATTGTCAAAAAAATATCAAAAATGTCAAAAAATGTCAAAAATGTCAAAAATGTCAAAATGTCGAAAATGTCAATAATTTTGAAGACGCGAGATGTAAGACCAACATCTAGGATTTTCGAGAGAATCAGCACACAGAGCTTCCGAATCTGGAGCCGTTCCGTGTAATTGCTGTTCTCCCTTAACTCCTTATTATCTTATCTCAAAACTGTTCGTTGTAGACATATAAAATAGCAATTAATTATTATGAATTATTTCGGCTGTGGTTAGATGATTTTGTTACAAAGGTAGCTTTATAATAACCGAGAAATGTAGATTTGGAATCATGTATGAAAATAATTATAATATATAAAAAATATTTTTATCATTTCAAATATTAGTTAATGAATGAAAATTGAAGATATAAGACCAAAACTACAAAATTTCTGTGAGGGGATAGGGTAAACGTCTTTTCGTCAAAATTATGAGTTTTATATGAATTCATCGTAAAAACACATTTAAAATAACAATATTACAGTCGACAAGAACTGTATAACACTTAAAAATGTTAACTACAAAAAGCATTCTCTAAAACCCCCGAACTCAAATTTTCAAATCTCTAACAAGTCTAGTTTTCCGAAAACGTGTAACGAACTACCTCGTTTGACGTACCCTGTAAATAAATCACGTTTTATTCCACTGATTTTAGAATAACATTTTATGTCTAAATTACGTCATCTCAATTCGAACCTGATTCATGAATCTCAGCATGATTTAGTGCTCTTGTGCGATTTATATAATGCGTTCGTCTTTTTACCAACACACCGTTATAAAGGCGCTTTCGGCGAAATTCTGACAAAGCCAGTGCACACAGTTTTCTACAGCGGCTTTTGCATACGCTCTCGTGATTATATTTAATTATTTCTGTTGTATTTCGTGTGGTGTTTTTCGACTAATCCTTGTGGAATTTAAACATCACTGGTTTCGCGTTGAGCCTGCTTGCCTGTAGAAATAGTTTAATTTTGGAACGAGCGGTGAGTTGATGAAAGGGAGCGACTGCTGGAAACGCTTCAGGATAAATGAAGGTTGGATTATTCCCGATTCGGTTCTCGGTGCTTTTATGAAAATGCATTCGGTATTTGATTCTTGAAACTAGACGCAATCAGCTTGGTATTGGGTAATTATGCAATTTCAAATGGTTTAGAAGCGTTGTTGCTGAAGAATTGAAGTAGGAAACGTTTCCAGTTGTAAGACGTAGTGATAGAAATCTAAATATTATAATAGTACTGATGTCAGTGGAACAACTGGGGCCCGATTCTTGAAACCATGCTATGCGACGAAAATTGTCGTATACGGCTTGCAGTCATACACGAAGGAATTTTGTTCTATTGTGAGCCACATTTGTATTCTGGAATTGGTAAACAAGACAATACTGACTTTTGACATATAAAATTAAATTATGGTGAATTGCCAGAACTTCTTCAATATTTGGCATGTTACGTAGAAATTATAAAATTTACAGCGCAAATAAATTAATTTTGTCTGCCCAACACAACAATGCAAAACAAAACTGACCTATAAATTTGATTACTACAATTGTCAAAATTTCGTTTACGTTTGACGTTTAGAACCTCTTGTCGTACACGACTTTCGAGAATACCAAGTAAACGTCATTTATGACAAATTTCATTTGATTGACGTCATCTTTCGAGTGGTAGAGCGGTCGAATGGTTTCGGGGATCGCGGCCAAGGGCCCCGATCCTTGAAACCATGTGACGGCTCTACCATTCTACGAAGGACATATGTTGTATGAAAACTGACATAAATGAAGTTAATATATGGGTTAAACTTCATTCATGTGAATTCTTAATGCGAGAATAGGGCCCCAGGGCTCCGATTCTTTGCCGAATGTGTGCGAAAATGCCGTACTTCTATGGGCCGAAAAGAAGCGCCGTCCGCTCCGTATGTGAGACAATTTGTGAAAAAAGTGCGCGAAACTGGTTTGCTCATTGACAAACCAACACGTCAACGTGCTCCTACTGTGTGTACAAGGGGGAATATTGATGCTGTAGCACAAAGTGTGGCCGATACGCCAAGCACATCAACTCGCCATCGATCGCAAGAATTGCACATTTTGCGCACTTCTTTGAAGACTATTTTGCATAAAGACCTCGGAATGACACCGTATAAAGTTCAATTGGTACAGGAGTTGAAGCCAACAGACCATCCAATGTGGTATCGCTTCGCACAATGGGCCAATGTGCACTTGAACGAAGACCCGGAATTTTACCGAAAAATCATCTTTTCGGACGAAGCTCATTTCCACCTCGGTGGATATGTTAACAAGCAAAATTGCCGTATTTGGGGAACGGAAAATCCACATGTGGTCGTTGAGAAGCCAATGCACTCCCAAAGAGTGACTCTTTAGTGTGGATTTTGGTCTGGCGGCATCATCGGCCCATTTTTCTTTGAAAATGAGGAAAGAGCTGCTGTTACTGTGAATGGCGAACGCTACCGCGCCATGTTGAACGATTTTTTTTTCACGGAAATTGATGAATTGGAAATGGACGGCATCTGGTTTCAACAGGATGGTGCCACGTGCCACACATCACGCCCTACAATTGAGTTATGCCATACTCGATTTTAAAATCGTTTAATTAGCCGTTTTGGAGATGTGAATTGGCCATCAAGAAGCTGCGATTTGACACCGCTGGACTATTATTTGTGGGGCGCTGTTAAAGACAAGTGTTATGCCGATAATATACAAACAATTGACGCGCTCAAAAACAATATTCGTCCTTGCATCGCCGAAATACAGCCGCATGCAATTGAAAATGTGTTGAAAAATTGGACCGGCCGAATTAGTTACTGCGAGGCCAGCCGTGGAAGCCATTCGAATGAAATTGTTTTCCATAAATAACCGGAAGGATTGTACTTTCGAATAAAAAAAACCAAATTGAAAAATATTGACTAGTTTTTTTATAGCATTTTCAAAACAAAAAGTTAGATGGCCCACCCGTTATTATGCCTTACCACGCTTACTTTTAAATAGTACGAACACAAGTTTGGCGTGTACATATATCACCCAAGAAAGACCTACCTCCGTTTAGAATTTCCCTATTCAGGGAGAACCGGAAGTGATTGTTACTTTATTTCATATTCTCTTTCTTCTTTCAACAAAAAAAAAAAGAGAAAACTTAAAGAAGCCAGCTGTATGATGATAAACAACACTGAAATCGGAGCACCTTCAGCCGACCTTCATTTGGACTGGAAGAATTTACTGCTAACTGAACAAAAAAACGGTAACCTCAGAGTCAAGTGATCGCCAAACGACAAATTGTCAGTGTCAAATTTTTTGACAAACAACAAATTCAAAATCAAAGCGAAAATTTTTTAGAAAAAAACCTCGAAAACAACACTAAACGATTGACAACGACTCCAGACTCGGAGTTGAAACGTCTCCATACACAGATAAGTATTACACAATATAAAATACATTACTTATATACAGGAATACTGGTTGATCATTTTATAGACATCTCTTTCTCTCAGAAAAACTGTGAGGAAGAATCTCTGTACAGACAGCCAGTAATCCGGGCAATTTTACGAAATTGCCTTACTACACTTTGTTTTACATATACAATTTTTTAAATACTTATCTGTTACAGGAAAAAATTTAGAGGAGAAAAAACCCAATGAATAGACAAAATAATGCAAGACCTCCTCAACAATCTTTTCGAAATTTCTTAAATAAGTAGGTACTTACTAAAAATTTAAGAAATTAAAGTACAAAAAAATGGTTACAATTTATGTTCGAAAAGTCCATCATTCTTATTTAGACAAAAATGGCATCTTTTTAAGACCGACATTACCGCTTTCCTCACAGACCTCCTATCAATTTCTTCAATTGCTTGTAATACCGCCTCCCTTAGGTCACCAACTGTCTCATACTTTCTTTTGTATACTTTGTTTTTTAGCGCACCTCATAAATAGAAGTCTATAACTGCCAAATCGGGAGACCGGGGTGGCCACTCGCGTGGGCCATTTCTTCCTATCCAAGTTTTGTCTTACTAATAACGAATTATGAGCAGGTGCTCCATCATGTTGGAACCACTCAATTTCTAAACGAGTTCTCGAATTCAAATTATGCAAAATGTCTTGAAAAGTGTATTGCAAGAAATGCAAGTAGCTCTCCCCAGTAAGTGATTGGTCATAGATAAAAGGCCCCAGAATAGTAGACCCTATGATACCACACCAAACATTAAAAATAAATTTTATCTGGGGTCGTCTTTGTTCTACCTGGAAAGGGTTTTCTTTAGCTCAGATATGCTCATTGTGTCTATTGAACATACCGCAGTTAGTAAATCTAGTTTCATCTGACCATAACACCTTTAATGCAAACTGTTGATTGTCAAGGCACATCTCTAAAACATGTAAAAACCAAAATAAGTCGATGTTCGTCACCAGCATGTAAAGTTTGAGGAACTGAAAGTTTGTACGCTGGAACTTGTGCGCTTTCAGTACCTTAACTACAGTTCGTTCAGTTGTGCCAGCTTCTGCCGCAATCTCACGAGTTGATGTAGATGGATTTTGGTTTACCATTGCCAAAACATTTATTTGTACTGCTTCGTTAATTTGATTACGTTCCTTTGGTGCTTTAGTAAAAGATCTATATCTGCGTAAACTATCGTAAATCCTCTTAAATGTACATAGGTTGACGACGATTAAAATATCTATGAAAGTATTCCTCAGCTGCACGAACTGAATTTTTATGGCATATGATATAACATTCCACCATATTCAGTTTTTCTTCGTTATAGTATTCCATTTTATCACGAAAACTTGTCAATTTCGACTGTCAGTTCAGTACTACTAATGGAATTAGGTACTCTCAAATGAGGAAATGTCAAAGTGAAAACAATCTTTTTCATGGCTACCTACGTTAAAAGTGAAAATAAGAGAGAAAAGCATCCATAACTCCCTTATTTTTATAAACAACTACATCGAGTATTATATCGTTGCAAAACTCTAAAAATGTCCGATTTTTTGAGGTCATAGCCAACTATATAAAAGATAAGTTTGTGTCATATATCGAAAACAAGAGCTGTCACGTAAACGACAACCATATTCGGGATACAATTCCCTTCAATTTTGATATTTACACTTTTTTTATAAAATCAAAAACAAAGGAGCTAGAGGGATTTGACTAAATCGACAGGATTTCGTTTTTTCAAAATATCTAGTTAGCCATGACTTTTTACAAAAATCCGAAAGTGTCATTAAATTGGGCCAGTAAATCTGCAAATCTTTCCCAATTTAACCATTGCTCTATCTCCGCTAGTTTCCGAGATTGCCATAGTGATCATCAAAAAAACTCACCTTGTATAGCTGAATATTTCAACTTAATGTCAGATAGTTTGTTGTAAGCCTAAAACTTGAAAAAACAAAAATTTCAATAGAACATGAATGTTTTTCAAACTGAAATATCAATTTCTATTGTGAACAATTTAATTATTTTTTCCTTTCGAATAAGCAAAACCCAATATCCTCCTGTCTACAAATGAAATTAACAATATATCCGTGAACAGCGTTCAACGCTAATCAGTATTCCCTTCAAAAATTCAAATTTACATGTGTATCCAATGTTCACAAGCATCAATAAATTGAGCCACATTAACCTTTTTATAGCACAGCCGTACATAATGCTTGAAACGAATCGACTCCGAAATCGATTCGGAACCGCTAATGAATTTTCCACTTTATGGATGCAATTTAATCGAATCTCCAACCAGAGTATTATTCACAAATTTCCCATGTGATATTGAAGTTATTCCACCCCACTTCCGCTGCTAACTAGAATTCACAAAGGAGAGAGACATATCATTATTATAGAATGTTGATGTCGAGCATGCTTAGTAGCTAATCGATTCGAAATAACGTGATAACATAAACTAATTTGCTAACAGTCTGGTAGAAATTGTATTTGTGCATGACAGAACAAATTCCTGTTCAATAAATGAGTCTACTTCAGTTTGGAAGCTCATTGAACTGAGAATTTCAACAATTAAATAGGCAAATTAGTGCTCACGCTTAAAGTTCTCCAAAAACAAACGGCTTTGCGTGCTTCTGTTAAACGCACAAATAGCCTCTTTACGGCAAAAGTGATGTTAATGAGTATAATACTGGTATTTGTGACCAGCATGTGTTTCTATGCTGCGCAAAGAAGTGCTGTGGTTTACACAAATGAATGAATTATTAACTGATATTATAAGAATTATGTTTTCAAGTGCGAGTTGGACTCGCATATTAACGGCTCCGTCCCACCTTTAAGGTTTGAAACAATATATGTGAATCAAAGTACTATATTTTTCTAACATTCCAGTTTCAGAAAAGCTGGGAATGAGTGTATTTTCTTATATTTACCTTTTAAATTTACAAAAACTGTACATTTCTATTTCTCAAACAGAGAAATCTGCTACATGATTCACTTGATTATTATAAAAATATATATCTAATTTTCTAATTTGGCCCCCAAAATCAACATTAGGGTTTTATTTTTTTAATAAACTTTCAGTGAAGCTCTATATATTCTAATGTCTGACTTTTAGTCTCAGTAGATTGGAAGATAAAAATGAAAATGGGTAAAGTTTAAAATAACAAATTATTAAGTTTGGGTATGTTCGGATTGGTTCGTCTCAATTCGTCAGACTGAATTAGTCCGAAGCGATGTCGATACTAGACAATATAATCTATTACAAATGGTATCGTATTGCGTTTTCCGATTGCTTATTAAATTTTATTAAATAATTGATTATAATAAAGGGGACAGGATATTAGGATTTAATACACTCAAGCAAGGCGATCAGTGTATAGTGCGGCTCGGCACCCCCTACCTTTTATTTACAGAAGATCGTATCCACCCTTGAAAAAACAATTGACCTTTGAAGTAAGATTTTTAATATTTAAAATTCTCAAGAAAACGATATTTCCCAAAGATGAGACCCTAACTAATCGATTTCTATCCAAATGGGAAAAATTCAACAAAACAATTACATATAGATTGTAGTTCTTCACGGATGGAAGAATGTGATTTTCTTTTTTATACCCGGTGTAAATTGTGTCCTGAAATGGACATTTTTACCTAACGTTTCGCCAAAATTTCATTTGGCATTTTCAAAATTATGAAAGAAAATCATATATATATATATATATATATATATATATATATATATATATATATATACTAGCCGTTACCCGCGGTTTCAGCCGGGTACGAAATGTTCAAACCTTCCCAAAAAAATAACTATATATATTTCACCTATGCAACTGCTAATGGTCTACGCTGTAAATCCACCAAACCCGAATATATTTCACCCAAACTGCAAGTACTTATGGGCCTCCCAATATAACAATTTTATTCGACATTATTTTGAATCACCTTGAATTACTGTAAATCTACTTCCCCCTATATTGAAACCATCCTGTATGCTGCTGTTTATTTGTCACCCAATGTAACTTTTTGAACACCTGAATATAATTCTTCTCTACCCCATATTTCAGCTATGCAACTGCTTATGTTCTACGCTGTATACAATTATTTCTGATGTTTTTTGAACAACCGTTTAAAGTATAATTTCCCTTTACTCTATAATTTAATCAACCTTTTTTCCCAACATTGTGTTAAACTCACCCAAAAACTGTAATCTTGCTTCTCCTCATATTTCAGATATTCCATATAGTAGAATGCAACTGTTTATGGTCTACCCTATATAACATTTTTTTTAAACATTTTTGATCCATCCTAATGGAAATGATGTGCAACCCTTCGTGACTCACAAATATAAAAACACAGTTTTGCACCCTAACAGCAAACTTTTATTTAAACCCTCACCCAAACTTAAACTGCTTATTGGCCACCCTATACAATAATTTTATCCAAAAAAATTTTTAACAGCTTTGTATACCTAACTCTACTTCCATATACATTAAAGCCATCCTGTATACACCGCTGCCAATTTGTCAAACATTACAACTTATTTTTGAATCAGCCTGTATAACCATTATTTTATTCTACAAAATATTTTAAGCACCCTCTATGTGTATCTGCTTAGGTGTAACAAAATATAAAAATTTTAAATACTTCTAATCACACTTTAGGAACTATAATTTTACTTCGATCCATTTTTCAGATATTGAATATATGCAACAGCTCATGTTGTATCCAACAAAAAAAATTATCCAACCTGTTCGAAATCTATTCCACATGCTATTTCAACCACCTTGTATTTTCAAGTACTTATCGGCCACCCAGTATAACATTTTTTCTACCACCCTTTATAACTATAAATCCATCAATGCCAAATATATAACAATTTTGTTCAACATGTTTTGAAGCATCTTGTTGGTATTACAACTACCCTGTATACGGTACTGCTTATTGGTCAACCAATATAACAATTTTTAAATAATTATCATAACACTTCTTCACCCTATGTTTCAACTATCATATCTTTGCAACTTATTAAGAACTACGCTATTTCACTTTTTTATGTTTTTTTTTCAAAATATATTAAAGTATAATTTCTCTCCACATTTCATTTAAACCACAATTCATTTACAAATATTTCTAACCTTGTTTGAATGACACTGTATAACTATAACTTTACTGCGCACCATACTGCAGGTACTCTATATATGCAAGTACTATATAACAAAATGTTTCTAGCATTTTTTACCCACTCTGTATGATTCTAACTGTAAGCCACCCTATATTTCAACAACCTTTTATATGCAACTACTTATTTGCCACCAAATATAACATTTTTGTACGACCCTGTATCCTTAGAATCCCGCCCTACCCTTTATTTCAACCATCCAGTAAATGGAACAGCTTAAAATATTTTTAAACCCACCTGTATAGTTGTAATTATATAATATTATGTAACTACTTGTGGATATAAAACAAGTTTTTAACCACAACATAAACTATAAATCCACTCCATCTTATACTTCAAACACCCTGTATAAACAACTGCTTCTAACATCTCTTCAACCCATTTCATAAATATAGTATCTTACGAACATAATTCAAAGATCCGAACTGCTTACCTTACACATTTTTTTAATTTTTTTTATTCACTGTATAAATATTCTACGCTTTTTCAACCACGTATATGGAACTGTTTGTTTAGCACTCAATATAACTTTTTTGGACTACCCCGTATAACTAATTTCACTCCCCCCTATTTCCACCACATCGTATATATCCAGCTACTTATGGGACACCAAATATAACTTTTTTAGACTTTTTAAATCCATGTAATTCTACCCCGCTCTAAGTTTCCTATATAAAAAACACCCTATAAAATTACGCTTGATATATGTTGATTTTTGTTAAATCGACAATTGTTATATTTGCACATTCCGAATTTTGAATAAAAGCTAACCTGATGCCAGTATCTAATATTTTGTGCATGCGGTGGAACCAATTGAGTAATTGAATTACCCAACATGTTTTTTTCGCTAAATAACCGTTTCAATCAGTTTATAGAGATAAAGTGTCTACCAGTTTTTAAGTCAAACTATAGGCTTCCCAACAAAAAAAGATTCAGCATAATCAGTTAAGCAATTCTTACGGGACGCCCGAACAAACAAACAAACAAACAAACAGACAAACTTACAATTTTATAATAGTATAGATAGATATATAAATAAACTTTGCTCATATTATAGTATTAAATATGATTATACTTAATTAATACCTATAGTATATTTATGAATAAATTGCAAAATCTCAATAGTCTGTTATTAATTCATCAGTTTGTTAGTATTCGATAATGGCATAGCTTTTTTCTGAAATTGATCACATCAAAGGGAAAATAGAACTTATATAAAAGTTTATTTGGTCTCGTTTATTATAAATACCATAGTGTAACACGAAGCAACGGCTTACACAAACCATAAAAGAAAACTTTTACTAACTTTTCAAAGAACTTGATTCTACTAATATTGATGTTAAAAGCGTGCTTCAATTTGTGCATATTTATGAAATATGTTTTTAGATTATTATTTCTAAAATACAAGACCCTTATAAATTTATAAAGTACCTTTAAATTCTTTTTAGGTAGAAGCTTCTTTATATTCCAGGACCCCAGCCGCTATAAAACTGTTAATTGAAAAAAAAAGTAAAATGACATATTTTGTGCATTATATTCAAAACTGCCGTCTTTTTACGCAAACGGAAAGTAATTCCGGCCTTAGCGAAATTAATGATTCCAAGAAAATAAATTTGCTTGTCAGTCCACTGTAATTTAGTCTAGATCTCCGAAATTAGTATTCAAACGACGCTCTCCTTGAGCGTCCTTTTTACAAGCATCGAAACAATATAAGTAGAGAAAGTGGAAGGAAAACTTCGGATAATTAAAAAAGATTCTTTGATGATTAAAGAAAATATCCTCTATTTGTTCGAGGTTGTTGAATAGTAATGAGGTCTTAATTGAAATAGTGAATGATGGGGGAAGAAAATAAACACAATTTTTATCTTGTAGACGTCAAATTAAATTTGCTGGTAAACGAGCAGAACTCATCGTACGGAAGCTAAATGATTCACAGAGCTGTGTCAATTTCTGACTTGCCTTTTAAACGAGGACAGAGCAAATTAAAAACGTTGTTAAACAAATAGAGCGATTCTGAATTGAGCTCCCATAATAGAGCATAATTAATTTTTAATCTTGTCTACTATGAGAAATTTCAGCTGCAATATGTTTATTAAAAATAGAGACTTAATTAAAAAATAATTAAAGAAACGAAATACCTGATTTCAGCAACAGGCTGTGTTACCTAAGTTTGCTTATTCAGGGTGTAAATGTTGTTGTACGTTATCTTAACTAAAAAAGTTTTCATTTTTAATGATACACCTTGCACATTTTCATAATTTTAAAATGCTTTGACACAGCTGACTTCAACCAATTACGAATTGTCGATTAAGAGAAGTATATGATCTCCAAACACAGATAAGTATTACACAATATACAATACATTACTTATATACAGGAATACTGGTTGATCATCTTTCTCTCAGAATAACTGTGAGGAAGAATCTCTCTTTATTCTACATATACAATTTTTAAATACTTATCTGTTGCAGAAAAAATTTTAGAGGAGAGAAAACCCAATGAACAGACAAAATAATTCAAGACCTCCTCAACAATCTTTTCGAAATTACTTAGTTTTAGAGAAAACAGTGAAGAATTATTTAAATTCACTGAAATGTAGTCGGTTATTTACTTTTTTTCTGATTTTCTGGAAAACCGTAAATCTCATGTTATAGACAATTATATGGTACTCTTCAGTAATGTTCCTTAATATAATGCAGTTTATATCACAAAATTGCTAAGCCGTTTGTAAATAATCACTGGTCATACATTAAAAAAAAGTTGATGACGAATTGATGACCTACTCCATTTTGGAAATCCATAAAAAAATAAGAAAACTGAAATTGGGATTACAAAATTTATGTATTAAATTTCTTTATCGCACTGGCTTTATGTAATTAAAGAACATCGAATCGACAAAAACCAAAATTTTGAACAATTAAAAGCTCGGGTTCATCAATGCTCTTAACTCTTTCACTACTGGATAACAAATTAAACTACCTTTTGTTACGGTGGTGTAGACTACGTACAACACAAATTCAAATTATTTTTGTTTTGTACATGGGTATGAAACGTGCACCACAGCACTGAAGCATCTCATTGGTGCATTCGCAGACTGCTCACACAAAGATGTCAGGCGATAACGGTTTCGTTTAAGGTTTGTGGTAGTTGTTTTCATAGATAAGAGATTTATATATGTATATAGATAGGCAAATCTCCGTGCAAAACACGTTCACTAGATTACAGCATTCATGTGGGTGGTTGAAAAAACATACAAGGCGGGAAAATTAAATACGGATTAATATTAAATACATTGTATTTTTTTAATTCTTAGTCACCCTGATTTCTGACTACATCTTTCACCAAGATGCAATCAGAAATGCAGGATGAGTAATTATTTTGTTTAAAATGTTATAATAGGGAAGGAAATACTATAGTAAACAATTTTTATTGAAGGTTACATAGTTTGTCTTTATTCCAATCGACCTTTTTGATTGATTCATGATCTTGCCTTTAACAGTTCTTAGACGGTGAGATGGCCTCCTGATATCCTGATAAAAATATATTTATATATTAAAAATATAATTAAACTATAGTAATATTTTTACCTCTTCTATTTTTTGCTGTTGATATATTTCCATGTTCAAAATTAGCAGCGGGTGGTGTTGCAAAGGATAAATCTAAGCAAATATTATCCTATTCATTTTCCAAATCCGGGTTAATCTTCTCCTTAGTTTTCTTATCTAAGAAATTGTACTAGGGTGAATCAAATATGAACCGGACTTTTGTTTTAACACATTTATTGGTATGATCAATACAAATTTTAACACATATTATTTTTCTATATAGTTTCCTCTCTTATGTATACATTTTTCCTACCGAATCGGAAGTTTTTAATACCTTCTCAAAGAATGAAACTGGTCGTATCTATAACCAATTACGCACAAACGTTTCTACACCTCGTTGTCCTCAAAGTGGTGGCCTCCCAGTTCTTCTTTAAGTGGCCCAAACATGTGGTAGTCACATGGCGACAAATGAGGACTGTAAGGGGTGTGTTCAAGTGTTTCCCTATGCATTTTGTTCAATTTTCCTTGAGTCAATACAGCTGTATGTGGCCGAGCGTTGTCATGCAACAGAATCACACTTCGGATAGACATATCCCGCCTCTTTTGCCGACAGGCAAGTTTCACTTGTTGGAGTAGTTCGAGTAATACTCAGCATTAATTGTACGGCGTTCGTGCAGAAAATCGATCAGCAGTACGCCTTTCGAATCCCAAAAAACTGTTGCAAGAATTTTCCCTGCAGAAAGACTGATCTTGGCTTTCCGCGGTGCTGCTTCTTCCGGTTTTCGCCACTCCATGCTTGCACGTTTGGACCCTGGGTATAATGATGCACCCATGTCTCATCACAGGTGACAATATGTCTCAAAAACTCATCCCCCTCTGCTCGATATCTTGCTAACAGCCTTTCACATACGGCAAGATGGTTTGCTTTGTGATCTTCCCTTAGAAGGCGAGGAACCCATCTTGCACACTCATCTAAAATGGTTGATTGAGCACTCCCGTATAATATTCCAACGTGTTCAGCAATTGCCAATACTGTGAGATGGCGGTCACCTTCAATCAGCTCACGAATTGCGTAGATATTCGCCTCATTGATGCTTGTCGTGGGACGCCGTGCATGAGGCTCGTTTTCCACTGTCTCTCGGCCATCTGAAAACTTTTTGTGCCAGTCGTACACTTGGGTCCTTGAAGGTTTTTCATTGCCGAACTGTGCAGATAGTCGACGCAAAATTTCAGATGGTCTAACGCCCTCCCGCGCCAAAAATTTGATAACAACACGTTGCGCAACAGACGTATGCACCTCTTGCTCTGACAAGATGCTAGTAACAGCGCATCGACTACGCCTCGACAAACCGACGAACTCCCCTCTTCTTAACATCCCTACCTAACATATATCGAGACGTCACGCCACTCGAATTACCTACAGAGCGAGAAACAGAAAAGTCCGGTTCATATCTGATTCACCCTCGTACAATAATGTGACATCAAAACTATTATGAAATAAATTACGAACCATGATTATGAAATAATGAAGGAATGGCACCAAATTTCAAGCTAGATTTCCTTCTTGTTAAGCCCTAACAAATCTTGCTTTCTGAGGAAAAGTGAGCATCACACATTCTGTAAGATATCCTAATTTGTTGGGGCGTTTTGTTTAACAGTTTACTGCTATTAATCTGGTTGACCCAAATTTGAAGTAGCTGCAAAAATATTTATTTTATCACAAAAAATATAAATATTATTTAGTAAATACAGCTACATATTTTCATAAAATTATTTTATTTACCTCAGTTTCTTTTGGGAAGCGATGCATCACTGAATTTAAACTAGTATTTCCACAAAATGGAACACAGCAATAGATTACCATGATTTTAATGAATACAAAATAAAATAAAATTTGAGAGCATCAACTTAACTTACAACAATTCACAATTCAAAAAACAGAAATTAGAAATTGATAAATTCAAAACAGAACACGGAAAAAGTTTACCTATACTTTCACAAAACAGTTGTTTCTTTATTTCTAAATGTTTGTCCTTTATTGTCTATAAAATATATTCACGGACACAATCCACGTAACCATTAATAACACAAAACTTATTCTATTTTGACAAGGATCGATATGTTTGGGTGTATCTGTCTTTATTAACCGACTGGTTGAAACTCTGAACGCACAATTCCTATATAGTTACCCGTGCATGGTTGTGTATTCGTTGCATAGCCTGGTATGATGTAAGATTTTTGTTTTCAACATAATACTATTATTTTGTATTTATAAGTATTGATATTGTGTAAATTTTGAATAATAACAAACAAGAAAGGTAAGCCATTATATATTTTAAATGAACTTTACTTTTCAAACCAGAGTTGCACTATTTTTAAAAGTTGTACCACCGTGCTGCTTTAAACATGAACGGCCGAAGTGAAACACTCGGTTTCAATTGATAGGTATGGCAGAAGATGAATTGTATGCTGAAATAGATATGATCAGGAATAACTGTGATCCAATTCCTTCTGATCGGGACTCAGACAAAGATAGTGAAGGTCCTGCTATGTTTGATAATCCTGACGTTGTCGTAATTGTGTTGTCTGATTATGAAGACGAGCTTTCGTCTTTAGACGAATGGGATGCAGAAGATACAGTGCTACTATTTACTACAGCAAACAGTTTGCAAACGAATTTAAAAACAACCTGGGATAAATCTATTTCTAATATTAAGAAGCCTGACATATTTACTGCAGATTTAGGTCTACCAAAGATTATTGAAAATCATGCAAAGTTAACTCCTTATGAAGCCTTTTACCTTCTTGTTACCGATGATCTTTTGCAGTACATTGTCTTTCAAACAAATCTCTATGCAGAACAAACAAGATGTGCTTATTGTAGCTCCAAAACAAAGGATATCCGTACAAACTGACAATGTAATGTGTGCCAAGTGCCATTGTGCTTGGGAGAAACCAAAGTCTATTTTCAACCTTCTCGTGCTAAAAATTCTTATCACTTTTAAAAATGTACTAAGAATAACTTATTCATAAGTTGATATTAAAGTATGATGGGTCACAAAATGAACCACCCAATATATGTTGTTTTGCGTTTTTAGGGTTCCGTATATACAATATACGGATACCCTTATAATATCACTCCGGATTTCTGCCTCTGTCACATTACAGCAATTTGTCCTAAACTACTGGACGGAAGAGATTGAAATTTGGCATCAATGTATAGTTTGGTGACCCAATCAAGAGTAAATGAAGATAGTTTGATTTCGAAACTACTGAGTCTAAAATTTTGAAAAAAATAGGTAATATAGAACGTTGCCCGAATTTACAAGAAAAATAAGGAGAAACCATTAATATTAATTTTGGGGGGCAAATTATAGAATTAAATGAAATTTTAAAATTAAAAAATTTTTCAATCGCATCATGTAATATATCAAATGAAAAGTCCAATTCTGAGGAACACAAATATATTTTTTTCAAATTTAACTAAAAATAATTAAAAAGATATTAACGAAAATATACCAAAACTTACCCGCTTATCTCCGAAACTTTTGAAAAAAATTATAGTTATAGGGTTTGATCTGTAGTTTACTGGAAAAATAAGGAGAAACCACTACTTTTAATTTTGGGGGGCAAATTACAGAATTAAATGGAAAATATTAAATTAAAATTGTTGCTAACGCATCATGTTATATATCAAATGAAAGGGCTGATTATGAAGAAAACAAATATATTTTTTCCATATTTTTAAAATAAATTAATTAAAAGATATTAACAAAAATATAAAAAAAATACCCATTTCCTCCCCCTCCCCCTTATCACCGAAACCATAAACTGTAAAATTTTAAAAAAAATATAGGTATAGCGCCTCACCTCAACTTTACTGGAAAAACAAGGAGAAAATTCTAATATTAATTTTGGGGGACAAATTATAGAATTAAATGGAAAACAAAAAATTATAATTGTTTCTAACGGATCAAGTAATATATCAAATCAAAGGGCTCATTATGACGAATACTATATTTTTAATTTATTTTTTAAAATAAATATTTTAAAGTATATTAAAAAAATATTTAAAAAATTACCCATTCCTCCCATTATTTCCCAAACAATAACACCTATTTTTTTTTGTTTACAGGAAAAATACGAAGAAATCCCTAATATTAATTTTGGGGGCCAAATTATAGAATTAAACGGAAAATAAAAACATATTTTTTAACGCAACATGAATTAAATCAAATGAAAGGGATTATTATGAGGAATACAAATATATATTTTTCTTATTTTTAAAATTAATTGTTTACAAGATTTAACCATACTACCTAAAATTTTAAAAATAAATAGTGGTACTGGTGCTCACTTAAAATTTATCAGTAAAATTATTAGAAAAACCCCATAGTAGTTTTAGGGAGAAATTATACAATTAAGTGGAAAATAAAAATTCAAAGGCATCATATCAGGCTCATTATGTGAATTACAAATATATCATGTTTTTAAAACATTTGTTTGAAAGATATTAACAAAAATTTTAAACATCGACTTAATTTCCACTTTAGAAACTACACTATTTAAATTTTGAAATATATATTTTATTTGTATTTTTAAATAATTTAAATAGTAGATTTAATAATCTATAATTTAAAACTTGACCTATTTTGCCCTATATCTTCCAATCTACAGAGCCTCAAAATTCAGACAGTACATTATAAAAGGCTTCCCTAAAAGTTGATTAGTAAAATAAAGCTGTAATGTTAATTTTTGGGGGCCAAAATAGAAAATTAAATACATATTCTTATAAAAATTAAGCGAATCCTGAAGCAGATAAAATATACAGTCTATGTGTGGAAAATGAAAGTGTATATTTTATACAAGTTTAAAACGCTTCCTTTAAAAGATATTAGGATAAATATAAGAAAATGCACTCATTCTCTGCTGGAGTATTTGAATCTTGAAAGTGGTACGGAACCCTAAGTATGCGAGTCCAACTCGCAGTTAACCAAATTATTTATTTTTGATTTATATACAAATGTACATGTGATCTGACGTACTAAAACGAAATAAACTTCAAATTGTTAATTTTTTACACATTTTTTTTCCTGTACCGCATCGACATTTATGAGAGCAGAATGCGTACCTGAAGACTTAAACCATGTTATCACGACACTTGAGCTGTGAAATTATCTCGAAGAAGAAGCAGATTTCAATAGGAATTACGTTCGTATTATTTCCAATGGAGTTTTCTTAACAATGCGTCATGCTCACCTATATGTTATCCAAATATTAACTTTACTAAGGAAATTAATTCCTCAACAACCTTTGACGGAAACTCAACAATCTGAATCTTCATATCACCCTCGATTTAATCCTTCATTTTCACGAGAAATATTCTCGGAATATTCGTCTTTCGTATCGCATTTGAGTTACAACGGCTCCAAGTTTCTCGGGGAACTTGGCGAAAACTTTATTGATTGAGCCATTGTTATCACAGGTGAAATATAATTGGATTATATACCTAACTCCTAAGACTTTACGTCAACCTTATATTAGTACTTAACTGACGTTGAATGTAAATTCGTCGACTTTCAAGGAAGGAGGTGTGTACTGTGAAATTCATTAGTAAGAGTGTTCGCAGGGCCGTGAAAATTTCATAATAGTGCAACAGCGGTTGACTAATTAAGAGAATTTAGGAAAGTTTACATGTAACGTTTTGTTTAGTTTGTGTGCCTTGAATACGTCAGTGATGTGGTACGAAATAATTAGGTAAAAAGTTACCTCAATTAACAAGCGTGTATGTGAAATATGTAAACCTAACCTAACATTCACCAGAATATTTTAGTGAGGTTTAAATATAATTAAGTTTGGCGGCTCTAATGAGTTATTATTATTATAATTATTATAAAAGATATATGTACCCATGTCAAATCCACTATTCGAGATGTCCACACAATTATTAGAGAAACTATAGCTTTTAGAGTTTTAGAGTTATATGAATAAAATTTCGTACTGGTTAAAAGCACCAAACGACACCACCATTTATGCATAATGCTTGTTTTCCTATCCTGTTTAGCTGGAAATCACAGAAAATTCAAATTTCAAAAGGGACACCCAATTATTAACACAACTGCACTATTACTAAATACATTTTCATAAAACAAAAACCGACTTCGTAGCAAAAAATTATTTCGAGCTTTTTAGTTAAGTTATTTTTTTGAAGTCGGTGTTTTTAATGTATTTATTTTACAATTTTTAGTAAAGCAATGGCTTAATTAAATGTAGATTTCAAATCTAATAAACTTCGTACTATTTTTCTAAAATAAAGTATTTTACTCTTAAGCCTTATTTATTAGTTTGACCAACCTCGTTGACTGTTGAATAGAAAAACTTGTTTTATAAATATGTAATAAGATAATTTTGTATATGATTCTAAATTAGGTGGATCCACTATATTGTACACGATCTGAGTAGCATCATTCTTTAGGTCTGTTAATTATACTCACATTCATTTAATAGTTTTCTCTCTCAGGAATCTTATAACAAATTATTATACAGTTTTAAGTGATATAGGATGTACATTTCAATTCTAATATACTCAAACATGAACAGGACTTTTGTTTTAAAAATTTTATTGGTACGATCAATACAAATTTTAATACAAATTATTTTTCTACCTAGTCTCCTCTCTTATGTATACATTTTTCCCACCGAATCGGAAGTTTTTTCATACTTTTCTCAAAGAATGCAACTGGTCGTGTCGATAACCAATTGCGCACAAACGTTTCTGCACCTTCGTTGTCCTCAAAGTGGTGGCCTCCCAGTTCTTCTTTAAGTGGCCCAAACATGTGGTAGTCACATGGCGACAAATCAGGACTGTAAGGCGTGTCTTCAAGTGTTTCCCTATGCATTTTGTTCAATTTTCCTTGAGTCAATGCAGCTGTATGTGGCCGAGCGTTGTCATGCAACAGAATCACACTTTGGATAGACATATCCCGCGTCTTTTGCCGATAGGCAAGTTTCACTTGTTGGAGTAGTTCGCAGTAGTACTCAGCATTAATTGTACGGCGTTCGTGCAGAAAATCGATCAGCAGTACGCCTTCAATCAGCTCACGAATTGCGTAGATATTCGCCTCATTGATGCTTGTTGAGGGACGGCGTGCATGAGGCTCATTTTCCACTGTCTCTCGGCCCTCTGAAAACTTTTTGTCCCCGTCGTACACTTGGGTCCTTGAAAATGTTTCATTGCCGAACTGTGCAGATAGTCTATGCAAAATTTCAGACGGGCTAACGCCCTCCCGCTCCAAAAATTTGATAACAACACGTTGCGCAACAGACGTATGCACCTCTTGCTCTGACATGATGCTACTAACAGCGCATCGACTACGCCTCGCCAAACCGACAAACTCCCCTCTTCTTAATATCTCTACCTAACATATGCCGAGACGTCCCGCCACTCGAATTACCTACAGGGCGAGAAACAGAAAAGTCCGGTTCATATTTGATTCACCCTCGTACTTTGTTTGATAACAATTTGAGTTGATATAAAAAATATTTTAGTCAAGTGCGAGTTGAACTTATTAAAGGGTTCCGTACCATCTTTGAAATTCATTATAATGTAAGTGAATCAAAGTACATATTTTTCTAACATTCCAGTTTCAGACAAGCAGGGTATGAGTGAATTTTCTTATATTAACCTTAATATCTTTTAAATTAACTTTTTTAAATTTATAAAAAATATACACTTTTAATTCTCACACAGTGTTTTTTTATCTGCTATAAGATTGGCTTGGATTCTATCAAAAAATTGTTTAATTTTCTAATTGGTCACATAATTAAGATTAGGATTTTTGCTTTATTTTACCAATAAATTTTCAGTGAAGCGCTATTTAATTTTTTGTCTTAATTTTAGGAAGATAAATTGTAAATAATGAATTATTAAATCATTTAAACAAATTATTATAAAAATATGAATAACATATATTTGTATTTTTATGCTGATTCTTTTCACTTGATACCTACGTAACGGGTGCATTTATTAAAACAAAATGTTATTTTCCATCAACTTTATAAATTAATGTTAGAATTTGTGTTTTACTTTTCTTAAGGGGTCGAATTTTGCATATTTTTTAATAACTTTTTACAACTTATTTTAAAAATATGAAAAAATATACTTTTTTTTTTATTTATTTCTGTAATTGGGACTCCAACCTTAATGAGGCCCTATATTTCTATTTTTTTTTTCAAAATTTAGGTCGTGTAGTTTTTAAGATAAAGGGGGCAGAAATCAATATTTTATATTTTAGTTGATATCTTTTAAACAAAACGATTTTAATGGGTATTTTTTTAATATTTCTGTTAATATCTTTTAAAGAATTTATTTGAAAAATAAATAAAAGAATATTTGTATTCTGCTTAATGAGTCTTTCATTATTTTTAAAATATGAAAAAAAACATATTCATTTTCCTTTGAATGAGCCCTTTCATTTGATATATTACATGAAGCGTTTGAAAAAAATGTAATTTTTAACTTTTCATAAAATTATATAATTTGCCCCCAAAATTAAAATTAACGTTTTTTTCTTATTTTTCCTATTAACTTTAGGCAACGTTCTATATTACTTATTATGTTCAAAATGTTAAGTAATTTGATTTACCCTCCAGAAGTACCCCTACATATTGCTACCAAATTTCAACCTTTTCCGCCGGGTAATTTCGGAAAAAAACTCTGTAATGAGAAAAACTGAGAAATCCTGAGGTACTTAACTTAAACAGAATTTATATTCTTTATCAAACCTAGTACACAATTTGGAAAAGTGACATGAATATTTATCATACAATTTTTAACCGACTTCCAAAAAGGAGGAGGTTATCAATTCGTCGAGTATTTTTTCGCTTTTTTTTGTATGTATGTTACCTGATTTCTTCTCCTGTGGTGCACCGTATTGAATGAATATGGTCTTGTTTAATAGAGTATATATCCGGATTGGTGAAACTTCAAATTTTGGAAAAGAATTCTATTGGTAAAGTGATAAAATTTGTGAATGAACACATGTGTGCATAGAAATCGACCAATATCCCTAATATTTTACTCGATATTTCGATAACTTCTTATAGATGTGTATAGTTTTTTAACGTTTAATCTATTAAGGAAGATCCTTAGGTAATCTCATATACTTTTCGGCGACGTGCAACTTGCAGTGTTGCAGAAAATCGCCGAAAATTCCAAAATCCTTATCAAAAATTTCATCAAAATGACATAACTGACATTTCCTCATAAATATTTTAATTCCAACGTAATCTCAAGCCTATAGGTAGTAGAGCATAGTATTTTCGGCTCCTTAAATCAATGAGTACCAAGCTCGTTTTGTTTGTATACCAGGTAAATACCTATTTAAATGCAAATTTTTCCATTTTGCGAAGACGGTGCTTTTGGTTGTCACATTCTCCCGGCCTAATAGAAAATTCAGTGACAACACATGTCAAACTTTTAACTGCTATAGCAAACAAAATCACAAAGTAAAGTGATAGAAGGAGTTGCATTTATATGAAGATGGAAATATAGGACCGACTAGAATGATAGTGGTCCGTAGGCAGCCGTATATATAGGATGGTTGGAATATAGGGCGACTGGACGTTTGGTGGTATAAAAATGTTGGAAAAAATGTGAAATTAAAATTATATAGATTGATTAAAAAACTGTTATATGATGTGGACATAAGCAAATCATATACAGGATGGTTGAAATATATGCTGCAGTTGAATTATATTAATACAGTATGATTAAACAATTATTTCTTTTATAGCCCATAAGAAGTTGCATAAATTGTGAAGATGAATTAACACAGGACGATAATATAAAATGTAAAGAATGAACTAATTTATGGGCTAGCCCACAAGGAGTTATATACTAAGGTTGAAATATAGGACCGATATGACTCCGTAGATATAGGATGGATTCTACTCCGTCCTATAGAAGGCAGCTAACAAATTTATGCTTGTCCGTAGGTAGTCGTATGTACAGGATGGTTGGTACATAGGTTGGAGTGTAATAATCTATAGTTATACAGGGTTGTCAAAAAAAGTTGAAACAAGGTAGTCCTTAAGGCATAAATATATTTTGGGCTAATTAAGTTAACGCGTACTAGTACATTTTGTTCGTAAGGATTTACCTCTCAATTTAAATGAGGACGTAACATTGTGTAATGTTGAGGCTTTCGATGTTACCTGGTTCTGTCTATTAAGGTTATACATACAAAATAAAAAATAAAGAATGAAAAACTACCTGAGTTCAAAAATACTAAAAAGTTGAAAATAAAACATTAAAAAATATATATAACCGACAATTTCAGTTTTATCTATAATACCATACAAATATTTCAAATGAAAATTTCAATTCTTTATTTAAATATAAATTATGTACATTAATAACTTTCGTTTACCCAAATCATTTTAATTAACTCTAAGAAACAATAACAAATTCACATATCTGTCAATAAATAGATTCAACTAGTAATTCACATGTTGACCAAAATTTAATCAGTATTTCCACGGATTGAAGGAAAATGAAAAACATTTTTAACCAACTATACAAATTTTTTTGTTTTTACCAAATTAACGTTTAGTGAAATTCCAATTACTGATTGTGGTGACATCGCATAATGACTAAATAGCATTCGATTACATAAACATACTTTTGTTACTACTATATTTTGTTAGTAATTATTTTTGCTTTAATTATTTTTAAATGGCTTCCCTAATTGTGAAAGTATTCATTTTTCTTTACTTATATACAATGGGGATGGTCTTATTGAAATTTAATGAACAAATTGCATCCCTAAGGAAGTGAAATGTTATATCTCTCTCTAGAACGTAATTTTATACGCTTAAAGTTTTTCCTTGTGCATTCACAAATATCATATGAAATTATTTCATTAGCATTAGGCTTAAACCAATTTAAATAAGTAGAAAGTATTAAAATAATGATTATATGTTAAAGAATACAGATTTTATATTATCCTTATTAATATATTTTCCTAATTGACTGACTGGAAATATCAAGAAGGGATTATAGCACCGATTTTCCTAAAAATTTGGATTTGAGTACTACTTACCCTCTACTTCAAAGTGGACCACAGGCGGGGGGCTGCTTTTTTCCCGGGTGGGGGAATGCTACTCATTCTCGGGGGTAAAAAATATTATATGAACAGAAGTCCAGGGATGAATAAATTAACTAATTTTGAGCGATTTTTGTTCCATAAAGTTTTTTCGAGTTAATCGCAAGTGAAAGTATCAATTTTTCAGTTCATTGTTTTTCAGTTATTTCAAGATAAACCTTTCAATTTTTGTTTTGACAAATAAAAATAAAATTTTAACAAGCTAAACTCCGTTTGTATTGAAACCAACATTGTTTTGTTTTTTTATAAGCTACATTTTTGATCTTAATGATTTTTTCTTAAAGTGCATATTTTTAAAGTTATTTACCAAAAACCTTATGAATACATTTTTTTTTGGTTGAAAAATCGATACTTTCACTTTCGATTAACTCGAAAAGAATTAACTTTTAGAAAAAACTTGGTGGAACAAAATTATTTAATTTATTCATTCGCAGACTTTTTTCATATATTTTTCACCCGCAAGAAGAGGTAACTTAACGAAATGAAACACTTGAGGTCGTGAGGAAATAGAAGTAAAGCTTAAAGAGATGCTGGAAACTACTGGACCCGCGAAAATAGAAATAAATCACATAATTTACCATGGTCTTGCAAAATTTCAAGTGTTACTCATAATTATAAAATGCATCTAATTTTGACCACATCACTAATAAACCATTTAAAAAAAATATAACCGACTTCCACCTATAACTAAAAAGCTAAAAATAATTATAACAAAATACAACTCTAGCAAATAAATAACACATTCAATATTGTTAGGTTCCTAACCCGGAAGTAAAAAATGTAAACATTAAACGGGGCTCATTCTGTACAAATTAATTCCCTACCAATATAGTATATTTTTGAAATCGGTGAAGCAAATCTAAAATCCTTCTTTGCGTACTTATCTACTAATTCATCAAACTTGATTGTTGCTTGGCACCGACTTCAAAAATATACTAGATTGGTAGGTAATTAATTTGTACAGAATGAGCACCTTTTAATGTTTACATTTTTTACTTCCTGGGTAGGCACCTAACAACATTGAATGTGTTATTTATTTGCTAGAGTTGTATTTTGTTATAATTATTTTCAGCTTTTTAGTTATAGGTAGAAGTCGGTTATAATTTTTTAAAAAATTTCTTATTTTCAACTTTTTAGTTTTCATTCTTTATTTCTTATTTTGCATGAATAACCTTATAGACAGAAACAGGTAACATCAAAGCCTCAACATTACACAATGATACTTTCTCATTATCATTTTCAGCTTTTTAGTTATAGGTAGAAGTCGGTTATATTTTTTTAAAAATGGTTTATTAGTGATGTGGTCAAAATTAGATGCATTTTATAATTATGAATAACACTTGAAATTTTGCAAGACCATGGTAAATTATGTGATTTATTTCTATTTTCGCGGGTCCAGTTGTTTCCAGCATCTCTTTAAGCTTTACTTCTTTTTCCTCACGACCTCAAGTGTTTCATTTCGTTAAGTTACCTCTTCTTGCGGGTAAAAAATATATGAAAAAAGTCTGCTAATGAATAAATTAAATAATTTTGTTCCACCAAGTTTTTTCTAAAAGTTAATTCTTTTCGAGTTAATCGCAAGTAAAATATCAATTTTTCAACCAAAAAAAATGTATTCATAGGGTTTTTCGTAAATAACTTTAAAAATATGCACTTTAAGAAAAAATCATTAAGATCAAAAATGTAGCTTATAAAAAAACAAAACAATGTTGGTTACAATACAAACGGAGTTTAGCTTGTTAAAATTTTATTTTTATTTGTCAAAACAAAAAATGAAAGGTTTATCGTGAAATAACTGAAAAACAATGAACTGAAAAATTGATACTTTCACTTGCGATTAACTCGAAAAAACTTTATGGAATAAAAATCGCTTAAAATTAGTTAATTTATTCATTCCTGGACTTCTTTTCATATAATATTTTTCACCCCCGAGAATGAGTAGCATTCCCCCACCCGGGAAAAAAGCAGCCCCCCGCGTGTGGTCCACTTTGAAGTAGAGGGTAAGTAGTACTCAAATCCAAATTTTTAGGAAAATCGGTGCTATAATCCCTTCTTGATATTTCCAGTCAGTCAATTAGGAAAATATATTAATAAGTATAATATAAAATCTGTATTCCTTAACATATAATCAATATTTTAATACTTTTTACTTATTTAAATTGGTTTAAGCCTAATGCCAGAAGAAATAATTTCATATGATATTTGTGAATGCACAAGGAAAAACTTTAAGCGTATAAAATTACGTTCTAGAGAGAGATATAACATTTCACTTCCTTAGGGATGCAATTTGTTCATTAAATTTCAACAAGACCATCCCAATTGTATATAAGTAAAGAAAAATGAATACTTTCACAATTAGGGAAGCCATTTAAAAATAATTAAAGCAAAAATACTAATTACTAACAAAATATAGTAGTAACAAAAGTATGTTTATGTAATCGAATGCTATTTAGTCATTATGCGATGTCACCACAATCAGTAATTGGAATTTCACTAAACGTTAATTTGGCAAAAACAAATAAATTTGTATAGTTGGTTAAAAATGTTTTTCATTTTCCTTCAATCCGTGGAAATACTGATTAAATTTTAGTCAACATGTTAATTACTAGTTGAATCTATTTAATGACAGATATGTGTATTTGTTATTGTTTGTTAGAGTTAATTAAAATGATTTGGATAAACGAAAGTTATTAATGTACATAATTTATATTTAAGTAAAGAATTGAAATTTTCATTTGAAATATTTGAATGGTATTATAGATAAAACTGAAATTGTATTGGTTAAATTGATTTTAAAATTTTGAGAATTAATTGGGAAATAAACTATAAAGGATTTATGTGCATATTATGATAATTTTAATTAGCTACTATATGAGCAATACCCATATGATATAAAATATGCTTTCAAATACATATTATGCAGTTTAAAAAAATAAACTAACAACAAACATTTAAATATTTTAGTCTGGCAAATTGATTTTTTTCATTGTGAGAGATTAGAAATGGTTCTTTCCTGTACATAGCAGAAATATCAAATAAAATTATTCTTCTGAGAGTTCCATAAGTCTTTCACACAAGAAAAGAAATAAATATGGTAGTGAAATGCGAAAATTACACTTTGCTCTGAGACTTCAATCCGATACTTCTTTGACAGTGACAGTACCATACAACATGTAAAAAATGCTTAATGTCTTTAAAAAATATGGAACAAGTTATGTATTAAATTTCTCTTCGTTTATAGAAAATCAACAAATTGTAGTAAATAAACAAAAGTTTGCATTGCATTTGTTTGCTGACTAAATCCATATTATACAGTAAACATTTTACATTAACATTTGTGAACAGAATTTGAATTTAGAGTAAAAACTTTATTGTTAATATGGGGGTTTAGAGGATATATTTCTTGAGGTGGCGTTCACTCCACATTATTAATGGACCTTAGACCATATATTTCATATGACTTTAAGAGCATTAAAAATAAATTACCGTTTTGTGGTATTATGTTGTTGAATTCTAAATCAAATGAACAGTTGCGTGCAGGTTTGTCCGTGTTTGTGTTTCAAATTTATTATTTACTAGCCGTTACCCGCTGTTTCACCCGCGTACGAAATGTTCAAGCCTTTGCAAAAATAAATAACTTATGAAATATATGGGTTATCTTTTATAAAAAAAAATCCTAACTTGTTTGAACCACCCTATTCAACTATAAATCCACCAATCCCAAATTATTTCACCCTAACTGCTACTTATGGTCCACCCTTATAATAATTTTATTCGACATTTTTGAATCAACTTGAATAACTGTACCTCTACTTCATCCTATATTGCAACCATCCTGTATATGCCGCTGTTTATTTGTCACCTAATATAACTTTTTGAACACCTGACTGTCACTCTTCTCTACCCTATATGCAACTGCTTATGGTCTAAGCTGTATAACAATTATTTTTGATATTTTTTGAACCACCTTTTAAAGTAAAATTTCTCCTTACTCTATATTTTAATCAACCTGTATATGCAGCTTTTTCTAACATTGTGTTAAACACACTCTAGAACTATAATCTTTCTTCTCCCCATATTTCAGATATTCCATATTAGAATGCAACTGTTTGTGGTCTACCATATATAACAATTTTTTTAAACTTTTTTGATCCATCCTATTGAAAATGCCTGTGGAACCTTTGGTGTGTCACAAATATAAAAACACAGTTTTGCACCCTAACACCAAACTTTTATTTAAACCCTCTCTCAAACTGTAACTGATTATTGGCCACCCTATATAACAATTTTATTAAATTTTTTTTAACCGCTTTGTATAACTCTACTTCCATCTACATTAAAACCATCCTGTATACCCAGCTGCCAATTTGTCAAACATTACAACTTATTTTTGAACAACTCTGTATAACCATAATTTTACTCTACAAAATATTTCAACCACCCTGTATGTGCATCTGCTTATATATGCAACTGCTTATGAACTACGCTATATAAGACATGGGAATAGAAATAAATGATATAATTACTTCATTTTTGATCCACCCTTCAAAGTATAATTTGTCTCCATCTTCTATTTCAACCACACCTTATATGCAGCTTTTTCTAACATTTTATTGATCACACTGTATGAACTATAATTTACTTCGATCTGTTTCCGATATTGCATATATGCAACAGATCGTGTTCTATCCTACAAAAAATATATTATCCAATCTGTTTAACTATAAATCTACTCCATCAGCTATTTCATCAAAACGGCAACTGTTTATTGGGCACCGAATATAACAATTTTGTTTAACACATTTCTGAAGCACCTTGTATGTATTACAACTACCCTTTATACGCTACTGCTTATTGGTCAACCAATATAACATTTTTAAAATAATTATCATAACACTTCTTCAATCTATATATCAACAATCCTATCTTTGCAACGTATTATGAATCACGCTATTTCACAATTGTGGATATAAAACAAGTTTTTAACCACAACATATACTATAATTCCACTCCATCTTATATTTCAAACACCCTATATAAACAACTGCTTCTAACATTTCTTCAACCCATTTCAAACTACAGTATCTTCTGAACTTAATTCAAAGATCCTAACTGCTTACCTAACACATTTTTTTAAGATTTTTTATTCACTGTATAAATATTCTACCATTTTTCATTTAACACTTGGTATATGGGACTGTTTATGACCCACACAATATAACTTTTTGGACCGTATAACTAATTCCGCCCTTATTCCCCCTTATTTCCACCACATTGTATACTTCTAGATGCTTATAGGACACGAAATATATTTTTTTAGATTTTTTTAAATCGATGTAATTCTGCTCCGCTCTAAGTTTCCTATGTACAGAACACCCTGTAAAATTACGCTTGGTATATCCGTTGATTTTTTTTTAAATCGAAACATGTTACATTTGCATGTCAGAACTTTGAATAAAAGCTAATCTGATGCCTGTATCTACTATTTAGTACGTGCGGTGGAATCAATTGAGAAATTGTATTACCAACATGGTAGAAGTTTTTTCGCTATAGCTACCGTTTCTGTCAATTTAGAGAGATCAAAATGTCTACTAGATTTTAAGTCAAACTATAGGCTTCGCAACAAAAAAAGATTCAGCAAAATCAGTTAAGTAGTTCTTACGTGATGCCCGAACAAACAAACAAACAAACAAACAGACAAACTTACAATTTTATAATAGTATAGAGGCATTAATGTTTGAGTACCTACTCAACAAATTTTATATTTGCAGTTAATTTTAAATTAAAAACTAAACTGTACTTTACGATTAGCACTTGAATCGTAACAAAATAGTGACAATTATTTTAATTGTCCTAAAATTTATGTACATTACTAAGAATGCCATAAACGAAGAGGAAGGGAGAAAACTTTTGCCTCAATCATTCCGCCTCAAATGACTGCCCCGCTTTTAAACCTTTTCCATTTATCCTCTTCGAGGAGTCATTCTTTTGAACGCAAGACAATAAATATTATATATATATTGTTTCTGGTTAGGGAACCTTCATCAGTTGCGCTTCCCAGAATTGAACGTCCTCTCGTACACTTCTTGAGGTATTTAATACATATCGTTAAATTTGAAGGCGCGAGACCAAGAGTCCTAGATGTCGGTCTTTACATCTCGCGTTTTCAAACTTCTCCACTTCTTTCAGTTTCAATTAGAACTGTCAAATAATAAAGATATGACAGTCCTGTCATCTTCTAATTCTTCGAATAAATTCTATTTTCTTTGTGGTTAAAAAAATTCTGCCTTCTGAATTTGAGCCGATAACAATCCGATACTTGACGAGCTGTAGACAAGTTTTAAGCTTGAGGAAATTGTAGCTCATCCTTGATTTAGATAACCCGGAGAGTAGATGTATGTTATGACTGCTATTTCACGCGAATGTATTAGTTACCATTGTTCTTGCAAATTTCCCGTTAAAGAGTTAGTATGCCCCAGAATTACGATTTTGATAGATTTTTAGGACAAGCCCTTTGAATGAACAGGAGAGTTGGAACGATGTAAAGCGAGTTGTAGCCAAGAAACATAGATGTTTTCAATAAAATTGAAAAGTTTTTTGTTTGTTGTTGACAAAAAAAGGAATGAACCTTCAGCCTGTTAATTCTCAAAAGTTAAAAAGTTTTTTAAAAACATCGCCATCGCTTTCGCATCTCTAATGGTGTGATTTCAAAAAATCTGTAATGAAAAATTTATCATAATCTACAAAAGCATAAGCACATGGAAAGTAAAAAGCATAGTAAAAATAAGAATTTATAGAACTGGCACATAAACAAAATGAACGAGGTCAAAACAAAATGACGCTCATTTCAAAAACCAGCCACCAATGTAAGAAAAAGACGCCCACATCAAAGAACAACGTCTTTGGTTGCGTTGCATGTGCAAATTCAAGCGAACCGCTAGTTTTTTCTAGATTGGAATATATAAAAAATACTTTAAAGGAGTCGAAAGGTAGACAAGATGATGGTAACAGAATCTTTGTTGAACTTTAGTGTTCCGTGAGATACCCGACTAATCGTAATAGTCTTAAAATGGTGTAATTTTCCAAAAATTCCAGATCAATATTTCTTCGATATCCCCGTACCCATTATCTTTGGGACTCGGGTTGATTCCATTAGCACCACACCCCCTCAACGAGCGACGCCGGAAAATCCAGAACGACATCTCGGAAGCCCCCTCGCTCAGCTTTATATGATAAACCCGCCGCTTTTCACCCAATGTCTCTAATTACTTATATTCCAGTCAGACGTAAGGCAGAGCCTCTCTCAGCACGGTTCCTGCATATTCTAACTAGTCAGTTAATTCGGCTGGGGAATCGATAGAGGGCATTCACGTAACTCGCTGAAGCTAATCTTGTGAATGCACTTTGGGCTCGGGATATCCTGATAATTACAGAAGCAATTATATTTACTCGGTTATTGTGGCAGATAATTTCGGGAGAATCTTGTACATGACGACAATTAAGGAGCACAATTCTGCTTGACTTGATATTACTGTTTCGAGATAGAAACTGTTGGAGTTGTGTCAGCATCGAGAATCGTCCGATAGAGAACCGCATTTGCGAAAATCATTTAAACGATTGTGAACAACCGAAAATTGGGGAAATGTTACTGTTAAGTAAATTATTGGTTGCTTAAAACTTGGAATAGTCATTGAAGATTTTTTTTACACAAAGTCACTGCACAGAGTATATTTGGATATACGTAGTTAAAGCTAAACTGTTTTGCATGAAGAGGTGTAAAACTTTCGGCAGTTTTGCATTGCCAAAGATATTTAAAGTTTATTTTGTCACTTTATTTAGTTCAGGTTACTTACAGAAAAAAAGGGGTGTTGAGGGCAACATTTAGATATGTAGAACAAGCCCAAAACGAACGTTATCTATGAATACAACATGACGAATTGAGATATAATTTAACATTTTTTATCGAAGCGCTTTTGTTTTTTAACAAAGTAACCTTGAAAAATCGTAAACATTTATATTTTTGCCTTTAACACGAAATCTACTCGTGAAACCATGTTTGCTATTATGCGCAATGTTGTAGAGACTTGAAGAAGCTACAAAACTAATACTCTCAGTTTCGTTCATTTGTCCATAAGATAATGTAACCCAATATCGAAATGACAAAAAGTAATTATTTATAATACTTTATAGTTAAAACATTTTGATCAACTGAAAGGTTCTTCCATCTCATACTGAATCTATGTTCTAAAATAAAAATTGTAGCCCCGCAATGTTTAGAAAATTTAAGTTTTACCTGTGGAAGACCTTTTTTAAAAGGGCTAAATTATCTCACTGGATGACCGTGTCATTATGAACAAACAAGCGCTAAATAGTAGGGGAATGATCTAAACTTCCCTAGTCTTAGTTTTCCAAAATCTTAATTTTAAAGTAATATAGATAGTGGAGATTATTTGTCATTCCGGAGATGTCCAAGTGTTTCAGTCCATTCGATAAATTGTCAAAGTTTAACCTTTGAAACTTTATTTATATTATAACCTTATTGAGAATTTCAATTTTATGCTGACCAATGTTTATAATTCTAGAAAAATAATAGATTTATGTAAATTACTTGGCAAAATGGAATACAAAAACTACATGTAGATTGTTATTATCCTGCTATAGATAAAGTGAGCAATTAAAATCAATAATATCCATATGTAAAAATCATAGAGTGTTATAGAGATTTTTTCCTTTCTTTTGTATGTAATAAAAGTATATGTGCTATTAATTAGTATTTTATGATAGAATTTAATTAAACTGATTGAAATAATATAAAATTTTAATATTTAATTGATTGAGGAATAAACTCAAAATGTTTACTATCATGTTGTACTAACAACTACAGTCAGCACTTTTTTATACAAGTATGAATCACAACTTTAAGAACTGAATGTAATAAGCAATTTAAAAGCTAAGAAAGCTATTGATTTTACAGGTATATTCTAATGTGGAAAAAAGCACAGCAATTGGTGGCTAACGTTTTCTGAAGGTCCACGGTCCATCTATTGTGAGTCTGTGATATATATTTTTTAAAGAAATGAGTTTAATTCCCTATGCCATTAAATTGGTATCTATGGATGGATCTATTTAAAATTAAAATTTATTTGTGAATTCAATTTTCCTAAATTAATTAAATTGCAAAACAAGTATCATTAAAAACTAATATTATACAGAGTATTTTTCATGAACTCCTCCTCGGCCACTATAGAATGCCAAAATATTTTCAGTAATTTTACCTAAATTTTATGGTATAAATAAAACTGCAACCGATGTATTTTTTTAGGTAGATAGATTCCCTTAGGTAATGTGAATCAGTTAACATTCCACTTTAGGAATAATAAGGAGTCTGTTTTTTTCGAAACAGTACTTAGCTAAGCCCAATATGAGTAATGAAATTTGCATACTAACTTCTTTATAAAGGACACGTTTAATGGGCTAACCAATTGCTACATTCAAATCATGCCAGGGAGATCCACTGCAGCGTCCACTCTTGGGAGACTGAATTATTCATTCATTCACAAGAAGGCGACGGAATACATTAGCATATCTTGTGCAAAACAAGACAAGCTTTGATCGAGATATGCCAACATTATGATAAAAAAATTTAAGAAGGGATATTGCTTGTGTTTCATTTCGTCAAAATATCTAAAAAACATATGAGAATTGTTTCTAATTATATTAACCATGTACTCGTTTATTTTTTTATTGTATCTATAATTACTTCAGTTATTCAGTTAATTATAACCAACATAACATCATATGTAGACGAGTCAGTACTGATAGCTCAAAGTTGAAATAAACAGCAAAAATTGGAAGATATCAGAAATGATGGCAAAAAATAACGAGTAATTCAACAACTAAAGTAAACAAACTTAAGCAAAGATCACATGCAATATAAGATAAAGAAGAACAACCCAAGAACACATGAACTAAAGAATTCAAGTACTTGTCTTGTGCGAGGCAACTCGTTGAACTTCCTTCGTGCTGGGGACTAAGAATTACCAGTAATCGCGAATCATAAAACGGTACACACGTCCGTCGTCCGCAAGATGCCAGGTATAATTCTGGGATACTTTATAAAACCTTCCACTTACATAAAAAACTTATCGCGAGCACCATTTTTTAACACACACTCACGTCCCTACACGTCAGTCGCCCGAGAAAATGACCACCAACGTTGGAAATTATTAGTACTCAATCTTCCAGTGTAAAGAGCAATTTAAGGGTCATCTCAATATACAAATTTTAACGGGTGTTAGGTGTTATATCACTTAAAAACCTCCAGAGTAACTGAACTATGTGGTAAGCTTTCTTTCTTTCGGCATTTGCAGATTTATAGTTTATTGCTTTTAATTGCACTCTGAATATTTTGGCCTTGCAATTATTGAAATTTCCTAGGAAACGACCCGAAATCATCGATCCCTTGCATCGAGTGGCGCTTTTGTAGTTACCTACCTTTGGCGGATATGACTGACGGATCGAAAAACACTTGCAGATCTATCCGGAAAGGGGATAAAACTTGATGATTTGATTAATTGAAATACCGAGTGTTTAAGAACATCTTAAAATTAAACTCGGACACAAAGAATGTTCAACATCATCGAAATGTAAATACTAGAAAATTAACCAAAACCTAAGGGTAAAATATACGTTCAAAAATAATTACTAGCAGCTTCTGCTATTTTCAAAGAAGCCGTTTGTAGTGTATATGAACCTGTATACAGGATATGCCAACGGAAACGAACCACTAGGAATATTTTCCAAAATACTGAATATTTTGTTGCACCCTTAACAACGCAGTGCTATCAACAATTTTTTTTTAATTGAACCCTACCATAAGCGGCACCTTGTTTTATAGTCTGTTTAAGAGGGAAGTCAACGGTATGTCGATTTTGATATTCCATCAACATTTAAAGAATTTGGATATTTTTCTTACCTCTGATGTTACTAACGCATAATAATTAACATAGATAATGACTGATTTACTTCTGAAGCAGGTTTTAAAATGAGGTGTCACTTGTGGTAGGGTTCCATTTAAAACAAATTGAGTAACTAGCGCTGGGGTAATGAGGGTCCACTTTAATTAACAGTTAGTATGGCCAAATGTGTCCCCTTTCGTCAAACTTTTGACATGTTTTGCCATTTTCAAAATAGTTAATTTGGGTAATAATCCTGGTGACTCATATTCTTTATCATGTATACCTTTTACCAAAACTAAAAAGTTTGTATGAACCTGTAATATGCTTTTATCAAAAAATAAAAAATAAATCTACTAATTTTTGAACAAATAAATAGGCAAATATAATTGATTTTGAAAACTTTATGAAATATTAGGTATGACAATACTATAATCAATAGATATATAAAATATTTATAGGTTATGAAAATGACTTATTACATGAAACATGTAATAATAACATTTTAAACTTAAGACATGTTTCAAAACTAAAGATGATAATGGGTTCAAAAATACAATAGTATTATAAGTATTTGTTTCTAATTATTTGTTTCTAATTATATTTCCCAAATGCTAACTTCATTATAACAAATTCTTTATATCATAAATATCTCCCACAAAAAATTACAAAAATAATTGTTTATGGGCATAAAGTTTTATTTTGGATGGCAAATATACAAAAAATAAGATTAGACACAAATTATTAATTAAAAATTTGTGCAAAAAATGTCATTTCCTGACATTCTTTGGATTACTATGAAAAGTAGGTTATTCAGAGCTGTTATATCGATTCATGTTTGAAACAAGACGTTTCGCCAAGGTTGTTACTGTGAACTTAGAGGTGATCTACCTGAGCTTTTTATTTTATATGCTTCCGTCGGAGGTCGTATTGCGCCCGATTGGTCGGTGTTGAGTCCACCCCCTTCGCTGCCGTGTCTCGTGTGTCACTTGTTGACGTGTTTGTATTTTGCGTAGCGAATTTTGTTTAACTTTGATGTTGAATAATTGTCTTCCATGTGTTAGAGAGGTGCAGGGAGTCATCTCTTTTGTTTAGTTGACCACTTTTCTCGATTTCCATAGCTTCTCGTATTAGTCTAGTTTTGTAATGAGTTGTTTGTGCTATCTGTTAGCAACTATCGAAATTGATTTTATGGCCCGATTGTTGTTGGTGTTATAACAGGGCCAATGTGTTCTGTTTATTTTTGACAGCTAATTTGTGTTCATCTAAACGGGCTGAAATTCTCCTGCTCGTTTGTCCGACGTATATCTTGTCACACGTTCCACAAATTATACTATATACCCCTTGGTTTTCAAGTTTAGGAAATCCCAAACCAAAAATTTGTTCTATACTTAGTGAGTAACAACTTCGAATATGAGTGAGATTTCATCGAAATGTCAAACTGTATTTTCTAAGAAAACTAAACAATACACAAGAGATTCCAAGTAACATATATATATATATATATATATATATATATATATATATATATATATATATATATATCACATCTGCCCTCTTCAGGTCGGTTCGCATAATTCTCGTAGCCTTATACTACTAGTATTCAAGTAACTAGAAGCGAAAGCAGAAGGCTACGAGAATTATGCGAACCGACCTGAAGAGGGCAGATGTGACTCTGCCGAAACGTCGTCATTTTACCATCGATCCCGGCAGGGATCAGTTATCAACTACGCGGATGAATTCCCGGAAACCACCTAAAACATATATATATATATATATATATATATATATATATATATATATATGTCAGTAAATATTGCAAGCGCAAGCGCTTGTTTCACAATTCAGCAAATAATCCCGGTTGAGTTATGAATTTAAATGTTTATTAATGAATTGATTGGATTCAGATGCAAATGCAATTTAAGGCAACGGCTCTATTGACTCGAAGCAAATGATATTAGCAGCTCCAGTTAGTCGCCATCGCTGCTATTATTATCATTAGTTATCTTGAACGAGCTTGACAATGATGTATGGATGTACAGTCGGTGGAATGTTATGAGATCAATTGTCGATGGGAATTCCATTTATAAATGAGGTTCTCTCGAGAAAGGAAGCTCCTTTGTAGGATGTAATTGGTTTCGAATTGGAGGAACACTTATAAATCAACATGGGGCTTAATTTTATTAGTGTTCCCCATATAATTTGATTTGTGCCTCATTGTTTGTAATTGCAATTAACATTCTGCACGCCCTTAGTGGAGAAAAACCTAATGATGTTGCCAGTTATAATTAAAACTATGACGCAACTAGAAGGTCGTACTATTCAGTATATGTAAACATTCATGTAGTTAAGGGATAAAAAGTCCGTAGAGTGAATCTATTTAGGTGCTTTTTAGCTGCTGTTGCAGCACTAAAACCGGACCAAACTAAAAATATTTTCACTATAATTCCGAGGTTTATACAGGGTAATGCATATAGAAGTTGTGTTTTTTAATATATTATTACTTATTTAGAGTCCTCAGTCAGTTTTACTATGCCTTAATGTATCACCCATGAAATTACAATATTACTTATTCAGTATCTTGTCAAATTGGCGACATTTGTATACAGCTGAACATATGAGTGTATGGTATCATAGGAGGTTGGAACTATTGGAAATTACTGAAACCCCCCCATTCTACCATGTAGCAAAATGATTTAACAATTTAGCAATGGATAACTTGATTCTTTGAAATTGAACCCTCATATTTTTTCCTCGGAATTTCAGTGTATTTTTAGTGTGCAGCTCCCTATAGCCGTCATGTTCTCCTGGCTGTAGAGAGAGTTCCAAACTTCTGCTGTGTAAACTCATTAAAATGAGCCAAAAATCCTGATAATTTGTGACATAATATGCACCCTTAGAAATTTATATGCTCTTAAAAGGGCTCAAATAAAACTGTTATTTTATTTATCACGATTTTTACTAATTAAACATTGCAAAGCTTAATTAAATTTGTTAAGCGATGTGACAAATGTTATGTGCCATAGGAAACATATTTTTGTAATTTTTGGCATAATAACTTAAAGAGCAGAGTAATTTTTAAAATTTTTAAAATTGATATTTTATAAGTTCTCCGTTCACCAACCTTAACAGGGCGCTTATGGTTTACATCTCAAAAAACGGAGTAGCACATGTTATTTAATGTAAAAAGTTATGTAAGACCCATACCTTTATTTGCTTTTTATTTTCGATCGTTTTTGTCAATAACACAAAAAACAATTTTGATTGAGTCCTTTTAAGAGCATATAACTTCTGAAGGTTGCGTTTTATGACACATGTTAATTGTTACTTTTTGGCTTATTTTAATGAGTTCTATATACAGCAGAAGTTTGGAACCCTATTTTTGAAACACCCTGTATATCAGTATAGTCATAATCTTCCGTCCATACACAGTTTTCTCGCACGATATAGTGAAGTAGTTATTTTCTTTCTTAAAATAGGTTACATTCATCAAGGGTAAAACAAGGGCTTGCAGGTAATTAATGTTTCCTGAATATTAAATGAATTATAACCGCCTTTTTTTGAATTTTAAAAATATGTTTTATTACAGGTGCTACATACTTCTTTTGTCTTTCGGTAAGTATTATTTATTTATTTATTCGTAAATTATTATATATTATATTACGTAACAACAAAAATAAGTTAGAGCAGTTTTTGCTATCCAAACTTTGAGTATATTTTTAATATGTTTATTAATAACTATTGTTTTGAAACCTTTTATAGCTACAATGTAACTATTTTTGCAGCAAGTGGTTTAAAAGATTTTGGTATGACAAAGCCTAGTTCTACTTGTTGGCATTTCATATTAATTATTCAATTCCTTATAATACAATTGCTTCTAACCAGAATAATTATCTCAAAGTGTGAGCTATTATTTCGTGCTAAAGATTTTTGTATACTACTTGTAATTATCTGTTTTGCTTTTCCATAAATTTAGGTAATTTGTATAAGATAAGAAAGTTACTTTGTTACCTTGTATTATTATATTATATGTTCTATATGATTATTAAATTTTATGTATTTACCACTTTTGAATTCTACTTAATAACTTTTTCTTTATTTTAATTTCGAATTTAGTTGGTATATTCTATACAATAGTAAATAACATATATTCAGTTATGTTTAACGTTTAAAGTAATTTTATTCTAGTTTAGTTAGTAATTTTTATATTAGTTTCATTTCATATGTTACTCTTAATTATTATAGCTGTGAGATTCGACCAGTGATAATAATAGTAGACGACGAAATCTCTACATGGCATATGTGGACTACAAAAAGGCCTTTGATTCAGTTCCACAAGATTGGCTCATTCAGGTGCTGAAACTCTATAAAGTAAATAATTGTATTGTTAACTTTTTAGAATATGTCATGACTACCTGGCAAACCAAAATCTTTCTGAATAAAGCCGACTGTTCGATACAAACCTACTCTATCCCAATCAGAAGGGGTATATTCCAGGGAGACTCTCTTAGCCCGCTGTGGTTCTGCCTTGCCATGAACCCACTCTCACACAAAGTGAACGCGACTAACTTTGGATTCAGTCTCAAACACAACAACGTACAAGCACTAAAGATAAACAATTTGTTATACATGGACGACTTAAAGTTGATGGCAGCTACGAAACAACAGCTGCATGATATGCTTAAAATAGTAGAAGGGTTCTCTAATTACATCCATATGCAATTTGGCCTAGACAAATGCCGAATTATCAATATAGTGAAAGGCAAAATACAGCAGGGGCCCTACGAAATGAGCGATGGCCTCAATTGAATCCATGGAGGAAGGCCATACTTACAAATAACTTGGAATAAAGCAGGCTCAACGAATTGATCACTCCACCCTGAAAAAGGACTTATCAACAGAGTTCTATAGAAGGGTAAGACGACTGTTGAAAACTAAGCTTAACAGTAAAATTTGTTTCAGGCTATTAACACTTACGCGTGCTCAGTACTCAGTTACTCATTCGGAATATTTAAATGGTGCAACACTGACATTGAACAACTACAACGGAAAGTTCGAGTTCTACTAACAAAAGCTCAAAATCACCATCCAAAGAGCTCCGTCGAACGTACAACGTTGCCGCGGTATGAAGGAGGAGGAGGATTGGCAGATATAGGCAAGTTACGTGATCAACAAATTTCCAATTTGCGTAATCATTTCCAGAAACTCGCAGAATTTTCTGATCTACACAGAGTCATATGTCAAGTTGATGACTCAACACCTCTGCGACTGACAGAACAACAAGTTCAAGTATACCACCAGACAACTGATCAGAAACTGCTCAAATGGAAAGAGAAGCCGCTTCATGGAAGGCATATAAATGACGTCAACCAAGATTATGTCGACAGTTCAGCGTCGAACTACTGGTTGATCTCTGGTCATATGTTTCCTGAAACGGAAGGCTTTATGTTGGCAATCCAAGATCAAGTAATTCCAACTAAGAACTATCTAAAGTACATCGTCAAAGACCCTTGTATCAACAACGACAGATGTAGATATGGTTGCCAAACATCTGAATCTATCCAGCATATCACAGGAGGTTGCCAAGCGTTCGCTGCAACTGAATACAAAGAACGACACGATGCTGTGGTTAAAATACTGCACCAGGAACTAGCACTGAAACTCGAGCTATCACAGTCGGTAAGAACACCCTACTATATATATAAACCAGAATCTATTTTAGAAAATAACAACTACAAACTGTACTGGGACCGGACGACATTGACCGATCGGACTGTTGTTCACAATAGACCAGATATAGTTTTGGTAGATAAAGTCTCTAGAAAAACATCCTTAATTGACATAGCAATCCCTAACAACAACAATATAAATATTAAGCAGGCTGAAAAAATAGCCAAATACATGGATTTAGAATTTCAAATACAGAGACAACACTCGAACAGTACCAATTGTTATGTCAACAACAGGAGTAGTCCCAAAACATTTATTAAACAATTTGAAATACCTCGGTCTGGACGAACATCTTTACCAACTGATGCAAAGAGCCGTCCTGTTAGGAACAGCACGGACGGTTAGAAAATTCATGGGGAACTGCAGCCACGACGCCACCCACGGGCCTGATAACCTGGCAAGGGCTCCCATAGAGCTAAACCCTTTTGATATGTAGTACATCTGGGGTTTAGTGAATTTTCCCCTAAGGGCACACTACGTGTGCCTTAGAGGGAGTGTGATGCCGTAGACCTAATATTGTACCTTGAGGTACACCTGTTCTGATATCTTTATAAACTATTTCTACGTTATTCTTCTAGCTGTTTAATGTCAGATAGATCAGGTCTTGATTATTTGTGAGCCGTTTCTCTTATACCATAACAATAAAATATGCCAAATTTAGAATTGTGATAATAATAATTGGTTTAATAAAGGTCAGGGACTAGTAGATTATAGATTTTATCAAAGCTATTTTCTAACCCTTTTATAAAACCATTTTTTGATTACCTGTTTTTTTTAAGATAAAAATTTCTAAAATAAAATTTACTCAAAAACCTTTTGCTGCATTGAATAGTAGGGATATTGTCCTGTAATGTAAAGATTTGAACTACTTTAGCCCCTTTTAATTCATCTTCAAAATATAGATTAGACATATAGGTTAATGGTTCAGCTATATGTTCCGATATGGTGTTTAATGCTTTGGAGTGTAGATTATCGTCACCAGCTTTATATTTTAAATTATCTAATATGGATTTAATTTCTTTTTGGAATTATCTATAATAAACCATTCTGATTCATATCTGGCATACTAATATTACTGATAGGCGAGTTATGTATCTCTCGACTTATATTTATTCGAATTTCAATTTTTTTGATATTTTCAATAAAACTATTAGAATTATCTATTCTAAAATTTCCATCTATAATTAGATATATGTACTATTGTATTTGATCTTATCTTACTATTTTCATTAGAAGTTCTACCCAGATTTTTATTTATCACATTCCATGACTTTTCCTTGTTATTAGAGATTTTCTCGATTGACCTTTTATCAAATTTAACTTGGATTCAGCTATAAACTTATATTTTTTATATTCAGCTTTTATTTGTTCGTTATTAAGATCTAATTTTCAAATTTTATTAAGACGAGTTCACGATAGAATTTGACATCCATGGTTTTCTAGGGATTCTCGAACGATTTACTTTATTATGTTTGTATTTATTGACAAGGCCCTTAAATTCTTAATTCATTTGCTAGATTTGGATCTCATAATAGAAGTTCACTCCATTTTACTAGGGTTGTAAATCTTTAATTTTTTTTGTTGTTAATATTATACAAAGCGTTCTCCGTTCCTTCATTTATTGGTTCTTTAATGGCATTAAAAGCGGATAGTGGTTATGGAACACATGACAATCTAATAGAATCAAAGTCAGGATTATTTGTTGCCATAAAAATGTTATCAATACAAATTTTTCGTTTTTATTATTTTGTGTGTGTTACTTATTTTTTAACACACAAAAAATGTATTTTCAAAAATTCATACCACTCAGACATGTTAAAAATACACATCGAGCAGCCCATTTATCTCTTCTACATTAGTAGCTAGAAAATGATGCTAATAAACCAAATCGATTTGGATTAATATCCAAATGTCACGATAACCGTTCCGTAGATATTTCCATACATTCCAGCCCATAAATTTGGCGCAGGTTTGTATTGGAATTATCGGAGTTTTTGTCAGTTTATTTCCCGGAATTATATTGCAGTTATTTATGATAATAAAATGAGGGCAATACATTCTCCGAGAGTGTGGTGTTAAGTGCAGGGGTGGTTTCATTCTTTTACTGTTAATATAGTACAGTTTAGATGAATAAAACGATATTAAATAAAGTTTGATGGATATCTAATTCTTTCTGGATGGGGTGTTAAACGAGTTCGAAAGTTTCATAAGCTCTATAAACAATTACAAAATTTGAGCAAATAAAATAGTTTAAAACTCTACGAAAAAATTAAGGAAAAGAAAGGATAAAGCAGGAAGTCTTCATTTCAAATGTCAGAATATCCGGACTGAACTTACTTCATTTATATTTCTAATTTAATCAATCATAGTATCATATTTAAGTTTACCGTTCGTAGAAGAAGAAGTTAATTCTCAAATCTTGTTGGAAAACTGCTCATTAAGCTAAGGATAGGTAGACAACTGTTACCAACAGAAGTGCAATGTTTAACGTTATAGTTAGTCTTAGCGTTAATTATAATGGAGGTGGGGAGATAAAATGGGGACTCTAAATGAGGTTTGAATATTGTTTAGTACTCGTAATAAATATCCATGTACAACAATATATTTGCCTATGAAAATTCTACTTGAAAAGGAACATGTAAGAGACTTTTCCAGATCTGGTTAACCTCATTAAAAAGTTAAATATTGTTTCTTCAATTGAAGAAAATACAATTGTTCGTATAATCGGGAAGTGGGTGTTGAACTTGGCACCGACTTTAAAAGTAGATCAAACAATTAGAATTATTTAAATAATAAAAATTAATTACTTACCTTAACTGGAACAAGAAGTAAATATTTAATTGCATATAAATATTATTTTTCCATTTTTGGTTGAGATATTTTATTTCCTGAAACCTGATAGCGCGTTTTTTTTAATTAAATGTAAATTCTATTTACATTTAAACACATGAATGTTCGTTATAGTAGTTTGTGTTATCCAATCATGTTCCGTAACCTTTGACATTAGATATATTTGACGTCATATCCTAACATCATATAGGTTGCTTCACGCCGCCTCTCCATGTGTACCTACTCGTAGATCTTTTAAACTACGCAAAGGAAATTAATAGGATTTAATATTGATTTGTGTTAATATGTTTAAATATAGTTATAATTGATATATCAACGCGTCATTCCTTTACTTGCTTGCCGATCGTTATATAAAAGAGCACATTAGTTGAGTTGGTTAGAGCGTCTTGCTAATAACGCGAAGATCTCGGGTTCGGTCCCTCGAAAGGACCATTTTTTACATGAATACTATTGATTAATTGAAATTTTCTTGTAGGTTTTTGAGAGGGTCCCTGGAATGTTTAAATTCACACTTGGGCCCAATAGGGGGCGCTGCAATCGTACTAAAGAAATATTTTTTGTACTCCGCCTAAGGGGTTGGACCCATTTTGAAGTAACTTTTTGTTTGTTTGGGTGGAAGAGAATTGTTATTAATACGGTAGGTGGCTCTGGGATTGGGTCAAAGGTAAATTTTGTTTAACTGCTTTAGAAGGGTTTAGCTCTTTATAATGAAAATTCTTGTGCCTGTTTTACAATTTTTAGAATATAACCCGGTAGATGGTGCCATCAGGTTGTGGATTTTTTTTAACGCTCTTTTTAAGCAATAGGGCCTATTCTGATGGAATTTATCGCTTCCTCTTGAGTATGTTAGATCTACAATTTAACTCCGCAATTTGTGTTGCGATCCGGTGGTATGAATAATATAATTTATTGACCGGTGACTGATTTTAAAGAATCTTTTTCTCTGTATTTGAGGGTTGAGAATTACAGTTTGACCTGGCAGGAGGTGCTACAAACTAATTTTCGGTAAATCCTTCTAAACGGTTAACATGATTTTGATGAAACGTTCTGTGTGAGTTTGAATTAGTACCTGGAAAGTTTAGATTCACATTTGCACACAGTAGGAGTGCAGCCATCCAGTTATAGAAATTACTTTACAAAATATATTTTAAAATTAAACACCAATTTTTCAAGTTCGTGCTAGCTGGGCTACTAGTAAAGTTTATTTGGAAGCTCATGGTGTAATATCTTTGATGGTACATTACATAAAATATCTAAAAAAAATGTATGAATTAGATGTTGCAGTTTTAGTTCAATGCTGGTTCAAAGCAAATATGTAATTGCCGAAGGACCTTTAGCTGAACAATCGATAAAACAATGTACCGTAGCGTAAATGAAATCACCAAGTAAAAGTTAATCACTGACCTTTTAAGTCAAAACCCTGCAGGTGGTGTTTTCTCGGTTCTTCTTTCTTCAGAGGCTTAGACTCGCAGCAGCAGAAGAAGTTGTTGAGGACTTCAGTGTTCTTAAAGTAAACCTGGACGACACATTACACAAAAAATAGCGACGTAATGTTCATCGAGCAAAGAAACAAATGCGGTTTTAACACCCAAATGATGCGCTTTTGTAAACCCAAAAGAAACAAATGAAAGCGGTTTAGAGGTTGAATCAAAAAAAGTAAGCGTCCGTACTCGTCGGCGGACACAACACGAGTCACTTAGTTCTCTCTGTTTTAGAGACAAAAAAATGTACAAATATAAATTAGCATTGGCGCGACGGAGAGTTTTCGAAAAAGGTGCAAAAGTTTAAAAATCAATTGAGTCATTCAATTAACTTTAAAAGCTAAGACGGAGACGTAACACATAGAGATTAAAGAAATCTAATGATATCGAGGAGTTCAATAAAAAGAGCTTTAACAATGGCGCTTACCAACTATTTGACCCTATAGATACTTATCTTTATAAAATGCAAGACTCAAAATCCTATTTAGAGGGAACATTGATTAGGAACTAACACTCTAATGTAGGTAGAATCTATTTCCATGGTGATCTGTATTAAGTTTAGGATTATAAGCTATAAATATTATCAACATACACTATATTTTAAAACCTTTAGTGTATTTCTTTATAAATGTATTCTAATTAGACAGGTTTAACAGTCTTATAATATCTAAAGGTCAAACAAATTCATATCTGCAGGGGCACCATGACTGAAGAACAAGATTTCTTTTGAAACAACATGAAAAAGTTTTACACACATAAAAAACAGCAACTCACTTCAGCACCATCGAATTGTGATGTGTTATCTCAGCAACAAACATCCTGACCCACTTTTTTCATCAAGTATCAATTTATCAACTTTCGACAGAGACTTCTGCAAATTGCGTGAGGGTTGGCGTTAAAGGTCGACAAAAAAAACTCCCCGGGCGAAAGGAATTGTGATTTTTGCGTGTACGCCGCATTCGTGGTCGACCTTTTAACATAACTCAATACTCGGATGGAAGTTTTTTCGAGCTGCCATTGATCCCGGTGAGATGAAGTCTTGCTAAGAACTTAGTTGTATATATATATATATATATATATATATATATATATATATATATATATATATATATATGTATATATATATATATATATATATATATATATATATATATATATATATATATATATATCAGGATGTCCCAAAAGTCCCGGAACGGCATTTTATCTCGGCGGGAACGCATTTTAGAGAAAAATGTTTCAAACAAAACTTATAGGATTCGACCATGGCTATCGAATTGTGACCTTGAATTTGACCTTGATTTTGACCTTCAAGGTCATTTCAAGGTCAAGTCGATTTTTTCAAATGGGACAACACATTTCTGACCTCGGAAATGGAAAGATTGGAAAATTTTACGTTCAAATATGTTCTTGAACATTTTTAAAACTTGACCTCTGGTGGTCAGTAAGGGTATCCCAAAAGTCCCGGAACGGCATTTTATCTCGGCGGGAACGCATTTTAGAGAAAAATGTTTCAAACAAAACTTATAGGCTTCGTCCCTGGCTATCGAATTGTGACCTTGAATTTAACCTTGACCTTGTCCTTCAAGGTCATTTCAAGGTCAAGTCGATTTTTTCAAATGGGACAACATATTTCTGATCTCGGAAATGGAAAGATCGGAAAATTTTACGTTCAAATATGTCCTTGATCATTTTTAAAACTTGATCTCTGGTGGTCAGTGAAGGTCAAGTCAAGGTCAAGAACAACTTCGTTGCGTAGCCATACTAAGTTTTGCATTGCCGTGGAAAAATCCTAAACCTTAGTTCTTGAAAGGTTTTTTTAAACCCATATTTGACGAGCTACGCAACGAAGTTGTTCTTGACCTAGACACCAGAGGTCATGTTTTAAAAATGGTCAAGGACATATTTGAACGTAAAATTTTCTGATCTTTCCATTTCCGAGGTGAGAAATATGTTGTCCCATTTGAAAAAATTGACTTGACCTTGAAATGACTTTGAAGGTTACGGTGAAGGTTAAATTTAAGGTCACAATTCAATAGTCAGGGGCGAATCATATAAGTTTTGTTTGAAACATTTTTCTCTAAAATGCGTTCCCGCCGAGATAAAATGCCGTTCCGGGACTTTTGGGACACCCTTACTGACCACCAGAGGTCAAGTTTTAAAAATGGTCAAGGACATATTTGAACGTAAAATTTTCCGATCTTTCCATTTCCGAGGTCAGAAATATGTTGTCCCATTTGAAAAAATCGACTTGACCTTGAAATGACCTTGAAGGTTAAAATCAAGGTCAAATTCAAGGTCACAATTCGATAGCCAGGGACAAATCCTATAAGTTTTGCTTGAAACATTTTTCTCTAAAATGCGTTCCCGCCGAGATAAAATGCCGTTCCGGGACTTTTGGGACACCCTGTATATATAGGTGTGTCTGAGTTGTGTATGTGCGGTAGAAAATTGTTTTTTTAACCGTCCGAAGATAACAAGACAGCACTTTTTAAATATTTCTACGAATTATTTATTGGACAATTAATTAGGCAATATTTTTAACGCATATACAGTTCTAGCTCTATGTAACATTGTCTTGGGTTAGAGGCGTCTCTAGCTCACGTAGCGCCCGGGTGCATTCATCACCCTAGCGCCCTCTACTGCCTAAGTGTGCTGAGCACTTTTAAAATGGAATATGTACAAACAGGACTTCAAGTTACCACAAACTTTTTGTGTAGCAATCAGACATTTTGTAAGTACATATCTAATTTCAAAAGTGAAGTTCAATCAAAAACTTGTCTGGAAACAACTAGATGGGTACACTGTGTCTCGCATCAAGCTTCCCATGTCTATCAAATATGTTCACTCTAATTTAGACCTCTTGTCTAACCATAAACACAACAAATAATAAAACATTTAAAAAAATATATAACCACCTATAACTAAACGGCTAAAAATAATTATAACAAAATACAACTCTAGCAAATAAATAACACATTCAAGGTTGTTAGGTACCTACCCAGGAAGTAAAAAATGTAAACATTAAAAGGTGCTCATTCTGTACAAATTAGTTACCTACCAATCTAGTAAATTTTTGAAGTTGGTGCCAAGCAACAATCAAGTTTGATGAAGTAGTAGATAAGTACGCAATGAAGGATTTTAGATTTGCTTCACACCGACTTCAAAAATATACTAGATTGGTAGTTAATTCTACAGAATGAGCAGCTTTTAATGTTTACATTTTTTACATCCTGGGTAGGTACCTAATAACATTGAATGTGTTATTTATTTGCTAGAAATGTATTTTGTTATAATTATTTTTAGCTTTTTAGTTATAGGTGGAAGTCGGTTATATTTATTTTAAAAATGGTTTATTTTCACCTAAGTAATTTCGAAAAGATTGTTGAGGAGGTCTTGAATTATTTTGTCTATTCATGGGTTTTCTCTCCTCCAAATTTTTTCCTGTAACAGATAAGTATTTAAAAATTGTATATGTAGAACAAAGTGTAGTAAGGCAATTTCGTAAAATTGCCCGGATTACTGGCTGTCTGTACAGAGATTCTTCCTCACAGTTTTTCTGAGAGAAAGAGATGTCTATAAAATGATCAACCAGTATTCCTGTATATAAGTAATGTATTGTATATTGTGTAATACTTATCTGTGTATGGAGACGTTTCAACGTGTCAAAAAATTTGTCAGTGTCAAATTTTTTGACAAACAATAAATTCAAAATCAAAGCGAAAATTTTTTAGAAAAAAACCTCGAAAACAACACTAAACGATTGACAACGACTCCAGACTCGGAGTTGAAACGTCTCCATACACAGATAAGTATTACACAATATACAATACATTACTTATATACAGGAATACTGGTTGATCATTTTATAGACATCTCTTTCTCTCAGAAAAACTGTGAGGAAGAATCTCTGTACAGACAGCCAGTAATCCGGGCAATTTTACGAAATTGCCTTACTACACTTTGTTCTACATATACAATTTTTAAATACTTATCTGTTACAGGAAAAAATTTGGAGGAGAGAAAACCCATGAATAGACAAAATTATTTTCACCTATTTAGTTTTTTTGAACTCAGGTAGTTTTCATTCTTTATTTTTTATGTTGTGTGTATAACTTTAATAGACAGAACCAGGTAACATCGGTAGCCTGAACATTACACAATGATACATTTTCATTTAAATTGACAGGTAAATGTTTATGAACAAAATGTACTAGTACGCGTTGACTTAATAAGCCCACAATATATTTATGCCTATGGACCACGCCATGTAACCTTTCAACTTTTTTTGACAACTCTTTATAACTATTGATAAATCCACTCCACGCAATCATGTACATACGACTGGCCACGAACAAGCATATATTTGTTAGCTGCCTTCTGTAAACTATAGGACGGAGTAGAATTCATCCCATATTTACGGAGTCAAATCCGTCATATATTTCAACCATAGTATATAACTACTTGTGGCCTACCGCATAAATTATTTCATTTTTAACATTTTATATTATCGCCCTGTGTAACATTAATTCCTCTCCACACTTTATGTAACTTCTTATGGGCTATAAAAGAAATAATTTTTTAATCACACTGTATAAATATAATTCTACTCCAGCATAAATTTCAAGCATCCTGTATATGATTTGCTTATGTCCTCAGCAATTTATTAGGTTTTTATTTACATTACCTGTATACTATTTACTGTTGTTTATTAAATGAGTTTTTTTTTCCACTGACTAGATCCGCCACTGTAAAGACATATGAGAAGAAGTCAGGGTCAGTCATTTAAGGCAAAATTCACAACCAGTATTAATAGATTTTACGCCACTTCAACAAAAATCCAAGATATATGAAGTGAAGGTCAATTTATGATCTTTCGAAATATATATTGCACATCGCTATTGAATTCTCGTAGTTAATACGATATCTTCTGAAACGTATTTCAACAAATTATTTAAATTGCAATTAAGGAAGATCTACTTAACAACAATATCATGAAAAATGGCGAAATCAAAATTTATAAACACTAATTTTGAAGATTTTCTGATTCTGTAGAATTTTTCTATTGATCATTACTATAAGCAAATAATTTGGTCAAGTGCGAGTTGGACTCGCATACTATAGGTTCAGTACCACCTTCAAGATTCTAATATTCCAGTTTCAGACAAGCAGGGAATGAGTGCATTTTCTTATACTTACCCTTATATCTTTTAAAGGAAGCGTTTTAAATTTATAAAAAATATACACTTTGATTTTCCAAAAATAGACTTTTTATTTTATCTGCTTCAGGATTCGCTTGATTTTTATAAGAATACCTATATTTAAATTTCTAATTTGGCCTCCAAAAATTAACACTAGAGTTTTATTTTACTAACAAACTTTCAGGGAAGCATTCTATAATCTACTGTCAGAATTTTGAGGCTCTGTAGATTGGAAGATAAAGGGTAAAATATGTCAAGTTTTAAATTATAAATTATTAAATCTGTTATTCAAATTATTTAAAAATTCAGATAAAATATATTTTTAAAAATTTAAATTTTGTAGTTTCTAAAGTGGGATTTAAGTCGATGTTTAAAATTTTTGTTAATATCGTTTAAACAAATGATTTAAAAAAATGATATATTTGTAATTCACATAATTAGCTTTCTATCTGATATCAGATAGATACGTTTGAAAATTGAATTTTTATTTTCAATTTAATTGTATTATTTATCCCTAAAATTACTATGGGGGTTTTCTAATAATGTTTTTTATAAATTTCAAGTGAACCCCAAGACACTAATTATTTTCAAAATTTTAGATAGTATTTTTTCGGAAATAAAGCAAGACATGAGAATATTTTATATATTTATGTTAATATGTTTTAAACAATTAATTTAAAAAATATGAAAATATATATTTGTTTTCCTTATAATGAGTCCTTTCATTTGATATATTGCATGATGCGTTAAAAAAGTATTATTTTATTTTCCGTTTAATTCTATAATTTGCCCCCCAATATTAATATTAGGGATTTCTTAGTATTTTTCCTGTAAACAAAAAAATGTAGGTCTTATAGTTTGGGGAATAAAGGGGGAATAAGCAATTTTTTTAAATATATTTTAAAATATTCAATAAAAAAAAAATAAAAAAATATATTTGTATTAGTCATAATGAGCCCTTTGATTTTATATATTACTTGATCCGTTAGAAACAATTATATTTTTTTATTTTCCATTTAATTATATAATTTGTCTCGCAAAATGAATATTAAACGGTTCTCCTTATTTTTCCAGTAAAATTCAGTTGAGGCGCTATACCTCTATTTTTTTCAAAATTTTGTGTTTTATAGTTTCAATGATAAAGGGGAGGGGAATGGGTAAATTTTGGTATATTTTAGTTACTATCTTTTTAACTATTTTTTTTAAATATGAAAAAAATATATTTGTGTTCCTCAGAATGGGACCTTTCATTTTATGTATTACATGATGCGTTTAAAAAAAATGGTTTCTCATTATTTTTCCTGTAAAGTTCGAACAACGTTCTATATTTCCTATTTCTTTCAAAATTGTAGGCTCAGTAGTTTCGGAAATTAGGGCAGGGAACCGTAGCTTTGTTAAGTTTTTCCCCCCCAGAAGTACCCCTAAAATCAAAATTTCTTCTTTTACGAGATGTAATCTTGATCGGGTCCCCAAACTATATATTGATACCAAGTTTCAACCTCTTCCGTTCAGTAGTTTAGGAGAAAATTGCTGTGATGTGACAGAGGCAGAATTCCGGAGTGCTATTATAAGGGTATCCGTATATTGTTTTTGGGTTTTTTAAGGCGCAAGAAATTTACTTACGAGTTTGCTGTTAAAATTATTTACGTTATGGCTTATAAACTATTATTTACCTGATGGCTTATGCGGTTTGCTGTTTTTTGCTGAATTTTATGTCACTTAAAAATTTTTATTGACTGGTGTATAAGTAAATGTCCATAATCGTCAAAAACTCACTACACAAATTTCCAAATCAAAATATCAAGATATATCAGAAAATACCTATTGATTGCCCAAGGTATAGAAGTTGGTTCCCTCTTAAATAAAAATTATTATATTTTCAACTAATTTAGCTCATGTGTAGCCAATAAATGCAAGCTTTTACTTAACTCATTTGTAATACATTCTAGAGTTGTTAAAATAAATGCTAACATCTAATTCTATCAAAAAAGGGACTAACATATCATAGTTTTACATATACAAACACATATACAATGTATTTTATTTGATGAAACTAAATATACAAGATGACAAATATCTGTTAGCACATTCTGCATTTTTGTCATGTGTCAAAGTTTATAAATAATTCGTTAAAGACTGTCATATAACACGATCAAAACCGGACTTTCCGATTACGTGAAAGCTTCAACAGCAATGATTTAAGCGCCGCTACCTTAAGATCCACAGATGCATAAAACATAATACCAACACATTTCAGCTCAACCGAACGCTTTCGCTTTGAAACTTCTCGTCCTTATGAGACCATTAAGAGAAAAACTAAAGTCGTTTTTGCGGGATAACTCCCACGATACTAAGTTCTCATGAAGAGCTCCTTCCGAAATCCTTTAAACTTTTCGAATCACTTCAGTTGCCATTAAGTCCTTACTTATCCTTAGTATAAACTACGACTTCTAAAAAAGCAACAACTAGAACCCCGAAGAAAGGAAGGAAACTTCTTACATTATTTTCAATTCAAATTTCCGAATCGTTTGCACAGTTTGTTCAGTAAATATTAGTTAGATGTAAAAGCGTTCCTTCCATGGCTTTGATATTCTTTCGGAATGGCGGCAAAGGGAATGCTTAAATATCCTTGTTCGTTCTCTAAAAGCAATCGTCCTTAATTAAAATTATATTCCATATTTTTGTGAACGAAATCAAGAAGAGCGGAGCGTTTTTAAGAGAGAGAGAGAGGAAAGCGAGGGAACAGCGGGAAACGTCTTCATGGTTGCCCAAGTTTTAATGGAAGCGGGAAGGATTTTACGAAATTCTGCTCTTTCTTATGAGTTGTTTTATCAAACGAGTTAAGTCGAGAAAATAACTTCACCTGATGTTATCAAAAATGTAAAACAAAATAGTTTCTTTGATGCCCTGGAAGCGTCTGTGTTCTCAAGAAAAGTTTTCATTAAATGAGAACCTCTAACTAAGGAAACGAAATGTTAGGCAAAAAGAAATAGCGCAAAATTCACACAGCTGAAAAGATATTGTTGTTTTAATTAATTAAAATATAGCTTATCTTGCCATTTCCGAAATGAAGCTAGAGCGTAATAGCTGCATAGCGACTTTTGATGTGCAAATAGCGTTTGTTTGCATCAGCGGTTGTTGTTCTCCTATCGTTCTATTACATTTTCAATGCCCATTTGTTTTGTTAATAAATATATGATAGTTTAATTTTTAGTGTCAGTATTGAGTTCCCTAACAAATTAGTACGGAATACTACTAAGTAACTATGACTCTACTAAAAACAGAAGCGTTGACGAATGCGAACGAACGAAAATTTGCTCATTTGGAAGGAGGAAGGGGTGACAGATCCAACTACACAGTTAGATGTACTTGCTGATTCCTGGTCAAATGATTTCTAGCTAAGAACTATCTGAAGTGCATCACTAAATGTTTCTTCTATAATCTAGTCCAGATATAACTCGCCGCTTGCCTGAAACTCAAATATTAGAATTTTAAAGGTGGTACGGAACCCTTAGTATGCGAGTCCAACACTCGCACTTGACCAAATTATTTAAAAGTTAGTACTAACGAGAAACAAACACGCTATGGCATTAGCAGTACCATCTGTGCAGTAACCCATGTAATACTTTCACTATTCAGATTAGCTATATATAGGCCATCCAGGAAAAGTTAACTTTGTTTGGCTACTAAAGGGATGATCGATATGTCGAAACACACCAGAAAGTACCAGGACCTGTATTTAGCAAAAAGAGCTATCCAACATTGTTACTAGTTTGTGTCAACTGGACCAAATTTTATTAACTCAGAAGCTTGATAGTAGTTAAGACGATATCTTAGAGAGATATAGAGAGTATAACCCTACTGAGGAGCCATGATTGACACATGGAAACTTAAATGATTTTGTATTGGATTCAGGTATATTTACTTTTTTGGAAATAGAAAATCTCTTTTAAGAACTTGCTAAAATACAGTTTAATCATGTTATTGTTGGAACCTTCGTTTGCTGTTGTGTATTTCTTATGTTTTAATTTGCCCCTCTGTTTTTGGTTACATATAATTAGTCTCATTATCAGACTATTGACATTCTTTATCTTCATTAGAGTGTATTTTGTGCATTAGAAGATGACGTGTTCTGCATTTTCCGCTAAATCGCAGACTTCGCATCAATTCTTTTTGCGAATTCTTTCTAGAAACCCTTTCAAAGACTCACGCCTAGTGAGAAATTATAATTTTTTTTCACTCAGCTTTGTGAAATTAAACTTAACCGGATAAATTTTATACATTTCAAAATTTTTGGGTAGGCGGGATTTACTTATCGGCCTTTAGTCAGACCTCATAATTATAAGTGCACGACATATTTGTCTTCCTATGTGACGAGGTGGCACCAGAAAAAATTCCCTACAAAAAAGGCATAGGAAATGAAATGCACGGTTACTGAATGCAGCTGGAGTTAAAAAACATATCTAACGAAAATTATCACTTTTACGTGCAAAATCAATAAATTATGTAACTGAGTTTTGAATGTTTTTTTTTTGTTATTTTGTTAGTATAGTCTTAGTAGGAAGCCACAATACCTTTAAAGTCTCAAGAAGACATATAGACAGATCAAGATTGGCAAATCATGTACTTACCGATAATGGTATACACAAAATGGACTGGAATAATACAAAAATACTACTTAAAGAAGAACATACCAAAAAAAGATAAATCAGAGAAATAGTGACATCCTCTGTTGAGATACCGGTTGCATGGCAACAACTTCAGACGAATGAACATCAAAAAGGAAACTTCAAAGTCAATTAATCAGTCAATTGACAAAAAAGTCAAGCGAATATAGTGCAAAACATTCAAACAAACATTGTTCGACAACGATTCCTGATAAGGAATCGAAACGTCACAAAAAAACAGATAAGTACAACACAAAATACACAACATATTATACTGGAATACTAGTTGCAAATCTGTAAACCTACTTTCTCACAGTTAATCCTGTGGGAGAGTTTTTTCTATAAGAGGGCAACTAGTGTTCGGGGCAGTTTCCACAAACTGCCCTTAGATACTACAACTTGTTATTCAAGTACTTAACTTATCTGTATTTTCAGAAACCATTGCGAGGAGAGAAAATCCCAGATGAACATTCAAAATAATCATTTACTTCCTCACTCATTTAGAAACTACCCTTAAAGTTAGGCAAAGGTGTGCAAAAAATTTGAAATTTCATGTCCTGTATAATTGCTTCTTTGGTTTTTAAAGCTTTTGAATAAAAATGTTCAAATGGCGACATTAATAAGCAAAGGAATTCATTGAACATTATATCAGTTTCAATAGTATTCCTGATTTTGAGTGTCATCTCCTGCAATAACTTGCTACACAATTTATTTGGTTAATTATAAAAAATATCATACTCAGTTCTCCGATACGGCTGGCATACATGATAGATAATCTCCTTGTCAGACCTCTGAGTCTTAAAGTATTAACAAAAACTTGATAATCTCAGTACAAGAATATTTAATTTCATAAATATCACTGCCTCATAAAGTTACTCCCATTTCTCTGGTTTCCCAGCATGTATATATTCTACGGTAAATACGAAACTTATCCTGTCGACTTATTTATATCGTGCCGCTGTTGCGAAACACAGATTTGTGCCTTTGAGAGACGCGATCCCTAACTTTTCAAGCGTTTTCTACTGTGTTATTTTTGATGTCCGTTTATGCTTTGAAACAGACAACACGCTACATTGATTTCTGTTTTCATTCACCAAGATTTGCTCTCTCAGTTCCGTACGCTTGAAGAAATACGCTAAAAATCAGTTTTCAAATACCCGTTTCCTGCATCGTTTTCGGTCAATAACAAGGAAGCGATGTAACGCCTCCACAGCGACACTTTTCCAAGTTTCGTATGTGGAAATTTGGAAAATAAACACGAATACGGAAAACATAACAATGCAAAAGTTTTATATTGATAAAGTAAACAGTTTGATTGTTTTTATATAGAGCTATACAAGATGTCCGAGATAACAAAAAGTATGGCGATTTTGTAAATGTGTGGGCATACTGAGTTTTGACTCATGGTCCAATTTTGTTTTCAAAATTGTAAAATGTCAATTTGCTGCGATGGAAGCGAAAGTTTTTAATGAAATTTACTTCCCTTATCTCGTTCTCTCCCTGTTTCTGTTTCTCTTTCTTTGAGTCATTCTTACTTATGGATATAAATTTCAGATCAGTTGAAATAACTGTCACTATTTTGATACGAATCAGGTATTAATCCTAATGCGTAATTTAGTTTTTAATTGAAATGCAATTGCAAATGAAGATATGCCATATAAGTTAAGTTTAATTAAAAATAAAATTCGTTAAATTATAATAATTCAAATCGACTTCACTATTTAACATTCTGTCAGTATATTGAAAGATCACTTTAATTATAACAGATTAAATCATGGGTACATTATCTATATACACCTAAATAGGAAAAGACAAAATTATTTTCTCCTTTGTTTCTCGACCGATTTTCTTTATTTTTGATTTGTTTAGTAGCTATTGACGACCTTCAGTGCAGAATATATAAAGAATCTTTATTTATATCTTTTAAAATATCTAATTCAGAGATAAATTATTAATAAAATTTATGTGAGTGGCGCCCACTATGTACAAGTAGCTTAATCTAATATTTGAATTTTGACAGTCGTCAACAATAAAAATCCAATCATGGACAATCAGGTAGAAAAAATATTAGTAAATTAATCGACATTTAATTACAAAGATATACGCTGTGAAAGCCTTCTTTTCCATTCATTTATGACGTTATTTTTTTACAAAAACGATGACAGCTATTACTGAAGTGACCAAAGCGAATGTGTGTATTTACTTCTACGAAGTTTGCGCATTTACAGAAGAATCAAATGAAAAGTTTTATATAAGTACACAATTTAGAGATTCCAAAGCTAATTGATACATTTGATTTCCGAACCTGAAGAGTAGAGTATCTACATTCTTTTAGTCATGAATGTCACACAAATCTAATAACAATTTGCATTTCCATCCATGATCAAAAGCTACAAAAACACTCAGATGTGATATGCAAATATATTTTTAATTATTTGTATTTATGCCATGTGCAAATAAAACTTGAATAAGTATTACAGTATTAGCAATAAAATAAGACGAATCAATTTGCAGTTTCATTTGATATAAGGTAATCTTATAAATTAATTTTAACATCTCATCTTAAGAATAGCAGTTAGTCAGAAATTGTTTAATGTTCGTTTCACAAGATGTGATTGCTGCAAATATATTTTTTCTTATTTATCTAATAATATAATACCTATAATGTTTGTTTATTTACATGCATCTTATTTGTATGTAATTTTCGCAAGCAGCACTACGATTTTGTCGAAATTCCATTTCGGGGTTTTGGCATGTACAAATAGGGATCAATCGTATTACCGAGAAAGAACCAGATTGTGACTATTAAAAAGGCTCTATAAAAATTCATTCAGTTCAAATGGATGTGTAGGATCTTATAAGAATTTTAACACTACTTGATATTTTTCTAACATTACATTTTTACAATTAAACCTTACAAGATTTGAAAGTAAAAAGTGCTGGTTAGGCAATTTTTTGATGGGTAAAAAGTTGTGTTCTTATTGTTCTTATGTTAAATTGTGGCCCTCAATGAAGTTGCCCTGAGCAGTTACATATGCATATATAAACTGACTGAGATATAAGGCGCTGTAGGTTATCATTATACAGGGTGATTCCAGAAATGTTAGAAACCAAATGTTTTATTAGGTGGCCCATAAACAGTTGCATACACACATATATTGTGTAGTCCATAGACAGTTACATATGCATATATAAACTGACTGAGATATAAGGCGCTGTAGGTTATCATTATACAGGGTGATTCCAGAAATGTTAGAAACCAAATGTTTTATTAGGTGGCCCATAAACAGTTGCATACACACATATATTGTGTAGTCCATAGACAGTTCCATATACGGTGTAGTGGAAATATATTATAAAGTGGAATAATTGTAATGAGTATTTTAATAAGTGCTAGAGAATTGAAATTAAACTGTATCACTTCATCTTAAGAAAAATTAGACCAAATATCTGATTATATGTATATATGTATGTTCCTACCAACATTTTTGATTAACCTTTGCATTTACGATTAATTAAGCATACAAATGGAAATTTAATAAGTATTAGCAGTAAAATGAAACAGATAATTTTGAAATTTAGATTCGAATAGAATTGTCATTTACATTTATTTGTTATATTATTATACCGGTTAACGAATTATTTAATTTTAAGAAATTTCATGTTAACTGGATTTTTGTCATTAATTTCCACTTACTGCTTCTTTGCCATATCTTTTATCATAAAGCTATGAATTAAAAATTTTCTCACAAATAAATTCTATTAATTATATAAGTAAAACAACAAGTTTTGTTAGGAATTGACACAATTGATCGAACTTCGCCCACGGGGCGATCGCTAGTTTAAGTAAATATATGCTAAAAAGCAAAGCATAGCCAGATTATTTTTTAAAATTGCTATTGTAAAAGGTGTCCTTTAAATTGTATTAATTTAGGGTGGCGCTTATGTAGCAATAGGTGGATTTTAAACAGCCCGTCAAAAGTTTTTAGATCATCTTTGTTCAGAAAAGGACAAAACGGGTTATTTAATATCTATATATAAATAGGCAAAGACAAAACGGTTAGGTACCATTTCCTCCTCTGTTTCTCTACCGATTTTCTTTATGTTTGATTTGTTTAGTTGCTATTGACGACCTTCAGTGCAGAATATATAAAGAATCTTTATTTATATCTTTTAAATAAGTAATTTAGAGATAATTTATTAATAAAATTCAAGTGAGTGTCACCCACTAAGAAGAAATCACTCAATCTAATGTTAATTTGACAGCAGTCGACAGTAAAAATCCAGTTAAGGACAATCCTAGCGAGGTATAAAATATATTGCTAAAATAATCGACTCTTTCTTATAAAGATGTAAGATGTAAAAGCCTTCTTTTTTATTCATTTATGACGTTAATTTTTATAATAACAATGACAACAGCAATTACCGAAGTGAACAAATAGAATGTATTTATACGAATTTTGCGCATTTACAGAATAATCCAGATCAAAAGTTTTATGTAAGTGCACAATTTATAGATTCTAAAGTTAACTGATAGATTTGGTTTCCGAACCTCAAGAGTTTAAGTATGTACATTCTTTCTGTCATGAATGTCTCATAAATCTGATAACAATTTGCATATTCCTCCATTATCAAAATGTATTAAAACACTCAGAAGATGTGATATGCAAATATTTTTTTACTTATTAATATTTATGCCATGTGTAAATAAATCTTGAATAATTATTAAAGTATTAGCAAAAAAATAATATGAATTAATTTGCAGTTTCAGTTGATATAAGGTAATATTATAAATTAATTTTAATACCTCATCTAAAAATGAGCAGTCAGTCAGAAGATGTTTAATGTTCTCCAATCAGGAGCACATATCGTAAAAGAAAAAAATTTGATTTTAGGGGTACTTCTGGGGAGGAAAACTAAAAAAATCGACAGTTTCCCCTCTGATCTCCGAAACTACTAAGCCTAAAATTTTGAAAAAAATAGAAAATATGGAACGTTGTCCGAACTTTACAGGAAAAATAAGGAGAAACCATGAATATTAATTTTGGGGGTCAACTTGTAGAATTAAATCAAAATTTAAATATAAAAGAAATTTCAAACGCATCATGTAATATATCAAATGAAAGGTCTCATTCTGAGGAACACAAATATATTTTTTTCATATTTTAACAAAAATTATTTAAAAAGATATTAACGAAAATATACCAAAATTTACCCATTCCTCCCCTTATCTCTGAAACTATAAAACATAAAGTTTTGAAAAACATTACAGGTATAGGGTCTGACCTGATGTTTACTGGAAAAATAAGGAAAAACCTCTACTTTTAATTTTGGGGGCAAATTACAGAATTAAATGGAAAATATAAAATTAAAATAGTTTCTAACCCATCATCATATATATCAAATGAAAGGGCTCATTATGACGAAAACAAATATATTTTTTCCATATTTTTAAAATAAATTAATTAAAAGATATTAACAAAAATATGAAAAAATTACCCATCCCCCCCCCTTATCACTGAAACCGTAAGCTATAAAATTTGAAAAAAATACAGATATAGCGAATCACCTGAACTTTCCTGGAAAAATAAGGGGAAACCCCTAATATTCATTTTGGGGGGCAAATTATAGAATTAAATGGAAAATAAAAATTTATTATTTTTTGTAACTCAAAGGGCTCATTATGACGAATTCTAATGTATTTTTTTAAACAAATATTTTAAATTATATTTATGCCCCAAACTATAAGACCTAAATTTTTTTGTTTGCAGGAAAATTACGAAGAAATCCCTAATTGTCTTTTAAACGTTGTTTGTGGCATATTCTTGATTACTTTTATGTTTGTTTGGGCAATAACACCACAATAGAAATAAGACGACGTATATTGCAGGAATACCAAACGTTTCAAAGTCTATTCAGACTTCGTTGTCAATGGCTTTATATTTATTAATGTAGATTGCAAAATGAAAATTTGATTTATCAGATTGCAAAATGAAAATTTGATTTATCAACATTAATAAATATAAAGCCATTGACAACGAAGTCTGAATAGACTTTGAAACGTTTGGTATTCCTGCAATATACGTCGTTTTATTTCTATTGTGGTGTTATTGCCCAAAAAAACATGAAAGTAAATCCCTAATATTAATATTGGGGGCCAAATTATAGAATATATAGAAGAGAGTAAAAAATATTTTTTAACGCATCATGCAACATATCAAATGAAAGGATTTATTATGAGGAATACAAATACATATATTTCATTTTTTTAAAATTAATTGTTTACAAGATATTAACATAAAAATATATAAAATTTTCATTTCTAAAATTTTGAAAATAATTAAGGGTACTGGTGCTCACTTGAAATGTATAAGAAAAATTATAAGAAAACCCCCACAGTAATTTTAGGGACAAATTATACAATTCAGTGAAAAATAAAAATTCAATTTTCAAAAGGCTCCTTATGTGAATTACAAATATATCATATTTTTAAATCATTTGTTTAAAAGGTATTAACAAATATATTAAACATCCCAGTTTAGCAACTACACTATTTAAAATGTGAAATATATATTTGAATTGTATTTTTAAATAATTTGAATAATATATTTAATAATTTATAGTTTAAAACTTGACCTATTATGTCCTATATACAGAGCCTCAAAATTGAGACAGTAGATTATAAAAGGCTTCCCTGAAAGTTTATTAGCAAAATAAAATTCTAATGTTAATTTTTGGGGGCCAAATTAGAAAATTAAATACATATGTATTCTTATAAAAAACAAGCGAATCCTGAAGCAGATAAAATAAAAACTCTATGTGTGGAAAATTAAATTGTATATTTTTTATAAATTTAAAAACGCTTCCTTTAAAATATATTAGGGTAAATATAAGAAAATGCACACATTCCCTGCTTGTCTGAAACTGGAATATTCGAATCTTGAAGGTGGTATGGAACCCTTAGTATGCGAGTCCAACTCACAGTTGACCAAATTATTCTTAATTATACTTTGTGATGCATTATGTTTTATTTGGCTTATAATATGTATATCAGTATCTCGATTTGTGCTTCGTTTTCAAATTGTGCTTTCTGGGATTTATAAACATAAAAAAGTGATAAAGTAGAAACACATACTAGTTCTTTTAATAGTGCTGTAATTATTTAGGTCTGCATAATAGAATTAACTGTTAGTATAATCCGAAAGTTTATTGCTACGCCTTTGCTTCATTTTGTCGCTCAATAATTTAATTATTATCTATCATAAATAATGCCACTTTGCTTCAAGTTCAAAGAGAAAGTTACGTTTTGTACCTGACGCTAGCAGACTGCAGCAAGCGCTAGTTTTGTATGACTTCCTTAACTCACTGAGTGTTTATGACAAGTTCAAACTCATTTAAATTTTGAGTAAATCTAGGAAACTGTTCGCTTGCTTCGAACGAGGTTAATGCGGAAAGGTTATGCTAGAAATTGTTTTTAGAAATCTCCAATTAGTAACTGGATATTAATTATTATGTGAATTGGTAATTATTGAAAAATTTGTAACGAACGAATTTTCTGAGGAAAGTAGAGAAATCTAAATATGAAATAAATATTCTAATAAATCAGTAACTTTATAATTCATAATTAAAATGTTTGGCTAGAGGTAAGCCTATAACGTCCTCATAATGTTAATCTACAATAAAGCTAGTAAAGGAGACTTTCAGTATTACAGATAAATTAGTCTGTAGTTTATTATCTTACATTACTTTGACGGTAACATAAGATACTATTTTTCCGAGACGAAGCATCCATAGAACGCAGATTACTTTAATCGAGAATCTTCGACAGTTACTTTTCAAAAAACTAGCACACAGAGACCCCAAACTGGCACCCGTACAGATAAACAGACCTATTGGTGACAAAATTAATAGTAGAATAAAACCGACACATAAATCATGACTTTTTATCGACGTGTTTTTGTTTTTCAACAAAATAACAAATTTCTAACAATAGAATTTTGTATCTTTTACACAAACAATATTGAATATAAATGAAAAATCGATAAAAAATGAGCTATAGTCCGCTCGATTACGTTAAATGTCTTCATTATTTAGTTAAATCTAAATTTCAAATTACAAAAGAAAATTAATTGTTCATTTTTTTTGTAATTGAACAAGAAAGAAGAATGGTTTTGGACTTTGTTAAATTGATTAATATCGCACTGTAGACCATATACTTCTTTCAGCATATACTTTATGTGACTTTAAAAGAATAAATTAAAAATTATCATTATATTATTTTAATTATGGACCTTAGAGCTTATACAAAATTATTGCTTTATTGTATTACTTACTATGTGGATGTTATGTTGTATTATCCAAATATAATTCGAATTTGAAATTGAAAAATTGAAAAGATTGCAGGTTTGTCTCTGTTCGTGTGTTAAACTTATTATTGAAGCCAAAGCTTTTTAAAGGAGCCCACACTTGCATGAAATGCATAACTTTAATTTTCATTTGTTTCGTTTTTGAAATATCCATCCAATTCTGTAATTTTTGTAAAAAACAGGGACCAGGTAATATATTATAATATATTAAGAGTCACTTCTTTTAAAGAAAATCAATAATAAATAGGAAATGAACCAATATAACATCCAAGTAATATAGAATACATGTACAAAATTTGGTTTTCGTTCTAGTAAACAATCCAATTCTCTCTTTGTGATATATTAAATTGGAGACTTGACATACGGTCAGACATTAACAAGAATACCACATAAAAAGACACTAGGCATTAAATGTTCATATTGTCCACGAATATAGACTCATAGAAAGCTACACATTAAGCAAATCATGTCCTTTATTTACTTCGTTTTGTTATTGTAATAAACAAAGTATGTTTATCACTCAATAGAGGGACTGATGTATCACATACATCCGGAAGTGGTCCAGAGTCCAAAGCGCACGGCTGATAGTCCAAAGAACAATTATACTTTTTCTAAATATTATGTCATTATTAATTAATTTTATGTACTATTTTCAATTAACATAAATTGAATAAAACTCATTTTAATAGTACATAGAATAAGAACTAAAAAAAATATAAATTGTTGCTACCGTTGAAAGTATATAATTAATACTTTTGTATAAATGTTAGCTAGGTGTTTGTAATAATTATAGCTAAGAACAAAACGAACTTTTCTTTGCCATCTTGTCTTCAATTACTTATTCAGATGAGCAAAACTATTTACAAACACTTACTCTATATCGAAACTTATATTTCTTTGCAGATATATTTAAGAATTAAATTGGATTAATACTTGACTCGAAACAAAATAGTGAGAAATATTGTTATTCACCTGATATTTATATTCATTACTAAGAGTGACATAAATAAAGAAAAATAGAGACAGTGATATAACGACAAAAGGGAAGAATATTTCGTAAGAAGCTTTCGCTTCCATAGTTCAGTCTCAAATGACTGTCGCTCTATTTTTTGTCATTGCGAGTAAATATTTCACTATCTAAGAAACCAAACAACGAAATTGAGCATGTAGCAGCTCATTCAGTAGTAGCAATTATGGTTTCACTGCTAGATTTTCGGTAAAAGGTAAGAAACTGAACTGCTGCCGCATTTTTGAGGTGTTTTGTTATAAAACAAAAAAGCGTCGATAAAAAATTTTGCTAATTATGTCAACTGTAGATGCATTATCATTCTCCTATTAATTATGTCACGTATTCTCGTTTCGTAAGTATTTTATTTATTTAGCCTTTGGCAATAGCATACATGAGTTGATCTTATAATATAAAAATACGAAATTACATTTAAACACTAACAATACACAAAAACAAGAATAGAAGCGTACAAAGTAAAAACAGAAACAGCATTTGTAAATAACAAGTCCACACATAATAATCACAAACTAACAAATAGGTTCTTTATCCATTTAGTCGCTGCAGGAGGGAGAGTCTATATATTCGTTATTTTTCCCCGATAGGCCGTAAGTTTACAGTCTTGGTATATATGTTTGACTGTTTGATATGCTGCCCCGCATTCACAATTGTGCGTGGGTTGTTTATTCCATTTATACAGCATATCTGCGCAGACACCGTGTCCCGTTCTAATTCTATTTGCCGTCTTCCATATATTGCGAGGTAAATCGAAACCCGCAGGTTCCTCGTGGATGCTCACATAGTCGAGTACCTCTGGAGGGGCATCCTCCCTTCAACCTGCATCCCATTCCCGGAGACCACTGAAATCACTTTCATGCAACGCTTTCGCAGTCCTGATTGATGGATGTCTGGATTTAAATCAATTACTTTCTTGTATTCTCGTAGGAGAGCTTCTTTTCGTCGGATATTTTGCGGCATAATATGGCTGATAGTTGGGAGCCAGTAAGTTGGTTGTCTTCTAAACGTTGTTTGTGGCATATTCTTGATTATTTTTATGTTTTTTTTTGGGGCAATAACACCACAATAGAAATAAAACGACGTATATTGCAGGAATACCAAACGTTTCAAAGTCTATTCTGACTTCGTTGTCAATGGCTTTATATTTATTGATGTAGATCTGACCAGTCTAATACCCAGGTATTTTGGGTTCGGATTGTACCTAAGGCTTTCACCATTCCAGAATATTTCAGGCTCTTGATTAGCCTGTTTATTATTTAGGTGATCAAAAGGAACACTCTGTTTTGCTGGGACCTGGAACTAGTCTCCATTTTTTATAATAAACATCCAAAGTTTCGAGATCTTTTTCTAACATTCTCTTTGCTGCATCAAAAGATTTAACTTTTTCGTAAGTGACCTGGGCTAACACTTGTTCGATGGATTTCATGGAGGGCCACTCTGTATACTAATTGTCCCTGATGGATCAAAAAATTGTATTGCACAGGATTGTTCTACACTAGAGATGTTCAATATATTAAGTGCAATATCATATAGAATTTCACACGCTACACCAAATATCGTACTCAATTTTCAACGGGGTGCATATCTCGGTGAACTCCCAGGTGGAACAAGGTGGAAAACGCTTGAGAAACTCCCGCGTTCTCCGAGGAACTCTTTGGAATGTAATTCGGTGTAATTAGGAAAGTCGTTCAGACATAGCTAACGAAGACCGATTAGTCTCTTTCATTCGACCAATCGATAGATGCCTGATAGGAGATAGATTTTCCGTTATCTTGATGTTTACTGGAGTGTTTTATTACGACGGGAATGAACTTGATGCTGGAGTGCCGGAGATGGAAACAATCAACTCCGTCCTAGTTAGATTAGACGATTAGAACGGCAGAAACTCGAGTGTTAGCCCCCGAATCGTCGGGGTTGAGCTTTTTCCTTTCGACAAACGGAAAATAACTGCAGGAAAATAAATCGGAAGGAATTAAAAACTTCTCGTTTTTATTGAAAGATGTTTCTCAGATAACGTGAAAAAAGCGAGGTAAACTTTTTTTGACGAATAACAGTTACAAAGTCATTTTTACTTTGTTTAGTACTTGAAATTTTGGGGTGAGACCTAGGGTTATTAAAATTTTTATTTCGAATTGAATTTTTCAGGTTTTTATTGTATTATCATGTCAAAGAACCGTTATATCTAATTATGTTAAATGAATAATATATATATACAGGGTGTAAAAAGGTCATACATTTTAAGTAAATACTTGTCAATGCGTCATCTCCTTCTGTAGTAGTCTCCTAGGTCACTTTTACCCCCAATTTATGACTCCATCAATCTAGATATGCGTGAGAATAAATAATATGCTAAATATTAATTTGATTTCAAAATCCGAAAAAAAAAAACAATACATTAACTAATAAACATGGAAAATTATCACGCTACAAGGAACCAAAGATTAAAAGAAATAATTATTATACAGGGTTTTAAAAAAGTATGGAAAGCTCTTTGGAAGTAGTATTTTCGAGTAGATGTTTAGAATTAAGTTGTAGGATTATACTTTGACTATTGAATTGATAGTGACCTTGTATTGAATGTGACCTTGACCAGTATTAAACTAATACACAACTAAAATTAAATTGTAGTAAGTCCTGTATTTTGGATTATAGCTACCGAAACATTCCAGTTGTCTCTGCGCAGGACTGGAATAAAAATGCTAATTAATATTCTTAAAACGAATAGGTATAACTAATATATGATAACTTTACACAAAGTTTTATATAAATAAACACGTAAATTTCCAATGTTTTTCAAAGTTTACCCTATTTTTTAACGCTCTTGTTTTATATTTACGTAGAGGAAAACCATGGATTTTGTTCAGAATTTATTTCCTTTTATCTTATGTTTTTACTAAGTGTTTTGAACTCATTTGGGAGTTCATTAAATAACCAAACGACAATGACAAAATTTCTTTTCTTTTATTTTTCATTTTCTGCTTCTGTAGTGATATAATAAGGGTTGTGGTGAGAAACGTTGATTCAGATTCAATTGGTTTTTGTTAGAAAAGTATTTATATTTGTTTAAATGGTTAACTCTCACTTTCGAAGATTTGGAAAGAGCTAAAAATTTTTCATCTAAATATGACCCTGTCAAAAACTTTAAATGTAACAACACAGTTTTGCACCCTAACACCAGACCTTTATTTTAGTTAACCAAACTGAGTTTGGTTTACTCTTTGATGATGACAACTTAGAGTTGTTAAAACTGCGTTGAGTGTTTAAAATAAAGGCTTTGGTGTTAGGGTGTAAAACTGTGTTTTTACTTTTATGACACACCAAAGGTTCTATTTCCACTAAACCTAGTCCTAGTAAGGATATTGTTAGTTTTAAAGTGCAAATTGAAATTCATAGCAGTGTACTCAATAATAAAAAATTTATGTTTTACTTGAAGATTATTCCATGGTCAACATATTTTTTAAAGAACGTTCATGAATCTCCAACATACATCACCCATGTCTAAAATCAGTTCGCACAATTCTATTCTAAATTACGATATTTTGCCAGTCAGTTTTAAATTAATAAGCGTTGGTTCTGTAATTTTTAAGCTTAGGCCCATCAATTAAACTACAAGTATATAAAAGTAGACATGCACAGGAATCATAGGCATCTGTTTTTCTCTATTCAGATTATCTACAACTTAAAGTTTAAAGATTATGTTATTTATGTAATATAATTATGGGGGACTGACAACTATGTTTTTTATTTTAGCGCAATTATTATAATTTTAGTTGGCTTTTAGATTAGTCAGCTCTGAATATATAGTTGTTGATTTCATAACCGACCTAGGAGGCTCTATTTGATATTTAGAGCCCGTATATACCGTTACATGGAATGATCTAAGGTTCATTCAACACAAACGTCTATCTCAAAATGCAAGTTGCATTTTCAAAATAAATACTCTCATATTTCATACTATCACCTAAGAGTTTCAACAGATATAGTGCAGATTCTTTAAGAGCACCAAGGAATCGTCTTCTAAAAATCCCACTTGAACACTTTCCATTGTGATCTTGATATGTTCTTAGGTTTCTATAATTAAAACAATACAATGTAATTGATACTAGATAAATTTTACTAAAGGAATTTATCTAAATACTTAATGTTAGAAGAATACTTAATTGTGTAATAAAAAAATCAACTAAATTTATAATGTGTATGGATATCAAAAGTGAGCAGTTCAATTATATGTTGGGTGTTTCTTAATTTAATGTCATTTTGGTCAACGTTAATATGTTTATATTTTTGCGTCATTTGCTATGAAAAGAGTGATTTTTTTAAAACAGAAACTATGTTAAAAACTTCCTGTTATTAAACAATAATTTTAATTGCCAAGTTAATAACAATGCTGTAAAATGAAAAAGAGTGTGTACATTTGTATCTGCAATGACAGTATATGAAATATATTTATTGTTGAAAAATCTGTGGCAGTTTTCATTCAAAACAATCAATGTGACATTAATTTTAACGCCACTGGTAACAATCAATCGATTCAGTATTTCCATAAAAGATGTAACTTAAAGTTATTTTAAACATTCTAACAACCTGTTTATCCAAAATAAAGCTAAAATGGAACTAAGTTTATATTTGGTTCAAAGTCATGCCCTTGCGCCGTTTGTCTACCGTTAATGAAATATTGGGCTATCATAACACAGCCGAGACTAAGGAATATCAAAAACAGTGGATTTCTTTGCAAGAATGTGCACCAGAAACAGGCCAATGTGAGTTTGTCGTCCATCAATATCACAAAAACTTCTCTTCACTTTTATCGGCCAATGCTATTCAAACAGATTTCATATTGATTGAAAGCAGAAACAACCGCAATTAGCAAAGATTAAGTGCAGTTATAGCAATTATAAATTGGCTTAATTCCAGATTTGAAAAGGTGTGAAAGAAATGATTTGGGACGAATGAAGTGGTTATCACTGAAACAAGCGTGTGTTATGAGCCTTGAGGAAACCTATTATATAGAAGCATTAAAAAACAGAAATAGGCCTTGCCAAATACCAGTTTATTGTGACCCAATAGACCCAATTTTAAAGATGAGAGTATATTCAAGTAAAAATCCAAAATAAGCAGTTTTTATATCAATGGAAAGTGGAAGTTTCAAGATTTTTCGCAATACATTACAAATGTTCAATGTGTCCACCGTTTATTGCACGGCAGACATCTATGCGGTAGCCGAACTCGTCCTTCACACGGGCAAGTGTCTTCACTGTTCCTGAGTGCATGGTAGCTGTGATATCGTCCAGAGTTACTTGTAGAGTTGGGACGATGAGTGTCTTTCGTGTTGCTATGTTAAATGTAAATTTTGCAAACCCCATATACGAACTGTCGACTTTTCCACTCAGGTAGAAAGTAGCTTAATCGATCAAACGACACCGTCCTCTTCTGGAACTACCACTCCTCCTCCCCCTGAAGCTTTGAAACTTCCTCTTTTCATTGGTATAAAGGTTATTCATTTCGGATTTGGAATTAAATTACTACGATTTTTTTTAAATGGGTTCATCTTTTATAATACCCTGTGTAACGAACTAAAAAATCACTACCTCCTCAAACTGTCCCTGTACTTCTCTTCTCATTACTAATCAGAACATTAATGTATTGAATCCCTTTCAGTAGCTAAAACATAACGAAGTTATACAAAGTAGCATTTAAATGAAAAACGACTGACCGGCACAAAAAGATCAACCAGTCATCCAAATTCGAGAAAAGAGACAAAAAAGACGACGTTGCCCTTTAAAACACGACCGTGAATAACACACACACAGACACGAGGGACGTGTCATCAAAAATACATTAGCCTCACCATCGATATGCAGACCAGAGACTATAAATCATGCGACTGATATTCAGACAATGACTGTGAAGTTAGTTCTCGGATCTAATAAAATTACTTGACTCGCATGTAAGTTCTCCATGGTCGATTTGCTGCATTATGGCAACTACAAAGGATGTGGGTAATTGCACTCGGAATATCAAACGGCGTGCCGGTAATGGATCTTAGGATTATTGATGACTTTTGAAGAGACGCTAAAGTAGTCAACTTGATGTGTGGGTGAATTTGAATTATGTGGAAAGTGAATTGATGGAGAATTTTATGGAAAAACTGTTGACGGAGGTTGTTAAGGCGAGCATTCTGAATGCCAAGGGCTGAGTAAAATTTACTAAATGGTCAATGAACATGATATTGGCAGGAATTTATATATTTATGAGTAAAAAGAGAGTGTATTAAAAGGATACCAATAACGAACGCATTATGCAATGTTGCTGTAAGTGTAAATATACAAACTTATATATTTTAAATAGTATGAGTGCATTTATTATACAGTGTGGAACACCCAAATGGAATAAATTCAATAAAGAATGAAGGAGGGCGTGTTGGGAAAAACGCTTGGACACGTCGATTTCTATTTTTAAATGAGCAGTTTTTTAACAAAAAAATTAGATAGGGTTTGTCATGTGACAGTGGCCAATACCAATTATCTTATTTTAAATGCAAGTCCCACTAGTTTATTTTTTTTTTTGATTCTTCGGAAAAATCTAGCCATAATTCATGTATAATGTCATACAACTATCTTCAACTGTTTCGGAAATATTAAGTGTTTTCACATTTCTTACAAAAAAAGAAAATTATTTTATATCACAAATTTCCTACATTACTCTAAAAACCTAACAACTCTTACTGATTATTTCTTAATAACGTAAAAAAACAAAAAACCATTAATTTCAATGTAGGAAATGTTCAAAATGCTCGCCGCGAACGTCTTGTCAACATGTTAATCTGGTATTAACGTAACGTTAGAAGACATTTCTATGTCTTCTAACGTTACTCAACATCTCAGGCGTGACTGAGCTATTTGCAAGCGTCTTTCATCTAAGTTGAAGGGTTTAGTTTTGTATACATTACTTTTGACATATCCTCACAAAAAATAGTCCAATTTCGTCAAATCAGGAGATTATGCTGGCCATTCTATCGATCCGTTTCTCCCAATCCACCGATTTGGAAAAATTTGGTTCAGGTACTGCCGGACATTGATTTTGTAATGGAACAGTGCTCCATCCTGCTGAAACCATATTGTATTGGCAGGAAATAGTTGGGTTTACTGTATTAGGATATAAGTTTGTAACAGTTGGCACCACAATATTTTGGAGCAGTTCTAAATATTTATCTCCATTCGAGTTGACCTCAATGAAAAAAATACCCACGATATAATTTCCAACAATTGCTGATTCTCATTAGACCAATACCGACAATTTTGACGATTAACATGACCATGAAGTGTAAATGTGCTCTAATCAGAATACAAGATTTCTTCTAGTTGGATCATATTGCATTCTAACCTTACCATCATTTGTCCACAAAAATAAGTTCTCCACTCAAAATCGTCTTCCATAAGCTCCTGAGTCGGCATCATTTAATAGGGATGCATTTTACTTTCCTCTAAAACTCGAAAAATTGATGTGTGGCTAATTTTGAACACTGGGGTTCCTTTTCTAGAAGAATAATGTGGGTTCTCTTGAAACTCAAGTATAATATACAATTTCGTATTATCACTTAGAGCATTGGCAGCTACTTTTTTACCTGTTTAACATGAGAAAGCTGGCGGAAATGCTTTTCTATTTTGCAAATTTTTCCTTGAGGTACAGGTGGCAAATCTGGAAATTTTTTTTCAAATTAGCGGGAACCTACCTACCTAAGCGTGTGTTATCTCCATAACCAATCATTTGTGGAATAGTTATTTTGTGCATTTCTATTAAATGAACCATTTTTCTGATATTGTTAGGTACATTTAACACTGATCACCACTCTGATGCAGATGCTAATTCTATGAGTTTTGACCAGAAAAAACAAAACTGTTTTTTTTTCACATCAGTAAAAAGGAACGCAGAAATGGAATTAAGTATTGAGTTTAATGTAATTTTTGTTATAAATCTGAAAACACTTAATATTTCCGAAACTGTAGAAGATAAGTGTAGGATATTGTATATCAATTACGTCTAGAATTTTCTGGAGAATCCAAAAAATATATAATATAGAGTGGCTTGCATTTAAAATAAGAAAGTTGGTATTGACCACTGTCACATGACACACCCTATATAATTTTTTTATTTAAAATGTGCTCGTTTAAAAATACAAATCGACATGTCCATCGTTGTTCCCTATAAGTTCTTTTTTATTCGTTATTATTTTTTTTCATTTGGCTGTTCCAGACTGTATATCGAGATAAAACGCAGCACACAAAACAATTTTGTATTTTTTATATTTTTTGGGAATAACACCACAATTGCTTGAAAGTTTGTATATTTCAAATAGTACAAACGTTTCAAGGTCCTAAATATCAGACCCCGTTTTCAAAGGTAATAACTTAACTAAAATAAACAAGAAAATTAGAAATTAAAAGTTTAGTAATGAAAAAGAACCACGAACCCACTATATGGGATTTTGGTCAATATATGGAAGTTTGGATTGGATCCCCGTCGAATTGCTCTCAAACAATTTTTTCCGATAGTATTTGACCTTCTGATACTAAGTTCTCATGACCAGAACGTCCATGAAAGCCTCCTAGAGGGTCTTTCAGGTGTCCTAAGCCCAGATGTTAAAAGCTAACGAGAGCTTGAAGGTAAGAAAAGTATATCATTTCGCTCAAGGTGTATCACCATACTTAATTAAGGAAAACAATAATATTTGGGGACACTGATTACTGATCCGGCGTCAGCTAACCTCTCAGTCAGGTTCAATGTCATCTTGAAATCAAACTGTAAAATAACCGTTAGGAAAACCGGAAACAGCAGGTATGTTTTTGAGGGCGCTGAACACGAATGTAGGTTTCGCATAAGTCTACAATGTTACTTAGAGGTCATTCTGTCGTTACAAATGGAAACTGATAATGATTAAGCCCAACTGCTAATTGAATTTATCCACATCACTAATCTCTATGACTACTGTTCGCTGTTTTTATAACGGCTTTTTTTGAGTTCAACATTCATAACGAAGTATGGTAGTGAAATGCAAAATTTGAAATAGTGTCGTTCCAACCGACACCATACATGCTTGATCTTGAAATAACTATAAATGTTAGTTTTCTAACAAACAGGGATCAGTCTATATATTAATAATTTCTTTGTTTATGGAAAATAAATAAATTATATCTTTTAGTTGTAAAAAACTATTCTCTGTTGGCGAAATTTTCAATTACCGACTTTACATACGTCAAGCTTATGGATGGAAGAGAAGAACATGCCAAACTTATATGGGGAATAAACTGTGATATTCTAAAAACGTTGTCATGAAAATTTGGAAGCCCACCCTCGTTCTACATCAGTGCCACCTTAATTTAATACATTTTGACGTATTTTTTTTACTATGTATTGGATTAAACTATATTCCAAGAGCATTTTGTAAAATTTTTCTGTGTTTCTATCAACTTAAATAATGTCGGTAAACAATAACAAATGCAAGGTAATGTGCACATATATTACAATGTTTTTTCTTTTCTTGTTGTTTTTTTTTTTGAATATTCTGTTATGTTGAATGTCCTGGGAAGTATGTCATTGTCTAACCAAGCTTGTATCTCATTGATGTAATTATGATATGATTATACCACATACTTATTTTCAATTTTTGTGTTTAATAATTTTGATTTGTTTTGTCATCTAACGTATGAACATATAATTTTATTATTTCACTTAGTAATGGATTATGCATAGTTTCACATTTTTGTATATTATTTTAACTTTTATGTAATTTGTATACACATTTTCCTGGATGTTTTTAGCCCTGATGGAGCTTTGAATATAATAAAGCAAAACGTTGGCAAGCATTTAACAACCTGTTTATTTTGATTGTCCTATTCCGACTAGTCTTTTTGGCTTACTGACACTAAGGACACTAAGAATTTCCTAAATCGTGTAAATCGGATACCTTGACTATGGGATTTTTCAAAAACATTAGAAACACCTACGGAAATCATCTTGACAGAGAATTGAAACATGTTTATACTAATTATATCAAATTGGCGAAAGCTGAGAACCGAATATTGTTTCTTCTACAGTGCAGGTACAAAGGTATATTTCCTAGACATATTCAACAAAATGTACATTGTTTGTATTCTTTGATTTGCTTTAACAATGATTTTACACGGGAAATTAACAGGCTAACAGTTAAATTAAAAAGAGACATCCTCAACTTAGAGATTAAGATTGCACATCATACAGTTTCTAAGTTGAACTCGACAATCAACAATGAATTACTTAGGGTCAAATTTTGGTTGCCATCTGATTTATACAAAGAGTTTTATAATTCTCTAAATAAAAAATTGATAAAATTTATAACTTGACAAAAATGATACATTTAAATAAAAAAGAAAAATTGACCCAAGAACAAAAAACATCTATTACAACACCTGATAATTGGTTGGTCAATCTGACAGAATTCGTGATACCTAACAAAGGTTAAAGAAATTTTAGGGTGAGGTCCTAAAATCTACATCTCATATAATAGTAGAGATTTTCCTTTACTTGAACTTATTAAAGACACGGAATTCTGTATACAAAGTTCACCGGAAAATTTAGATAAAAACGTTGCAAGAACTGGTTGCACTAACATCGTCACTAATTATGTTAACAAAATTAATAACAGTACTAATTTGATATTAAATAATATGAAACTAAGAAATTTATAAAAAACAATCCTGAATTAGTTGTAACAAGATCTGACAAAGGCAATTGTGCAGTCCTTCTAAATAGAAGTGATTATAACTCTAAAATGCTCTCTTTGTTAAAAGATACTAACACATACGTGCCTCTCAATCGTAACCCCACAGGGTTTGTTGAAAATAAATCCAACGAGTATATTAAAACTTTATTGTCACTAGGTTACATAGACCAAAATACAGCCAACAAATGACATGTCATAACTCAGTTACCCCTAAAATCATATATTTTACCAAAAATCCATAATGATAGTTTTCCACTTAGACCGGTTGTATCTTGCATTAGATCTCCAACTTATAATATAGCTAAATTTATAGACAAATTTTACAAAATTTATTACCAACTTTTGATTATGATGTTAAAAATTCCTTCCAGTTTGTAGATAAAATAAAAAATGTCACCTTACCACAAGGTTTTATACTTGTGTCTCTAGATGTAAATTCTCTATTCACTAACATACCTGAACATCTTGTATTAAACGTTATTGAAAAGCATTGGCAAGTCATTAACACTTATACGGAAATTAATTTGAATATTTTTAATAAACTAATTAACTTCATCTACGATTCTAGCTTTTTCTCATATAATGGCATTATTTATCAACAAATTTTCGGTACTGCTATGGGTAACCCTTCTTCCCCAATATTTGCTAGTTTAGTAATGAACGAGTTACTTATCACTGTTATACCTAAGTTACCTTTTAACTTACCTTTTCTGTTTCTTTATGTAGATGATATCGTTACAACAGTTCCTGAGAACAGTAAATATATTGTATTGGAAACATTCAATAGCATTCATCCCAATCTACAATTAACGATTGAAACGGAAAGGGAAAATCAAATTCCTTTCTAAGATGTTTTGGTTATAAAAGAACCTAATAACCATTTAATCGCTGACTGGTATCAAAAACCCTCTGCTTCGGGTAGAATCGTTAATTTTAAATCTAATCATAGTTTAACACATAAGGTAGCAATCATTAAATCAATGAAACACAGAGCAGAAAATCTCGGCAACCCTAAGTTTAAATAGAAAAATTTTGAATTCATTAAACGGATTATGTATATTAAATAACTACCCTCTATCTTTAATAAACTCGGTTCTTTACTCCTCTAATAATAATAGAACACTTCTTAGAGATCAGACGGAATTTCTTAAAATCCCTATGATTCCACGTTTAAGTAATAAACTTACTCGTCTCATGGAATTACAAAATAATAATAAAACTTAACTGCCTTAACTGTTATAAAAACTATATTGGGGAAACCAAACAAAAATTGTCCAAACGTATTTATCAACATAAATATGATTGCCGAAATTCCAACATGTCTAAAGAAGTTAGAACGGCATTGTCTGACCACCATTTTAGAACTAGTCACAATTTTGATTTTGATCACCCTATTGTATGTTGTTTAGAATCTAATACAAGGAAAAGAAAAATATTAGAAATGCTTTACATTGATAAAAACAAATATAAAGCCGTTAATTTCAAAACGGACACCAACAACTTGAGTTCAATATATAGCAAGCTAATTAGGTAACAAAAGTTTTCCTATTATTTTGGATCTTAATTTATTTAATTCTCTCTTATTTAATAAATAAATAATTTATTAAATTAAAATGATATACCGTTTTAAGGATCTCCCCCTGTTGACATGAACCGCAACCCTCAAATTTCCAATACAAAGTTTTATTATAAATAACAGATTACGTCTCACTAATAATAAGTCAGTAAAATAAATCAATAACAGATGGCTAATTCAATTGTCTGTCGAATAATATATACTAGCTGTCGCCCAGTGGTCGAAATTCGACCAATTGTGTCAATATCTCTGGCAGGTTAAGTAACATGAAAATTTTATCGTGACATTCTATCCTAGGACTTTAGGGAGAACAGCAATTACACAGAACGGATCCAGATTCGGAATCTCTGTGTGATAGTTTCCTCGAAAATCCTAGATGTCGATCTTACATCTCGCTTCTACAAATAAGTAACGTAATTCAAGCTTTTTTCAGATATAATTCATAGAACTTTATTTGTGTTCAAATTCGTAATTCTTAATTTAATATGACAACAATTCAACTGCTAATGGGTTACCCTACGTATTTATTTTTTCTAACACCCCTGTATAGCTATAATTGCACTCAATTCTCTAACATTTATTAAAATCCTCATTATAATAATTCCATCTCATTATATATTTCCACCACCCTGTATATGCAACTGCTTATAGACCACGCATAATATTTTTTAACATTTTTCAACCACCGGGTAAACCATTCTGTATGTGCCACTGCCTATGACCATATTTACTCTTTTTGTTTATGAAATTTTTAATTATCTTCTGTAACTATAATTCTACTCCGACCTATATTTCAATCATTATATATATGGAACTCTTTGTGGTCTACTCTATAAATCAATTCCTATTCTAACATTTTTTATCACCATCCTGTATATCTATAATTCCTCTTACCCTATATTTCATCTTAACTATATATACAACTGCTTATGGGTTACGAAATGTTGCAATTCCATTTCCGCCACCCTGTATATGCATCTATGTATAACATTTTTTGCACCACCCTGTATAACTGTAATTTTACTGCACCTTCTATTCCAAGAACCCTGTAAATTCAACCGCTAATGGGCTTCCCTATATACTTATTTTATTAGTTATAATTGCACTCTACTCTATATTTTAAACACCCTAAATATGCAACTGCTTATGTGCCACCCATTAAAAAAATTATTTCTAACATATCTGGAATCGCCCTAAACAATAACAACGCTTGCAAGCCACCTCCAGAAGTACATGCTCTAAGTATATAATAGCATTGGTCTGTCTATATATAATTACTCAATGGTTTGAGTCTGGCGGCAGCGGCACGCGGCACTTTCATTTGTTTGGCATTCTCATTATTGACGTAAATAATGAATTTTTATTATATTTTATTTAATGAATGAACCAATATTATAAATTAAGATTAGCATTCTGCACTGAAGGTCGTCAGTAGCTACTAAACAAAACAAAAATGAAGAATATCGGATGAGAAACAGAGGAGAAAATGGTACCTAATCGTTTTGTCTTAGCCTATTTATATATATATATATATATATATATATAAATTGTCAAATAAACTAGAAAAACTGGTATGACCTGATAAGAGTTCTTTTTAAATAAGGAAAAAAATTATTATGTTTGAAATAATTCATTCGCCTAATAAACTCAAGATACGTCGTTTATACGTTTTTGTAAATGCCAGTGATGGTTTATTATTCTTTTCAACCCGGTAAACAATAACAAATGCAAGGTAATGTGCACATATATTACAATATTTGTTCTTTCTTTGTTGTTTTTTTTTGAATATTCTGTTATGTTGAATGTCCTGGGAAGTATGTCATTGTCTAACCAAGCTTGTATCTCATTGATGTAATTATGATATGATTATACCACATACTTATTTTCAATTTTTGTGTTTAATAATTTTGATTTGTTTTGACATCTAACGTATGAACATATAATTTTATTATTTCACTTAGTCATGGATTATGCATAGTTTCACATTTTTGTATATTATTTTATTTTTTATTTAATTTGTATACACATTTTCCTGGATGTTTTGAGCCCTGATGAAGCTTTGAATATAATAAAGCGAAACGTTGGCAAGCATTTAACAACCTGTTTATTTTGATTGTCCTATTCCGACTAGTCTTTTTGGCTTACTGACACTAAGGACACTAAGAATTTCTTAAATAATGTCTCCATAATTTAATCTGTCATAATTTAAATGATGTCGTCATATGTTGGTAGAATATTAAATAGGTGACTTATGTCTAAAATATTACCACTCAACATATTGTATAATTTAATTTCAAAATAACTTTCACGTTATATGTCCCTTTGCAGTTACATTTAAATTAAGAGCTGAATTACACATTATGATTAATTCTTCTGAAATTTATATTCATTACTAAGTGTGACACAAATAAGAGAAACAGAGACTGGAATTCAAAGATAGACGGGCAGTATATTTCCTAAGAAACTTTCGTTACATCGTTCAGTCCCAAATGACTGCCGCTCTTTTGTTTTCAAAATTTGAAAGGTGGTTGTTGGTGGAGATGCCCACCCTGCATCTTAGCAAGTATAAATATCTGCATTTGATGGTTTATTAAAATGATTTTTAGCTAAGTTTAAAACTGTCCGTTATCCTCACCAGATGTTAAACTATCGGAGCAGAAGTTTCAAAATTCTGGTAACTAAAAACAAATTGTTTAACACTTAATGTGGACACATGTTTTCGTTCTTTCTCAATTGTAATATAGTGGTTGTAAAATCCCGTACTTTATTATTGTTTACAATTTATCTTTATTTATTTTCCGAAAAGAATAAAATACCATTTAGACGTAAAAGCATCACACAGCACATAAAACCAGTTTTATTAAAATATACCGAATAAATTTGAGACAAACAATAAATTCTTCTTGCATCTCCCGTCCGGGGCATCCCTTACAATTTAATTCCGAAATAACTTCCAGCAATAAGCTTTCCATTTATACTTAGTTCTTGATAGTTTTTTTAAATCCCTCTGAGCCTCCAAATAGACCGAAACATTCCCCGTTAGAAAGCCAGAATGGTAATTTAATTCAGCACTTTGCTAGAGAAAATCCGAAACGATAAAAGTCGAGGAAATTACTTTTGCGATGTATTCGCCCTTATAGTGGACGAGTAACAAAACAGATATAAAAGAGATTTCAAATTTTTAATTAAATTCGAAACGTACTATTTTAATTTAAACACTACCGACATAATTTAAAAAGTTTTAATAGGTTTTGTTGCTGCAATATATTTTCTACTGGTGTATATTTGCCGGGATTCATTGCTCTTTGAAAAAGATGAAGCTTTTTGTACCTATTGGATTGATGTGTGTAGTTTTTTTTCTACTTTTAGCTTGTAAAGCTTTTGAAGTCGACGCCCACAAAGGTATGTCAAAAATATGAATTTCTACGGTATAATGTTTGGTTTATGATTATTGAAAACATATTGGTATTACATCAAAGTAAATGTGAATTAACAGTATTCAAAATATAGGGAGGTCTTCAATTGGTCTGTATATAGTGAATTTTCATTAAGATGAAAGCATCTGGAATTTTTTTTGTTGTGAGAATAAAGTTATTTTTTACAAAAAAATGCACGATTTGAAATGATCACGTGTCATTTTTTTTCTTCCAACGTTGTCTTCCATGGGACACAGAATGGCCTTGATCTTGATCGTTATTGTCCAGCTACTAGTATTTTCAGTGTCTAAATTAATACATTTTGACTTCCCGGAGTAAAGATATTTATAAAAAGAAAGTGTCACTTGGAACGAAATTAGGGTTTCTCGAAATTTCTTGAAAAAGTTATGATTACATAGATGTTGTACGAAACTACATTTACAGGGCGTTGCAGCCTTGTCCCTCCGGCTTTTCACTAAATATAACACAAATTAATCACCTGCTTGAGCGTCTTTATCACTTTATTATCGTCTCTGGAGATTCCAAATTCTGTATTACATAAAAAATCATTCTAGGGGGTGGCTCTGGCAAACCAATTTAACTTTCCTAAATCTAACATACGCACACACATGTGCCTCAGTGTTGCGTTCCCGCAATTTGTTTAGTGTATTGTTTAAATTTGATTGAATTACTTCATTGATTTTTAAACTTCTGCACCTTTTCCAAAACCTTCCGTCGCGCTAATGCTAATTTTAAGTGTTTTTGCGTGTAAAATAAAGACAGTACTCGTGATTCGTCTATTGTCTTCCGAGCTATTCGGACGATTTTGATTCCGTCTTAAGACGGCCGCTTTTTGTTGTTATTGTGTTACGATTTCGCGAGTTATAGTTCCAGTCGTAACAACCGCTAAACCGCTTTCATTTTGCTTCTTTTGTGTTTACAAAAGCGCATCATTTGTTTGTTAAACCCGCATTTTTTGTTTGCTCAATCAATGAACGTTGCGTCGCTATTTTTTGTGTAACGTGTCGTCCATACGAAGCTCTAAAACAGTTCCTGCTGCAACGGGGCCTCTGAAGAAAGAAGAACCAAGAAAACCCCACCTGCAGAGCTTCGACGTAAAAGATCAGTCAGTAACTTTTATTTGGTGATTTCATTTACGCGACGGCACGTGTTTTATTGATTGTTCCGCTAAAGGTCATTCGTAAATTACATACTTGCATTGAACCAGCATTGAACTAAAACCGCAACATCTAATTCATACATTGTTTTGGATATGTGTCATCCAAGACATTACACTCAGTTTTGCTTAAAAGTTAATTGCCTTTATAAATTTTAGCACGAAATGAATTGCAACATTTTCAGGAAAAAGTAACTCACAGACACTCTAAACTGGGGGTCGTACTGTGTGTAACGCTGTTTTCCTGTGATTCTTAGGATAGAAATTCGTCGGTTAACCTATCAAAAAATATATCATACTAACTTTTCGAGATGATTGAATCCATTAAAAATTGTTCTTAGTCAAGAACCTAAATATCTAATAATTAGAGGCTTCAACTCGGAAGTCGTACTGTATATAACGCCGGTTTTCTGTAAGGTAGTTTTCCTGCAACTGCTATATTTCGCAAATCATTTGGCGATATACTATTAAATTCCATTATATGTACTAAATACATAATAATAATAATAAAATTGGTACATTTCAAACAAATGACTTGTTAAGAAAAAATTGATGGACTTCGTGCCATGACACTAAAAATATGAAAATATCTCAATTGGATATTTTAAATACAAAAAAATTATATATAATATAAAACTGCTACGCTGATGACACTGTGCTTCTAATAATAAGGTAACTCATATAGCAGAATAAACCATGTTTGAAGTAAAGCATTGAATGGATTATTATTTTCTAACATTAAATATTAGTCAAGATAAATTTATCAGTTTTTCAATAAATAAGAAAAAATATGTAAATTATGACATTGCAAAAATTGTACAAACTGTACCTGTAAAAATGATAATTTCACAATTAACTAACTCACACTCACCTCGTTCTTTTCTTTTCTGTTCTTACCCACGCTTAAAATCGTTGGGGTAAAAATGTCATAAAACGAAGTCTATGGGCAAAAACATCGTTTTTGCATGTCGTTTCAAAATTTCAGGCGAAGTCTGAATTTTGACGGTAACGTTGCCAACCGTTCGGGTAAACACGAGGTGTGTGTCATCAATAGTTATAGTAGTCGGACATTTTTCTGAGACAGTGACGTTCGGTATTCTCACTTTTATATTGTTTTGTTGTTTATTGGTTACACAATTTTCTGATATTAAATACAGGACTAGAGACTTTCTATTACTCTTTATTGAGCTTTATCAATCATTTCCTTGAGTCTGGAACAAAATCTCTCTCACTACTAATAAGCGGTCCATAGTGTATAACTGGCGCACAACAAAACTGTTGTGTGCTTTCTTCCAACATTTTTAACCGTCGGGTAAAAACGGTAGAGAATAAAGATGTGAGTGGGGCCCTTCAAATCAAATATCTTGGTGTAATATCTGACTGCAGCTTAAAATGGGATCATCATACTCACTATATCTAAACAAAAAACAACAGACACTGATTTTTAATTCAACCAACTAAAACAATTCTGAAATAAAAAACTTGTAGAAAAGCATTTATATTATAGTTGTAGAAAAGTAATTATGGCATTAACGTATGGGGTCGAACAAATGATAGAATATTAAAATCAGCCAATACAGTAATGAAATCCATATTGAGGAAAATTCTAAACAGAAAAAAAAACTTTTGCTAGTAATCTTCCTTTAAATGAAGCTCAGGCATTAACCATTTATCAGATTTAAGATAAGTTCGTAATTAGATGTACACTGCAAAATAAAACACCCATAACTGACATACTACATAATAAAGCAACTAATAATACCCTAAATATCAAATCTGCATAGTAGCTAATGACGACCTTCAGTGCAGAATGCTAATATTAATTTATAATATTGGTTCATTCATTAAATAAAATATAATAACGTCCATACTGTCAACGCCAAACAACTGACAGTGCCGCCTATATGATTTGTGGTGCCGTCGCCGCCAGACGGTCAAAACTCAAAACATTGAGTAATAATATATGAAGGGAGCGATCGTTAGATATATTATTAGAGAATGCACTTCTGGAAGTGGCATGCAAGAGATGTTATTCTTTAGTGGGAAAATAGTCAATGTAGGAGATCAGTACTAATTTTTCGGACGCGTTGCAGTAACTTTCTTATTAAATATTCTGTTTTCAATGTGAATTAAATTATTTGATTAATATATTATTATAACAATCTTCCCGAAGGTGTTGTGTAAAAATTGACAGACATCGGACAAAAGAGAATATATCAAATATGTTGGTTCTCTCTTTTCTTTAATATTCCTGAACTTGATTGAAATCGCAAATGACGAAAACTTTTAATCTTCGAATATTTTGCCAGGAGCGGATTCATCCAAAAAATTGTGGGGTCATTCATTTGTCAAAAATATTTCAAATACCGATATTTGATTACATTTTATTTTCTTTTTGTTTCAATAGATTTGTCAATATGAGTTAACAATTTTGCTCATTACATCTAGTTCTCCGATTTCTCCACAACTCTGTTTCTTATAAGAATATACTTTTTACAATTTCATAAATTATATATATATATATAGATATATATATATATATATATATATATATCTACATTATTATTGTACAAGTTAATAATTACAAACCAACAAATAGTTCAAATTTTCGTTAAACAGTGCTATTTTTTCATTTTCTACTTACCTAATATATGTAACCTATAATGGTTTGTTTATTGTAGACAAAACTGTGTTTGAAATTATATTTAACATATAAATATAAAAAGCGTCATTAATTATTAGCAATTGTTTATTTATGAAGGATTTTATACTGCTGTGTAAAATATAATATGCTTTTCTCAGGCTTCCCACAAAACCAGTTTTATTTTATTTTTTATTGTATTTTCTTGTTTAAAATATTCTTATTTGTCTTCTTTTTAGTGTTATTATTTTAAATTAACCTTGAGCTCTTAATTTTATAAAAGTTATTTAGTTGAATTTATTTTTTTGTTTTTTTTTTGTAATTAGTTATTACATGGCTTAAGTTGTAATCATTAGGATTTTTTAAAAATTAAACAATATTTAGAAAATAGTCGCTGTCATCAAAATAAAATGATATCGTTCTTTCTCAAACTGTTTGATTTTACTGACAAACAACTAAGGTTATTTTAAAAGGCACTGATATATTTATGATAATCAAAAATCCCTTTCATACTTATCGAAAATAAACGTACTAGAATTTTCCAATGACCGAATGTCTTATGAATAGAAGAATTCCAGAATTTCCTGTTTGCCGAAAATTCGTAAGGAAATTGCTACTAAAATTATTCACAATTGCATAATTTCAAAATGAACTATTGGCCCCTCTAATTCACAAAATAAGAAAAAAAACATTCTTTGTTACTAAAATTGTTGTAGTAAATTGAATTGATTCATCAGACAATTACATCTGATTCTAGCGAAAACACTGAATTCCGTGGTATTGAGAGAGATAATAAGGGCAATATGCTCATCTATTCCAGTGTCGGGTTTACAGATCCATTTAAAATTTTGAACAATTTGTTGAGTCCAATGTATTGAAGTTATTGCAACAGGATGATGCTCTACGTCACTATTACGTAGCCAGTCACTTTACCCAATGTTATTCCACTAGATTTTTCTTGCATGTTTGCATTCAAAAATCTTTTACTGCCAAGACAAACGCTATTTGCTAAAACTGCGTGGTGGTGAAATTGAGCAATTTCTGTAAATACCAAACAATTAGAAAATTGAATCCGCTTTCGGACTATTTTATTTACCTAAAATAACAATATCGCCAATATGAGTTGAAAAGAGTTTACATATCTCAGACTATATTCTCAAACCGTCATCAGAATATTTTTTTTTAATAAGTCAAGGATTAGTCTTAAAAATTGTTGCTTTATATTTTTTTACACTGTAACAATAACAGCATATATTGTTATCTTTTTTTATCAGACCTCTTTCTTTGGAGGTTTTTTGTAACAAATATTTGTATACGTTACATAAAAACAGGAACCAAAAACTAGCTAGTCAAGAGACAAACATACAGAATATCTTAATGTTTATTAAGGTATAAACTTAATTTTCCAGCTCACACTTTGAATAGAGCAACACTTAAGATAAAATTTCATACCAAACAGTTTATTAATATGTAAATTGTTCAGCGTTTAGTAGTGTTAACATAGAAAGCCGACAAGCATATAAATTTCTTGAGTAATGGCGAAATAGCGTGCAGTTTAAAATGCATTATTATGAATTTAAAGTGAAAAAAAGCTTTCAATTTACAGATTAAATCTTACGAATATGCAGTTTGTATTAAAAAGGTGTGAAAAGTACACTCCTATATGTTAATTCTTAACATTAAACTTTTATCAGTCTTCCGCATTTTATGTAATAAATTTTGTGTGAAATAAGTTTTCCATTCTCGCAAATATGCAAGCTTTTTAAGATAATACACACTCATGATATGATGCATATTTCCTCAGTTTGAGTTAGGTATTTTGACTTGTAAAATTTACTTTGTTAAATTGATATGGTACTTACCTACCTAATTATCAATGAGGTAATCGTGGAATTCAATGATATGGTCATCACTTTTTCAGTGATGATGCGATTTATTAAAAGTAATTTAAGTTTGGTGGTAAGGTAGAGTACATGTCAGATAAACTTGTGCTTCAGAATTCAGTTCCATGTACTTTCAGATAAAACTCTTCAAGAGCTAATTGGCAATTTATGTCTTCCTTTTGGGGTGACTCAGATATATGAAATTTCTGATTAATTGCAATTTTCTGGAAGGGTGGGAGATTGCTTGTAGTATTTTTACAAAGCTTTTTGCTAATTTAGTTATATGAAAACACCTTATAGCGGAGTGTGAGGCAAAATAAATCCGAAAAATTTTAATGCATGTTTCTGACAACGCTTCTTGTCCTAGACACAATGCGCTTAACTTATGCTTCATAATGTCCCAGGTTTAACCAGTAAAAGCACATTTTCCACCGTATTCATCAACATTCTCCTAAACTTTCTATGCCTTTCCCATAAAAGTATTTGCCTTTTGTCTCAAAATAGGTTATAACTTCATCAACGAACTCAATGTACCATCCATGGACCATCCTTTTGAGATCAACCGACAGACAGAAGTCCGGTGGTGCCAGATCAGGTGAATATCGGTCGTGTGGAAGCAATCAATGCTCATCTCTCAAAATACAGAACCCCTCACCTAATCTGCACTCTGTTCTGTACTTTGGGCGGCTTTCGTTCAATCCATCGCCACTATCTGACGCTCTTTGTAACTTCGGTGTGTTTCTTTTCATTCAGAAAATCCTTTTCAACAGGTGTAAACAATTTCAAAGAAAGAAAACGCAACTCCTTATTTTTTCATAAAGATTTTTTTATGTACAAATTTGAATGTCAACTCCAACGCAAATTAGTTGACAATATATTTTAATAGTAATTGATAACGCTAAGAAATGTAAAAATAATAAATATTTATGTGTACATATATAAATGTCCCGCAAGGTTACATACTTGGTCTACTACTCTTTATCTTAACTATTAATGACCTGTTAATAATCTTGCCAGTAGACATAAATTTATCGTTTGCTGACGATACAGCAGTTATATCGACCGAAAAACTGTGTACATAAGTTTGGGTAGTTATTGCAATAGTGTTCCATTAAACTTTGAAAGTTCAATTAAAGATTTTAAATTCAATAGACTGCATAAATAAATGTAAATACTTAGGAATCATTTTACGCTACAGGTTGAGATGGGAAAATCGTAATGAAAATATCATCAACCAAAACGAAATATTTGGTTTTTATCTTTCGTAAAATTTCTAAATTCAGACAATGTCAGAATGATCTACTATGATTTTCTCCACATCATTTCATCTTGGCGTGGTGTTTCCACTACATTAAGTAATATGAAACAAAGAATTCAAATTTAAATTCTACAAATTGCTAATAAATATCAGTTTAATGTCGAAAAGAATTCAGTACGTGTTCATCAGATTTTTGCATTTGAATCAATATAAAGATATTATTATGAGTTAAGAAGTAGGTTTATAAATTGCATCAGTTTTGCAACAAATAAAATTATTTTGCTACCACTGAATTATTATGCGGTTGAGCGTAAAAAAAGTTATATTTAAGCAAAAACAATATTTAATAACCGAACTAACATTCTTAAAATATTGGAGAGACTTAATTCGAGGCATGCGAAAACCAAATTAATGATAATAGTATGTTAAAGCTTAGCAAAATATTCATATATATTTAGAAGATAATCATTTCTGTATAGGGTAAAAAGAACTAACAAATGAATCAAGAATATTTTTTTTTGACAAGGATGACAAAAACCAAAAATTTAGTTATTTTAACCTTATTGTATTATTATGTGTTTCGTAAAATTTTAGTTTTCAGTTTAGTTTTTAAGTTTCCAAGCTACACACAAGTAACTTTATTTACCACATGTAAAGGTTACATTTGTGTAATCTATTTACATTTCATATGATAAAAACTACACAGTATTGCTCTCTCAATATTTGGACTTTACACGTTACCTCCAGGAGATAGAGGCTATAAGATTTCGTATTTTGAGACGTTTAAAATCTCTTTCGCTGGAGCTGCAATGAACCTTCTACTAGTTTCTTAGACCTGGTTCGTCCACTAATCTATAAACTGTTTTCCAAAGTTCTTTTTTATTTGTATCAGTCTTCAGTTTACGATCTCAGATATTCATCTTTCTGTATTTTGAAGCGAGTTATCTTTGAGACGATCTTAATTCAATTTGTGCTAGTATATCGTCATTTTTACACCAAGCGTTTCTATTTGCGTTACTTGTGGTATTACAGTATTTGTCTGAGTTTGTTTCATGGTTGCGGCCTTCCATTTGCTCTCACTGGCAACATACAGTTACCTTAGACTATACTTTTCATGTTTATCTGAATGTCTTTATTCTTCTATATGTGCCACAATTTTCCAAAAGATTCCCAAATTAAAATGAATAAAATGGCTTTGTTGAGAGCTATTCCAACATAGATTTTAGTTGCGCAAGATAGCTGCTAATAAGTATCATATCATGTTCAAATCGTAAATGACTGAAATATTTTTTGTCGGCTTTAATTCACCTACTTTCTCAGTCCAATTTCTTATTGGTGTGCTGATCTTAAGATCAGTATAAGGGAATACGGAAGCCGGGAAATTAAAAAGAACAGTAATTTGAAAATTGGTCTTTATAGACAGATGTTAGCTAAATAGGTCGTGAAAGTGTGTCCCTAATTCTAAAAAAATGGTATAACCACTCAACATATTGAACCACAAAAAATTATATTACATTCAACTGTTTTTTTTAATGAATGACAATTTATTTAATAATACACATGTTGCATATGTAAAGACATGACATCCCATTATGGTATCCATTTGCTATCGGAATACATCCTGCTTTACAACTGAGATATATTCCTGACAGAAAATTGTTCTAGGTTATCTATTCAACAGCTTTCCAATACGACACAAAGCTTAGTTCCTATCTGGGAAATTTCCTTCAACGTCTTTGGGCTGATGGGAAAATCCTACAAACTAAAGATAACCCGATCCGGAGGCGCCAATCCAAATAAAATCGATTCAAATCCCCGATTAATCTCGACGAAATTTATCGGTTTCAGATTGTCCTAAAAACAGAATCGGCAATACGAAACAAACGGCGCGTTTACAACTTGTTATTTTTTTGTTATTTTCAACATCAAGGCGTATGCTGTGCTCCTGTCATCCCCAACAACTTAAAGAAGGAAGAGCTTGACTTTCTTTATGAGAAAAGTTATTGCAACTATTTTAATCTTTCATTCCCTGTTGTTTTCATAATGATATCCATATTTCAACGTTGTTCCGGGTTTTGTTTTTACTGAAAATAGGTACGAAAGTTGGTGAGTGTAGCTTATAGCTTTGTATTGCGAAATCGATTTCCCGAATTTACTGTGTAGGTTTTAATTGGTCGGTGCAGTTTCAGTTTATTGGTTTGATCCAATATAAAGTAAAACAAATATTTCGATTTCGTTCCATTGTTTCCCATTTTACATGCGGTGAGTTGATATTTTGTATATAATATTGTATTTAAATAAGTTTTTTCATTTTTAAATAAATCAGCAAATGCTTGATTTCAATTAACGTAATTTTACTTTAAATTCAACTTGAAAACAATTCACCAGCTAACCTCAAGTAAAATACAAATTATCTTTATTCCAACTACTTAACTATAATGTTCGACTCTATTTGTGAATGAAATTAAGATGACCTAGAAAATACGTCAGTATAAGACTCAATAAATTTATCTTTGTTGATTTCTTCAAGTCTATATTTTGTTTTTGAGTTTTTAAATTCTTTTGTTGGTGTAAAGTAAAGCTGCCTTTTAAATTTTATAAAAAAAATCACATAAATAAGAGAATGACCAAAGCGTTGTAATATGTAGAGGGTTGTTGATAAACTATATAGAAGGGGAATGATATCATCTAATAATTGTAGAAGTTTTCAAAGCGTGAATGCGCTTTTTTGGAGAAATATTATCAAAATAGGTATTGCAAAAACACTTATTTTCTTTTGCCGATATTTACACGTATTTTCTCATTATCTAGGTGTGACAATAACGAAAGAGGCAGAGACTAAAAGGACATAACAAACAAGATGGCCAAAGGTAAACGAGCCACACAGGCTTTGCATCCAATACTTTGGAAAAACAAATAAAGACAAAAACAAAAAAGATAATATACAAGACTGTGTAACCTACGGGTCTGAAGTATGGGTGATAAATAAAGAAATGGAAAAAAGACTGCAATCAGTATAAATGGACTATTGGAGAAGAAGTGCCACAATTACTAGACTAGATAGGGTAAAATTCGCAGATACAATAACAGAATAGCATTTACTTTGGTACGGACAGCTACGGAGAATGAAAGAAAACCAAGGAAACTTTGGAACTGGCTTTACCAAGGGAGAAACAAACGGGGGAGACCAAGAACAACATGGAAAGCAGAATTGATAAAAATATGTGAGAGAGAAGCCTGGAAGAAGTTGACTGGAATGATAAAGAAAAATGAAGAAAGGGATGCGAGAAATGACCAGAAGTCTTGCAAAAACTTGATTCATCCGCGTAGTTGATAACTGATCCCTGCCAGGATCGATGATAAAATGACGCCGTTTCGACAGAGTCACATCTGCCCTATTGAGGTCGGTTCGCATAATTCTCGTAGCCTTCTGTTTTCCCTTCTAACTACTCGAATACTAAGATTTTCAGAACCGCGCGCTGTTATATAGTCGCGGCTGGGCGCCTATCGGTTGGCACCGTGAACAACTGTGCGTGATTGGCTCTTGGCGCTCAGTGGGCACGTCTCCCGCCTGCTGATTTGTTATTTCCGGTTGAGTTGTTATTGGACGTGACCCAGCCGGTACGGTGTTTAATATAATTTTCCAACAATCCTGAATCTGAATTTCATTGCGTGCATTTAGACTGTGAGGCCTCTTCGCTAGTTCAATTGCATCTCTTACGAGTCTTGATTTCGGGTGTTCTATATTTGCGAGTACTCTGGTGTTCTCAAAGTCTATTCGGTGTGACATCGTGGTGGCTTGTTCCACAATAGATGTTGTGTTTTCCTGCTTTCTTACAGCATTCTGGTGTTCATCACGTCTAGCTTGAATTCTTGTATTCGTTTGCCCCACATAGGTTTTATGACAGTTCCTGTTGTTCTAGAGGGATCCTCGTCTTCGGAGTCCTCAACACCGTGCTTATTTTTCTGTATTGAAAATAGTATCGATATTGTGTAGAATTCTTGAAATACTGTCTCTGGTCCCCTTGACATATGGTAAATAAGCCTTGTTTATTGGTGTCTCATGGTCATATACAACGAGCGCCCTAAAGTCAAAAGATCTGACACATCTTAGTTTCAATTCAATAATAAAATCAACGATTCAAAATAATTAAACCTTTTAAAATAACGGCGTCTTCCTTTTTCATCCCCTACTATCCTGGATGGGCCTTGGCTGACTGCAAACCTTTTTTCCAAAAATGTATATTCCATTAGTCTCTTTGTAAAAGAGATATTCATTTCCCAGAGGTTTGCTCTGATGATGTTTCTCCAACGCATCCTGGGATGTATATTGGAGCACGGTGAAATCGTGATGGCGGCCACAAACTTTTTCAAGGATTTTCGTTAGTTTTTCTTCTGCTTTTACATTTTACTACTAGCCAGATCGGTCTTGATAAAATTTTGGACTGCATGAGACTGTATAGTGCCTACATATCTCGGATTAGATTCTGTTTCAATTTTCTACGTAACATCGTTTTTCCAAGTAGTAGGTGTCACCATTATGTTTGGGCCTATTCGGAAAAATGCTTACTTCTTCTTTTTGCTTTTTTCCGCTCTACCAGTGATTTTGTACAGCTGACACAACACAAACCCACAGCTTAGTGCTCACTTTGATTTTCGATTAAAGTACCAGAGCGGCTTCACTAAAAATGGTCCACAACTATCACGAAACTTGTTAATGAAAATTATTTAATAATGGCTAATGAGCCCACAAAAAACGTATCAGCGTTGTGAAAATAATGTGCCTTATGGTCAGGCAATTATCAATTTGTATATGTAACCCACAACAACCGTGAAAGCTGCCAGTTTATTGCAGTAGAAGTTTCTAGAAGATGGCGATATAATAAACAAAGAAGAATTACCAATCGGAAATTTCAACGCCATTATTGAATAGCTTGTTTGAAATATGCCTGCTCCAAATATATTAGTTTGATATTGTAGACACACTGTTGTTCAGTCAATTGAAATTACATAACTATGTTATTTCAATTGACGGCTCTAACTAAGATTTGTCTTCGTGATAAACAAATCCTACCAATGAAAGATGCCCCAATTGAAAGGCTTCAAATGAATCAGTGTCGTTCCAACTCACCTAATAATCTCGTATGAAATTTGTTTTTGTTTCTTTCAAATAGTCAAGAATGCATTGTCGTCTTGTTTTCACTCTTAAAGTGTAAAGAAAGGAAAATTTTACTTTTTTGCATGAAAAGTCAATGAAATTATTTTATTGTCTAACACAGTGTTGTTTTCATGGTGATATTCTACATTTCAGACACGTTCGGCATTTGTTATTTCTGAAAATAATTAGGTATGAATGTTGGCGAATGTGCTCTGAATTACGAAATCAATTTAACGAATTTTGTATGTAGTTTTAATTGTTGGGTTTTTGATGTGATCTCATAACAAGTAAAACAAATATTTCAGTTTAGTTCCTGTGTTTCGTGGTTTGCATGCCGTTAATAAATATTTTATATTTAATTTTAAATTTGAACATGTTTTATGACATTTTTTTAATTAATGCACTTTTAATTTAATTTTAATTTATAACATTTCTACTTTGTAAAATATCAACTATATTTGACGAAGTAATATATCTATATAATTTTTCATGCAGTGCATGTCACCGAAATCTCTCTTTCATGATTTGCCCAACTTTATAATTTCAGTTTCGTTTCGTAAAAATAATATTGGTCTACATGATGTTGTAACATAAAGTTGAATAGCACATTGTATTAATACAAATCTAATTAAATTTAATATCACTTAAAATTTGTAACGTGTACGGGTTTGTTATTTATATAAAATTTCTGATAAATGGAATGAATTTTATATTGGACAAACTCCTACATGTATGAATAAATGAACATCAAGATTATGTAAAGAAATTGTGAAGAACCAGTCCTCTAAATTCTGTGAAACGTTTGTTTACACTTTTGATTTTAATTATTTTTACAAGTAAAACTCCAGGGGACTTAGAGTTAGATTCGAGCATAAATAGTATCTTGACCAGCACGAAATATATTGTTTTTTTTTTCTCTGTTAGCAATAGATTTCTCCAGTCCAAATGAAGGTCGATTGAAGGTGCTCCGAATTCGGTGTTTTTTATCATCATACAGCTGGCTTCTTTAAGTTCTCTTTTTAAAATTTTCATCTTTCATCAAAATTTTTGTTTTATCCCAGTCTGTCCTATGGCTACCAGCGCTGCTTAATACAGGATTTTCCAAATTTGTTTTGTGCACATGCCTTCCGGAAATGCAATATTGATGTTATTTTTTCTCTACTTCTAAAAGTCTTGAAGTTTCACCGGTATGAGAATAGCAACGGTCACGTATAACACTGTACACACAATTTTTGGAATTTTGAATTGCGCTAAATGGTTTGATGGAAAAGCTGTGGAACCTTTGGCGTGTCACAAATGTAAAAACACAGTTTTGCACCCTAACACCAAACCTTTATTTTAAACACTCAACGCCGTTTCAACAACTCTAAGTTGTCATGTGCAAGAAGTAAACCCAAACTAAATGGTTTGGTATGTGTGAGGATAGAGAGCAATGTATAATTTGTTTTAAAAACAGTTTTAACACCGTATTTACTTTCTACCCGTTTAATTTTTTCGGATACACCTATAAGATATATGGAAGTATGTTTATAAGTTGATTTATAGTTTTATTTATAAAGTCTTAGGGATAGTCATTTTGAAGTAGATGTTCTTTGATAATATTGACTGCGTTGTTAAATATTTTGGTGGATACTACACCTTTCTTAACATTCAATAGAGGGTTGGAGTTAAAATTCACAATCTTTTCGAAATTATTGTAGAGAATGTTGCATTTTCTACTGATCGGCAGGTACAGATTGAATAATTCTCACCGCGTCATGTCATCAGCATAGAATGCAAATATTTGATGTTCAAGTCAGTTTATCATTTAGTAATAGAATTATAGGGAAGCAACGATATATTTTTACTAGAAAACTGTGAAACGAAAAGCAGGAATATGTGTGTAACATGCTTAGTGGGCTAGGATACAGATGATTATATAAAATCTGTATCCTTGAAAGCGCTTTGATTGTTTAGTGTTTATAGGTTACGTAAGATCAATATGCGCCGTACGTAGAATTTTATGTCCAATTTTAAAAATTTACCAATATAAGCATCAAGTGAAAACGCTTGTTTAGCACATCTTAAGTGTATAGGGCGGGCCATGAATTAGTTAACATTTAAATTTGATTTCCCGTGCAAACCTCAGCAGTGCGGGGCGCGGGGAGGTGTCTACTTGCTGGCTTGTTTCTCGGAAACTTAGTCGCAATGGATCGGTTCACGGAGACATAGCGCGCTTTTTGCGGAAAGCAATTTTATTTAAATAGTGGATCTGTCGTTACTGTGAGGCGCTTATTTCGTGCTCAATACTATTTACATGACTTAAATCAGTGTCCAAGTGAAGTTTTAATTAAGAAAGAAGTTCGAAGAGACGGGATCGACAGTAAATGTGAAGCAAACTGGAGTTCCAAGGAATTGAAGAAACAAAGAGAACGTGCAAAGAGTTTCGGCATCAGTGACGTGAACCTGATTTATCGACGCGCAAACATTCAGCTGAAGTAGGAATATCGCGCACAACCATACGCGGTATTATGAAGATAGATTTGAAATTGCACCCATATAAGTTTCAGTTGGTGCGAGAATTAAAGCCCAATGATTTAAATGTACGCAAATTGTACGCCGAAATAATGTTGGAACGCTTTCCTAACTTTGAGAATATCTTGTTTTCCGACGAACCCCATTTCCACTTCAATGGGCATATTAACAAACAGAAATGCAAACACTGGATCAGAGAAAATCCCAAAACTAAACATCAAAGACCCTTGCATTCACCTAAGGTAACTGTCTGGGTAGCACTTTCAGCAAAAGGAATAATTGAACCCTATTTCTTTGAGGATTTTCGCGGCCGTACGATCGCTGTTAACTCTACTGTGTATCTGAGAATGTTACGGGAGTTTTTGGCGCCACAACTACAGGAATGTGTTGGCTACAATCGGAAACCTTGCTGCAGCAAGATGGAGACACTTGCCACACTTCTAATGAGACACTGCCAGACGTTAAAGAGATGTTCCCCGAAAAAGTGATTTCTCGTAGAGGCAACATTCCGTGGCCACCCAGGAGTCCTGATTTGACGCCAGCCGATTTCTTTTTATGAGGACACCTTAAGCACCGTTTGTATACTCATAAGACGACTTCATTATTTAATTTGAAGGCAAGGGTCAGGGATGAGATGTCAGCGATTTCTCTGTCTTTATGCAGACGAGTACTCGAAAATTTCCGTTCTCGTTTAGAAGAGTGTCGAAGTCGCGAAGCAGGTCATTTAAATGATGTTATTTTTTAAAAATAAGTTCCTGTTTATTAGCTATCTCGGTAATAAATTGTTTTTTAAGAATGTCTTATAGATTTTTTTATATATTTTTTAAAAATATTAACTGATTCATGGCCCACTCTGGCAAACCCAACGGCAAGGTTGCAAGAGACATTTAAACATCACTACATTTATTTGTTAAGTATAAATATATAATTTGTAGACTTATTAGATGATAAATAATTGAATAATTTGTAGATGAGATTTCCAGTGAATAGTATTTTCTTGTTTACTAATTTTCAGGGCACGATTTTTGACGCAGTCATGTTTTGAATGTACGTTTTATTATCAATATTTTATGTTTGCATCTATAGATAAACTAATAGAAAATGAAGCGTCGATATTAGTTCACTTGAAATAATACTGTAAAAGATAGGGTCTTGATGAACAATCATTATGGTGTAGCGTATATAACTTCGACTCTTTGATATCGAAATTCAAAGAACGGACCACCTACTGGATTTCACATCCTTCACTCACACTATTTACATTCAGAATTCATGCAGAAAAGATAGTCGAAGAACAGAACATATATAGTTTACGTGGGGGTAGCTTATACCCTTGTCAAGTGAGAAAGTTATGTGACGAAGGTTTTGATATATATGCTTGGACGAAAGATATGCTATAAAATTTGCAAGTAACGTAACGTAATGGGAAGTTGAATAGAAGAAAAATTAATTTTCTACTTTACTCTGGCATTAAACGAACAAGAGAAACACTGAATCGTCACAGAAACTGATATAATTAATTATGAAGTATTATATTGGCACTAGAGAAATTAGAATTATTTAAATATAATCTTATACATGGCTCATCAGCAAACGTTACTTTGCCCGTGATTTGGTAAAGTGGGAGTTAATCTCCCCATTATGTCTAACTTTTTATGAAGAATAACTTTTTCTCTAAACAATATTCACACTAAGGTTTTCCATTTGAATGCATCTTATGAAGACACACTGTATATAGAGACTAACTCAGAACCTCCATCTTGAAGTTGATTAGCTGACATTTATTTCGACTTAATTCCAATCTACTTTTAATTTATTACAATTTTTAGTGATGTAGCATAATTGGAGGCACTTTTCAATTCTAATAAATTTTGTTTATAATTTGAGATATTATAAAAAATTGATATATTTTTGAAACTTAGTATATAGTTGGAAAATTACAGAAATACTTTTTTATATATTTAGATAAAACTAACTACATTAACAAAACCAACGAATTTTTAAACCCTTCCAATTATCCTATTATTACCAAAGATCCCACCTCCAAATTTCAACTTCAAGTTAAAAATACACTTAAAGAAATAAATTTTTTATTTAATGAATTTCAAAAAAGAACCTTAAGAGTAATGAATCCATATCCCCCTCGTTTATATTCACTAATTAAACTCCATAAAGATAATCACCCTATCAGACCTAGTATTTTCAAAATTTCCAAAGCACTCCTTGACGTGTTAAAGCAATACTCCAAATTCACTCCCACACATAGCATAAAAAATTCCCTTGACTTAGTGACAAGAATTCAAAGACTAAATCTACCTAATAACTGCATCCTATTATTATTCGATGTAGTCAGTCTTTTTCCCAGAATTCCACCAGAAGAGAGTACTACCCTTATCATGAACTTATTAGAAACAAACAATACCAACCCAATTATAAAAAACGAAATAATCAATCTCTTACAACTTTGCCTTAACCAAAATTATTTTCAATTCAACAATAACATTCACACTTGTAAACAAGGTTTAATTATGGGTAACCCATTAAGCCCTCTTTTGGCCGAAACAACATAGAATCAATCATTTTCAAACACAATCTGAACAGTAAAATCCTATATTGGTATCGTTATATTGACGACATTTTTGCTAGTTTTACTGGTACTTACAGACAATTACAATTACTTCATAATTATATAAATCAAATCCATCCTAACATAAAATTCACCTTAGATGCTGAGACAGACAATACATCAAATTTCCTTGACTTAACCATCAATAGACATAAAACAAACATACCTTTTCCGTTTATCATAAACCTTCACACACGGACCTTACAATCCACAATAGTTCACACCATCCTTACCAACACAAACTTGCAGCATACCATAGTATGTTGCACAGATTGGTTACCATCCCACTATCAAAAACTCACTTTGATGCAGAACTACACAGAATAAAATGTATAGCTGTCAATAACGGTTATAACCCTCAAATTATCGACAATATGATAACTAAAAAATTAAATAAAAAGGCTTTAAAGGAAGTATATCCTACTACCCCTAATATCGACCCCAAACTATATAAAAGTATCAAAAAATAGCCCAATTTATATTAAATGGAAACATTCATACAGCTTTTAAAACAGATAACAACTTAGGAAAACATATAAGAAACAGTAAAGATAAAATAAACAAAAATAACAACTCGGGTGTCTATAAGTTGACATGTGGTAGTTGACCTAGTTTCTACCTCGGTCATACGGGAAGATCATTCAAGACAAGATGGGATGAACATACCAAAGCTTTTGAGTGCCACAATTATAATAAGTCAACTTTTGCCGACCATTTATTGAATGAAAATCATGTACGAAGTATTACATTTACAACATAAAAGTAAAAAATTATATCTTTTAGAGTCATTAGAAATTAACAAAAACAAAAATTCACCATACCTCTTAAATGATCAATCCAAAACCAATTCATCCCCATTACTTAATCTTTTCAATAGAATTATATAAACTCATTACAGCCATAATTTATCCATTTTTAAAAACCCAATTATAATATTGTACTTTCTTAATGTGATAATCCCTTCCTACCTGCTTCAATAATCCTCTAAATACCTCTGTAATTGTATCACCATAGTTTTTTGTAATAGTTTAAGGCATTTAACTGTTAGTCTTACGTTGTATTCTGAAGAAGCCAGTAACCTGGTGAAACAATTGTCAATAGTAAATAAATTTAAGTGAAAATTACATCAGTGTATTTATTTTAATATTATATAAAAATAAAGGTATTTCATTTTTAAGCAAAATTGTTGACAAACCTCTGTTTATACAGACTACTTTAGAATTTTCACCTTGAAGTTGATTAACTGACATTTATTTTAATTAATCTAATTTCTTTTCAATTTATTATTACCCAAGTTTCGAACAGAAATATTTCCATATTTTCATGCCAGCAACTCCACCAAAGCCTAATACACAGGTTATTCCATCTCAAGCGAGCTACCTTGAATTTCTTAGTTATTTTCAAAACTATTGCAATAAGAAAAAACAGGTCGATTTTTGATTCGAGGGGGAAATTTTGTGAGGCAAATTAGTGCTTGCGTGCATTCAACGTAAACAGGCCGATTCAATGACTTTCAGATTTGAGGTGTTGACCTTTTACGGACCATACCGTCGTATTAAAATTTTTTTATTGCAATTTCTGTACATGTAATAATAAGAGTATTAAAAAAAAACGAATTTACATTACAATACAATAACTCCAAAGCAAATGTTCAAAGTGTCATCCATTGACTTCTAGACAATGGTACATCCTTGACTGAAAGCCGTCCTTGACATGGTTCAGCATAGTCAGTGTTATCTGACCACACTCCGCTATAATTTGTTGGCGTAATTCGTCCAAATTCTCAGGCTGTCATAAAAATTTTGGATTTAACATCTCTCCACGAAAAAAATCTAAAGGGTACAAGTCAGGTTAGGTTAGGTTATTCTATAGGACCTTTTATTTCAATCCAGCGACCAGGATATTCCAAATCGACGTATTGAGGAAGTAGTGCGGTGTAGTGAGGAGGAGCTCCATCTTGTTGTAAATGCAATTGCTCTTCATATAGTAGAGGATCATTTTCTAGTTTTTCTTATATCAATGCAATAATTTCATTTTCTAATATATTGTAATGAATTTCACCATTTAAATTTTAAATTACCAGGAATCAACAGTGGTCAAATTAGATGACTTCCCAAAATCCCTGTCCAAACGTTTAGTTTAACCAGATGTTGACTATGAGCTTTTCGAAATAAATGAGGATTTGTATCACTCCAAAATCTACAGTTAACCTTCCCATGAAGTGAAATACTGCACTCATCTAAAAACCAAATATTGTACAAGAAATTCGGGTTTTCTATCATACGCTGGGTCATAATGTCGCAAAACTCTTGCATTCGATCCCAATCATCCTCACTCAATTGATGAAGTAATTTAATTTTGTACGGATAGAATTTGTACTTATGCAAAATATTAAAAACGTTAGTTGTGCTAATACAGGAAGCTGCAGAGATTTGCTGGACACACTGCGTGTTTGGTATAATTTAGACATCGCCCAATGTAGCCATAGCTACCCCTTCATCATTTACAATTCCTCTTTTTTATTCATTACTGAGCCCATATCAATAAATTTTAATATCAATTCCAATAGATATTTATGATGGACGTTACATTCGGGATGGTTTTGGTTAAAAGCCCTTGCAGCAGATGGAGCACAATTTTGATTTTGGTAATAAAGACTTGCCAGCTCAACAGGTTCTTGCAATGTGTATACCATAATTATATTTTAAATTTTCAAATCAGTTAAGTTATAAGTTGACAGATAAATGTACAATGCTTCAAATGATTAAATAAATGTCAGAACAGATAAACAAACTTGCTGTAAATATCAGCAAAAAATAATGTAAAATAAATGAATGTTTACATTTAATGTTTTTCCTGTTTGGTTTGTTATTACAGGGTGCGGCGATGAAACACGATGGTTTAAGAGCTTACTATAGAAAAACTTTACAATACTTTTCCATGCAGTAAAATCTTTAAATTTAATAATCCGGTTTTACTATTAGGTCCGTTAAGTTTTCTGTTACATGTACAGGAATTGCAAAAAAAAATTATTATGACGGTATAGTCCGTAAAAAGGGCTTTCAAATGATATACGAAAACACCTATTTTTCCTATCTCAAATCTCAAGGTCAATGAATTCGTCTGTTTGTTGAATACGCGCAAACGCTAATTTTACTTCAAAAAATTAACCCTTGAAACAAAAATTGTCTTATTGGAATAGTTTGGAAAATTACCAAAATATTCAAGGTGGCTCGTTTGAGATGGAATACCCTGTATAAGAAAGTTGGTAAAAAGTTTTTCCCGATTTTATAAACAAAATGGTGTAAACTATGTTATCGAAAAAAATATTGTACCACCTCGTGATCCTATATAAACTGCCGTGATACAGACGAATTGCTTCTTTTTCGGTTAAAACACAAATGTTTATTTTTAGCAGTTATTTTGAGAATAACAAAATTATAAATTTACTAGTTTCCAGACAACTGGATAAACAGTAACTTAGTTTCCTAAGTTACTAGGCCTGTTATAAGAACACCATCCTAAAATGCGTAATGAATTATTTCAACACTTGGACCCCCATTAAATTCCAGTTCCCGTCTGTCGAGTTTCAAATGCGAAAACCCACAAAACGCCGAAATCAAATACGCGGAAAATACTCCTCGCTATGATTTTTTAAAAGCGCCATTCATTTGCTCGGAATTTAATTTTCCCATATGAAAAGTAGCCATTATAATTCTTCCCTATTTGTCTTTGTTTTAGGTTTGCACAGAGGATCGGTCCCGAAATTAAAAAACGATTACTAAATCATTTGGACCGAGTAAGCGAGAACAAAATGACACCGAAAAATTAAATCTGGCAAATCGAAATGCCAGACAGAGTGACAGAGAGAAATTCCAAAAGAGCTATCGTTTCCGCTTCTTCCGTGTTTGCGAGGAAAACACTTTAAATTTCACATGGAATTTTTAATAAAGTTTAATTAATTAAAAATATATTTTTTTAATTTTTTAGTGTTCCATATATACAATGTACGGATACCCTTATATCACTCCGGATTTCTGCCTCTGTCACATCACAGCAATTTTCTCCTAAACTACTGGACGGAAGAAGTTGAAATTTGGTTTAAATATATAATTTGGTGACTCGATCAGGAGTACCTATCAAAAAAGAAGAAATTTTGATTTTAAGGTACTTCTGGGAGGAAAAACTAAAAAAATCGACCGTTCCCCCACTGATCTCCGATACAACTGAGCCTAAAATTTTGAAAAAAATAGGAAACATAGAACATTGCCCGAATTTTACAGGAAAAATAAGGAGAAACCATTAATATTAATTTTGGGGCGCAAATTATAGAATTAAATGAAAATTTAAAAACAAAAAAATTTTCAAACGCAACATGCAATACATCAAATGAAAGGTCCCATTCTGAGGAACACAAGTATATTTTTTTTATATAAAAAAATTGATTAAAAAGATGTTAACCAAAATTTACCAATTCCCTTACCTCCGAATCTATAAAACGTAAAGTTTTGAAAAAAAATAGAGGTATAGGCTCTGACCTGAAGTTTACTGGAAAAATAAGGAGAAATCTCCACTTTATATTTTACAGAATTAAATGGAAAATATAAAATTAAAATTGTTTTTAACGAATCATGTTATATATCAAATGGAAGGGCTCATTATGATGAAAAAAATATTTTTTTCAAATTTTTAAAATAAATTATTTAAAAGATATTAACAAAAAATAAAAAATTACCCATTCCCTCCACCTTATCTCCGAAATCATAAGCTGCAAAATTTAAAAAAATAGGTATAGCGCCTCACCTGAACTTTACTGGAAAAATAGGAAGAAATCTCAAATATTGATTTTAGGAAAGCAAAGTTATAGAATTAAATGAATATTAAAAATTAAAATTGTTTCTAACGCATCGTGTTATATATCAGATAAAAGGGTTCATTATGACGAAAACATTTTTTTTTTCAAATTTTTAAAATAAATTATTTAAAAGATATTAACAAAAATATAAAAAAAATACCCCCCCTCTTATCTCCGAAACCATAAGCTGCAAAATTCTGAAAAAATAGAGGTCCCTATACGTGAACTTTACTGAAAAAATAAGGAGAAACCCCTAATATTTAGTTTGGGGGGCTAATTATAGAATTAAATGGAAAATAAACAATTAAAGTTGTTTCTAACGGATCAAGTTATATATCACATCAAAGGGCTCATTATAACGAATACAAATATATCTTTTTATATTTTTAAAATAAATATATTTTAAAATACCTATATTAACAAAAATATAAAAAAATTAACCTATTCCCTCTTTATTCCCCAAACCATATGACTAAATATTAAAATACGAAGAATTTTGGGGGCTAAATTATGGAATTAAACGGAAAATAAAATAAATAATTTTAACTCATCATGCAGTACATCAAATGAAAGGACTCTTTATGAGAAATACAAATATATAATTTTCACATTTATAAAATTAATTGTATACAAAATATTAACAAAAAAACGTAAAAAATCTCATTTCCCGTTTTATTTCCAAAACCATAATACCTAAAATACCTAAATAATTAGGGGTACTGAGGCTCACTTAAAATGTATAAAAAAATTACTAGAAAATCTCAATATTAATTTTGGGGAAAAATTATAGAATTAAATGAAAAATAAAAAATGAATTTTTAAATGCATCAGGTAATATCGAATAAAATGCTCATTATGTGAATTACAAATATATCATAAATTTAAATCCCACTTTAGAACCCACACTATCTAGAAGTTTGAAAAATATATTTTATTTGTATTTTTAAATAATTTATCTAAAAGATTTAATAATTTATTATTTAAAACTTGACCTACTTTCCCCTTTGTCTTTCAATCTACAGAGCGTAAAATTCAGACAGTAGATTATAAAAGGCTTACCTGAAAATATATTAGCAAAATAAAACTAATGTTAATTTTTAAAAATTTAAAACGCTTCCTTTCAAAGATATTAGTGTAAATATAAGAAAATTAATTCTCTTCTTGTCTAAAACTGGAATATTAGAATCTTAAATCTTAGTATGCGAATCCAACTCGCACTTGAGCTAATAATTTTGAGCTATTAGCACCTACTGTGGTATTTAGTATAACCAATCCTTATATCTAATGTGCACTATATGATTCAACAGTCAAGATGAAATTATTGATTTGACAAGAAATATATTTCCAATTAATTTGTTTTAAACAATGGCGAAAGATTAAATATGGATTTTTATTGATGTAGTTAAAAAATAGCATCTTATTTAATTAGCAAAAATTGGATCGTTGGGCTGATACTTGATGTAAATCCATAATGAAAAACAAAAAACGAAAAATACACTTCGAGATTGACAATTCATTATAACACTACGACATGTGTTTCTGTGTATTCTTCGTATTTTGTGAAACTTGATAATGTCATTGTATACCGAAACACGTGTCGTTGTGTCAAAATAAAGTGTAAATCTGCATTTTTGGTTTTTGTGTTTCTCAATTAGCAAAAAGACTGAAAGGTAACAAATAAGTTTATTCTCACAATAAATATGCGATTTTCTTCCTTCTAGTGTTTTTACTGACCTTTCTAAATACCACTGGCGAGGTATATGAGCATCTGATAAGAGGGAGGTTATTTAACACTTTAGCTCCCAGGGTATAATTCAGAAAATATTCCAGGGACCCACGCCATTTTTTTGTAAAAAACATCCTAAATTGACTTTTATAGCATTTGTATTATCAAATTGTTGTTTTTTTGTTTATACCAAGTGTGGCAATTTATGATACATGTGGGTTAAATGGAAGTACTTCCTCGTAAAGCTATAAAAACCCGCGTGTACAAAAAATAATGCACATTACAAACATAATATTACAGTTGCACAGTACTTGAAAATTTCCATTCAGAGATGAACGACTGATTTATTTTGTACAGTTTATCATTTTCAGGAAAATTTTCATAATTTACCACATGCAAAAAGTGCTTAAGAGCCTTAAATCTGCTGCGGCTCATTCCACACGAAAGGTCACACATATATTTTCACTCTAATAAACTCGAAATCTTGGCTTTTTATCTAAACCCATGCAAATTATTTAACCAACAAAAACTTTCATTTCTTCTTCTTCTTCTTCTTGAAGTAGGATACCATTTAGCTAGTTTTTGATTATTGTTTTGTTCGTAATTCCGTCAATAATAAGTTGTTCATAATATCGGTTACTCTCTTCAACAAGTAGATCTATAACTGGCTCTAAAAATAACAAATGAAAATCAATAGGCAATTTATCTTGCATATCATCAATATTTTGAAAACGCATAGCGTCATCATCAAAATTATTCAGTGTAGAAGAATTGGTATCCCCCCAAATGACAACAGTATCTCGCAACTCTGATGGAAGTTCATCAGTAATCTGTAATTCGGCTAAATCATAAAAATTACTTTTATCGTTTATAGAAATTTGTTTTGTGTCTCCTGTAGATGTACAATGTGCATCCTCGACGATTCTGATTCTATATATTTTTTGTGGAATGTTATCAAACCAAGTTGCTTTTTTTCTGTGGCATGAATAAGACAATTCATTATCACCTTCTCCTTCACTTGATTCGTCATAGTTAGGATCTTCAGTAGAATAATTACACTAACTCCCACTGCAAAAAAGTTACTTTCATCAATAATTTGTCTAATTTCATCCTAACTTAATTTGTGTTTAACCCACTAACTGCTCATTGTTCCGTTCAAATTTTTCTACTAAAAATATACAATGCACTGATAGCAACAAATCACATAAAACATTTACTGCTGATCATTCCGCTGAGACACATGATTAGCCCTTAGGATGTGTAGGAATCCCCGACCTACCCATAGGTAATGTTTACTGGAACCCGTACCTTAGTGCTTACAGTAGAAATCGCCTATATCTGCGATTCTCGATGGTACATAACGATTAAAACGTGTTCAAATTTTGTGGCCCAATATGACCACCTGGGTTGCAAGAAAACCTAACTGTGTCCAAATATGATGCACATGAGAGCTAAAGTGTTAAGGAGATGGACGAAAAGGAATGAATATCGCAACAGCAGTATGAATTTACCCTAGGGAGATCAACGCTTGATGCCCTGCAGGAGATAATGCGACTGGTGGGTGAAAGGTAGTATAAATGGGTGATCCTAATAAACCTGGACATTAAAAATGCGCCTTTAACAGGACAGGGTGAAAAATCGTACTTGGGTGATGAGGCGCTTCCTAAGATACTCGGATGGATGGGGGCCATCGCCTGGAAGTAGCGGACGACATGACCGATATCAAAGAGGGAGATACAGTTTAAATGTGGACAAAGGGTGATTATGCCAGGCAAATCATGAGAAACTAAGATCTAACCATCATGCCATATTTGTTACAGCGAAGGCCGCAAAAATGGGTGCAGCTCTGGTTACACTATTTCCGAATGTGAACGGGCCTCACACAGTGATGAGTTTGAAGACATATTATAAACTTATGAAAAAAAAAGGTTAGACCGATTCTCCTAATAGTCACATGTTCATATAGGACGCTGGCAATGGAAGGGTTGTATGTAGTTACTGGGGAGGTACCCATTAGGCTTTTGGTTAAAGAGAGAGCAAGAATGTTTCGATAAGGGCAAGAGAGAGAGAAAGGACCACAGAGTTATGGCAGAGTAGATGGGATGCAAATGTGCAAAAAGCCCAGTGGACCAAACTACTGATAAGAAAGATAGAGGAATGGATGAGTTGTAAGATCAGGGAATTGAGTTATGGGCTTACCCATTTTTTATCTGGACATGGGGCTTTCAGATCATATTTTTGAGAATGAGACGGGCACAGGATGGTGTGTGTATATATTGCGGAGAGGTCTACACCCCGTAGCCTACGGTGATGCAGTTGAAAGGTGGGGCGCCGACAGAGAGGTAATGAGAGCAGAGCTCCGGAGGGAAGTTATCATGGCGCAAAATACTGTGGAGGTTAAACTGCCGATCGCATAGGGTGGAAGAAATTTAGTGACTATATGTTAAACATCATAACAACTAAAGAACGGGAGGAAAGACTGTGAGTGAAGTAATGGAATATTCACTACGCCGTGGTACCTGAAGATATAATTACGATAAGTTCGAGATACCTAGAGGGCGATGGAGGTGTTTTTGTGAGTCGAACTCCACACTACAGTACCCAACAGAAAACTCGTGCGGCTGTTAGTTCGGTTAGCCAATTTCACCTCCCCTAAAAAGAAGTCTTTTTACTGACAAAACACTTCATTTTCCTTTGCTGAGCACATACGTATTGTATACATACAACTCCCAAATAAAAGTTAAAAATATGCAAATTTGAATCAACTTTTTTATCTGCCCTGATCGACTAATAACACGGCAAGTGAACTCAAAAATTTGATAATTATCATGTTCTTTTTAGTTTCATAAAAAATAATTTATTGCAAAATGGGAGCATTGCATACATTACGCAAAACAAAAAAAAACATTTAATTTAATATATAACTCAAACTTATGGTATTAAAATGTTATTACCTTATAATGTACGGTAAAAGTAGGTGGAAAATTAAAAATTATCCTAATTTACATAATTTTATTATACAAATTCTTTGTATTATCTGTGAAATCTGTCATTTAAAATTCAGGTACTTGAGATTTACCTTTTGTAGTGATTATTGTAAGTTGCTAATAGTTTACTGGTAGGTATAAATTAGAGAAAATTGTAATTTAAATTTAGTTTGGTGTACTCCTTGATGATGACAACTTAAGAGTTGTTAAAACGGCGTTGAGTGTTTAAATAAAGGTTTGGTGTTAGGGTGCAATACTGTTTTTTTAAATTTGTCTTAAATATCATTATAAGGAACCTTGTAAGTTTTTTCTAATGCAATATATGCAATTTACAAAATTCAAGTCTGTATGGACTGATGTGAAAAATGAACTTGTTAACCAAAAACATAACAAAATAATATGAGGATGGCTGTGACTACAGGAAAAACTGTTTCTCAAAATCTTCGAAAAGTCCCAGTGGACTTTTGAGCTTAGGATGGCACTATCAAATTTGTTATGTTTAACATTGGACCATAAACTTTCACCCATTTTCAATCACGTGCGTTTTTTTCTCAATAAGCATAAACTCCACTGTTTTTTATCGGATTTGATGCAAAAATGCACCAGTTAATGAAGGAAATTGCTCAATCTCTATCGAAAACCCAACATACAAACTTCATCGATTAAAGTAATTACATTCCTTCTGGAATATCTCACATCGTTTATCCGTGGCAACACTGTGTGGCAAAGGGTTTAAAGAGCGCTTTTATGAATTTTTTTCGTGCAAAACACAATTTACCAACACTTGTTCAAGACATTTAATTCTGCGATCCACTTCCAACAAAAGAGTTCGCAAATTAATTTATTTGCGCCACAAACTCAGCGAACACTTTCGCTCTAAACCGATTCATCCCGCATTGCACTTTGAATGAACAGAACATAAAGAGCATAACGTAAATAGGCATCGTTGAAATTAAATTAAAACCTTGTTAATCCGCTCACAAACAAGAACTCTTTGAAGCCTTTACCGAATCGTTGTCTCATTTTTTCTCCGTTTTCCAAGCTTTGTATCGCATTGTCGGCGGATCTGCATGTTTGATTGGACGATAAGCGAAGTGATGAATGAAAGATATAAAACGGCAAATGATACAAAGGGCGCTGCGTTGTTTGTTTTTTTTTATTGCGGAAAAATTCGGGGTATGTGCCCGCCATGGCGTGTACTTGTTCGTATGTGGGGATTAGTTGCCCCAGGCATTGTTTGATGTTGCAGGATATTGTTGCGATCCTAATGAACATGTTTTGAGGTCACAAAAATGCTCGGCAAATCATAGAATTTGATTTTTGGACGATAGAATGAAGTACGGACTTTTGAGCCTATCAATACCCATTCCTATAGTTAGTTAAGTTCTCTAGTTGGTAATGTTCAAAAGTAATTTATTTGCGGTATATATTGCAACACAGTCCAGTAAGTTTAGGTAAAAAAATAGTGGCAGTCATTTGAGACTAAAAGTAGGAAGCGATAGCTTCTTACGAAATATTCTTCTCTTTTCCCGTTCTCACAGTCTCTATTTTTTTTATTTGTATCACTCTTAGTAAATAATTGTAACTATTTTGTTACGAGTAAAGTATTAATCATAATTTAGTTCTTACATTAAATATATCTGCAAAGAAATATAAGTTTCATAGACAGCACGATATAAAATTAATGAAGATACTGGAAAACAAAGGTATTGATGGCATAGATTTACTTATTAAGAATCTGTTCTGAATTCAAACCTCAACAGTGTAAACTTGGAGCAGCCTCACCACCGAGCTATCTATAAAACGAGGAGTAAGGGAAGGGTGTATTATGTTTGTAATATATGTTCAGACACATTATATGTGGTTAGAATGGAAAAAAAAACACCATTTGTGGTGTTATCAGAAGTTCAAAGGAGAAGAATTTAGCTCTGTGGGAATAAGATATGAAGTACAGGGAAACTGCACAAACCGTCGGAGGTGCATAAAAGGTTTCTGGAACAGGGAACTCTAAATAATAGGTTAGGGTTACTATACAACGCCAGGACCACTCCTTCCTTTAAACAGAAATGCGACAGGATCCCACCCAGAACTACAAAGGCAACTTTGCAAGCCAGGGACTTTCAGTAGAGATTATAAGGAGGAGACTTCACCGACCTGAATTATTAAGTGAAAGACAGTTAAAGGTTCCACAGGTATCTCTGCAAAATGTAACTGCCAGGCATATTTAGTGTTTGGAGCATCAAAACTGGATAATTCAATTTAAGCGAAATGTGCTAGTTTCGGATGAGTCCAGAATTATCATTCAATGATCCCTAAGCACAAAGGTTGGTTTGGAATGTTTTGAGGTATGTGGAATTAGTGCTACAACTCGTATTCAGCTTTCTGCGATGCTTTCCTATTCATAGAAGAAACACACCTTTAGTTACCAGTAGAAATGCGAGAAATTGTTTAGAATAACAAGGTGTGACTGTTTTAAAATGGCCTGTTTGATCATCGGACCTTAATCCAATTAAATAGTGATGGGATATACTTACAAGAAGGACAAGAGCTCGAAGAACAGGTCTTGGAAACAGGATTAGAGGAAATATAAAAACACAGTTTTGCACCCTAACACCTATCAGCTCTAAGTAGTCATCATCAAGGAGTAAACCAAACTAAATCAAAATTACAATTTTCTCTAATTTATACCTACCACTAAACTATTACTTAAGTAATTAGTACAAAGGGTAAATCCCAAGTACCTGATTTCTAAATAAATAACAGATTTCACAGTTAAAACAGATTTTATATATTGCAATTATGTAAGTTAGGATAATCCTTAATTAATTAGGATTATCCTAATTTACATAATTGCATTATATAAAATCTGCATTATAAGTTTAGGTATAAATTAGAGAAAATTGTAATCTCAATTCAGTTTGGTTTACTCCTTGATGATGATGAGTTGCTGAAACGGCGTTGAATGTTTAAAATAAAGGTTTGGTGTTAGGGTGCAAAACTGTGTTTTTACATTTGTGACACACGAAAGGTTCCACAGCATTTCTATTAGGATTAGAGGAATAGAGATATGTTTCCCAAGAAACTATTAATGCCATAGAAAGCATGTCACGTCTAATTCGTTCTTGCATTGTTGCTAGAGGTGGTAACACTGAATGTTAAAATATCAAAATCGTATTATTACTCATCCGATTTTGTTTCTTACTTAGATTTTAGTTTTTGGTGATATTCACATTTCTGTTATTAGTTATATTCATTTTTTATGTAACATTACTTGTATTTATTTTCAATTATTTTATTAAATAAATTTGGTATGGTTAATCGTTTGTTATTAGTATAATACTGATTTTATGTAATTCTTTGGTGATTTCAGATAAGTTTAGTTTTGTGTATCATATAATTAAGTGCACAAATGCCAAAGATTTGTAGGTACACTTTTATTTCAAAGCTGCAGCTAATACAAAGTGTATAAAAAACAGCTTGTCAAGACTTATTCTTAAAGAAATATTCTCGCAAATACTTTGTTATCGAATTAAAAAATTAGCATAATCTTGTTGCACAGGCGGACTGCTAAATCAAGAACATCTGCTCTCACTTCAACGACGAAGTTGAATTTTTAGTGAAGTTATTCCTTTAAGCTGCATTCATTTTACTTAAATCCTTCCCATGGCTTACTCCACTAAAGAGCTCTGATTGACTTTGAAGTAACAAAGAATTCGTTTTTCTCGAGCTCGACAAAGGGAAATTCGATTTCGCATGTCAAGGGAAATAATGGAGTTCGTTTGCGTTTAACCAGTGCAATATTTGTGTCATTGAAATTTCTTATTCCATTTTTCGCTTGACTTTTGCCATAATAAGTCTTAAAAAGGACACTATTAAATAAAACCTTGGAAAAGTTTTACATCAGGTGTAGTTAGTTATCCATTTATAATTATGCATGCATAAATCCTTATTTTATTATTTTCTTAACGATACAGAATGCATAAAATATATTTATTAAAATCTTGTTACCCACAAAAACAAACTCTAAGGTGGTTCTTAATTTTCATTTCATAGATTCACAGTTGGTTATCAGTTATTATTTTCTTGGTGAGTCCGTAGTGTTATCATATAAACAAGTAGTGCTGCACAGAAAAAAAGTTCAGAACGAAGATTTTCTGTGTGCTGTAGATGTACAGATTATATCAGCGTAATACCTAATATTTTTCGTACCCTTGCCTATAATCGGCGCCAATGCTGGTGAGAGACTCAGCTAGTTACGTCAATAGATGAACGACATCCACCAACGAGTCCGGTTGAATATCGAGAATGCCAGTGCCCAGATAAAGGAAGCCTACGATTCAAAGCCGATGGTAGGGACTTCCAAGTTGATGACCTTGTGTGTATAACTCGCAGCGGCATGGTGGATACTCGCCCAAGCTACAAAGATCTTGGGAGGGCCCGAATAGAGTATCAACGATGTCTACAGAATAAGGAAGCTACCTCTAGGAAAACCAAAAGTAGTACATTTCAACAGGTTAGCTCCTAATGCTGGAAGTCTTCGGGGCCAAGTTGACCAAGCCCAAGTCCGTGGCAGCCAATCACCCGATGACGAGATGACATTCGAGCAGTTTATGGCACTGAACTCCGACGGGCAAAAAGTGCAGCACGACGTGACCAGAGAGGAACCCCACGAAACCTATTTGTGGTGCTTATAGAATATTCCCTGGCTCATTGTGTGGCAAGATCTTCGGATGTCCAGAGAAAAAGCCAGTGTTTGCAAAAAAGTAAGGCCAGTTCCAGAAGCTAAGGGAGTAAAAACCACTGATAGGAACGCTTCTTCATCTCGAAGATAAACAACCAATGGGTACCAGAGATATCTTCTATTTGGTAAAGAAAACATTCTCGCATGTCAAGCCAACATATAGCGATCTTTGGAAGACACTGCAAGGGCAGTAATTATAGAGAAGAACCTGATGAAATTGGCGGTTCCAAAGAAGCCTGTGGGTTGGATGGACTGCACTGGAGGGTGATGAGAAGTATGATGGAAACTATATTGCGATTCAGTGGCATCGACATGCTTGTATGCTGTTTCAATATTGGCAGCCCACATTCGAAGCCCGTTGACGGTTATTTCTCCAAACTTCCCGAAATAGAGAGTCCTGCAAATATCACCAAATAAGAATTCTGGGACATTTTGGGACGAAATGGTCTAAAGGAGGGGGCAGTGTGATGGGAATTCATCGAATAATTCGGGGAATCGGCATTCATTCAATATTTCAGAGAATCCGAAATATTGTTCGTTTGGGTATCGAGGTCCGCCGCTTGCTTTGATGAAGTTCTCGAAGAATTCTAGTCCGTGAACGAAATCTTGGCGGCTCTTTGACGTTTTGGAGAATTCCGAGAAAATATATGAATAAGAAGAGCTGAAGCTGAAGCTGCCGTATACTAAAGATAAATTTTAAATAGTTCTCTGAATATAAATAGAAGTAGTGTAAATAAATTAGAGCGAGTTAGACTGTGTTTTTAAATAAATCTAAGAACTGAACTGAACCCGAGTATGAAAATAAAAATATTAAAATACATAAAAAACAAAAACCGACTTCAAAAAAGTTGTTTGTTGTTGTTTAATGTATTTGGAATAATATCTTATTTTACATTAATTTATTTTTCAATTATTTTGTTCTTTATAATAATAGATAAACTTCCTTTAAAATTTTTATGCATGTATTAATTTCACCCGCCATCTTGGAGCATCTTACATTTTGAATTTATAGTAACGTCAATTTATTTTGATTGTCTCAGCAAAGTCTTTCATTTGATAGCCAAATCATGGGCGTACATAAAAAAATAATTGGCCCGGCATCTTCGGGAATCCGTCATACTGGTTTCTGCATAATGTCACTTAGTTAAACATGTATTCTCAGCGAAACCAAAATTGGAAAATTGAAGGTAAACGGGATGTCAGCAACTGATCTAAAATTAATTTGCTGGATTAGACAATTGACAAAGGGACAAATGAAAATATATAAAGCGTATCTATACTATTATAAAATTGTAACCCCACGTAAGAACTACTCAACCTGAATCCAAAGCCTATAGTTAAAAAATCAGTTTTAAAATTGATTATAGTTTTACCCTGTTGGGTAAGAATTACTTTTGAACGCACTTATTAGTGATCTTTTTTATGTGCCAATGCAACATGTTTCCATTTAACACAAATCAACTGGGCCACTGTTCTGTATTAAGAAGAACTGGGAGGCCAACCTACTTTAAGTGACAACGAATCTTTGGTGCCGTTAGAAACGTTTGTGCCAATTTGCCGAGTTCACAGGTTTCCAGCTGTTCATTCTAAGCAAGGGTTGTAGTTGCGGTTGTTGAAATTAGGAAGACATGGTGTGTGCTAGAAAAATTTTGTTATATCCTGACACATCGGGCGCAGTAAAGTCAGTGGATTCAAACAAGGATATAAATGTAAATGACATGTCGTTGAAGAGGAAAAATTCTTACCAATATGTGTATACAGGATAGATACCAAGTGAATTGTATTAAAAGAGTTGCGGAAATTATCCATCATGTATAATGGTTGGCCATAAGTAGTTGCATAACCAAGCTGCATAAGTGAGCATATTTGAATTCTGAAACATGGATCGAAGTATCCTCAATGTTAGTTATAGTAAAAAAAGCGCATATATATAAATAAAGTCAGTTATTCAAGGTGATTAAAACAATAAAATTGTATACATAAGGAAGAATTGTCGTCATTACCAATCAAGCTTGAACATTTCGTACGCTTGCATAGTAAATCGTATAAATAATAAAATTGTTAAAATTATAACAGTGCCGTCATAGTTTCTCAGGCCAGCAAAATTTAAGAACTTAGTTGGTTAATTTAAATCTGCGGTTTTTAGCAGCTAATTAAGCATTCCTACCCCAAATACAATGCATTTGGCCGAATATAAAATTAAGCGGAATATTTTTAGAGTTATTTGAAAATAGTTCACGAGAGTTTACTTTAATTAATATGCTTACTCATTTGTTAAAAGTATGCAACCATATAAATTTATTTCGCTCACGGAATGTGAGCTTAGTTGCTGAATTATTGACATCCGAATGTTATAATACTAAAGTTTTTATACCGCAATATTCAGACGCAAATTATACAAAACCCTCACACAGCATTCCTTACTTCAGCGGAAAAGTGGCCCTTATCGTAGTTTTCTCAGTATGAAAATTTAATTCGCTCAAACAGTAGCGAGCACAGTAACAGAAAATTTCAACGATAAACAAAGTTGGAAACTACAAAAACGCTCCAACTACCCGCGAGGGAATTTAGTTTGCGCTTTAAAACTAGACAGCAAAAACAAAATTAGAGCGGTAATTGGGTTATATAAAGCTGAGCGTTATTTTCATCCTGCATATTTCGTGTACATGATAACAATTTTCCAGGTTTTTTACGGTAAATTCTAGCGCAAAAATGTGTGTTGTGTTTGCCGAGCTGTAAGGAAATAAGGAAAACAAGCTTCGGAAGCAGCTACCTGGCGTAATTACCGGAAAGGCAATTATCTATCTGGGTTATCAAATTGAATTAAAATTAAAGTCAGTAGTATCATACAGATCTGAATAATGGCTGTTTAGCCAGACCGCTGTGGTGTTATTAAAAATTTATCAAATGAAGTTCTTTTTCCAGTGTGACAATTAAAGCTTGCAGCAGAAGTAACATCTATATTTCGGAACCTGCTTACAGAAGTACACGAATTTTTATTCATCACCAGAGAGGCTACCATGAACTGTTGGCCAATCTCCTAATATCTCGCACATCTCTCTGATATCCTTCTCACATAGCGCAATGCAAGAAGCTAGATAGGGGAGACATAATGTGTAACACCATTAAATTAAATTTTTTAGAAAAAGACGATAAATGCGAATTTCTAATAATCGACCCTTGTTTCCAAAAGTTTAACAGAAGTTTAAAAACAAATTATTACAATACTTCATGTACTTACAGTACCAAAAACAATCCTCAGAATTAGCAAAGATATCAAGATGTCGACTATATCAAAGAAATGGGATAAAAAATAATACGAAACTATCTATAACTCAGCCGAGAAAGCTTTGTGTTCATTTAAAACCCTAAACTGACATAATTTAGTAAGAAGAAGCAAAAAGTCATGAAAGTGGAGCATAAAGTCATTACAAAAGAAAGTAGGTATCTTTGAGTTGAGAACATGTACTAATCAACCAAACTTCGTTTTTGATGTGAATATGTGATTGCATGATGGTAGCCTCACTATAACGTGTACAAAGACAAGATCACAAATAGTTTTAAGTATTAAGAAAGTTCTGAAAACTCATAAAATGATTGTCTAGTTTTAATAAGTATATCCAAACAAATTATTTACACCTTAAATAATATTAGATGCTACATTCAGCAGTGAAACATTTAGAAATTGCATATCTATACCATAAAATCAAATTCTTGAGTTAAATTCACCAGTTCAATAATTGAATTCACCACCAAAAGATTTTAAAAGAATTTCCAACATTTGCAAAATACCACACCCTACATTCCAAATAGCCAAATTCTAACTCCTAAATAGCCAAATGCTCGCACCCAAATAGCAAAAGTCCAACACACGCCACCCAAAATAACCCAAAAACACGCGCGCAACGGGCATGTTCATGAACCGCATTAGCGCAACTCGCTGGACACCTGACTTTGTAATCATGAAAGCAGGGTTCGATACCCGACCAAGTATTTGCTTTTTTTCTTTTTAACCACCACAACCAACAACAGCTGGCACGCCACCCTGAAGCGCAACCAACCCACAAAAAAATATCTTTCATTTGTTCTTATTATCCAAAGAACAACTACCAACAGTTGGTCAGAAGCTCCTGACGACAACTCGATGACTGGGTATCTTTATGTCCACTTTCGGTCCACTACTCTCTTTGCTCCTCTACTGATTTACCTGCATTTACCTGGACAATAACATGTTACACACCAGTAATGTCTATATATTAGTATAGAGCAAAGTATTGAACTCAGTGTCAGAGATCAGAAATAAGAGACGATATTACCTATAAGAACGAAAAAATGTAAAATAGGATTACAATGCATATTCTCTTGAACGATGAGAACTTCAAAAGTGTGCATAAAAATTGGGATAAACGAAACGAAGAGGTATATAGGTTAAATCTAGGAGATGGAGTCAACTACGTTATATCATAACAAAAACTAAGCCATAGTTTAAAAATTTGAAGAAACAAAAGGAGCTGGAAACCAAACAGCAAAGCTTTGTAGCAACAGTGTTTGAATAAATCCTAATCTCTAATATTTTGTGTAAATGATAACAATTTTACAGGTTTTTTTTCAGTTATCACATAGGCTGAAATGTCCAAAGGACAAGATATAGTTTTGTAAAGTTTATAACTGGAATAACATCCTATATTCCTATATCCTATATATCCTATATCCTATATATTCAAGTTATAGAAAAATATATATCCGGAAAGGACTTGTAAATGAGGTACAGCAGAGTTTTGTTTCTTGTGTAAGCGCAATAGTTCTATTGTATTTTTTGCAGAAATATTGGGCCTTGAACCCTAAGACTGTGTTCCAGGTAAACGCGATTTGCTCGGTGCGGGCGGTACGTTACGTCAGTGTGACAACAAAAAACTAAAGGCTAAAATAAACCAAATGAAAAATGCAACAACACAAAATCGCTACAATCGCACGAATTCATTTTCCAATAAGGACAAAAATGAATTTTTTTTATGTGTTTGATGGTTTACAGCTGTCACTTTCACCCAACGCACCGCCCGAACGCGCACATCACGTTTATGTGGGACACGGCCTTAAAGCACAACAGATACATTGCAAGTAAGTAACACTGTAGACCATTGGCTGTCTCGTGTGCAGCTAGAGTAATATCTTGATTAGGTAACTAAACAAATGTATTTTATCCGTAAACATTTATTTTACAGAGTACATAAAGCAATATCTATAGTGATTTTTTCTGTATTTACTGTCACGATTCTGTGGTGTGCCCCAAAAAGAATAATCTGTTTCTTCAGTTTTATTCAGTTAAATATTATTTATGATTTTACGACTTACCCGTTATTTATTATCAGATTAATATGGTTCATATATCCTCAATTGATTGTCACTGGATAATGTACCAAGAAGAACAAAACTACCAGTTTGAATGGCTGGCTGGCTTCACAAGAGATTAGAGAACACTAGTGACTTTCATTAACCTGAGTACCGCCCAGGGGAGTCAATTTCTGAACTAATAAAAATACTAACCTCCAAAATGAATATACTTCTTGATTATATGTTGGAAAAGAGTTGTGTACGCAAATTATATGCCTAGTAGCCATCTAGTGAACGCATTTCGGATAAGATGAAGCTACATTAACTGGTAACCCTGAAAAATAACTCACTATAAACAAATGCAGGTGGAGTCCTAACTAGTATAAAACCGAACACTGTGCCTTCTACCTAAATAATCGAGTTGTCAACTAAGCGCTGAACGTCAAGTTTTGAGGGAATACTTTTTCCCTCTATGGCCAATACCCAAAACTTTAAACATTATTCCAAAAGCAGGTCCAAAGACCAGACAGGAAACACATTCTAGAGAAATGAATGAATCTTAAGACGACTGAACTCCTACACCGTAAATTTCGCGAACCAAATACACCCAACTGCATGGATCCTCTGGGATGCAGTTGCTTAATTCATAGAAGGCCAGACCATGCAATAGCTAGAACAAGGGGTATGTGCAGGCAACTTATGGGAGTCCTTGGACATCTCCATTTATAATCTTCCAATTTTATATTATGCTTTAATATACCTCGTCCCTACCATATGATAAGTAACAAAATACAACAAATCATAGAGTAAGTGATGAAACGAGTCTTGTGAAAGTATTAGTCCCTCAAGTTTTAATTGCATCAAACGCAGTAAGTGCATGAGTAGTTCTTGCTCCATACGAAACTAAAAAGTTAGTAATATGGTCAATTAGTTATTGCCCGTATTGGTTTTAGAATCTTAAAAACACTAGAAATAAAAAGTCTCTACCAAAATTGGGCAGAACAGTTGTAGGAGATTCTAATACTTGTCTATTACACACAGACCAAGCAATAATTACTATTATTTTTGTGTTCTAATTAATCTCTTTTGAAAAACTGTAATAACGATTTGCATATGGCAACATCGTCTGAGCAAACGAGATTGTTTTAAAGTCTACTGTTATAAAAAATTCTTAAAAAATTTTATCCGTTCTTATTACCTGTTATTGACAAAGTGATCTATTTGAGTTATCTCGTTGGAAATAAACAGCTTTAAACATAGACCCTTTGATATAATTTCTTCTTCAATAAAAACCCCAAGAAAATGCCATCCTAACAAGGGGTAACCTCAAAGTGAAAGGAAATTGAAAAACATTGTTTCACTTTTCCAACTTCACGGTAGAGTTGCACATAGGATGTTCAATCTTGCGTGAACAACTTTTTTTCATTTAATGCACCAAATGAGGTGTGACAGCTCCTTCCTTTATAAATACGATATTTGGAGCCTTATACGGTTTTGTGTTTTATTTGAGTAACTCAATTTCGTTTTATGTCTTCCTTAACATCCATGTGATCTACGTCGCTAATAGTAAGAGTGATTTATTTTTTCCCCTACGGGTTCGTTGTGTGCCGTTGTGGCTCTGACTTAATTTCCTTTATGTTCAGATTTTATGACAAAGATTAGCATAATTTTCCTCAGAGGTAGTCTGTTAGGGGAAAAAAGTTGAGACGAAGGTGAAAAAGGAATCATGAAAGCAAGTTTTAAGTTAAAAATTTAAATATTCAATAGTTTTTTTTATTTTTGAGACTATTCAAACTTAAAATTAGTCTTTAATAGAAATCTGAGATATTCGTGGAACAGGCTACCAACGATACTAAATCTTGACAGCATTACGATAATCCACAGAGCCAGGATATTAACATGGAATAGTAGAATCCAATGCTTTTAACAGTTAAAATATTTTTATTGTCCCTTCATTGCCCTGTCGTGTTTCCAAATGTCTCGCTCATTTATTACAAGGATCAAACTTCTTATCCACAGATCTTTATTATTACTCGAATTTTTTGAGTAATACATATTGTTACAAATTTTCAAAACATATGCCATGTAAAACACATTGATCAAATATTTTTCCTTATGGAGGAGATTGCGCTTTTAAAGATGAGTATTACTGTGTTTTGTGCCTCTAATATTAGTGAAAAATGCTGTGGTTAGTTATCTATTGTAGTTTGTATTCTGATCTGGATGAATTTGGTACACTACCAGTATGAGATTGGTTGCCCTGATATAATTCTTTACTGCCTTTCTTACATTGTTCTGATATGTGTCTTTTTTTTTGACATTGCGTAAATACTCTGGCTCTTTCATGTAGTACCCAGTAGCGCCCTCCAGTGTTCCGTCTTGTAATTTATGCTCCATACTATTCCAGGACAGGGCGACAGATTATGTGTTCAAGTCGACCCGGTCCAGGTATGCCGTTACAAAGCTATAGTCGTTAATCATCCTAAGGAAATACAATAGTATTAGAATTCATAAGATGTGAGAACTGCTTTTATTGATGCAATATTGGAACAACTCAATTTTTGCCCTCAGAATAAAATTATTCAGACCCAAGATAACAATACTACTCTGGTCCTGGTGAGGAAACAAATTTACATAATTCCACAGGTCAACATTTGATCTACGCAAATGTACTGAACGGCGACTGGTCCTGGTAGATTTTTCGGGTCGCTGATTAAGGTGAGTGAGGTGAGCTCCATCTCATCAGGTTCAAGGTCATTTGAAGGTCAAGCAGAGAAATAATAATGAAAAAACCCTTAAGAAATTCATGGGTACGTTTCTGGGATCCCCGAAACCCGAATTCGTAAATTGTTTGAACCTACCACCTGTCCTAGTCCTAGGGGTCGTTCAAGATCATTTTGAGGTCATTCGAAGCCCAAGTTGCGAAATAACTGTGGAAAAGAGTTGCCCCGAAAATCTTAGATGTATGCTTTTTACATCTCGGTATACAAATTTACCGATATGGATCAGGTACATGAATAAGTATTCGAAGGAACATTCTCTTGTGAGAAGCGAAACTGATGAAGGTACCCTGACCAGAAACAATGTAATTTATATATATTATCTTCTGTACAAAGAGAATGACACATGGAAGGGATTATTCAGTATCTCAAACAGATGAAGTTATCCTGCAAAATTTTTCGTGACATTATAACCTAGGAGTTACAGGCTAACAGCTATTATATGGAGGGGCTCCAGATGCGAAACCTCTGTGTGCTAGTTTACCCGAGAACCCTAGATGTCGGTTGTTATATCTCGCGTCTACAAACTGTTTAATTGCTGAAGAGAAACATTTTATCTTACTTTCAATTAAGTTACTTCTGTGAGTTTTTATTTTAATTCAGTACTCTTAAACTATTTAATAATTGTGACAGTTGAATATCAGAGTTGCAGCTGTTATATATTTTACTTCACATTAATACCAAAATACAATTTATATCTAATTTTAACAAAATGTTAGGAATACTTTTTAAAATTTAATTCAGGCAATACTGATTTTAGTTTAAAATAAAATGTTCTCTGTGTCGGATTTATTATTTTAATATATTTAGCCTAAAAGTACAACAAACAGAAAATTATCGGAAAGTTCATGCAAATACTCATAATTGTAAGCATATTGTATAATCCGTTTATTACTGTAAACAATCGTAACAATCTGCAATTCTATCGAACATGCAATTACTGTTAAAACAAGAAAACAACTTGTGTCCTATTAACTTTCAAGACAATTAGTCCAAAATCTAATTTCTGCAACACTTGCATCGATTTTCTGTGAGAATGTGCAGAGAAGGGATCGTAAAATCCAATTATAGCGAAGGTGGTCTTGCCGGAAAACACACCTAAAATAAATACGTAGGCTCGGAATTGTGAATTTGCTGAAAAAATAACATCTTTAATAAATAAGTTCTCGAAGTAAAAGTGGGAAAATTGGACGTTGAGCGTCCTTGATGGTTATTCTCAACAGTTAAATTCAGATTTATATTTGTGGGGAACTTGAGATAAAAAGAGAAGAAAATTCACCTTCCTAAAATTTATAAAATACGAGTATATTTGTCAGAATGTTCCTACGGTTTTCAACATTTAACTATGGTACGTACTGGGTACCTATTAATAAAATAACTAATAACTCATAATGGCACAGTTACAGTTACTATTGTTGCTTATTGTGTGCAAATTAGTTACCTATACGTACCTAGTATATTCTTGAAGTTGGGCCAATCAAACCTAAAATCTAGCCGCTCGGCTCGGCCCTGATCATCTGAGTTGTCACTACTCATAATGTCTCTAAAAAATACAGGCACGTAGTTGAAAATCAAGGTATAGTTCAGAAGTGTAAACTGCCTGGAAAAATAAATTGCCTTCTTATAAAAAAAGTATCTCGCCGGATTAACTTTTTTAGTTATGTTGTCTCTAACGCCGGCACATTTTATATTGGCTTAGAGACTGATGACGTGTATATACGTCACTAAATTAGAAAACAGCAACACAGGAAACAACTCAAGGTAAACATTTTATAGCATAATAAAAACCAAAGATTTCAATGCTAAGTATATAAGAAACTACACAAAACTAAACCTCAAAAGAAAATAATAAGATAAAAACTCTTTCTCACCTAAGATATACATTTAACTTCATCTACAGAGTTTAAACTTTGTCTTATATCATGATGTCCCAAGCCACAATAACCGAAACCTTGTTGTTTAAGCTGTTTGGCCAAATGTTGGCATTTGGGAAGCAACGGCATCCTCTTCCGAAGCCATTATACTCTATTCAATGTAAGAAAATAATAATCTTTCTTCCACCTACTGAGTTTGATACCTTCTACTAATAATTGTACTACAGTACTTACAGATACCACCACTTTTCGGAATTTTCGAAAGGGCCAAAATATTTCGTCGCCGTCTATACGCTGTGAAATACACCTATCTGAAAATTTAGCATATATAACTAAATTAGTGTGTGACAGATATATACGTCAGCCGGGTGGTGGGCACATTCAATAAGTGACGTATAAACACGTCAGCCGTACTTAAAGGATTCAATTCCTACTGAAAGAATTCACTCAGAGAAAGCAGGTCTACTTAACCTGTATTTTAAGGTTTGGATATATATTGTATTGTCCTTATCTGTAAGATGTGAACTTTAGATTTTAGATGTCCATTTGACTGGATGTTGTATTTGTATGTTAAGTAGGATTCAAGCTGTTAAATATTCACGTCCAGATATTTCATCGTCACACATCTTCTTCGAACGAGAGGTGAGAATGTGTAGGGGCTAGTGAATGAGCCATAGATCAGCTGGTTCCATTCTCTGTGGTCAAACGTAATCATATATGACTCAAATTAAGCAAAAAATTATAGCGTTTATCTTATTATTAGTGTTACACAAATAAGAATTAGAGCTCCTCTTGTAGGTTAGCATCACGTATAGTCATTGAGCTGTTCGATAGTAAAGTTTTTTCATCTTGGCAAGAAATCCAGTCAGAGTCACCTTCAGTGTCATCAGAAAATATCAGCTTCAATTTGAAATTTTTTGTTGTGTTTGACAGGCGAGCAAAATATACAGGCAACCGTCCATCGTTTAATCTATCTCGAGCCATCAATGTATAGTTGGAGCGGTTCAAACAGTTCCCTGAAGGGCATACAGCCATGTCCTTGGTTCCATAAGGTATATTAACATAAAGACATTTTTCAAAATTAATGTGAATATTATAAAGCTTGATTTAAGTAAAGTCATTTTTATCGATTGCATTCAACAGTAGTTGGTAAAATATCTCATCTTGCACCTCTTTCGTTACTTTATTCTAAAAATTATTATCAGACTACTAGAAACCATAACATCAAATTTTTGATTCATAATCAATATTATTACGCTCGGCCTTGAATCATCCGATAAAATCAGAGACTCGAAGGAGTTGCCGTTCTTGCGCAGGTAACGGTCGCTTCAAAACTATAGACTCAGGAGTGGACGTTCTCGCGCATGCAAAGCAAAAGATTTTAAATTTTTTTACAGGCAACAACACACCATATCTTTTAGACGCTTGAAACATTAAAAAAAATTCTAAGTCTCAAAGCTCGACGTCCGACGAAAGTTGCCGCGCAAGGACTTCGCCTTTTTACAGCCAATATATCCCCCATCCAGCCCCCAAATATCTAACCGAAAAACGCCCAAAAACTCGCGCCCGCGCACGGGCATTTATACCTTTTCAAATAAACATTTCTCGATTAACCGCATTAGCGCAGCTCGTTGAACACCTGACTTTGTACAGGCAGCCGCGTTCGAACCCGGCCAAGTATTTAGCTTTTTTTCTTTGTAGCCACCACAACCAACAACAGATGGCGTGCACCCTGCAACCCACAATACAATGGCTTTCAATTATTTCCTACAGATGGCGCGCACCTCGGCAACATACGCAAGCCACAATACAATTGCTTTCATTTATTAACAACAGATGGCGCGCACCTCTGCGACAAACCCAAATGTCTTTCGCGCATACGACCACCCCCAATTTCTTCTTCTTCTTATCCAAACAACAACTCCAACAGCTCGGCAGCAGCTCCCGGCGAGAACTCGATGACTGGTTACCTTTATGCCCACTTCCGCTCCAGAACTCTCTTTGTTTAACTACTGCTGGAGACTACCATTACGGGGGTTTTGACGATAGGAGTAAGCTTCTTAATAAATGCAAACAAGTTTCATGGTGTGACATAAAAACTAACCCTTTGTAAAAATATCCATCTATACTTTTGTGCGAAGCTAGCTTTAAATTTCAGTCAGCAAAAACAAGTTTCGTAAGCACAAGAAGTTCTGAATCGAACCTCACCATTTAGATCATGTCATTTACACAGAAAAGACTTCCTTGTGACAAAATTAATATAAAAATATGACCAAAACTTATTTTCAATCTACAAAACACGACTTGGAATAAAATTAATTATCTATTCATCGATTCGCTTACAATTTAGTTTTTCTATTTACGCGAAATATACACATAAAGCCGCTTTGCTGCTATGGGCAGGGTTATATAGAAATATAAAAAAAACAAACAAAATGCGCTATTGTACGTTCAAATGCATTAATTTCTACAGTAAATGATTGAAAGTAAAATCCAAACTACAAGAAAATAATTGTTTGTAATATTTTTATTTTTATTTATAAAACTTTATTAGTAAGTAAAAAATAGACCTACTTATGTGCTAATAAACAGGTAAATTATTCAAAGGTGCACAGCAGTCTTTAGGAGTTTCCTTCTACCAGATTTTCAAAAAATGAATACTGTAGCCAATATAACTTTAGCGTTATTATAAATAAACAAAGATTTTGTTTCGGATTTTCTAAGCCACAAATTATCTAATTTTTACTGATAGTATAATTCTGTAGGTTTCTTCGGAGTAGATTTTGAGTAAGAGTGAAAAACCTCAACTGTTAGCGAGTTTTTTAAGTGATAACATGAACAAACAAAAACCTAACGACAAAAAAATGCTCAATTTTACACCAACTGCGATTATTTTATCCATACAATACTTCTTGTTGTGTTTATGCTACTATTAATTTTGCTTATGTATATTTGTAAATGACCTGATTAACCAGGAGCAACGACAAGAATCAACTATTTAAAACAAAATAAGGCAAACATAGAAATAAGATTAGAAAGAAAAAAGTGTAATAAGGAGTATTGGAATTGTACTTCTAACTTGTTTTTCAAAACAATAGAAAACTGTGCTCTCATAAAAATTGTGTTAAGGATTATGGAAGACACATAGAGTAACACTATACAGAGCAACGGAAATAGTCCTACAAGAGAAAAAATTACAAAGGGATATCCAAAAAGTTAAAAAAATGTTATTGAGATAGAGCAAAGAATAAAAACAGATATAAGTGAGAGACTGATAAATAAGAGGTAATTGAGCTGAATAAAATGAACTTAAAAGCATCAATAATATCAGTAGAGACAGAATAGTAGAAAAATGGCCAAAAATGATCTTACAGTCAACGGTGTCTACACAAAAAATGGAACGGTACATGTCATTAAGAAGTTGTAGTATAGCCATACTTGATGTCATAAGGATCCCACTGACAAAGACACATATACTTTTACCAGATTACTACGTGTTCGAGAATGAAAAACGATGCAACTTGTTGAATTTTCTTGTACTGTCTCATCATGGGAGATGAGATCAACCGAATTTAAAACAATGAAAACTAAGGGAATTGCAGTCAACATTTTGGCCAAAAACGATCGTACAGTTAAAGTATTATTGGACCATACTTAATGTCATGAGAATCCACTGACACGATTACTACGTGTCTGGTGTTCATACGTGGCGCTTATGGCTCTCTAAAATGTTAATCTTGCAACTGTTGAGTAAATCACATTGTGATTAATTTCCATCTACTTGCCGGCGTTTTGTTACTGGCGCAATTTATTATGTGTTGCATAACGCATCAATCAAGTATTGTTCACCATTTGACAGTGATGGAGTATAGCTACAGGATGCAATTTCGCCTTATTGGTGAAGTAGTTTAGAATCCAATTTAGTCTAGGGCTAGTTCAAACTTTTTTTTTAGGGTGAAATGTCTTACGTTGTTGCACAAGAAGGAACATATAAGATGGCATAAAGTTTAATATAGTGTTCTTGTGTGAATAATAAGGGCTTCCATGACTTGGCTTTATTTCAAGATGCTTTTAACACAAGTTTAAGAAAACAGAAATTGGTACTCGTATAAACACAGCTTCTGGAGATAGGGGAATAGTGTTTTCTATTTTTCATTGCGTATATATATTTCCAAAAGGCTCTTGGTCATCAGGTTTATATATAGATATTTAGAATCTTTTAATTCTTCTTCGGTTTTTGGGGCTATTGAGAAATAATTACAATGTAGGTTGTAATAAGAATTAAAATATATTTTATTTCAAGTTTTCACCTTTTCATGGTTTTTCTCAAGATTTTATTTCTGCCTTTAATTGGACATAATTAATAACTGCACTTACAAACATTTAACACTAAAAACTAGATAAATATTAGGTCACTACAACGAATTTTTTGACTAAGCATCCTGATAAAAATTGGATCATAAGGATAGCATTAATTAAGTTTTATAAAATAATAGAAATGAAAACATTACAAGGTTTGCTTGGCCCCGACTTTAACAATATACCAGATAAAAAGGTAATTAGTTTGTATATAAAACGCAATAGCTGTAAGTGAGCTATTATTACTTGACGTACCAGACGGTATAAGGGCTTATAGTGCAGTAATGTAGTATCATATAGTGCTAATTATTTTCAATTACTTAGTTCACATTTGATGTTGGTTAATGTTTTAAATTTTTGAGGCGAACAGTTTTAACAGAAGCCTACACTTACATATCCTGAAATACCTGAGTGCGGTAGTAAAATGTAAAAATTGCAGTCGTTTCCACCGACATGACAATATTCTAACTTTGAAATGTCCATTGAACTTAGTTTACTTTGTAAAAAATAGGGACCATGTTATATTCTAAAAATACTTCAATAAGCAAAAGTAACATTCAATTGATATGAAATACCAGGACAAAATGAGAGTTTCTTTTTAATAATCATTCCAGTTCCCTGTTTATGATATTTCAAATTAGAGACATACTTCAGAAATCAGAACACTCAAAAAAAGTTACCGTTAAATTAGCGTGCAGAATTGTGAACAATAATCTAATTTTATTATTCATAACCACTACTTAACCTCAAAATATACTGTCTATCAATGAAAATACTTTACCAGAATGTTTTAAAGAAAAATAGTTCCGATCGAGTGATACTTGATTGTACTACGCATAGAATTAATGTTTCATCAAGATTAGTTAATGTAGATCTGTGTATTCACATTACAAATAAATTATAATTAAAACAACTAAAAAACACGCTTTATTAGTAAACCGAACAAAAAATAGAAAACAATTTTTAGTTATGAAGTTTGTGTGACAGAAATAGAAAGTTCAGAATTTGGAATAGTAGAAAATACGTGGTGTTGCGTCCCCGTAACTTGTTTGTTCATAGTTTTTAAAGTTGATTGAATTATTCAATTGATTTTTAAACTTTTGCACATTTTTCGAAATCTCTCCGTCGCCCTAACACTAATTTATATTTGTACATTTTTTGTCTCTAAAAACAGAAAGAACTGAGATTCGTGTTGTGACCACCGCCGAGGTCGATAACTTACTCTTTTTGATTCCGTCTCAAGACGACCGCTTTTTGTTGTGATTGTGTTACGATTTCGCGAGTTATAGTTCCGTCGTAGCAACCGCTAAACCGCTTTAATTTTTTTCTTTTGTGTTTACAAAAGAGCATCATTTGTTTGTTAAACCCGCATTTTTGATTGCTCAATCAATGAACATTACGTCACTATTTTTTGTATAACGTGTTGTCCAGACGAAGCTCTAAAATAGTTCCTGCAGCTGCGGGAATAGCCTCTGAAGAAAGGAGATCCAAGAAAACACCACCTGCAGGGCTTCGACTTAAAAGGTCAGTGGTTAACTTTTACTGGGTGACTTCATTTACGCGGCGATACATTGCTTTATTGATTGTTCCGCTAAAGGTCCTTCGTCAATTACATACTTGCATTAAACTAGCATTGAACTAAAACCGCAACATCTAATTCATAAATTTTTTTGGATATTATATGTAATGTGCCATCGAAGATATTTTACGTAGGGGTGCTTGATATTAAATATAACAAGTATTTGATTGGTAGTTTGCAAAAGTAGGTTTAATATGAACATATGTTAAATTGCACCCTAGGAACTGATTAGATTTGTTAATAATTTACTTTTTAGTTTAATTGTATTCCAAATAAATTAACCATAATTGATTGTTAGATCTTCTATTGCTGTAACACAAACTCTACATAACTAAACTTTGATTTCAATTTTTTAGTTCAGTTTACTATTAACGCGTGCTTTTCTCGTTTGTTTAAAAACTATATATTTTTGTATTTGTAGTCTCAAAACGACATAAATAGTATTTATATTCAGGAGCCCCGAATTTTAGTATATATTATGTCTAGGAATGAATCACAGTTTATTTCATTCATATTTACGTAACCTATCGATTTCATTTAAAGCACCACTATTGCATGGAACTTTCTGTGTTAACTTTGAGAAGTCAAGTTCTTCTGTTTGAATACCATGTAGTCACTTTCTTGACTTAAAGCTACATAAGCCTGTCCAGTCGGAAACAACAGGGAACCCAGATAAATAACTGCATTTGTGATTGTTGGATCTCCAACTCAACGATTAATAGCAGCATTCGTTTTTTAGCGGTACCATAGCTATATTTTGCTGGAGACTGTATCGATATTGGTTTAATTACATGTTTACCAACTTAACCCAAGTCGATATGGTCTGATGGTATGTCTAAACCATAAACTTATTGATATTATGAGGTATAACACAATCTACATTTCTATCACCTAAATTTCGTATAACTTCAATAAGTTGATCTTGTGCCTTCATTGTAAGATGCTGAGATATCAATTCTCCAACCTTAATGGTTCAATACATCAATAAATGTCGTAGTTTAACCAGCTTAAGGAGCCGCATAAATGTGTAACTGACCTCAAATGTTCTGACTTTTGAAAAACTTTATGCCTTTGCATAAGGGGTAATTGCATTAAATCACCGAATATTTTTTGATATTTTTTTTCTAATTGTTTAAATTAGGAGAATTTCGTTTTGAGTTGAAGTGTCTCAATGTATTTTGTTAAATTTTTCTCGATGTTTATTGATTTAAAATAAAACTAATCAGCTCGGGATAAATACGTTTAAATATTGCAATCTTAGTGAAATTTTCAATTCTTGAGCGACAATTGGTCCGCCATTAAAATAAAATATAGTATATTCGCTCTTTTGAAGAAAAGTCTGGAGATGATTTCACATCTGCTTAACTGTGAAGTTACTTTATTATGTATTGCCAGAATAGTAAATAGGTGATGTAGATATTTGATTCAACAAATTTTATATTTTAAACAAAAACTGTTACATCATATATTCATTTGTAGTATCACCTAAATTAACGAAATAAATTACACATTAGGATTAACTGTTCAATTATAACAAAATAGTGTACATTATTTTAATTTTCTTCTTGTTTATATCCATTTCTAAGAATGACACAAATAAAAAAACAAACAGTGACGAAACTATATTTTGTATTAAGCTTTCGCTTCCATCGTTCAGTCTCAGTGACGCCACTCTTTCCTAATATCTTCAATGGTTAAAATGAGGTGGTTACGTGGTTTGTACAATTTTTGTCATATGTCCTTTATAGTTGTCGTTCAGCTTGCTGTTAATCTCTTAATATACAGGGTGCATTTTTTTTTTTATGATCAGTATCGGGATCTCGGAAACTAGCGGAGATAGAGCATTGGTTAAATTGGGAAAGATTTGCTGTTTTACTGTCCCAAGTTAATGACACTTTCGGATTTTTGTAAGAAGGCATAGCTTACTAGATATTTTGAAAAAACCAAATTCTATCGATTTAGTCAAATACCTCTAGTTCCTTTGTTTTTGATTTTATAAAAAAAGTGTAAAAATCAAAATTGAAGGGAATTGTATCCCGAATATGATTGTCATGTCCTCGTTTGCGTGATAGTTCTTGTTTTCGAGATATGACACAAACTTATCTTTTTTTGAATGGAAATCATAAATCAATGATCTTTTTCATGTCTACCTACGTTAAAGGTGAAAATAAGAGAGAAAAGCATCCTCAACTTCGTTATTTTTACGAATAACTATATCGAGTATTAATCGTTGAAATGTTCTAAAAATTTCTTCCTATCCAAGATTTGGATAGATTTATCTAAGTGTTGTATTACTAATAAGGAGTTATGAGCAGGTTCCATCATGCTGGAACCACTATCTAATTATCCGCAAAATGTCTTGAAAAGTTTCCGTGCCCCCAGTACTGTCATACACAAAAAGAACTCACCCAAACTGTAGTACTTGCGTTTTCTTGTAACTTCATCTTCTTAAAAAATATCAATAAAAAATTTATACAAACAGAAAGAGAAAGAATCTTTAAATTACGTACGAAACTATCGTTCTTACATATCTAGCACAGGACAAAGAAAAACAACTAAATGGTTTACTGCTGAAAAATTTCTGTGAAGCACAAAGACGGTCGTCATTGACATACAGTATAAGCTGTCACTAGGGATACCCCTTCAATTTTGGTGGAGCCTAAATCGACAGAATTTCGTTTTTTCAAAATATCTAGTAAGCAAAGTGTCATTAATGGGCCAGTAAAACTGCAAATCTTTCCCAGCTCTATCTCCGCCGCTATTTCCGTGATCCCCATACTGGATATTGCGGTTTTTTGTATTCATCTTCCCTTTATTATACAATTTTATCATATCTAGCACAGGACAAAGATAAACAACTAAATGGTTTACCGCTGAAAAATTTCTGTAAAGCTAAAAGACGGTCTTTTAATAAATGTCGACAGACAGAAAAACCCACTTGATGGAGAACAACAATGGAACTTTCTTTAAATGATCCAGCATTCTTTTGTGGGATGCACACATACAGATATATTGCCGTTAGCAATTCGAAACCCAGCAAGACATATCCCGATCGACGACACAACAAAGTTCCGTATTTTTATAAATGCAATTGCTCTCCGGGAAGCACCGTATATAACGCAATAAACGTTATTTACTCCCGAACTGTTTGAAATTCCATGTACGGCGCATCGAATATCAATTGTGTTGAAACGCGAAATGAACGCTTCCTACAAGTGTTCGTGTCTTCGAATGTACATCCTAATGGAAAACATGGAGATATATCAAGTTTTTAGGTCGAAATAAATTAAAGTGGAGCTGAGAGAACATTGCGAATCACATTCGTGTCGCCAAATTCTCGCTTGAGAGATGCAATAAATTTTCAGCAATTTCATATGTAAATTCTATATTGTTTGTTACTGCTGCCATGTATTCAGCACCATATATTCAAGGTCGTTTATATAATAAAGTATAGTTTATGCAAATATAAGTAAATAACAGATATAAGCTCATCAGAACCTGACAAACTGTATTTCAGGCGTTTTCATGGACAGGTGCACTTTGAGAGTACTTCACGACTGTAAAGAGATTTGTGGAAATGATCAATAGCTCGGATTATTTCCAATAATTATTTACCAGAGCAGAGGGCTGCTTTTAATCTTATGAAGACATCGTCGCACGCCTTGTTCCAATGGACCGACGCTTTTTCTGCTCTCTGATTATCTAATGGAGCAGCGATTGTACAAATCCTGCCACAATTCCTGTATAGCAAAACCAAAGAGCCTCAGTAGTTCTTCCTTATCTTTGAAGAGGCCAGTCACAAATATCTTCCATCTTGTCATCATTTGTTTATCTCTCTGTCTCTGATAAAATGTTAACCAGGAGACATTTCTTTAGAGAAGAAGGTTACTTTTTTAATCCTGCCGTATACTTCCTCCCATTTTTTGTTATGGTAGTCAAACGTCTGGCTCATAACTAAGATGTCAAAATAAACAAGGCATGTTTTCCAGGTTAATTCACTAAATACAAGTTTCATGAGCATTTCAAATGTTGCACGAGCATTGCATAAACATATAGGAATGACAGTGAACTGACAAAGTCCTACTGTTGAAAAATTCTACCTTTTCTCTATCGACTTCAAGAAGACCAACTTACCAATATCTACGTCGTAAGTCTAAATTTGAGAACCAACTGGATGCCGATAATTTCGTGAGTGTGCCATCTATGTGAAGAAGCGGATAACTGTCTTTCATGGTAAGACCATTTAGTTTCCTGTCGTAGATACAAAATCTGGTGGTACCGTGTTTTTTCCTAATTAGCGCTAACGGTGCAGACCAAGGGCTAGTGGACTGTTCAATAATTCCTTTTTGTAGCATAGAGTCTAAATTTTCCTCAATCTCTTGCTTCTGACATAGGCGTACTAGACTAGGTGCAAATCGTATGTGTTTGGGCATTTCCTTAATTGATTCTGTGTTTTACGATATTTGGTTCGGCTGGTAACTCCTACATTGTTATTGAAAATTTGCCAAGTTATCTGCAATAAATTGTTTTGCTTTTTATGTTCGAATGAAGTAAAGTGTTTCCATCTATCTTCAAATCTTTCCAGAATGTCTCTAATTGGCTCAATTTCTGGTGTCGATATCTTATGCGCTTCTTCACAATTGACAACGGTCTTAATTTGTTCAAAACAAGCGATTCCTTCTCCGCTGGTTATATGGATATAATTATTTGACAGGTTCAACAACTGGATTGATATGTCATGTCCAGTTTTTCCTGTAGTGCGTCCCAGGTATTTATGTTCTGGTTGAGTTCTACCAATCCAACATAGCTTCTAGGATTTATCTCTAGCTGGTCGGAGTCAGTCTGTTTAGTTCTACCCGGAACACTTTATCGTGGATTTTGCTAAGATTTTTATTGAAACAATATGTGGTCTTCTTTATACAAATTCTTCTTTCACTTTATACAAATTCTTCTTTCAGGTTCGAATATGTAGTCATACGGTCCATAACTATGATAAACTCATCCACGATGCCTGTAAATTAGCACTCTGTGTCATTAAACCCTAACCGTATGTCTAATTCTGGATTCTCCTACGTTCAGTTGAACTTCGGCTTCTCCTTGCATGTCATTGGTTGTTTGTAGCTCAATACTGTCAGATAATGAATAGATGAATGATTCCTTCAGAATTTTGGATCTAGCGATCGATACAGCAGCACCAGTATCAAATGTGATATTAATTTTCTTGCTGTTGATGACACTCCGGATGAGTTAACTGCCTCCATTTGCAAAATCTTTGGAGACAAACTGTCCTAGAGGCTAGTGGTTTGTTAGTCAGCATTTGTCCTTTAATGTAGACGGATTGGAGCTTTCTCGGTTATTAGTATTACTAGGCTGGCTGAGTCTGAATGGTGATCTATGTGACAACCTAACGCTACAATATCTGTTAAAATATTGATTTCGGGTAGATTCGGAATCATTTTGTCCGTGTGGTATTTTCTAAAAGTTTTATCATTTCAGACAGGAACTTAGTAAACATATTTTCTACTTCAGCATTGCCTACTTGATTTCCTTTTTCAAAAAGACTGCTGTTACTTTTGACTTAGACATATCAATGACTGCACTTTTTGATACCAATTTTTGAATTTCCTTAATGCCGTCAATAAAGTTTGTGTGAAAAACTCTGGATATTCTTTTGTGCATCAGGATAATCGAGGTTTACAGGCTAACAGCTGATTCGACTTATTATAATATTTCTGTAGATTTCTATACCCGTGATTTAAGTTACGCTTCATATTATTGATAAAGACTGTGTCGTACCGTCCGCGCCGTTCAAGAACTGAGATTCATTTGCCAAAATCTGTTTGCTGCTCTTGTAGAATGCTTTGGAGAAATTCCAGTTCAGAGTCTTAAGGAAATCACAAAGGCTGTACCTTTTCTATGATTATCTCATGGTTCTGTACATTGGCCAAACCAAATTATTTGAATGTTTTCTTTTCATTATTTGTTTTCTAAACGTCTTTATTCAACTACACATTTTATTTCCAGGCATTTTTAGTTTGCTGCACCATTGGCTGGAATTGTTGTTGCTGACATTTTATTAATTGTTCTTATTCTTTTTGTCTTTAAGTTTCCAGTAAATCTCGTTGTTTTTGCCTTTTCTAATCTAATAATTTAATTAACTTTTGTTGAAATTTCCTTATCATCATTTTTAAATAGAGTTTGTCTTTTCTCTTCTAAGATCATTGAAGATTTGTTCGCCTTGCTTTTCCTCCGCTTTTGCCTTCATCACTAATCAATCGCATGACAATTTATTATGTCAAACTTCTGACTACATTTTATTACGGGTTAATGTGGGTTTTATTCCTTGTAAAACATCAACTCGAAAAGCGATTATAACAAATTAATGAGCAAAAGTTGGTTGACAAAACTAATGCTAATATTATTTTGGAATACTTCGCAGTGCTATTCTGAAAGCTCAGACTAAACAGTTTTATCTTATCAAATGAGCAATGAAAGCATATATAATTACATTCGACTATGAATTATAATTTCGTTAATATAATTATATCGCAATATTTCTCCAAGTTAGAGTTGACAAAGCAGCGAATAATTTATTGGCACTCAACATAAATTAACAATTTATTAAATTATGTAAAGAAGCTCTCAATTTTAATCATTCAACCCATCAGTAAACAGATCCTTGAGCCAACATAATTTTCTATATTAAAGTTCGATTCATAAAATTATAAGCTTTACTAAAATTTCGTTAAAATTGTTTAATTTCGTAGGACGAGAAAATTAAACAACACCAAACAGAAAAAAATTACAGAATTTCGTTTAAACTTTTTTTAGGTCAACAGAAATCCAGCTTCTTGTTGAGTTGGCAAATATCATTTGATTTTTAAATTAGAAAGAAATTTCCATCGGCTAATTTTCCAAGTTTTATGTATCGATTTATTTTCAAAAAGTTATCCGAATGTTCAATATTAAAAAAATGTTATTAAGTCTCTTGGAGCTTTCCAGTTATTGAAGGCTTCAAGAATATTTGACCTTCAAATACTTACGTTACATATAACTTATAAATACATTAAAAAAAAACAAAAACCGACTTCAAAAGAAAATTAACTGAAAAGCATGAAATAATATTTTGCTACAATTAAATACTTTTTATGAAATCGGTCCAAGCGAAAGTGAAAATATTTTGCGAGGTACGAGTATATTGATGAGTTATACTTCGCAACTTCGCTGTTCAAATTGGCACCGACTTCATAAAAAGTATTTAATTGTAGCAAAAATTTATTTCATGCTTTTTAGTTAATTTTCTTTTGAAGTCGGTTTTTGTTTTTTTAAAAATGTATTTATTTTACAATTTTCAGTGATGCAATGGCTTAATTTTATGCAGTTTTCAAATCTAATTAACTCCTTCCATATCGCCTAACATAAGGTGTTTTACAGTCATGTATTAGCTTGACCAATAGAATATCTTGTTTTGTAGATATGTATGTTATATTTATAAATTTTTTGATAGTACTCTAACTTAGGTGGATCCGCTATGTTGTAGACGATTAGAGTATCATCATTCTTTATGTTTGTTAATTATACTGACATTCATTTACTAGTCTCCCCTCCGAGGGATCTTATAATAAATCGTTATACAGATTTAATTGATATAACATAATAATAGGACGTTGTTTTTAGTTATGATTTACTTTGGCTGATAATAATTGGAGTTGTTATTAAAAATAAAGGTACTTAACTTAAACAAAATTTATAATCTTTTATTAAACCTATTACACAATTTGGGAAAGTGACATGAAGATCAATTATATAGTTTTTAGTGATATAGCATAACTAAAGTTTTTTTAATATAATTCTTGTTACCCCTGTTTGAAAAGATTTTTATACATTATGAAAAATGATGGCATTTTACTTTAAGCAAAAGTCGTATTTGGTGACAAACTTCCTATAGAGTTATAAAAGTGACATATAATGATTACAGTATATTTTTTCTAACCATGCATATTTTTTTATGAAGAATATTTTTTTCTCTAAATACTTTTCATAAGAAGTTTTCCGTTTCAACTTATGAAGATACACTGTTTATAGAAATAAATTGAGGACCTATACCTTGAAGTTGATTAACTGACATTTAGTTGGATTTATTTCCAGTCAACTTTCAATTTACTACAATTTTTAATAATACATGACAACTGGATGCAGTTTTCAATTCTAATAAACTTGGCTTGTTTACAATTTGAGATGTTATAAAAAAATAAAGCTCACTTCTAAACAAAACTGATTTATTTTTTGAAATCTAGTATATAGTTGTGAAAAGTTAAAGAAATACTTATTATAAAACTACGCAATAGCGTAGATAGATGCATTTTAAAATTATAAGTACCTGGGTGACCAAGCTTCACTCGTAAATTCAAGGTTTCATCATCAATCTAATATAATCTTATTTTCCTAAATTTTTTAATACATGGTGTTACTACAATTCTATTCCACCCTAGATTTCAACCATCCTATATATGCAACTGCTTGTGGGAAACCCATTAAAACATTTTTGTCATATATTTTTTTAATAACTCTGTATCACTGATATTCTACTCAATACCATATTCTAATCATCCTGTATATGCCACTCTACACACACTTATGTTTCTAAAATCTTTTGACCACACTCTGGAACTGGAATTCTACTTCGCCCTATATTGTATAACTACAATTCCGGTCCACCGTATATATAATACTTTTTATAGGCTCTCAAATATAATATTTTTGTGCTAACACATTTTAAGTCACACTGCATAACTATAATTTCACACAACAATATGTTTTAACTACCCTCTATATGCATTTGCCTATATCCACCTATTGTTATATTTTTTTGAACCACCATGCATAATTATAATTCCAGTAGATCATATATTGCAACCGCCCTGTAAATGTAATTGTTAATGAGTTCTCCTGCACCTGTAACATACTATTAACATTTTTTTAACCATCCTTCATAACAATATTTGTACTCCGCCCTGTATGTCAGATATCATTAATTTCCAACTGCTATGAGCTACCTTATATAATTATTTTTCCTTGCTTTTTTCTAACCATCCTGTATACTATAATTACATTCGACGCTATGTTTTCACCATCTTGCATAGCAAATCTTATGGATCACCTAACATATTAATAACTACTCTATATAATTATATTTTTACACCACAAATTTATATTTATATGCGTGAAATTGATATGCAAACAGATAAGATTTTACTCATCCAAAAATCGCCTGCCTTGGCAATTTTACCAGTTTGAAAAATTGAAATCTCCAGGTGTAAAAATATAATGCTAGGAAAATTTGATGGAGGCATTTAATAGTTACTTGTTCGGAACATACAAATACAATTTGTATTAAAAAATGATTACAAGAGCAGTTTCACTCTCAAATCACCCTGTAATGAAAGAATTTTTACAAGATGAATCTCACTCTTACGTAAGGTACCAAATCACCCTGTATTGAACACCTTTAAATTACCAAGCAGCCATATTGATTGTCGCAAACTGTCAATAATTTTTTAATTATTTAATTTCTTAGCAAAACAATTTTTCCAAAATCTGAGACCCTCACCAATCGATTTCTATACATTGAAACTTCTAATTGGCAAAATTTCATCGAAATCGTTAAAGCCGTTTTTCCAGAACTCAATTACATAGATACATACTAGTATTAGATTACTTCTATTTGATACCAATTTTACATCTTAACAGAAATGAAGATACTTTAATTTGTAATCGAAAGTCCTCTTTGAAGACAAACCGCGTCTACTGTTAATAAAAAATTGTCATGGAACGATTACTGTTTATGTTTTAGACCATGTAAAAAATCTGTTTTTGAAGTATAACTTTTTATCTTAAAATTATGAATAATAAAAAGAAATCGTTTGATTTATGAACACACACTGTATATACATATTAACTGACACTTATTTTGATTAATTCATCTTATTTACTCCAATTTCCGAACAATTAATACCAGAACCTCTAGCAAAGCTTGTAATACCGGCGACTCCACCAAGACCTAGAATATAAGAAAATATGTAAAAAGTTTTTCTCCATTCCATAAGAAACGATACAAGCTATGCTATTTGAAAAACATTTCTGAACACTTTGAGACATGTCACGTAACTAATTCAATCTCTTTTCAATTTGTACCACGTACCGAATAAATTTTTCAAATTTTAATAATACCGGCTCCTCCACCAAGGCATAGAGTACATGAGAATAGGTAAAAATAGTTTTTCCCCATTTTCTAAGAAACGGTAAAAGCTATTTTAATGAAAAAAATATGGGACCACTTCGCTATCCCCCCAAACAGGATTCATTAAAATGGTCGAAATTCCTCGAGTCGTTACCGAGTAATCGGTGAACAAACATAAAAAAATTAATTTTAAAAAAAACATAGATACAGACGAATTGAAAATCTCTTCTTTTTGAAGTCGGTGAAAAATAAATGGGGACAACATAAGGTGGTAGTGTGTTTTTTCAAGAACTTTACACCTGGTCTTCATGATTAGTTATGAAGGCAAAATGCAAATATTGCAACCCTTACGACGCTTTTATATTGTTCTTTCTTACTATGTTGAGGTAACACGCTATTCTTCAGGCGTTTGATAATAAAGATTTTTCCAAGACATTTACTTTCCCGTTTAATTTATTTCCAATTTTTGACTAACCAGAAAGACTTGCTAATAACTCTGTTCAACTTTATACTCCTTCAATTACTTCATCTAATTTTTATGGCGTCCTTAAAAATAAATTACATCGCTAGCTTCGAATGAAAAACTCGTTTGTTTTACTTCCGGACACTTCAGTTATCGACAGTAAAGTTCTTGAGAAGGTCAAGGGTTCGCAGACGAGATAGGAATTTTTTTCTTCGGGTGATATTGACGTTCGTGTGATGGATGGTGTTTGGACGATGTAGGTAGTTTTTGTTAGTCAGCAAACAAGAAAACATTCGAGAAAATAATGCCTCGCAAGAAATGGGGAAGAAGTTTGGTTGCTGGATGGAGGAATTGTTGGGATAGTCTTGAAGGGAATTAATAAAGTATAAGTAATTATCTTTGTTCGTAAAGCTCAATTTGTGAAATGTGTTGCTAAACAGTTGAGAAATTAGAAAAACACTTTATTACCAAAAGGTATAAAAATGTATGTTGGTAAACTACTTTCAGTTGAAATGGTTTATGCGCTTTCTAATTCTTTCTTATTCACATGGGTTTTCTTTGCTCACGAATTCAGAAAAAAGATGAGATAAATTATTGGAAATCAAACTGTAGTAATTTTCAAACTCAATTTACTTGACAACCATTCCAAATATCGATTTGGATATAAATAATATTTTTTACGAAAAGTTGATAAGATTCTCGTCAGATTTATAAATTTGTAGAGTAAGACAACAGTCGGTGTACACTGTCGGTGACATGTAATGAAAAAATGAAGTTAAAAAAAATATTTAACTTTAGGCCATTCAAGGAAGCGTATCTGACGAGAACTTCATTCACGTTGAATGATATAGTTCTAAATATGTGGATATATATCTGTATGTATATTTACTTACGTGATTTGATATAAAACACTCGAACCACCTGTCAAGAGTATGGTATATGTTATAGCATAGTCTGCCTTCATATACTCAAATTACTCATTAGACGGTAGATGTCACCGACATCTATTAGGTTCAATACACTGACTGTTGTCTTACTGATGTGTATTACATTCAAGTAGAACTTGTCTTTCAAGGAAGCGTATCTGACGAGAACTCCTGGTTCGAAACGGCTGTCATACGTTGAATGATATAGTTCTAAATATGTGTATATATATCTGTATATATATTTACTTATGTGTTTTTATATAAAACACTCGAACCGTCTGTCAAGACTTTGGTATATGTTATAGTATAGTATGCCTTCATATACTTAAATTACTCATTAGACGGTATATGTCACCGACTTAGGTTCAATATATTGACTATTTTTTTGGCTAATTTTACTGAAATATTAAGCAAAATGAAGATGAAACAAATTTATTGACTGAAATATCCCTGCAGGGAGTGCATTATACCAAGAGAATTACAAATATGTTTTTTAGCTCAACTTTTGAATCACTATGTAGAGTGTAGATTTATCTAGCAGTTAGAAGATTTGTAGCTGTATTCCTTAACAAGAGGCATCTTTTGCAAATCGTTTATTTGCTGGCTCATCTCGATAGCTACACGTCTTATGGAAATACGTTTATTTGAATTAAGTATGGCACATAATATTCAAATTTACAAAATTGTCCTACACAAACCAACCAACTGTAAACTTTAACTACAAGTTATTAATAGCAGGTGTTTAAACGCCAATCCTGTATTACAGTCTCCATTCTTTTTGGCATACTATTTACCAAGCGACATTTTACTTTTTCAGGGACACCCGCCCATTATTCGAAAAGGTCTCTTCTTAATTCTTCTAGGGCCTCGGATGCCGGTGCCAACGCCCATTTTTTTCGAAGCATATCCCAGAGATGCTGAATCGGTTTAAGATCCGGGCTGTGAGCTGGCCATTCCAACCATTCTAGGTTTTCTTCGTCGAATTATCCTGTCTTACAGCTGCAGTATGAGGTATGCTGTTATACAGCATGAGAAAAAATTTTGCTGGTATTAAATTTTGGTGTGTGGTTACAACATGTGCTTCCAAAATTTAGAGCACACATTTTTTGGAATTAAGAGTACTGCTTTAAAGAGCGTACAGTTGGGTGCTTGGTTATGATACCACCCCAGGCCTTAATGAAACCGTCTTGAAAGTTCACTATTGCGCTAAAAGGATATTCGTCATACGTTTTTCTCGTTCGACTCCATTAAGTTCTCAAACGTCTGGAGACCTGAGACAGAACAAACCTATTTGCCTTATGCTCGCTTATAAGCTCCTGCTGGTTTGCAGATCTTCCGTAAAACGGTCTGCTTTGATAAGTTGATTTAACCTCCAAATACTATTTCATGGTTTTCTGGGCCGAGATGAAACACATTTTTGTAATTTTTGGCCTAATAACTTAAGAGCAGGGTAATTTTCAAACTCAATTCACTCGACAATCATTCCAAATATCGATTTGGACATCAATAATATTTTTTTACGAAAAATTGATAAGATTTTATAAATCTGTAGAGAACTGTAAAAAAATGAAATGAAAAAATACGGGCCGAAAACTTCATTCACCAACCGAATTAGGACGCTTATGATTTGCATCCCAAAAAACTAAGTAGCACAAGTTATTTAACGTAAAATATTATGTAAGACCTATAAATTTTTTTCGACCATTTTGTACATAACAGAAAAGAAGTAATTTTGTTTAAGCTCTTTTAAGATCATATAAGTGTGCGTTTTAGGGCATATGAGTCGGGACTTTTTGGCTTATTTTAACGAGTTCTATACATAGCAGAAGTTCGGAAAAATATTTTAGAAACACTCTATATAAAAATTTTCTATTGATATGGCAACCACAATGCATAAACAAGACAATCTAGTTTTTGCTGCATTGGATTTACAGATTTAGATAAAGCAGTCCTAGCTAACAAATGTTTGGCAAATTTAACTGGTTGCAGATGAGACTCAGGCGTTTACAGAGGTTTGTCTATAGCCATCAAAATTCCAACTGGTGCAGCATGTTGTTTGATAAAATGGAATATTTGAGAAATAAATGAGTAAAAAAGATTAGACTATGTAGACTATAGGTACAGTGTCAACATGGTAATCTGGTATAAAAATTTCTTTTAAGTTTACTCAACGTCTCAGGCGTGACTGATCTATTCGTAAGCTTGATTCGTCTTTTTAGGTCATCTAAGTTGAGGGTTTAGTTTTGTATACAGTACTTTTGACATATCCACACAAGAATTGTATTGGCAGGAACTTGTGAGTTTACTGCATCAGCATATAAGTTTGTAAAAAGATGGCAAGACATTATTTTGGAGCAGTTCTAAATGTCTCCAGTCAAGTTCCATCAAGAAAAAGGGACCTACGATATGATTTTCAACAATTCCTGCCCAAAATTAGCTTTTTCAGGACATCTGCGTATGTTTCTCTGCCATCCAGTGAGGATTCTCATTAGACCAATAGACCGCGAAGTGTGCTCCCATCAGAAAAGAAAACATCTTCTCACTGGATCACATTGTTATCTAACCTTACTATCATTTGTTCACCGAAATATGTTCTCCTATCGAAATCGTCTTTCATAAGCACCTGATTCGGCACCATTTTATAGAGATGAATTTTAATTTCCTTTAATACTCGAAAATTTGATGTGTGGGTACAGCTTTTCAACCAGAATTATGTTCGTTTTCATGAAACTCAAGCATAATATCCAATTTCGTTTTATCACTTAGAGCATTGGCAACTACGTTTTTATCTGTCTTACATGACAAAGCTGGCGAACTTGCTTTTCTATTTTGCTAATTGTTCCTTAGGATATAAGCGGCAAATAAGGAAAATTTTTGTGAAATAAGCGAGAAACTTGCATTTGTATCCTTGTGTTTTCTCCATAACCATCATTTTTAGAATTTTTATTTTGTGCTTTTATGGTAAATGAACCATTTTTTTGATAATATTACATACAGTTAACAAAATTCAAACGACAACAGCACTGACACTGACCACCACTCTCATGCAGGCAGACAACAAGATGCTATGTGTTTTGACGAAAATAAACAAAACTGTTTTTTTTTCAAGAGCTAAATGGTAATTAAGTGTTGTGTATAATGTAGCAAATTTTTGAAATAAATTAATTTTCTTTTTTTAATATTAACTTTTGTAATAAATCTAAACACAATTAATATTTCCGAAACAGTTGAAGATAGGTATATGACACTCTACACAAATTATGTCTGGAATTTGCTGGAGAATCAAAAAAATAGATAACATGCAGGGACTTGCGTTTAAAATAAGAAAGTTGGTATTGGTCACTGTCATATGACACACCATGTAAAATTTTTTTAGTTGAAAAAATGGACCTTCAAAAATACAAATCGACTTGTCCCAGCGTTTTTCCCTATAAGCCTTCCTTTATTCATTGTCGAATTTATTCCATATAGTTCTTCCACATTGTATATCGATTTTTGTTGCTAAACATATACGAATGTTTCTATTTTTAATCTGAAATTGCAAATTAGCTCGTTCAGGATTAGCAACAAGAGACACAAACAGTTTCCTAGCTTCATCCTTTTTCAAATGCCCATCTTGGCGACTTCGAAACAGTTCATGCAAATCGAGTGCAGGGACCCGAGACGGACCTAATTGTTATTCCAGTTGGAATTTTCTTACTCGATGACACTAGAATTACATTCGTTTTTCCAGTTGGCGATTTTCCTTCCGTATTTTTTCCATCTGCTTCCCCGGCTCTCCCGTCGCCCCCGCCGGGCCGTGTGTTGCTTTTTCGGCAGAGCGTTGTCGTGCCATTTGCGTGTCATTTGGTGAAAATTTTCCCCGGCGTTTTCTGCGGCCGTAATTAAATTTTTATGCAAATCATTTAATCGTCCGCAACTTGTGAATTAATAAAAGCAGAATGGAGATTTTGTGTTATCAAAGCTCGTGCTTGCAATCTTGCTGTTTAGAATCTTGTCCGAGCAATGTTTAAAAAAGAAATTACACCATGATAATGCATAATTAGAAATGATGTAGATCGAGGCAAATTTGTAGGCTTTCACAGGCTGTTTGCTGTAACTATAATTTACTTCTTAATTGTAAATTTTTGTTAATATTTTTTGCAATGTTAATACCCTGCCCCCGTTCCATTCGATTTCGAGATGTTGAAGTAAATCTAGATGTCCGTCTGTACAGTTCGCGTCTTCAAATTTAAACCTATATTCCCCATTTCTGCCCAATTTCGTCCATTACTGACCATAATCCTCTTTCTCTAATTTGACTTACGGACTTATAAGATCTTACTTAAATCAATGTAAACAATATGTATTTAACAATGTTTATTATCGAGACATTTATCTTTCAACAAGGGGAGTTCCCCAAAGATCAAATTTAGGACCACAATTTGTTCTTTCATTATTCATAAACGATTTATGCAGTGTTTCAGAGTGTAACAAATTGCTGTTTGCCGACTATTTAATATATATATATATATATATATATATATATATATATATATATATATGTTATATAAGTTATTCCGGTGTACAACAGTTCCCAAGCTGAGTCAGCATCGACGTGTCGTCTCAGGTTACCTTCGACGACGTACATCCGTGAGAACAGCATGCGACTTGACGTTTCAGCATTCTTATATTATATTGTTCATATTGCCTGTCTGCATTCATTATTACTTACAAAGTCTGTCTAGTTAGTACTAACACGTAATTTTGTCTATTTATTGTTATTAAGCCAAATTTTATGATTATTTGGCGAAACGTCATTAGTGATTTAAGTTTCATTAACGAAGTTTCACAGACGAACGGATGTACACCGGAATAAAGTCAAACCAAGAGAAATTTCCATCCGTGAAACAGTGTGATACACAACATATATATATATATATATATATATATATATATATATCGAGCTCTTCCCCAGAGGACTGCAATAAATTATAAAAGTAGATTGATGTGTTGCAAGACTGGTTTTGGTGTCTGAAGAGTCAATTTTATTTGAATATCTTATTGTATTGCTCTAAAAATACACCGGTGAAGCATTCGTATTCAATTAACCATATTTTACAGAGCGCAAAAATACCATCAATGATTTGGGAGTACATTTTGAAAATCAACTTAAGTTTAATGATCATATTAATATCACCATCAATTCCGATTTTCGTACTTATATATAGGACTTATATATCTCTGGAATTATTACAGAACTGTAAGGTGGATATTGCAGTTTTTATTTTTTTACAACTTCCGGAAGTAATGTCGATTTTAAAATTTGCAATGAAACACCCTATCTGTCTTTTATAAACTAGACAATAGTAACTTCAAAATTCGATGGTAGCTAAACTCGGTCAGATTTCATTTAGGCCTGATATAAACAAACTGGTAAGGATCATTGGCCAATCGGACAGCCAACAGCACTGCATAGTCGAATACACGTGCGTTTGTTTAAGGCAAATTAAATTTGAATCAAGTTTAGTAGTCCACGAAATGCAGATGTGACATATGCTAAGTTATTACTTTTTTTATTTGAGAAAATTGGATAGTTTTAAAAAATTTAAGGGAGGGACATCAAGAAGTTTTTGAACTTTTTATTGTTCCAATACAAAATCCCATTCAGTAGTGACGAAAAGTTTGCGAAGGTACGACACAAGTGAACAGTTAGTAATTTACCAAAAAGTGGAGTAACTAATGATCAAAATGTTGCTAATCTTTGGAAGAAAATCTCACTTATCCACTACCAACCTCGCCAATATGCTGGAATTAACCGTCATAGATATTAAGGCGAGAAAAATTGGCTGTGAACTCTCCGAAGACGATTTCGTTGCAATTTTATGAAACGCGAATAATTTTATAAGAAATGTCGTAGACAAGGCTAGTCAAGACATAACACTGGTCGCAAAGTCAGTACAAGAGGCTAAGAACATCTTTATAACAGAATCTTGGGACCCTTCTTCGTAGAAGAAACTTTAAACGGAGATTATTTACAGTTGGAGGCACAAGTTATTCCGGCATTGGAGGTAAATGGACAAGGTTTCAGTGTTACGCTCGCATTGGAGATCATTTAGATCCATCACGCTTACCTACTGTATTTTCTGTGGGGTTACTTAAAGTCTAAATGTATAGACCATTTTAGAATTCTGCTCAAGACTGAGAATTACTGCTAATGTTACTAGAGACCGACTTGCTTAATAAACGAGTACCTAAACCTAATGCATTAGGTTTAGTTAAGTTTCCACTTAGATTTAGTTAATAATTACGATATTTCTTTAAATATTAGATTTTTCCTTTCCTTAATTACCTAGGTATTGAAGTAAACAATATCACCATATATTCGCAATTGTTATCAGAATAAAATACTATACAGGGTGTTTCACCTATTTGTTCAATACAGGAAGTTCAATGGGAAACAAATAGGCAATCTACTGTATCCACCTGAGATTGCCAAGTAAGACAGAAATTTTTACAACCCCTCGGCATATCTGCCTTATCTGTGCGGAGGTGTCAAATGGATCACAATAAACACAAATGCGCAGATTTTTGATATTCCTAAACTTAAAATTAAGGGGACACTATCCACAAAAAGAAGTAACTGAACATACTTTGTTTCGTTAGCGAATCTTAGAAGCCAAGCATCAGTTAAAAGGTAGTGTGGATTTTCATGATTTGTTCCTCGACTGAACTCGAGACGAAATGATACATTTTTATGTAAAACACCAAAAATCAGTATATTGTTAAAATCCTCTTTATATTTAATGTGTTGAATTGCAAGTAAGACACGTATTATCTGTGCTATTTTTATGTGCAACTTACTTGATTTGAAAGAATTATTATTCTGTTTTTTATTTTGTCTATCCTTTATAGTTATTATGTATGTTAATTATGACGACATTACTGATATTAGAATTATATTATTATCTATTTTCGTAAGTGAATACGCCCATAATAATGTTTTTAGATTTTTATTTTAATTTAATATCTTTTATATTATGAATATCGTGCTCTTGCTACATGTTTGACGAAGTTTAAACTAAACTCTATGCACTGGATCTTCTTTGTTATTGTTTATTATTGTGCCTGTCAAGTAAATGTCCATTATCGCTCTTAGTGTGTTCTTAAACTGTGTGCTTTTGGTTTTATAATATGGACTATTACATACTTACATCGAATGGTTAGTTTAGTACGTATCCGCTGAAGAAATAAATAATAGAACAAAATTCGTTTAAAAAACATTACAAAAATGGCCACATGAAAATAGTCACTAAATATACGAATATTAAATTTGTCAACAACTAACTCATATCCTCCGATATGATTATTATCAAAAAAATTAATCAGTTTAATATAGTAATACACAATAAAACTAAAATTATGGCAGTATAAACAATATAAAAAACAAATGAAATACCAGAATGATTAGTTTCTCCACTGTTTTTGAGTAGTATTGCTACATCTAGTGATGCCTTTAGGGTATTTCAATTCATTCTATGGAATGTGCAAGTTTTGATCTTATTAAAAGTCCTGTTCGTCTATTTTGTTGACTATTACCTATTGAAATTTATGCTTTATAATCTTCAGCTACATGAAGTTGATATAGACTTTAGATTATTCTTGTAGGAAATTTTATTCTACAAAATAGCTGATACACAAAATTCAGACTAGCATTTCTCCACCATATCATTTGTTTTAGTCATAAAATTTCAAAGCAAGAAAACGGGAAAGACCTCTAACAATTTCGTTCCAATATTCACCGTTTGCCAACGCTGTACCTATATAATAATAAATGCTTATTTTGAAACAGCAGCAATTTAACCCAACTTAACGAATGGTTAGATTATGGAGAACGTTTCTAATCATTGATACAATATGGGCTTCTCTATGTAATTTCAAGGAAATATACATATTCAAATACTTTATTGTACCAGCAGTTATATTTATATTAAAATGGGACATGGGGAAAGTTAATTGTGACCTGGTGAAAATTTAGTAGCATATTTCGCAAACACCAATAAGCTGAAAATTGTATACTATATTCTATGCAAATCCGAGCCTGTAATATAAAATTTGTATTGTAAATAATGTAAATAACACAATAAAGCAAAACAGAGTTAAGCCGTTTTCAGTATAACAAAGTTTTATATTATTATCAACGATTCAACCATTTGTTCGTTTTACTGATAATAATTTAGTAAATAAAACATTTAAAAAAATATATAACCGACTTCCACCTATAACTAAAAAGCTAAAAATAATTATCACAAAATACAACTTTATCAAATAAATAACACATTCAATGTTGTTAGGTACCTACCCAGGAAGTAAAAAATGTAAACATTAAAAGCTGCTCATTCTGTACAAATTAATTACCTACCAATCTAGTATATTTTGAAGTCGGTGCCAAGCAAATCTAAAATACTTCATTGCCTACTTTTCTACAACTTCATCAAACTTGATTGTTGCTTGGCACCGACTTCAAAAATATACTAGATTGGTAGGTAATTAATTTGTACAGAATGAGCACCTTTTAATGTTTACACTTTTTACTTCCTGGGTAGGTCCTTAACAACATTGAAAGTGTTATTTATTTGCTAGAGTTGTATTGTGTTATAATTATTTTTAGCTTTTTAGTTATAGGTGGAAGTCGGTAATCTATTTTTTTTAAATGTTTTATTTTCAACTTTTTAGTAGTTTTGAACTCAGGTAGTTTTCATTCTATATTTTTATGTTCTATGTATAACCTTAATAGATAGAACCAGGTAACATTGGAAACCTCAACATTACACAATGATACATTTTCATTTGTATTGAAAGGTAAATGTTTACGAACAAAATAGTACTATTACGCGTTAACTTAATAAGCCCAAAATATACATATGCCTTATGGACCAGGCCATCTAACCTTTTTTCAAGTTTTTTTGACAACTCTGTATAACTATAGATAAATCGACTCCGTCCTATGTACCAACCATCATGTACATACGACTGGCCACGGACAAACATAAATTTGTTAGCTGCCTTCTGTAAACTATAGGACGGAGTAGAATCCATCCCATATTTACGGAGTCAAGTCCGTCCTATATTTCAACCACAGTATATAAATCCTTGTGGGCTACCCCATAAATTATTTCATTTTTAAAATTTTATATTATCGCCCTGTGTAACATTAATTCCTCTCCACACTTTCTGCAACTTCTTATGGGCTATAAAAGAAATAATTTTTTAATCACACTGTATACATATAATTCAACTCCAGCATATATTTCAACCATCCTGTATATGATTTTGCTTGTGTCCACATCATATAACAGTTTTTTAATCACCCTATATAATTTTAATTCCACCTTTTTTCCAACATTTTTGTACCACCAAACGTCCAGTTCACCTTATATTCCAACCATCCTGTATATACAGATGCCTACGGACCACTATCATTCTACTCCGTCCTATATTTCAATCTTCAGATAAATGCAACTCCTTCTATTACTTTACTTTGTGATTTTGTTTGCTATAACTAAACATCCTGTCTATAAACGCAGTTTAAAGATTGACATGTGTTGTCACTGAATTTTCTATTAGGCCGGGAGAATGTGACAACCAAAAGCATCGTCTTCACAAAATGGAAAAGTTTGCAATTAAATAGTATTTGCCTGGTATACAAACAAAACGAGCTTGGTACTCATTGATTTAAAGAGCCGAAAATAGTATGCTTTACTACCTATACGCTTGAGATGTACATAGAAAATTTTCCAATTCGCAATTAAAACTTCCAGTGCTTAAATTACCGCACTATTACGTTGGAATTAAAATATTTATGAGGACATGTCCGTTGTGCCATTTCGATGAAATTTTTAATAAGAATTTTGGAATTATCGGCGATTTTCTACAAAACTGCAAGTTGCACGTCGCAGAAAAGTATATGAGATCACCTAAGGATCTTCCTTAATAGATTAAACGTTAAAAAACTATACACATCCATAAGGAGTTATCGAAAAATCGACTAAAATATTAGGGATATTGGTCGATTTCTATGCACGCATGTGTTCATTCACAAATTTTATCACTTTACCAATAGAATTCTTTTCCAAAATTTGAAGTTTCACCAATCCGGATATATACTCTATTAAACAAGACCATATTCATTCAAAACGGTGCACCACAGGAGAAGAAATCATGTAACATACATACAAAAAAAATAAAAAAAGCGAAAAAAAAATACGCGACGAATTGATAACCTTCTCCTTTTTGGAAGTCGGTTAATTATTAGTACAATTCACCAAAATTAAACAAATTATTAGTTTTCTAACTAATTTAACTAATATTCTTTTTTTCAGGTGAACAAGAGCTGTTAGACTGTTAATAGTTATTGTAAGTACATAAAATAATTTGCAATATTTTTAATTAACATCACATATTGCTAAACTGCGTTTGTTTAAAAAAAATTTCGCTCCACCATCTGAGGTAATTAAAATTTGGGGAAATTACCATCTCTACTTGTACAAATAAACCCTTAACCTCTAGATCCTCAATTAGATCAAAACAGTGAGTGAAGGTATAAATCTGACCGAAAAAAGGATAAAGAATTATCAGATAAAATGTCTTGGTACTCAATCTCAATTACTTGTACCCTTATATAACCCTCTAAAAGCCTAGCGGTTATATACATGTTTAGCTCAAAATGCCCTAAATCCTCAAATTATAGTTTGAAAAGAGCTTTAATGAATGGGTTATATTTATTAGGATAGCAAGGCAGTGTGTAGTGCGTATTTGCATCATTTTGAAAGCCACAATGTTATATTAGTAAAATACTGAACAACTTAAAATTTTGTGTGTTTTAATTGCATTCAAATGTGGTTGTATTTGATGTTTGACGTTTAAAGGATTGTTTCGTTAGTTTAATATTTATCTTGATAGATTTGGGAAATTATGCTATGGAATTAGTTGTGTCAAATTATTCTTCTAATAAAAGATATTTTGCTAAGATGTAAATTTTATTTGTTATCCTTTAGAATGAGGGAGTTGAGGAGAAAGTCATAGAACAAACAGAACAAAACATAATCGGCGGGTTTACAACTTAGCTACAATTGAATTCCTAGAAAACAGTTATATTAAAAGAAAATCTATTCAGAATTCGATATTCCGTTTTACATTTATATTAAGAAATAGAAGAATCTGAAAGTCGCAGAGTCAGTTGTAGCTGAAATATATAGCTCGCCTTGGTTTTAAAAACATATTTAATTAAGGTTTGGATTTGTTTCAAGATTTCACTGGAGAAACCTATATTTATTAATGGCACCCTAAATCTAAAGTTGAACCCTAAAAATCTATAAGTACAGATTGTCCTTTTACCCTACAGAATGTATGCCTCACCTTTAAATAAGGGTTAAATAAATGATGTTTTCACTTATGAAAATTGACTTTACTAAAGGCAAAATAGAATAAACAAATGCAAAAAGATAGATTGTTTTTGAGGGAATCAGCCGAAAAATGAGCTTGAAGAACGGAACATGAAGAAAGAATTCAAAAGGAACACAAGAATTGAGAAAGTAGGAGAAATGAAATGGTGAAAAAAAGGATAAGCAAATGATAAATTTGCAAAAATGGAAGACGGAGTTGACATAGTAAAATAGATGTTTGAATTCTAATTTAAGACTTGAATATCGTTATCTATAGTTTAAGCTGAAATAAAAACAAGTGGATTAGAATGCAGTAAATATAAGATATGGGCATCTGTATAATCTGTCACGGAAGACATTCTTATGCTTATGTCAAACAAAAAGGTAACAAAGATAAAAATATATAAAGTTATTTGGTTATTTTTCGAAGTTTTGTGTTCAAAAATAAAAAATGCTGAGTGAAAATAACAAAGTTATTGAAAGTTAACTTTTATTGCTGTTAAGAAAATAATAAAAGTTAAATTGTTTGGTACTTTAGGTGGTATTTTATTACTACTACCCTGTCCGAAAGCTATTACCACTAACCCGATGTAAATTTGTAGCTCTTTTATGATAAAAATATTAACTGCTTGAAAAATTCTAATAAGTTTGTTCCTTTTCCCTTGGGAAGAGTTATAGTTTATTATTGTGTCAAATTCTGGTAATATAGCCCACAGATTTCAAGATATAACCGTTTTGCCTAAAATTGTTATAAGCCCTTCACTATGAGTATAAATAATTTAAACTGAGTTCTGAGATAAAGAGCAAATACAATTTCTGAGCTATTTGGGAAAATCCTGGTCCCACATTTTTATTATATTTATTTACGATTATTGGAAAACTATTGCACATTTTCTTCTAAATATCATCTCAAAGTATTTTAGCAAGACACTATATTAAAAATCGTCCGACTTTAATTAACACTTTTGACGACGTTAACTAACGTAAAAATAATCAAGAGCAGTTTAAAATAAATAAAAACTAAAAGGAGATAGCTTTGGATGGTCACACGTTTTTTTCTTTTGCTCAAAACTTTTACCTCGTAGGTGGCTTGCAATTTGTTAATTACATCCTTTTGCCATGAATATCAGGTGCATAAAATTATATCGTATTTTTCTATATCATAATTTTGTGTTTCATTTTCAAGCTCGTAAAAAATTAGATTAGCATGCTACGTCATATATTTATTATTCATTACCTCAGTCCCAGTTTAATGGCAAGCTACGGTCACGGTCTGGTCTGGCATTTGCACAAGTTGCGCTTTAGTTGCTCCTAGCTGTCCAGGTAGACGTTATTCTGGATTTGCCATTATTACGCGCGATGGTTTTGATTTGGCCTTGTCTGCCTACGTATAGCGATATGTCCGCAGGGTTAATTATAGCTGTTGTCAATAACTTTCGCAATATATTTTTGAAATCTATAGTGTTTTTAAGTAGGTACTCAAAATTTTTGATTTTCTGTCAGGTGAGTACACGGTGAGCCATCGGACTTTCGGTTAAGATAGCGGGGCAGCCGCATGTGCGCGTGTGATAGGTCCAAGGCTTCACTGTCCTGTATATAGTTTGTACATTATCCTCCATTTGTTATTTATTTTACGAACATCGTCATCGCAAGTGACAATTACAATCATTGCATAATCTAATTAATCACCAAATATTTTATGGACCCTAAGAATATTGGTTTATTTATTACTAGAGTCTGTTTTTCCCTCTACATTTTTACTCGGACTTAAAAGTTATAGTACGTTGGTGAAAAAAAGATTTTACATTTCAAAACTGGTAGATACCAGCCACTAGCCACTATTTATTGAGAAACCCTTAAAGAAGAAGAAGAAGACTGGGATTTATAAAAATATAATAATAATAGATAGAAAAAAGCTCTTCAAGTTAATCTAGAATTTTGTAATTTTCGTGGAAATATTTATTTGTTTATTTCTTAAAATGCTTACCCTGAGTGTTGTGAAAATTAATAAATAATTATAATTCTATGAAATAAACCATCTAAATAAATAAATTGATAGAGAATTGGTGAATGCGCCTGTCCCATTTTCGCATGTCGGAAGTACTATATGTTAGAAAGTTATTGTCTACTATATCTAAATTTTCATACAACGAATTAAAGTAGATTAATACCTAGCCAGATTTGATTACATGTTCCATGATTGCAAGTGAATATAATAAAAGCATGTTAAACATAGCATAATCCTTATATCTTACGGAAACCCTTAGAGAATCACTCTCATGTTTCTCCGACTGTAGTAGTTTATCTGGGAGAAAAATTTTAAAATTTGATACGAATACAGTTTGTGAACTAGTCATGTGAACATAACTTTACTAAATCCGATTTTGGAAGGTACTTCAGTACACACATTAGACAAAATTTCAATATACCTTATATCTGAAATTACACAACCAAATATTTTGAAAAAATTGGCCAATGGGCATTAAGACCCTTACTCTAAATTTACAGTGAAACCTGAACGAATATCCTTTTAGAAATTTGGCAGAGAAAAATATATGGAATAAAAAAACATAAAAAATATATTAATTGAATGGGCACATCATGAGGAAAACAAATAATATTTAATAAATTTGAAAATGTTTAGTTTAAAAAAATATTTAAATAAATATACATAAAATACTCAGTATGTCCTCGTTATTCTCGAATGTATTGAACTTTACTCATTATGTACAGAATTTAAAGAAAATTCTATTAATAGTTTTAGATGACAAATTAGAAACGGAAATGAAAATAAGTGCATCATATACAATATCACATAACAGCTCATTTTATGAATGCAAATTTATAACTTGAAACAGTTTAAAATGTGGAGATTAAAACACAAAATGTAGAGTAACCAAAGATTTTGAAAAATGCGACAAAGTTTTCAGGATAACTTTTCAAACAATATTAATTTTAGGGAAATATTGAAAAGTTAACGTCAAACAAAAGAACTCAATGTGAGAAATACAATTATATATTTTTTATTAAGTTAAAAATCTATCTATTTTAAAAGATATTAAAAAATATACATAATTAAAAGCCCGTCATTATATCTGAAACTATTACTTCTATAGTTCTGAAAAAATATGTAGAAATTGGGTGTGGCTCAAAGTTCCAGACCCCAGTGAAAATTCTAATTGCTTTATTTAAGTTTAAGTGGCAACTTAGTAAAACTAAAAGTTAACAAATATTGCATACAAAATTAAGGTTTCTGTGTGAAAATAGAACAAATATGTATATATTTCATAGTTATGAAATGTATGATGTAATAAATACTAAAGAATAGAGTCGAAAATGAACTCATTAATTTTAAGTACTGGGCCAGATTAGAAAATTTAGAAAATGATAACTTAAAGAAAAGATCTCCGTATAAGAAACACAACTATATTTATATTACATTTCGAACACAAATACATAAAAAATTCCAAAATATATAAAACCTAAAATATAAGGTCAAAAATAGTAAAAGAAAACATTAAAATTTACAACTAATATAAGAAGTTTAGAAATTATGTATTTCGGTCACAAAATAGGCAACAAAATACTGTAAATTAACAAAACACTGTTTAGTTTGAAACTGTTTATTGGAATACCTAGTTTAAGGCCGTAGTCAGCAGGAGGTTCAACTCCCTCTGAAATTTTGGATTGAAGATTCAATTTTAAAGAATTATAGAATACGTGAATAGTAAAATTACGTTTGTGGTCCTAATCTATCCTTCCATCTTCAAAAAAATATTTAGAGTAATTAACCGACCTCCTCCCCTCACAATTTCTGTCTACGGCCTTGGCCTAGTGAATTTACAAAGGGAACAGAAATCCGAAACTGTGTTTGACTCATCCGAATCCGAAGATTAGCTACTAGGTGAAGCAAGAAACTGTTATTGGCAGCTAGTATCTAGGAATTGGTTCCAGCGAATTCTAGGGAATTCCAACATGCAACGCAATGCACTTTCGTTGAGGAGATAAACTTGATAGTGATGCGAGTGTTTCTATTTTGAAGATAATCAAATAAGAACGTACAAAACTGTGACTGCTTACTCTCTTCGAGGTGTCATTCTTTTGTACACAAGACAATATATATCGTTTCTGGTCGGGAACCTTCATCAGTTGCGTTTCCCACAATAGAATGTCCTCTCGAACACTTATTTACGTATTTAATACATAACAGTAAATTTGTAGTCGCGAGATGGAAGACCGACATCTAGGATTTTCGGGGAAACTAGCACACAGAGTTTCATAATCTGGAGCCGTTCCATGTAATTGTGCGCAGTTGCGTACAAAAGAGTGACACTTCGAAGAGAGTATTCAATATTTCTGACAGGTGAAGGAACCAGAAAATTTTATCATGAATTTCTGCAATTACATGGAACGGCTCCAGATTAGGAACCTCTGTGTGGTAGTTTCCTCGCAAATACTAGATGTCGGTATTACATCTCGCGTCTACAAATTTACTGTGATTGCTTGTTATACATTGGCGGCAATACAAGTGTTTAGAGAAGGATAATTAAGTACACAACTTTAATAAAAGATAATGAAAAAATAATTGTACCAAATTAATAAGTTTCGGGTTGATAAAATAAAAATTATAGATCTGTGGTGCTTGGCATAGATGAATTTTATAAATCTTGAAGAATTCACATGCACAGAAAATGATATTCCAGATATATCTCCCATGGTATTCTTTTGTTCACTCCTAACGGTTTCAACTCATAACAACTCCATAACGTCATCGACCCCACGGGAAATAAACCAAAACTCCACATATTGCTCCTGTGAGCACGCAGCCACATTATACCACACTCCGCATCAACGCGATACGATCTAAAATATCGAAACGCCATCGAAATGGATTTGAGAAAAGTTTGATTGGAGGCTAAGTGCTATCTATGAACTTAAATTTGATTGGATGCGATAACAATGCCAACAAACCTTTTGAAAATTACTGTTGCACTGGGAAATATCTTTTATAATATCGTTTTGCTTCCATTTTCCATCTCTCTTTTCCCTTTGGTGGAGAAAATTCAATTCCCTTGATACGGAATCCACAAAGGAACGGAAATGTACTGAAAGTGTTAGAAGTTATATACATGTTAATTCCTGCATTCTCTTTGTTATCGCCGAGTTTATGCTAAGGAATTCATAAAGTGTCTTTATCATTGTTCTGTGCTTCAGTTACGAGCTGATTTTGTAGCAATTATTATTCTGCGGGCGAATTATTTTGATATTGTTTTCGTTTTTCATTAAAGTAATTGTTTGCAAGGGCTTGATTTATTCGCGAGATTATTTAGGCTGTGAAATGGGATTGTTCTGAATGGTTCAAGGTATTGATAAAACGAATGAGGCGCAGGTGGTAATTGTTTTAGTTTCAGGCCGGGGATTTTAGTCTGTTTTTGATATTAAATTTTGAATAAATTGCATCTCATAAAACTTTTAAAGAGTAATTAATACATTTTCAGTTGGTGACAGCTTAGGTGTTTACTAGACGAATATTATTTTTAATTTATTTTTCAATGGCGCTTCAAATTTCACTTATTTGTTAACGCTAACAGTTTTATAGCATAGACCATCTTTTACCCGCGCTCGTGTTGAAGACCTTAAATAAAGTGATTCAGTATATAAGTATTCCTACATACAATGAAGTTTCAAAAACCTGAAAAACCGATTTATTGAATTAATTTACTGCAAACAAAGGTTAAAATGTATTTCACTACATCAAAAATAAGTAATTTTAAATTCTAGCGATTCTCTAGAACAAAAATAAGTTGTTTTGAATTCTAAATTAAAAGATATATGTAACATGTTTTCAGAAAAGTTAAATATTTTAAATGAATTTGAAATTAATTTCATGATTACCTAATTTTTAATGACGTACTATGTAAACTTATACTGCTCTATGGAAACCAAACAGGAAGGTAGCAAATCATCTTCCATCAGAATGGGCATGGGATGAAAAAAGAATTAGGCTTTTATAAGTAGGAAAAAAAAACTGTTACAATTTATATTACAGATATTGATATATAAAGATGTATATCAATAAGTCAATCAAAATCCATTGGAAAAAGATTAAAACTTAAGCAAAGAATTTTCGCTCTATAATTTTCGTAACCCAGATAAGAACATCTAAATGTGTATTAACTAAATATTATACCTCTACTATATGATTTTACAATAAGTCTGTCTACTGTAATGCTATACAGGTTTGTTAACTGCCAATAAAAAACTAATGCTATGTAGCGATTTAACGCTCACCTTGACTCCTAACTTGCAACTATTAAATATACCATCTGATTTGATTTTGTCAATTTAACGGAATTTATGCATGCCAATAATGAAAATGGTACATGAAATTGATGTATAAAATTAATTAATAGCGACATATACCTAAAAAAAAGAAGTATATATACATATAATGGGTTTGGAACCCGAGATTATAAGATTAGCAGCCAAGCGCCTTACACACTCGTCAACTTTTTCTATTTTGTGATAGTTCTATAAGATAGTACATAGATGTCGCATTCAAACGAAACACCAGCGCCTTCACCGAGCGGATAACATACATGGATGTTTAGACAACAAAGCGAATATAAGCAAATGAGATTCTCTCCATAAGACTACCGCATCTATATTCGCTGTTATAAGTGACAAAATACCATATATAATAACAAAATATAGAACAAATCCAAACAGCTGAAGATATTGACAATAAAATATGAATTTGACCGTCGATAATACAGAATGAATTTTATTGCCGTTGAAGTTGCTAGAAATTCTGCCAAAATTCATATTTTTACTATCAGTGAAAAAAATCAAGAAAAATATATCTCGTTTCTATTACCTCTAAGAATATGTGTACAAAGTTTCATGATAATCAGTAGTTTTGGCGTGAAAGCGTAACAAACAAACTTACATTAATATTTATAATATTATTAGGGATAGTTCTCAGGATAATATTCAAAATAAAGAGCACGATTTGTTGATTTTGTTTGGTTAATTATTTATTATGGTTTTATGTCGGGATTTTGAAATGCTACTCGATCATTACCGGATTCTGGCTCGTCAGAAATTTTGGATAAAATCGACGCTGTCGTCAAGTAAGCGATAACAGCTTACGAAATCATACGTACCAACCTGAAAGTGCTTTGTAACAAATGCCAACAAGTGACAGAATTGTGGAAGTAAGACAAAGAAGCCATGGAAGGGGTTGAGCATCTGAGGCGGCTGTTGAAAAAGCAAAACTGCGAAAATACACGATCAGCGCACTTTTGTCGTATAGCAGAACTTCGGCAGCTAGTAGCCGGAAGTTCTTCACTTCTGGCTTAGAAAAGTTGAAATCATGGGTAAACTCCTACAAGACGTAAAACAACCTTTAACTCAACTTGTAGACCTAAACGAAGAACCTTCGTGGATTCTACAAAGAAGAGCTCAAACAATCGGAAGCCCAATAGTGATACCATACAAGTGTAGAAAAAACCCTTTGCACTATATATCCATTTACGAACCTTGAGCAAAGTTAAAATCTTCCAGCAGTCTCATCGTTTGAGCAGTAGAGTAGTCAAAATGAAGAGACTATTGTGGTCTGTCTGAACATCAACGCTTTTAACCTTTGCCAGATTCACCACAATCTGCACACAATGTCTTAAAAGCCAAACATGTAGCCAATTTTCCAGTGGCTTGGTCAATCTAGTGTTGTTCAATTCTATGACTAACTTGCATAACTAGTTGCTTTCAGGCATCATAGAAAGACTATGGAGAGGGTTTTCTCTCCTCCAATTTTTTTCCTGTAACAGATAAGTATTTAAAAATTATATATGTAGAACAAAGTGTAGTAAGGCAATTTCGTAAAATTGCCCGGATTACTGGCTGTCTGTACAGAGATTCTTCCTCATAGTTTTTCTGAGAGAAAGAGATGTCTATAAAATGATCAATCAGTATTCCTGTATATATGTAATGTATTGTATATTGTGTAATACCTCTGTATGGAGACGTCTCAATCCGAGTTGGAGTCGTTGTCAATCATTTAGTGTTGTTTTCGAGTTTTTTTTCTAAAAAATTTTCGCTTTGATTTTGAATTTGTTGTTTGTCAAAAAATTTGACACTACAATTTTGAAACGTGCACAATATACAATACATTACTTATATACAGGAATACGGTTGATCCATCTCTTTCTCTCAGAAAAACTGAAAAGTTCTGTGACAGCCAGTAATCCGGGCAATTTTACGAAATTGCCTTCTACACTTTGTTCTACATATACAATTTTTAAATACTTATCTGTTACAGGAAAAAATTTGGAGGAGAGAAAACCCAATGAATAGACAAAATAATTCAAGACCTCCTCAACAATCTTTTCGAAATCATAGAAAGACATCGACAATTCAAAAACAGAATGAACGCTTGCAAAGAAAAATCCTCACAGGTTTTCTAAGGATCCGAGGGGGTGTAGTATCCTGAAGAATTGATGCGGTTTGAATGTTTGTGCGGAGGAATTGGTTTGATATAGATTTCGGTTGTTCGAATTGGTATTTGATATTGTGAATAGAATTTCGTAATAGAACTATACTTTGTCCGGTAAGAATGCTAGAAATTGGGTGCGATGGGGTATAATGTTTAATGTGGAAATTAAGATAGATTCGAAGTAAATTTGTAAATTACTCGACGGGCTGGTTCCGGGTTCTGAGATACTTTCAAGAAATTAGGAAGAAGAAAAACTAAAAATGAAATATTTACAAGTCTAGATCGAAATCGAGTACTCAATCTGCCGGCTGTCCCATGTCGCACTAAACAACTGAGTAATGTTCTAATCGAACTTCTCTCTTCAATTTTTTTACCAAGACAGCAGTCGAAACTTAAAGAATTCACAATTACAGACGCGGTTTTCATCAGCAGGTTAGTCTAGTACATATTTATAATGTATGGAGGTCTCAAATAAATTAAATATACAGGGTGTAAACGGTTTGAGTGCAAAGATTTTGAAGAAGAATACTTCAGGCAAAAACAAATCAAAAAGCTTTATAACATTTTCTAAAATAAACTATAGTTTTGCCAAAAAGGACACATAAAATTAGAGTTTATGTAGCCCTTGCTACAGTGAATAATACAATAATTTCGATTTCAAAATGTCGGTAAACCTAAATATGTAAATACTCAATTGCTTATACATCTTTAATAGCCACATTAAAAATGAAAATTGATTATTTAAACTTGAAATATGCTTTTATAATTTAGTGTAAGTTTCAATAGATATGGCAAAGTGGAATTTTACTTTAACGACGACTGAGAGTTACGATTGTTTTTTGCAATCGATTCTTGTAAATAAGAATAGATAAACGGTAAAGTGAATTGAATGATATCTATTTGATGCTTCGTGGTTTGCTTTCCATTTAATATATTTTTTAAATAAATAAAATCGGTTGTGATTAGTGTGTAAGTTCGAAAATAAGAATAGTGCGACAGTATTTATTTGTGATAAATAATGGCCGATTATACAATTAGGAGACATGCTCTTAATTTATGGGGAAAGCAGACGTAATTGCAGAATAGCAAGAATGTTATACAGCGAAAGGCTGTGAATAATCCGTTGTTTCAGCTCAGTTCTATCAGTATAATAAATTCGGTAAGTAGGATTACATATTTACTTGTCTAATATAAATAATATTAATTAAATCAGTAATAATGACTCTTCGAATAATTTAACTGGTAAAAAACTACATCTACAGATGTCTTGAGTTGAATGTCATATTTACCCAACTTTGTATAATTGCATAAAAGAAACCGCCAAATACAAATTCTAATTGCAATACCTTGTATTAAAAACGTAAATATTTTCAACAAAATATTTCATACATTTTTATTTAATTCTAAGGTCAATATCATCAGTCAATACAAAAACACAGGTTTTTTGTCGGCGTAGTCATTCCTTTATTATTCGCGCTAAGAGTGAATTTCCTTCGAACGCGAGCGACGTTGCCGGATTGACAATAATTTACTTAATATGTTTTAGGGATTTTCTTGGTTATTAAGGCCTACTGACCATAGTGGTATAAGAGTTTTTTGTTTAATTTGGTGTATACTACCTCCACCTAAAATATACGCACTCAAACTATTTACACCCTGTATATAGATAGATAAAATTCATCCTTACAAATATAATTTCAATTGAAATAACAAAGCTAGAGTGAACTGACGCACGCGGGATCGACGGTAAAATGACGACGTTTAGATACAGTCACACCTGCCCTCATAAGGCCAGAACATATAATTCTCGTTTCAGGCTGCTCCCGGATCTAGTTACTCGAAAATTATGGTTAAGGATAATATCAAACGTTCTGTGTAAGCACTGCTCCGAAACAGTCAAATTACAAAAATTTCCACATACTTTTCGCTAGCAATTTTCGGCAGTAAAAGACTTGATACATAAACAAAACATACATTTGTAGACTCTCTTCAGGAAACCTCAAAACGAGTAATTGTGTTAGTAGAATGGTAAATGTACTTACGTCGACCCCTCCAATCTTCGCCTTTTTTGCTAAAAGAATTGCCTGAGGCACTCTCTATTTCCCATCCGGGCGCAAACCTAAAATTAATTTTATTACAAGCTCTAATCCTTTAATCCAATTGCCATCTTGCAAAGGAAAGAAAAAAATTAATCCCATTTCCTTTCGAATAAAAATCGTCAAGAGAACGAGAAAATGCGATATAATTAATTAAGTGGATTTTGGGAAATCCGAGAAAAACAATCCTCCATGAAAAATGTAACAAAATGATTCCAGCTTGTTTACAGAAACTCGTTATGAGGAAATCTTAGATCTTAAAGAATGATATTTACAAATCAAAACTGGGAATTACTGAACTCGTGGAAGAATTTTGCAAATATATCTTATTTCTATTTCATACAAGATGTTTTTGCCACATATTTAGATAGAATATGCAGACGACATTTTCCTGACATGTTTGCGATTTGCTGCAAAATTTCCAGCGTCTGAATAAACACAATCAAAATTTCACGAAATGTTTGTCAAAGTAGAAAGTTGAGAATTTGCTCAATCATAAATGAAAAGGAGTTCCAAATTTCTCAAACAATGTACTTAGAAAAGTATATATGCAAGGTCTACAAAAGTTTCAAACTAAACTGGTGTAAATGAACTACGTAATAGAATGTATAATATAATCCAAGTATGAAAACAAGAGATCAGCAGAAAGAAATGAGCAGCAAAAAATGTTTACATCGAAAATGTAATAATAGACAAAAGTATTCGTTATCTGTCAATGTAGTTGTCACTGAATAAGATATCACATTAATACACCAGTTTATAGAGCAAAATTTAACTCATTTCGGACAAAAATTCGACAGCAATTCACTTATAACATCACATCAGTAACAGTTTATAGATAACTATTGCTAAGATTTTATCACCAAACTCGTAGAAGTAACCTATTTAAATAATAAAAGCCAACAAAAATACAATCTTCTAGAGATTTTTATTTATAAAATGAAAAGGAATGAATGAATCGTAATGCCCTCTACAGAAAAGTTGTACAGAATCAGAAATACATACTTCTTAATCAGCTGATACTACAACTGCAATTTCTACAAATTACGTTTTTTTGAAAACTGTACGACGCGTTTCGACTAATGTCTTTGTCAAGGAACTAGACCTAGTCTAGTAGTATCAGTTAATTATTATAATGAATTTCCAACAAGTATCGGCCGAATCAATTCAGTTCTTAATCAGCGTTTATTTATATTGATTGGATCATTTTTTACTGAGTAAACTCAGAAAAACCAGTCAAAAGCGGAGTTTTTACCTTTCTGGTAACCAATATTGGAATATTAGTCAAAACGATAGTGTATGACACTAAGTTTATATAGGCTGAAGATGGATACTATTGGATAAGTAGTTTTGAACAATTTGAATTTAAATAATTTAGAGAGCTATTTTGCGCATTCCACCGTATTAACGAGACTTGTCCGAACAGGATATACTAAAGATATTTTGAAAGTTCATAAATCCCACTTCAATTTGTCTATCTTGGTTTTTCGCTATAATGCCGAGAATTTGGTTTAAAATAATAGTAAACATTGCAATATATATACGAATATGCGACAGCCAGCCAGCGGTGCAATAGATCTAGAATTCTCTTAAGGTGGGGACACAAGATGAAAATTATGGAAAGTTGTATTATTATATGTTTTTTCTCAACAGTTTATAGGGTTTTATTTACATAACTATTGCCTGCTCATATTGGTATATTTTTTCATTGGTTTAGAAAGTTAATGGTTACCCGTATACCGTTTACTGATATTAATTAAATGGCGTTAATTTACTGACTGGATCCGCTACTGTCAAAACCTCGTTTTAGCCAAATTTCAAAAGGAGTATTAATGCATTTTACGGCACTATGACAGAAATCCAAAATATACGAAGTGAAATGAATGTTATAGGCTTCAAAGTATATTTTGCATATCGCTATCAAACTATCGATAGGTCCGGCAAAATATTTATACAAATTATTTAAATTACAATTCTGCAAGATCTACTAAACGTATAATATCGACCTTCAGCGTTATTAATCTCAAAGTTATAAGCTATCACTAGAAGGCAGATTAAGGTTCCAGATGTTATTGCAACCACGTTATGAATTTTTCAAAATTACTCACTTTACATCGGTTTTTCCATCATTTCTTTATGAAAAATGCTTCGATCAAAATTTATAAACATTCATTTTGAAGATTTTCTCATTTTCTGCAATTTTTCTGTTGACTGCATTATGAACAGATCATTACTTTTTACACTATAAGCAAGGAACGAAAATAACTCATAATTAACTTCTACGAGTTTGCTGTTAAAATTATGTCACCTAAAAATCTCTATTGACTAGTGTATAATTATAATTTTTGCACACGTAGTAGGACCGACGACAATAGATTAATGTGTGAATTGTCTTCTAATACGATTGTCAGAAAAAAAAACAGTTTGCAGCGTATGTATAGAAAATCTTTAAACATTGCTCTTCTTTATCAAAATGAAGCATTTATAGATTATGACAATAAGCACCTATTCCACATACTTTTAAGTATCTGACGTTTCTGTTTTTTTTTTGTGCTGAAAATTTGAGAAAAAATAAATAGAAAGAAAATTACATCAGAGCTTTTAAAAAATATTGTATAAATTAAAGGTATTAAAACATTTGTGAAATTAATAGTCTGTTCAAAAAATATGTAGCACATTCACGGATAAACAATTGAACTCATGCCGAAACGTATGTATAAAATTACAAATACTATAATAGGTCACATAAAATGATGTAAAGCATAAAAATAACACTATCTGTAACACATAAACCGTATTTCAATTCCTATCAAAAAGATTACAATTAGCAAGGGGGTGTCTAATATCCTTAATCCTTACGTTACCATTTTATATATGTTTTATAATATCTTACTTTCATTTCTAGCCTCACACAATTTAAACCCGCTACAAGTTTCCTTTAATTTATATCTTATAGAAGATGAAATGTATCTTGTGTAAATAAAATTATGGGACCTAACTAGCCATATAAATATTAAAATGTTCATCAACATCATTTACTAAACTATACCTTAACATTAGATTTTTTCCTATAAAAATTGACCAAATACTTATATAGCTTGTGATCACTAATGAAATGTTTATCAGAAATCTTCTCATGACGAATCACGACATAAATGTTGCTACCTATAGTTCCTACCTATAGTTCCTACAGAAATATTCAGCATGCTTCTGTAAACCATCTATTGTTTGTTAAGCTCAATTTGCCAGTCAATCTCCAATTTTTTTATAGATAACCACCTCCTCGAGCATAGTCACGTCACTGAATGGGGTGCATGTACACAGATCTTAATATAATATGCGTCTTCTCGATTTTACACCTAGCCTACAGCCAATGCCATGACAATCGATATCCTGGGTAACTCCAAAAACAAGTTACATTTTCTACCAATTTGAAACAAATTTTCAATTCCAACTAGTTTTGTTTACTGAAACATTTGTATTTACTTAGTTGAAATAAAAACAATTTGATAAACTACCAATAATTCGTTTTTTCAATAAAAAATAATTTGGTCAAGTGCGAGTTGGACTCGCATACTAAGGGTTCCGTAGTACCTTCAAGATTTTAATATTCCAGTTTCAGACAAACAGGGAATGAGTGCATTTTCATATATTTACCCTAATATCTTTTAAAGGAAGATTTTTTAATTTATAAAAAATTTACATTTTCATTTTCCACAGATAGACTTTTTATTGTATCTGCTTCAGGATTCGCTTGATTTTTATCAGAATATATATATATATATATATATATATATATATATATATATATATATGTATTTAATTTTCTAATAATTAATTAATTAATAATTAACATTACAGTTTTATTTTACTAATAAACTTTCAGAGAACCCTTTTATAATCTTCTGTCTGAATTTTAAGGCTCTGTAGATTGGAAGATAAAGGGCACAATATGTGAAGTTTTAAATTATTTTAAAATACAAATAAAATATATATCAGTATTAGGGGGTTTCTTCTTATTTTTCAGTAAAGTTCATACGATGGGCTGCACCTCTATTTCTTTTTCAAAATTTTGCATCTTATAATTTCTGCGATAATAGGTGAATGGTAATTATTTAATATTTTTGTTAATAACTTTTAAATAATTTATTTTAAAAATATTAAAAAAAACTAATTTGTATTCGTCATAATGAGCCCTTTGATTTGATATTTTACTTGATCCATTAGAAACAATTATAATTGGGCTGAATAATTTTTTTTATAATTTTGTTAATATCTTTTAATTAATTTATTTTAAAAATATGAAAAAAAATATATTTGTTTTCGTCATAATGAGCCCTTTCATTTGATATATAACATAGAAACAATTTTAATTTTATATTTTCCATTTAATAATGTAATTTGCCTCCAAAAATTAAAAGTAGACGTTTCTCCTTATTTTTTCAAAACTTTACGTTTTGTAGTTTCGGAGATAAGGGGGGGGATAGGTAAATTTTGGATATTTTCGTTAATAACTTTTTAACTATTTTTTTAATGTGAAAAAAAATATTTTTTTGTTCCTCAGAATGGGACCTTTCATTTTATGTATTACATGATGCGTTTGAAAAAATAAATTATTAAATATTCATTTTATTTTATAATTTGCCCCCCAAAATTAATATTAATGGTTTCTTTTTAATTTTAAGCTCAGTGGTTTCGGAGACGGTCGATTTTTTTAGTTTTTTCCCTAGAAGTACCCCTAAAATCAAAATTTCTTCTTTACCAAACTATACATTGATACCAATTTTCAACCTCTTCCGTCCAGTAGTTTAGGAGAAAATTGCTGTGATGTGATAGACGCAGAAATCCGAAGTGATATTATAAGGGTATCCGTATTTCGTATATACGGACCCTAACAACAACATATTGCATTTAATGGAACTGTCATTTATCAGGTAAATATGAATACAAACAACAAAGAAATAGGATTTTGAATTAATAAAAAAAAATCAGGGGCAAAATTTCAATATTTGAAAAAACTTATACTTGGAGGTTATATTGCTTATTATGTTCATGAAAATCATAATGGAAACATTAATAGTGTAGCTTCTTGAGTGAACAAGTTCACAATTTCGGGAAAAACAAACATAATTTTCAGGAATATTTCACAGGGATTGTATTACTTCGAGGTTCGACCTCTTCCTCGAATTTTTCTTGAAATGACAGTATGTTCCGCGTCTGTTTGTGATTTACCAGGCCCCATTACAATTTTTTTATAAAATCGTCTCTTGGGATTTTCTTCTTTGGATGATTTGATTCCTATATGCAATAGTGTTGGAATATTACTTTGTTTCTGGTTACTATACATTGTTCACACAATTTATTACCTAGACCTACATCGATCTTTCATTTGTAGTAGAAAGTATTTATTTCTGTTAATTTGGAGTGCTGTGTTTAATGTGCTCTAGTTTTCCTTGCTACATAGGAAACGATTGTACAATTTTCCAATACGCCCGACTTTATAGTTTTTCTTCTCTATATTTGTTCTACTTTCATAGATAATGAGACAGGCAGACCATTACAACTTTTTAATATGATCTGTTACAGAAAAGAAGTGGGGAGTCAAATTCCTAATGAGCAGTGAAAACCAATAAGTTTTCATTACTTTTTACAGAAGCTATGTTCGATGTATTTTTATACTGTCAATTTCATACCATTGAGCTCATTCAACTGAGCTTAGGAAAATCTTGAAACTATTTATCATCGTATCATATCATTTAAGCATGTATAAGGCTATTTATATGGCTGCCAGATTACCCTTACAGGCATTGACGCCACCTGACATACTATTCAAAAGATCTGAATGTCGACAAATTCTTGCACCATAAACTGCTGAAGCTTCTCTACTTTTCTTATCGGACCAATAATTCAACCTTTTTTGGTTTAAATACCTCATACTAACTTTACAATCCTTAAAATAAATTAACAGTGGCTCACTGAGATGAATGATATCTTTACATCACCTTCAACATTTATTGTAACAATAAAAAACCTGCTCCTACAAAATTACCTCGTCTTTGTCATAAGATCTACGGCAGGATAAAAATTCATGTCGAGAACTCTGGAAAAACACCTTCCCATTTGTCAGGGATCCTCCTAAATCCCCGAAAAAGAATAACTGACATCTCTAGGAATAATAATGAGCTTGGATATCGGGCAGAAGACAAAGAGACTATGAGGTATATTTGGCGTGGACTTATCAATATCTGGATACATCTATATGTGACGACAGCACGTAAGTCTCTACAATATATGGAAGATACAATCAAATTTCTTTATATAATAGAGTTATTTGTGAATCTTTTTCTAGCAATAGTTTATTATTAAAAGTCATTTCATAGAAATATTTTATTATAAGGTTTAGTTTACGTTGTTCTTCTTTAAAATGTTCAAATACTGTTCCCTATTTATTCCTGTTTTATAACTGGTTACCTCAAAAAAAGTATTTTTGTGATCGGCTTCAACGAGTTTACGACTAGTCATTTAAAGTATATCCTCATAAATGTAACCTGTTGAAACTGTGGATAACGGTTAGCATCTGATCCGTTGAAAATTAGTCAACTAAATTTGTTTTAATTTACAAATTGTTAAAAAACTTGTTCAAATATAACTGGTTACAGGTTCCAAGACTTTACTTTTGAGATACAAGAAGAAATCTTACAACCCTTTGATTCAATTTTTGGTCGCTTTGGCTGTAGGAACTTTAGCCGGAGACGCACTTTGACATTTACTTCCTCACGCTATGACCCCACATCACCATCATCATAGTAACTCAGCACGTAATGACGATCATACTTCACATGATGAAAACACTGTGAAAGGCTGTGTTGCGATGTTGGGGTGAACGTTTTTCTTTATTATGGAGAAATTGATTGTATTTGCCGGTAAATGGAGAAAAGGGTGAAAAGGACATGGTCGTTACCGTTTTGAACGACAGAAGAGAAAGTTTAAACCAGACGTCTTATGTGGGTGACAAATAAAACTCCCTTATCAGTATGACGAGGTACCCGGGTACCTTCATACAGTTTATACGTAATGTAAACAATCAAGATCTGCTTCTACGTTACACATACTTTGAATATTATTATTTTAGTTAAACTAAACAGTTGACGATCTGTGGCGGTTAAAGCGGAGAAGGGGTTGTAAATGTTTATCGGATCGGCCGCATATATGATTTACTTGGAAAATAACACACAATTTGTCTCGAGTGACAGACGTAGAAAGTTTTTGAAATCATTGAGTCTACCACTTTGTGGTAAAAATATAGAACAAATATACAAAAATTGCACTGTGACATCAAAATTACATGTGAGATCTCCAATGCTTGGCCATGAACTAAGGATTTCGATTTTTTCTAGATCTACAAGTCAAATGTCAGACTAGATGAGATTCTACAAGGCGTGTTGCAGCCGTCAGAAGTTGCTACATATACAGAGAACTCAAACGCAAGCAAAGAAAAACACGAAACTGCAGAAAACAAGTTTTTGATGAAGCTGTGCTAATTCTGTATAAACAAAGAATTTTTAATTTTTATAGAGATAAATCATTATAGCAAATGTTTATTATCTCATTTTTGTACGAACCTATAAATACTTACCCGGGTACCTTTTCACGCTATTGCGAGTTAAAAATTTGTTTTGGTTTCTACAAAACCTTCTGAATAGTTGACTGAGTCAATACAATAAAAAATATATAATTTATAAACAGTTAAGAGCTCTCAGGAAATCACAGCTACCTACGGGGCGTTAAACATACTTTTCGTAAAATTTGAAAATGCTAAATTTACCCGGGTACCTCGTCACTCACATAAAGGTTAAACTAATTCAGAAATAAGAAATTTTGACTTGAAAGTCTATTTTATTTCTTTATTTTATTTAAATCAGGAATTCCAATTTTCAATTACTTCTCAAATTATAAAAATCTTTTAATTTTTGATAGGAAGAAATTGCCTTACAACTTTAACTGCTAAAATAATAGTCTGCATGTTCATTCTTTACTTAAAGAAGGGATTAAATATTAGCACATACTTTTGTACCTTAACACCCTACTTTTGTTTTTAAAAATTCAACGCAGGCACAAGTTGTTAGTTTCATTGAGTTAAAGAACTTTGCAGTTTAAATTATCATTTCTATATACAATTTCTAATATATCGAAAATGCATTTTGCCTGGCAGATGCAAATTAAGCTAACAGTATTTTTGATATTTAAAAAAAATCCAGCTAAACTCAGAAGTAAATAGAAAGATGGGACCTAATTTACTTTGAGTTGCTATAGTGACAATAAAATGATAAAAGTGGATTTAAACTTGCATCGTCTTGAATTTGGTTGGTCCCACAAGGTGTTGATAGCCTATCCAACGCTACTGAAATGTAGTGAAATCAAATAGTTCAAAATATTAAAACCCAGGAAAACTTGTGGCAGCAGTTAATATAGTTTTCTACTTGCAGGCAAAAAAGTAATGAAATTGTTTTGCTATAGGTACAGTGTCAATATTTAATTTTAATTTAATTTGAGGGAGTGAGAAGGGAAGAGAGGGGGAAAACGGGGACAGACAGCTGCTACTACCTGTACTGCAATGAACCCAGAAAAAAAGAATAACTCAGACTCGATCGGTTGCAATTTTGGACTATAATCTCCTAGGAGTTAAAAGTGAAATCAATCAAATTGGTGATCTGAATCATATCGACATAAACCCGAATATTTGGTTAAGCAATATTGCTGTATGAAATTTTGACAGTTATAGTCAGTTTTTTGACATACACAAAGACCTGTGCAGCTCAACGAGTATTCAAAGAATATGACACACCTATTAAATATAATAATAGACATCGACTCAAGATCTGAACCGTCACCACAACAGAGGAAAAAATTGACAAAAGAAAATCCCAGTGAACAGGCATAAAGAAAATTCTATAATCAAAGGGACCAAAAAAAATTACTTACGTTCAGGTTTCTAAGATGAACGTTCTTTGAAGGAACCATCTTTTCAAATCCAAGATGGCAATTTCACTAGATAGCCCCTTTATCAGAAATTTGAAAATAATTTCCAGAATGTCTTTATGCAGATATTTCTTCAGTACAGTATTTTTCACTAGCATCATGTATACAGGAACACCAGTTAGGAGTTAAAACGTCTCCAAAACATAGAAAAAATTGACAAACAAACCCCACTGAATAGACACAATGAAAATTGTATAACTAAAGTGAACCAAAAAAACTCATTTACTTCAGTTATGTAAGATGGACGCTGTTTGGACGAACCACGTCTTCAACTTACAGATGGTGATTTCAGTAGACAGCGACTTTATCCGAAACTTAGGAATAGCTTCCAGCATTTCTCTATTCAGATTCAGGTTATACAGGAAGACTTGTTGTTGCTATTGTAAACAATTTTTCCTTTTCAAATAGTACTAGTTTAACAATATTTATTTTTGTCAAAAATATTCCTTTTAAGTCTACTATACCAGATGTGTGTCATTATAATAAATTATGAAAACCACTGCTAGTTCGAGTATTCAGTTGTTACATATATAGTGCAACAGTCCTCCTAAAACTACGGGTCAAATAAGGAATGTAAAATAGCAAATTCAGATGCACTGATCTCCAATAACTTGGACAAACGGACGAAACAAATGTTGGTCGAAGTCTGAATACCAAAACGAGCTCAATATCTCGTTGTGAGCTCCTGTCTTAATTCGTTTTCGATTAGTCGGGCTGTTCACAATGCTTCCTTAGTTAACGAAGGATGGTTTCCCGAGATATCACCAATCAGCCGTTCGCTCAATTTCTATTGCCTTCCCCAATATTCGCGTCAATTTCCTAATAGGACGAGGACTATGAACCCTTATGTGGGAAACTAATTTAAGTTTGAAGACGAACGCCTACAGTTGTTAAATTGAATTATGTTTCATCCTTTTGCTCAACAAAGGATTTTACTCATATGTTTATGAAAACAGAGGATATGAAGCGGAGGAAACTGTCTCGACTACAGATACTGCTCCAGGCGTTGCCAAAAATTTTGATGCCCCTCTCTCCCTTGAATTATCCTTTAACATTATGTTTACGAATCAAGTAGCTTATTTATTGTTTGAGAATGTACATGATTATTCCTTTGTTCTTGAGACTGTCTTTCCTTACTGGTTTTCTTTGACGACTAACATAAAAAATAGTATAAAATTCTGTTTCAGCAAATCGCAACAGGGTAGCAGAGAAATACTATTCATTATTTTTAGAAATGTCAAAGGACAGTCAAATAAATATTTTATAAGTTATATTTAAAAAAGAACCGACTTCAACTGACATAAAATAAGAACCGTTTAAAAACAGTGTGGAATCAATCACTATTTTCTGACATATATGTTCTATTTTAATTTGATGTAACAGTATTTTTGCTATTCCTTTTTAAAAAGTTTCCAGCTAAACTCAGTAAAGTATTTTAGAGTAACTAAAAATATGTGACCCGAGTTGCAATTAGTGATAATAGAATTTTAAAACAACTTGCATCGTTTTGAATTTGGTTGGTCCCCCAAGGTACATTTCTATTGATCATTTTAGCGTATTCTTATCTCTTTCTCTCTCTGTCTGTTTCTCTCTATCTCTCACTCTTTCTCCCTCTCTCTCTCTCTCTCTCTCTCTAATTTGCTGGTGGGGCATGAAGAAGAAGACGTTGCGCTGCAAAAAAGCAAGCAGGTCTCACTGTGGAAGGTTACTGCTATTAATAGTAGGTTTCAGTTGCTATTTTCAGAATCACTGGTGTAGTTGAACTACATGTTCTGCCCAATAATCAGTCGCTTCACAAAGCACTGTTTCAACAAGACAAAGCACAAATGCATTCAGTCAGTTGTAGTCTTGGGCACAATGATCTTCCGTGCTTTGAACCATTGAACATATATAGGACATTGTTGGTAGAAGACCGGAAAATTGACTTCACTGCCTAGAATAAACTCTAGCGGCACTTGTCACTAGTAGAGAATCGAGAGACTGTGTGAAGTATCTTAGTCTCGTCTCTTAGAGAAGTTACTTTTAAGAGAAACACTTGACTTTAAAAATTAAATGCAAAAATAAAATTAAATTAATTAGTGAGGGAAAAATTAGTACTTCTTATAGTTTCTGTTTATGGATTTGTTGGGAATAACACCACACTTCTAGAAAATTCTATAAAGTTCTGTAAATTCTAAACGATTCCAGGTCTAGGTCAGACCTCATTTACAATAAAGCAATTCCTCTGCCAAAATTGATAACGGAGTTTGACCTTCATACCGAAACGTTTTGGAATTTTTTATACTGTATATTCCCATTTACAGTGTTGGAAAATAATGACATTTTTTTATCTGCATACGTTTATATATACAGTGTGGAACAGCCATTTGGAATAAATTCAATAACGAATAAAGGAGGGCATGTAGGGAAAAATGGTTTTTAAATTGGCATTATTAAAACAAAAAAATGTGTGTCATATCACAGAGATCAATATCAACTTTTTGTATATTTTTTTTTTCTTGGAATTTCTAGATATAATTCATGTACAATGTCCTACACCTATCTTCAACTGTTTCGGGAATATTAAGTGTTTTCAAATTTATCACAAAAATTAACATTAAAAAAGAAAATTATTATTATGTTCAAAACGCGAGAACGTTTGGTAATATGCTAATCTGGCATAGAAATGTCTTATAATATTACTCAACATCTCAGGCGTGACTGATCTGATCGCAGGCATGATTCGTCTTTTTAGGTCGTCTGAGTTGAGGGTTTAGTTTTGTATATAGTACTTTTGACATATACCCACAAAAAGTAGTCCAATGGCCTCAAATCGTGCTGCCCGTTCTATCGATCTCGCCTCCCAATTCCTCTATATGGAAAAATTTGGTTCAGGTACTGCTCGACATTGATTTCCTAATGGGGCGGTGCTCCATCTTCCTGAATCCATATTGTATTGACAGGATCTTTTGGGTTTACTTGAGTTTGTCAAAGTTGGCAAGACATTATTTTGGAGCAGTTCTAAATATTTATCTCCATTCAAGTTGCCATCTATGAAAATGGGACCTACTATATGATTTCCAACAATTTCTGCACAAACATCAACTTTTTCAGCATATTGCTTATGTTTCTTTGTCAAACAGTAAGGATGCTCATTAGATCAATAGCGGCAATTTTGAGGATTAACATGACCGTGAAGTGTAAATGTGCTCTTATTAGAAAACAAAACATCTTCTAATTGGATCACATTGTTATCTACCCTTGCCATCATTTTTTTACAGAAATACCTTATTCTATATTATATATATTTTATAGGGATGCATTTTACTTTCCTTTAATACTTGGAATAATTGATGTGTGGCTAACGTTGAACAGTGGGACTGCTTTTCGACCAGAATTTTATGGGTTTTCTTGAAATTCAAGCACAATATCCAATTTCGTATTATTAGTTAGAGCATTGGCAGCTACTTTTTTATATGTCTGATATGTCCAAGCAGCAAATTTGAAAAATTTTCGTGAAGTAAGCTTCCATTTGTGGCCGTGTGATATCTCCATAACCAATCAGAGGTGGAATGGTTACTTTGTGCATTTCTGTTAAGTGAAACATTTTTCTGATTTTATTACCTACAGTTAACGAAATTCAAACGACAATAGCACTGACAGTTATCACCACTGTCATGCAGGCAGACAAGATGCTAAGGCTATGAGTTTTAGCGAAAATAAACAAAACTGTTTTTTTTAAATCAGTAAAAAGAAACGCAAGAATAGTTTTTGCTTTCTATCTCATTATCAAGAGGTAAATGGTTATTAAGTATTGAGTGTAATGTAGGGAATTTGTTAAATAAAATAATTTTCTTTTTTTTAATGTTAATTTTTGTAATAAATCGGAAAACACTTAATATTTCAGAAACAGTTGAAGGTAGATGTAGGACATTGTACATGAATTAAGTCTAGAATTTTCAGGAGAATCCCAAGAATTAATAATATACAGGAGCTTGCATCTAAAATAAGAGAGTTGGTATTGGCCACAGTCACATGACACTCCCTATATACTTTTTTTGTTGAAAATAAATGCAAATCGACGTGTCCAAGCGTATTTCTCAACACGCCTTCTTTTATTCGTTATCGAATTTGTTCCATTTGGCTGTTCCACACTGTATGAATTCCCATGTTATACACAATTTCCGAAATAAACTCCTTACTAAGAAACTAATATTTTAGCTCTATTGGTCACTAGCTGTCATTTATTGTTAATAATTTGAAACTTAATCTGTGACCCCAAAAACCGCGACCCATTATTAGAAGATGCCTCTCAAACATCATTCGCAAGTTCTGAGTACAAATTTATTTCAGCCTATTCACACCACCAAGAAACATCAAAGACCGAGATTGGAAAGCCAACATTGTACTCGAAGAATGAAACAAGGGATAACTTGATATAATAAAACCCCATTGTATCAAAGTACGCCGACCAGGCCTACACTGACACAACCGACTCCACTCGTCTTTGTCTGCCGCAAAGGCCGACCAGATATTTTCCGTTTCACTCAGAGTCTTTCCATTGCAGGCGATATTCTGCACATTGTCTCTTTGTGTGCCCCGCTCTATTGCTGGTAACAGCAGCCGTTGGCGAGGACAACCAAGGGAGAATCAGATGATTGGATGGATAAAAGATGACGAACTTTGGTGCTCTTCGCGATTGTGAACTATTCACTCGTTTAGGTTTCATATTCCAGATCGATAGACGACAGCTGGGTGAAATGGTCCGGGAGTTTCAGCATTTCGTGATCGTTTAATATTTTTGATAATTTTTAAGCGACTTCTATATAGGAACAGGTTATCAATTCGTTTAGTACAACTACATAAGGTGTAGGGATGAAACGAACGATCGTTTTTCCACATTCCAATACGCGCGAATACGAATATTAGTTTGTTAATGTGGCACCAAAAAATTGCAGCCATGTTGCATTCGAAATAATGTAATATGAATACTTTAGCTTCATCAAAAATTACATCCAATATTGTAATTAGTAATTATATAAAATAGCTAGCCGTTGCCCCCCGTAAGGAATGTTCAAGCCTTCGCAAAAATAAATAACTTATGAAACATCCTATATAAAAAAAAATTCTAACTTGTTTGAACCACCCTACTTAACCATCAATCCACCAATCCCGAATATATTTCAACCAAACCGCAAGTACTTATGGGCCACCCTATGTAAGTATTTTATTCCACATTTTTTGAATCACCTTGAATAACTGTCTCTACTTCACCCTATATTGCAACCATCCTGTATATGCTGGTGTTTTATAATTTTTTGAACACCTGACTATAATTTTTCTCTGGTGTACCCTGTATAACAATTATTACTGATATATATATATATATATATATATATATATATATATATATATATATTTAACCTCGTTTTCAGTAAAATTTCTTTTATTCTATATATTAATAATTATATATTATTCAAACATTTTGTTACACATTCTAAAACTATAATCTTGCTTCTATAACTGCAACTGTTTATGGTCTACCCCATATAACTTTTTATTTTAAACTTTTTTGATCCATCCTAATGGAAATGATGTGGAACCCTTCGTGAGTCACAAACATAAAAACAAAGTTTTGCACCCTAACACCAAACTTTTATTTAAACCCTCACCCAAACTGCAACTGCTTATTGGCCACCCTACATAACAATTTTATTCAAAAAAAGTTTTAACCGCTTTGTATAACTAACTCTACATCCATCTACATTAAAACCATCCTGTATACACCGCTGCCAATTTGTCAAACATTACAACTTATTTTTTAACCACCCTGTATAACCATAATTTTACTCTACAAAATATCACCCTGTATGTGCATCTGCTTAGGGGCAACCAATTATAAAATTTTTAAATACTTCTAATCACACTGTATGAACTATAATTTTACTTCGATCCATGTTTCAGATATTGCAGATATAAAACAGCTCATGTTCTATCCTACAAAAAAATTATCCAACCTGTTGACTATAAATCTACTCCACCCGCTATTTTAATCACGTTGTATTTGCAACTACTAATTGGCCAGCGAGTATAATATTTTTTCTACTACCGTATAACTATAAATCCATCAATGCCAAATATATATCACCAAAACAACTGCTTATGGGTCACCGAAAATAACAATTTTGTTCAACATGTTTTTGAATCACTTTGTATGTATTACAACTACCCTGTATACGCTACTGCTTATTGGTCAACCAATATAACATTTTTTAAATAATTATCATAACACTTCTTCACCCTATCTTTCAACTATCCTATCTTTGCAACTTATTATGAACTACGCTATTTCACAATTTTTCCTTATATATTTTCAACATACATTCAAGTATAATTTCTCTCCACACTTCATTTAAACCACCCGTCATTTACAACTTTTTCTAACCTTGTTTGAATGACACTGTATAACTATAACTTTACTGAGCACCATACTTCAGGTACTCTATATATGCAAGTGCTATAAACAAAATTTTTCTACCATTTTTTACCCACCATGTATAATTCTAACTGTAAGCCAACCTATATTTCAACAACCTTTTATATGCAACTACTTATTTTTGTACGACCCTATATCCTTAGAATACTACCCCACCCTATATTTCAACCATCCGGTAAATGGAATAGCTTGTAGATCATACCATTATTTCAAAATATTTTTAAAGCCACCTGTATAGCTGTAATTATAGTCCGCTACATATTTCAAATATTCTATATATGTAACTACTTGTGGATATAAAACAAGTTTTTAACCACAACAGAAACTATAATTCCACTCCATCTTATATTTCAAACACCCTGTATAAACAACTGCTTCTAACATTTCTTTAACCCCTTTATATAACTAGAGTATCTCATAAACATAATTCAAAGATCCTAACTGCTTATCTAGATTTTTTTATTCACTGTATAAATATTCTACCCTTTTTCAACCACTTGATATATGGAACTGTTTACGGCCCACTCAATATACCTTTTTTGGACAACACCGTAGAACTAATTCCACTCCCCCTTATTTTCACCACATCGTATATATCCAGCTGCTTATAGGACATTAAATATAACTTTTTTTATGTGGCGCTCCTAGGTGCGACTTTCTTATAAGATAGTGCATTCGCCAAAAATGCGACAAAAGAACTTTGTTGATTCAGTGATCCCATTAAAATCATAAGGGAAAACCAAGGAAAAACCTTATGAACTATCCCGATATTGGGTTGTTCACAAGGACATGACGATTAGCAATTTCTTCCTTAATCATCGGCAACCAGGAACGACTGAATTCTACTGAGGTAGTAGCGATACAATCGTTTTCATTTAACAGAATTAAAGCAGACTCTTTTAGTGTTATTTTGGTGTTGTGTTCTTCTTTGTGTAATATAACTGAATTTTGAAACTGTATTTTATGACCAAGGCCCCAAGCATGTTCACAAATTTTGGATTTTTCAAATTGTCATTTTTTTATGTAATTTTTGATGTCGTTTATTCGAACATTCAAAGGTCTAGAGGTTTCTCCAATATAGAATTTATTACATTCAGACGGGATTTTATAAATGCAATTTTTTGTATTTTGAGTTGTGTTATTTGGTTTGGTTTTTGATATAATTGATTTTAGTGTTTGGAATATACAGCGATTTCCTTTAAAGTGTGGTGTTATTTCCCAATAAACACTTAGACATTGAAAAATATGCCACAAGTATCCTTCAGAAAACAATGGTAGAAGTTTTTTCGCTATATCTACCGTTTCTGTCCATATAGAAAGATAAAATGTCTACCAGATTTTAAGTCAAACTATAGGTTTCGCAACAAAAAAAGATTTAGCAAAATCAGTTAAGTAGTTCTTACGTGATGCCCGAACAAACAAACAAACAAACAAACAAACAAACAAACAAACAAACAAACAAATAAACAAACAGACAAACTAACAATTTTATAATTGTACAGATTTTAATACATATACTGTAAAAACTGTGGAAATTTTATTTCTACACTCAACACTGATTCAACAGGTAAGCTGCCATCTTCACGTAATAAAAAAATATATATCAGAGAATTAGGTACTATCTTTTTGAGATGAAATTCCTGATGCATCCCAGTGAAAGTGAAAAATGTGAAAATAAGCAGCGAACCTCTATGCAAATTTTTACTAAAAATGACAGACCCACTTACATTATGGAATCTGAGCAACAATATTTATGGTATTTTTTTCCTATAGCCCGGCAACCATTAGTTAGACCACCAACCACTTTATTTAGTAAAATAGGTTGCAAGAAGATTGTAAAGTTTAGAATTCCTTTACTCTACTTAGAAAATAAACAAATTATGTTTTTATAGTTTGTATTAATTTATGTCCAAGAAGAAATGTTAAATGTAACGCCGGGTATTGGGTCAGAGGTGATGGGTGATAGTCATAGTAATTACCAGAAAACTATTACAATATAATTAATTAACTTGCATTTAAAAAAAAAACCTAAATATCCTGACTTATAAGGTAATACTAAATAATGTTTCTGTAAACTATTGTCCGTAATTTATAGCCAACTCCTCTTGATATGGATAATAAGAGGGCTGCCTTTTATATTTCGGGATTAGAGAACAAAAACAAATATTAATCATAGAAAGTCGTTTTATTGTTTTTCAAAATATTCCCCATGTAGATCTATACACTCTTGCATGCGTTTGAACTAATTGCCAAAGCACTTTTTCCAATCTGATTGAGGTAACTCCAAAATATGCATTCTGAACGCAGCAACCGCTTCTTCAGGTGTCGAAAACCGTTGATCTCTCAGTTTGTTTTTTACGTACGGGGATAAAAAGACGTCATTTGGTGGCAAGTCAGGACTATACGGCGGATGACTCGTCAAATCGATGTTTTGAGTGGTCAAAAATGCAGTTATTTGAGCCGATGTGTGAGAGCTCGCATTGTCGTGGTGAAGAGTGATCCGTCTTCGGCGGTTGGTTTTCCTCATTTATTGGAAGACAACTGGCAAACAAATGGTTGTGTACCATTCAGAATTGACTGTTCTGCGTTGTTCTAGTGGTATGGTTGCGACATGTCCAGTTTTTCCGAAAAAACAGGCGATCATTTGCTTGGAAGTGCTTCGTGCGCGAACAACTTTCGTTGGATTCGGCTCATCTTGAAACACCCATACAGTCGACTGCTGTTTACTTTCGGGCTCATAAGCGTAAATCCACGATTCATCACCTTTCACTATGTCATAAACGTGTTTTGAAGCACCGCGATCGTATTTTTTGAGCTTTTCTTTCGACCAATCGTCACGAGCCTTTTTTTGAACAATTATCAAATTGTGTGGGATTCAACGCCAACAAATTTTGTGACATTCAAATGTTTATGCAATATTGAATGTATGCTGGTCCCACTTATGTGTAAGGTTGACTCAATCTTACGATAGGTCACATGACGATCTTGCAATATCAGTTCGCGCACAGCATCAATGGTTTCCGGAACAACAACTGTTTTTGGACGACCTTAACGAAATTCGTCTTGGAGTGAACTACGACCTCGATTGAATTCACCTTACCATCGATAAACAGTGGTCCTTGATCCACGTCGAAAGTTGTAAAAAATAATCGCACGAAAATGTTCACGATTTAATTCCATTTTTTGGCCGAGATGAATCCTTTAAGTTACTGTAAACAACACATAGCACTCGTATGTCAAAACCTTCTGAGTACGTATAACCTCAAAAATGTCATACTTTACGATAGAGCTGTCAGTTGTCAGATTGCAACACTAGGGTTGTCCAATGCCGAAATATAAAAGGCAGCTCTCGTACTAAAGTATTTATTTACAATTGGTGCGTCAGTGTGACAAGTTTAAAAAGGTGAAGTTTCAAAGGGTGTTTGTGATAAAGCAAAGTAAGTAAGATTTGTTTTGTTTTCTCATCCTTGAAAAAGCACCTTATAAGTGACGACAAAACGTCGGAAAACTTTGTTTATATGCTGGTTTCAGATATGTATAAATCAATTCGAAAAAATGACGGGGTCCATATTAGAAAACAAGTCGAATCAACTATGACTCAGGCCGCGAAAAACTACGTTCTCAATTAGAATAATTACTATTTTGTTACTACTTGAATATTGAGCCTAATGTGTAATTTAATTCTTAATTTAAATGCAAGTGCCAAATTAAATTAATATTTCCAACATATTTCACGTATTTAATATTCTGGCAATATATATAGATGTCACATTAATTATAACATATTAAATTAAAATTCAAATCAATCTCATCAATAATAACAATTTATACTTATTTCAGCAAGCAATTAAATGTTGATGGTGCATTAACTTACCAGTTGAAGCTCATGCCCGATCAGTTGTGACCGACCAAAAATATAACAAAAGGTGTACGAAAGAAACTTAACGTGTGTTTCAATTTCGTAACACCTCGAAACGATAATTTTGTGTTAAGGCTTTTAAGTCATAAGATGTATATGCTCTAAGGTTCGCTATTAATAATAACATATTAAAACGATAATATTAACGGGTTCTATATATACAATATAATATATCGGATTTCTGCCTTTGTCACATCACAGCAATTTTTTTCTAAACCACTGGACGGAAGAAGTTGAAATCTGGTACCAATATATAGTTTGGTGACCGGATCAGGAGTACATATGGTAGAAGAAGAACTTTTAATTTTAGGGGTACTTCTGAACTAAAGAAATCGACCGTGATCTCCGAAACTACTGAGCCTAAAATTTTGAAAAAAATATGAAATATAGAACGTTGGCCGAACTTTACAGGAAAAATAGGAAGAAATCATTATTATTAATTTTAGGGGACAAATTATAGAATTAAATGAAAATTTAAAAATAAAAATCGTAATACATCTAACGAAAGGTCAGATTCTGAGGAACACAAATATATTTTTTTCATATTAAAAAAAATATTTAAAAAGATATCAACGAAAATATACCAAAATTTAGCCACTCCTCCTACCTTATCTCCGAAACTATAAGTCGTAAAATTTTGAAAAAAAATATTATTTTTTTGGGGGGGGGGGGAACTAGTATCCAATAAAAATTTTAAATTAAAATTGTTTTTAAAGCATCATGTAATATATCAAATGAAAGGGCTCATTAATGGGAAAACAAATATATTTTTTTCATATTTTTAAAATAAATTATTTTAAAAATTTAAAAAAAATTAAAAAAATTATACATTCGCCCTACGTTATATCCAAAATATAAGCCGTAAAATTTTGAAAATAAATAGGGATACAAGACCTCACCTGAACTTTACTTGGAAAATAAGGAGAAACCCGTAATAATAATTTTAGGGGGCAAACGACAGCATTAAATGAAAACATAAAATTAAAATTATTTCTAATGCATCATGTAATATATTAAATCAAAGTGCTCATTATGATGAATACAAATATATCTTTTTTTCATATTTTTAAAATTAATATTTTAAATTATATTAACAAAAATATTTTAAAAAATTACTCATTCCCCCTTTTCTCCCCAAACTATAAGACCTGAAATTATTCGTTTGCAGGAAAAATACCAGGAAATCCCTAACACTAATTTTAGGGGAGAAATTGTACAATTAAACGGAAAATAAAAAAAATATTTTATTAATGTAACAATATATCATATGAAAGGGCTCATAATGAGTAATGCAAATATATATTTTTCCATATTTTTAAAATTAATTGTTTACAAGATATTAACAAAAAATGTCAAAAATTCTCATTTCCCGCTTCATTTCCGAAACCATACTACCTAAAATTTTGAAAATAATTAGGGATACTGGGGCCCTCTTGAAATTTATAAAAAGAATTAGTAGGAAACCGCAATATTAATTTTGGGGACAAATTAAAGAATTAAAGGGAAAATAAAAATTCAATTTTCAAAAGCATCTTGAATACCTATATTAAATGAAATATGTGAATTGCAAATATATCATATTTTTAAATCATTTGTTTAAAAGATATTAAAAAAATATTAAACCTCTACTTAAGTGCCGCTTTAGAAACTACACTATCTAAAATTTTGAAAAATATATTTTATTTGCATTTTTAAATAATGTGTCAAACAGATTTAAAAATTTATTATTTAAAACTTGATTTATTTTTCCCTTTATCTTCCAATTAGATTATAAAATGCTTCCCTGAAAGTTTATGCATTAAATAAAACTCTAATGTTAGTTTTCGGGGCCAAATTAGAAAATTAAATAGTTCCCTTGCTCATCTATTTTCATATGTGTAAGTGTGGGCCTCGGTTAACAAACTTTTGCTTCAAAAATTAAAAGGATTCGTAATGACAATTTGACATTAATTATAGTCAAATTGTGATTACTAAATTTGTCATTATGAATGTTTTTAATTTTTAATTTTTTTATTCATTTGTGTTAATTTAATTACCATTGAAAACGGGTCAGAATTTACACCTTGAAACGTAAAATAAATACCAGATATGACCATCTTTCAGAAAACAATTTTTGTACTAATTTTCCTAATTAATTTATTGCAAATATATCTTCCAACATAGCGTTTGTCAATTCCATGAATTAGAATAATTTATGTATTAAGATGAACGGGTATCATCCCGAGACCATAATTCCCGGAATCCGCCGTCTTAGAGCCGATCTAGCTACCCAAATCAGCAGCCCGCCCATTATTTCACCACCAAGGAACGGAATTATCGGCTGGGCCTAATAATTGGAATTATCCCCGAGACCCGCGCGCTGATCTATGCCACCTTGTTAGAGGAAAGGTCGAAGTTAACGGACCACCATACAGATTCGCGATTGTTTCTAGCGCCATTTTGGCACTCACGAACGAGCTCTAAGCGGCTAAATCCGCCGCGCATTATTTAAGAGAGACCATTGTTGAATCGGAGAAATTCTACTGAAATATCAAGTTATGGGGGGAATTTGTCGGAATTAATTGAAAAGCTAATTGCGGGACATTTTCGATAACTGGATAGTAGTTAGGGGATTAAATAGTTCTTGTTGCTTGTCGATTGTGTGTTTTGTTTGACTGCTTGAGAAATATTTTACGCGTTTGGATAGTCAATTTGAGGTTATTACACAAATTCCATGTGGGTCGAGAAATAAAATAATAAATGTTGTAGACTCATTTAAACTCCAAAATATAGTCATTAAGTTGGTGTTATTGATAGCAAAACCTGTCCTGTAGAACATGCCACAGTGTTGTTTTAATCTCAGATGTTTTTTTGAGAATGTATTAAAGAAAAAGCTGTAGAGGTGACAAAGATGCTAGTAACTGATGACTCATCCGTTTCAAAAGTCAACAAGAACAGGAGTCTAGGTCCCGTTCTTCAGTGACTGGAGAATGTGACTCTAGATTCCAAGCTTCATGCAACGTATATTACACTGGATTATTCTGGTAGAAAATCTGTTGTAGAACGCGAAGAAAAATATATGTAAGACTTAAAGACCTCGCTTGGCTGCCCATTGTAAGTTAAAACCGTCATAGTTTATCGCTCAGATAACCATTATAGCTTCACAAAGATTAAACTAAAGTTGGTGTTACATTACTTGGAATTCAAATTCTGATGCTTGAGTGTCAGTCTCTGTTTTTAATGATATTGTTGGTTATGACTTAGTACTCGAAATCGAACCATTTATGGTTATCATTTTCCTATCGTCCCAAGCTCGAAAACTATTTTTTTTCACCTAATACAAATAGACAAAAAATATTTAAATCTCTGTGACGCTCTAATGAAGAATAATCTGTAGCTGTTTAGGGCTTTCGAGACCAATTTAAGATGAATGAACGATGGCAGATCGAAAGCTATCAAAACGTTGCGGGAACAACCGGTATTTAAAACGAAGGAGATTAATTGTTCTGCAGACAAATATCACCAATATAGAAAATAACTATTTTTTTTGCGGGGTTTCTACAAAATGGTCTACTTTCCGCACTTCATACGCCACGCCTGCCTGTCCCAGCATTCGTATTCTTCTAATTCTTGGCGACATATTGCTTTCTCAATGTTTTGTTTCCGTGTTAGGGACCATCCATAAATTACGTAAGATATTTTAGGGTGAGTGGATGCCTGCTAAAATCTTACGAAATCTTATATGGGGGTGGGTGAGTGTTTGAAATGAAGTTTACGTAAGATTATCATTGGGCTTCCTTGTTTCTTTCTATTGCTTGGCACTTATTCCAATGCTTACTTTGGCCTTCGTGTTTCTTCAATCTGCAAAACATGCCCACAACAAATTGGCTGACGTGTTTCAATTCGTGCAATGGCTGTTTTTCCTACATGTTTATATTCTACATGAGAGTCGGTGCCACGTGAAGTCAAGTTTGATGAATTAGTAGATAAGTACGCAATGAAGGATTTTAAATTTGCTTGGCACCGAATTCAAAAATATATTAGATTGGTAGGTAATTAATTTGTACAGAATGAGCACCTTTTAATGTTTACATTTTTTACTTCCTTGGTAGGTACCTAAAAAACATTGAATGTGTTATATATTTGCTAGAGTTGTATTTTGTTATAAATATTTTTAGCTTTTTAGTTATAGGTAGAAGTCGGTTATATATTTTTTAAAAATGTTTTATTGTTCCTAATATTAATCTCGGTGACCGTAGTAGGAAGTTCAGCATTTATTACATCATATTCCCTGTGTCAATCTATTCTGCAGGTATCTGTATTGATCACAACTTTTCATTGTTCCCTGTGCCAATTGACGATCCCTTGTCTCCCTTTCCTCGTTTAAGTATGTATTGTTGTCGATATAGATTTTAAAACGGCATTTTTAGGGTTCCGTATAAACAATATACGGATACCCTTATAATATCACTCAGGATTTCTGCCTCTGTCACATCACAGCCATTTTCTCCTAAACTACTAGACAAAAGAGGTTGAAATTTGGTATCAATGTATAGTTTGGTGACCCGATCAGGGGTACATATCGCAAAAGAAGAAATTTTGATTTTAGGGGTACTTCTGGGGGAAAAACCTAAAAAATTCGACCGTTCCCCTCCCCTGATCTCCGAAACTACTAAGACTAAAATTTTGAAAAAAATAGGAAATATAGAGTGTTGCCCGAACTTTACAAGAAAATTAAGGAGAAACCATTAATGTTAATTTTGGGGGGCAAATTATAGAATTAAATAAAAATTTAAAAATAAAAAAATTTTCAAACGCATCATGTAATATATGAAATGAAAGGTCTCATTCTGAGGAACACAAATATATTTTTTTCATATTAAAAAAATATTTAAAAAGATATTAATGAAAATATACCAAAATTTACCCATCCCCCCCTTATCTCCGAAACTATAAAACGTAAACTTTTGAAAAAAAATAGAATTATAGGTTCTGACCTGAAGTTTACTGGAAAAATAAGGAGAAACCTCTACTTTTAATTTTGGGGGGCCAATTACAGAATTAAATAGAAAATATAAAATTAAAATTGTTTCTAACCCATCATGTTATATATCAAATGAAAGGGCTCATTACAACGAAAACAAATATATTTTTTTCATATTTTTCATATGTTTAAAATGAATTAATTAAAAGATATTAACAAAAATATAAAAAAATTTACCCATTCCCCCTCTTATCTCCGAAACCATAAGCTGAAAAATTTTGAAAAATTGGAAGTATAGCCCCTCACCTGAACTTTACTGGAAAAATAAGAAGAAACCCCTAATATTCATTTTGGGCGGCAAATTATAGAATTAAATGGAAAGTAAAAAATTATAATTGTTTCTAACGGGTCATGTAATATATCAAATCCCAGGGCTCATTATGACAAATAGGTACAAATATATTTTTTAAATTTTTTTAAAATGAATATTTTAAAATATATTAAAAAAATATTTTAAAAAAATTACCCATTCTTCCGTTATTCCCCAAACTCTAAGACCTCTTTTTTTTGTTTATAGGAAAAATATGAAAAAAATACCTAACTCTATTATTTGGCCTCCAAATAATAGAATTAAACGGAAAATAAATTACTAGAAAACCCCCATTGCAATTTTAGGGACAAATTATACAATTAAATGGAAAATAAAGATTCAATTTTCAAACGCATCATGTAATATATCAGATAAAAGGCACATTATGTGAATTACAAATATATCATATTTTTAAATCGTTTGTTTAAAAGATATTAAAAATATTAAGCATCAACTTAATTCCCACTTTAGAAACTACACTATTTAAAATTTGAAAAATATATTTTATTTATATTTTTAAATAATTTGAATAACAAATTTAATAATTTATAATTTAAACTTTGACCTATTTTGCCGTTTTTCTTCCAATCTACAGAGCCTCCAAACTCAGACAGTAGATTATAAAAGGCATTTCTGAAAGTTTATTAGTAAAATATAACTCTAATATTACTTTTAGGCGGCCAAATTAGAAAATTAAATACATATGTATTGTGATAAAAATAAAGTGAATCCTAAAGCAGATAAAATAAAAAGTCTATGTGTGGAAAATCAAAGTGTATATTTTTTTATAAATTTAAAACGCTTCCTTTAAAAGATATAAGGTAAGTATAAGAAAATGCACTCATTTCCTGCTTGTCTGAAACTGGAATATTCGAATCTTGAAGGTGGTACGGAACTCTAAGTATGCGAGTCCAACTCGCACTTGACCAAATTATTTTATTTATAGTTTACAAAAAGGTTATTAGTACATAAAACTTTGGCGAGAACTGTAGAAAATCACAAATACTTTACCTTACAAATAATTCATAAGCGGACTAAGAAAAACTCAAAATATTGTGTCAGAAAAAATTACCGTGACTTTTACGAATTCTGATGCTTTACCAGAAGAAATAACTGTCGTAATTCCCAGCAAAAGTCGCCGCATTTCGCATTCATGGCACACCTATCTCCAGAGAAAACGCGAAACTGTTCCTGACCTAACAGAAAAAAAAAAACGAACCGTCCAATAACCAACACATTCACGTACCAAATTAAAATCATGCCGAAATGCCATTCATCGCAGCAAGTCGACCGTTTCCCAGTGAAACACGACGAGCACCAACTCGAATAACATTTACAAATTTCAAGACGAAGAAGAGGAAGGAAGGAGACAGGCAGTCGTTACTGTGTATAATTCTCAGGCACGAATACAGAACGACGTCTCGACTTCCATCAACTCTGCCTCTTTAATCTACAGGGAAACCGATTCAAATAATCTGATTTATTCCTGAAATCGGACAGGCCGATATAACTGTCGTTCCGTGGAACGCTGCTATGAAATATAATTACTTTGGCGCAGTCAGCCATTATGGTAGGATTATTATAGGTAATTCTGCAATTCGTTTCATTGTTAATTTCTCTGTAGCCGGCATTAGTGATTAGGGGTTAATCATTTCGGAGCTATTTCAAGTTTGAACATGTCATTAATCTTGTGATAATAGAACATTTTAGAGGTTTGATTATGATGATAACTTGTCAAAAAACTATTGGATTTGGCAAGAAATTGGGCCTTTTATTTTTGTTAAAATAATCTATTTAGTAATTATATACGCACTGACGAAAATATCCCAGAATGTGTAAATATAGCATTTTCCTGGTAAAACATAGGAGCTATAGGTAGGACAAAATTTATTTGCTTTTCATGTAAACTTTTTTATCAATGAATATTGTCGTCGTTTTTGCATAAATTAAAATTTACCAAATAACAAACTGTTTGATGGAAGACAAAATCGAAGTTTATTAATGTTAAAATGCCTAGAGTACGTGTACGATAAATGTATCGCCAGGTAAGTGAATTTGAAAAAAGTCGAATTAATTGAAACATCGCTAACAGCACGAACATAAATCCAATTACAGTTAATTTGTTAAACCCGGTGTGATAATACCCAAAATCGGGGAAGAGCAGGCTCCATCACAATCAACCCGCTTAAAAAAACAAGTTTTTTAGCCTATTTTATCTACAAACGATAGTTATATATTTTATTTTTTTTATTTTCACACTCGGGTTCAGTTCAGTTCTTGGATTTATTTAAGAACACTTCACTGTAATTTATTTCCACTAGTTTAACACAATTTATATTAACAGCAGTATTTACATTTATCTTAACTATAAAATACGACCCTCGAAAACCGAATGAATCCCATCGCCAGCGGTCCGTATTTATATATTTTTCTTGGAAATATCCTGGCAAGTCAACGAACTATCGGGAAACTTCTTTCATGTGTTCTGCAAGCTTTAAGGGAATTCCCAGTAACGGCAGCTGTCTGCCTGTTGAGTGACAAAACATTTCGCATTCCCACAAGTATCGAAATAATGTCGCTTCCACGAATTGGTTAATGGCCGATTGCACCATCTGTCGGATGAATTTTCGTAACAATATGTAGTGTATATCATTTTTTTGTAGTTTTATTAGTTACTGAGAAAACTTCATTGATAGTGTTTTAACTAAGAAATTTTAGTAATAATACGTTGAACACTTTTGGAATAAGTTCTAAATGGATTGCAGTTTATTGTTATAATAACAAACTATTACTTTGTTTTACATTCTTTTAAGGTATTGCAGCATTGCTACACCAACGAGATTGATTTAAAAAAATGTATATGTTTTTTAAAGCATATTTTGTCTACAAACGATACTAATATATGTAGATTAGTTCATTTTATTGTAGTCTTATTAGTTAGTGAGAAAACTTCATTGATAATATTTAAACTAAGACATATTAGTAATAATACGCTGAATAGATTTGAAATAAGTTCTAAATTGATTGTAGTTTATTGTAGTAACAACAAAATACTACTTTGTTTTATTTTGCTTTTAAGGTATAGCAGGAATGCTACACTAACGAGGTTGCTCATTGTTTCGCTCTTCCACCTAAACTATAAGCAAATATATATATATATATATATATATATATATATATATATATATATATTTCAAAGTAACTAAGTGATTATTATTGCTGAATCTCAGGAATCACTACAAAGCCTTATCGACAGGATATCGGCCGAAGGGGAGCACCTTGGCCTAAAAATTAACGTAGACAAAACAAAAACCATGATGATAAGCAGAACATCCGCTAGGCGTCTGAACGTCGCAGTGAACGGAGAACAAATCCAGCAAGTTCCCAAGTTCAGGTATCTCGGTAGCTGGATAACGGAAGACTTGGACCCAGACACGGAGATACGGTGTACGATTGAGCAGGCTAGAGCCGCATTTATTAACATGAGAACACTATTGAGCAGTCAAAGTCTTAACTTACAGCTACGCTATCGTTTCATAAAATGCTACGTTTACTCCGTGTTGCTTTACGGCGTGGAGACCTGGACCCTGAAGGCCAACACTATGAATAGACTGGAAGCGTTTGAGATGTCTAAAATGTCCTAAACAGCCAGGAGACTACTGAAGATTCCATGGATCGACCACACGTCCAACGTAGAAGTTTTAAATCGCATGGGAGTAGAAAGAGAACTGCTGCAAATAGTTAAAAGGAGAAAAACAGCTTATTTGGGGCATATATTCAGAAACACCAAATACCAATTCCTTAAACTTATCATGGAAGGAAAAATTGAGAGAAAACGCGGAATCGGAAGGAAAAAATATTCATGGCTCAAAAACATACGGGACTGGACAGGCCTCGATGCCCATACACTCTTTAAAGCCGCACAAGACCGTGAAGAATATGCCAAAATTGTCGCCAACATTCAGTAGATGGATATGGCACCTTAAGAAGAAGAAGTGATTATTGTAGATTTGTATTCATTTACGTCTCATGTGTGTCATCATTATAGCAGGTAACCATTGATAGGGCTGTATTTCCCCATATTCAGTAGGATGGCAGCACTTGTACTGTTAACCAATGTCAAATATATTCATTATTATGCCCATTCAGTCAGAACGTTATCAGATTAAACTTCTTCACAAAAATTGAGTTTGTTAAAATTGTTCATAATTATGCACAAATGGTCTCAAAGGGTTAAAGTGAGTGATTTAAAAAAATCATAACTTGGTTGCAATAACAGTTGGAATCTTAATTTGCTTCCTAGTGATTAGCTGATAACGTTGAGTTTATTAAGGCTGAAGATCGATATTGTAGGTTAAATACATCTTACAGAATTGTAATTTAAATAGTTTGTAGAAATATTTTCCATGTCGTATCGTATTAATCACGATAGTTCGATAGCGATATGCAAATTATATTTTGAAAGCTTATAAAATGCACTTCGCCTGGTATATATAGTAATATTGTCATAGTGCCGTAAAATTTATTAATACTTTTTAAAATTAGGCTGAAACGATGGACCTTGCGATGTTTTGACAGTCGCGGATCCAGTCAATGGAAAAAGTCATTTAATTAATATCAGTAAACTGTATACAGGTAACCATTAACTTAATAAACCAATGAAAAAATATGCCAATATGAGCAGACAATAGTTTTGTAAATAAAAACGTGTTAAACTGCTGAGAATAATGTATAATAGTACAATTTACCATAAATTTCATCCGTGCCCCCACTTTAGGAAAATTCTAGATGCGTCCATGTGCCTTGACTGCTATTGTCAGTACACCACTGGCTGGCTGCCGCATATTTGTACATTTAATGTAATGTTTAGTACTATTTTGAACGAACTTTTCGGCATTATACCGAAAAACCAAGATAGAAAAATTGAACTGGAATATATGAACCTTCATGGTATCTGTAATATGTTCCGGTCGGACTAGTCTTGTTAATACGGTGGAAAATAGCTCCCTCAATTATTTACATTCGAATTGTTCAAAAATACTTATTCAAAAGTATCCATCGTAAGCTTATGTAAACTTAAAATCATAAACTACAGTATTTGTTACCAGAAAGTTTTTTTAAAACTTTTGACAATTGTTTCGCGTCCGACAACAAAAGATCAGTGTTATCTATAGAACCAATAACTCTTTAGATAAGTTAATTAAGAACTGTAAGAGTAAAACAAATAAACTCAAATCATCAGGAGTTTATAATGGAAAGATTGCCCTAAAACGTATATGCGTCAAACAGGTAGATCTTTTCAGACAACATCGCAATGCTTTATATATATATATATATATATATATATATATATATATATATATATATATATATATAAAGAAAACCGCTAAATTTTCCAGTATTTTTTGTTTCTCTGTTACTAAATGCTTTACAATTGACCTGTTGACACCATTGATATTAGTTTATTATTTTTCATTTTACAAACATTGCATCGAAAAAAAAACGCAATTTTCTTGTTTCAATTGTTTATAATAAAGTGAAAAACCATAGTTGCGAGTGGAAAAGGTAGAAAAATATCACTACAAATCATTCTTACTGTGATGGCACAGGCAGTATCCTGATAGTATTTATTGCACGAAAAAATCTCTATTGATTGGTCTATGTTATTTTTATGTTTTTGGGAATAACACCACAATTGAAATAAAAAGCTGTATATTGTAAGAAAATAACAAACATTTCAAAGTCGATTCTGACTTCGTTGTCAATATACAGCTTTTTATTTCAATTGTGGTGTTATTCCCAAGAAAATATAAAAATAATCTAAACATGCCACAAATAACATTTAGAAGACATTTTTTTACTGTTGCATTTTGGTTTTTCCCAAAATTTCATAGCACCAAAATTTTCAATAATATATAAAAACCATTCTGGAATTTGAATAAAAGCCTGCAGCCAAACACGATGAAAATTTACATATTCGATTCCGTAGAGAACGTTCACAAAACAGTACGTTGAAACCGATAATTCTGATATTTGGTTTCTCACGCAATACCAATAATCATATCTGAAGTCTCTACATACGCCGCAGTTCCCATTAGACCGAATCTGTTCTGCACACGAAATGATATTTATAATGGATGAAACGGTTTTGATGAAGGGTGTGTGTTATCAAAAAGATTCACATGATCTTTCCATTAACTCGCAAAAAAAAATCCCCGTTCAGAAAACGCCGCTTCGGATTTTTAAGGACTCAAAGGTGTCATGTGACATCATTTCCGAGTGTATCAGGTGGAAATGAAAAATCTCTGTAATTTTTTTTGGGTATCGTGTATGCTTTCGATGTAATTTGTTTTGCGCTTAAACATGAGAGAGCGAGATTTCTTTTTTGACGAGCGTAGGGGTAGATAAGAAGGAATATGTATAAAAAATATATATTTGTGGCAATTTGTAAGAAAGATGTTGAAATAAGCGTCATTGCTTTATGTGTTTCTTGTGCGTTATGTTTTTTGATATTCAAACGACTGCTCCACAAGCTAATGTGATTATATCGATATTTGTCTGACATTATTTTCTGATGTTTACGAATATATTTACAAAATTTTACCTTTAAAGGTCAGAATGGATCAAATAAATTTGATGAAATTTGAAACCAGGGATTGACATTCTAATATTATAATACGACGAAGGTTTGCTTCTATATATATATATATATATATATATATATATATATATATATATATATATATATATATATATATATATTGTAATGGAATTAGAATAGCCATAAATAAAAATGAAATGCAATTTATAAAACAGATTCAAAAAGTAGACTGTATATTAAAAGTATATTGGTCATGAAAATGTTGGTTGCCTAACGATCAGTTACATTTATTGGAAAAAACACTAATAAAGTAATTATAATTGAAAACTAATGTTAATAGTTAAAAAATCAACTGAGATTCAAGTGTTATAATATAAAAGGCTTAGCAAAACCACTTAATCAATAAAAAGCCAGCACAACTTTTGAATTTCAATCTCGGTAAACATGCCATTCCAACATGACATCAAAAATGAGCAATAAATTGTAAATAAAGTTCTCTGCGGATTGGAAAACGGAATATATGTGTAATATGTATTGTAATTAATATGATTTCAATGATAATTAAACTGTAAATACTCACAATTATTTATAAAAGGTAATTGAAAAACTTTGGTCATACATCTTGTAACGAGTATGCATATTTTGTGATATAGATCCATAGGAATCATTGTAAATTGCCAGGAAAACATAAAAATCCATGCTAGAGATCGAAAACAATATTAATTAGTAAAATAACATGCAGTTACAACAGTACAAAGTTAATTAGGAAGCAAAGCATCATATAGATAGATTTTAGGAATATGAAAATGTCCATATTTTTTAAAAGTGTTCACAAAAATAAAAGAAAATTCTTCCATGAACATTAGAGATGATAAGGAAAAGATTATGATAACTTAAATTACAATCAATACAGAATTTGAGGTGTGTGTTTGAGATGTGTAAATCATAACAAGAATTTGAAAGGTAAATGACCTTGAAAAATTAATGTCAATTTGTAAACAAACAAAGCATTTAAATGAAATTTTACAAGAATTAAAAATAAAACAAGCTATCAGATAAGTATCATATAATAAGTGAAAAAGAAAATTTTTATTTCTTATGGAAAAACACATGGGCTAAATAAAATGAGACAGTAAAAATAACGCAACAAAACAATTGAAAAGAATCTATTTCAGTGACCGGGATAGACAAAACACGATTTTTCAGTCATTGTTTTAAGAATATTATAAAAGCTTACGTTTGGTTAGGCAGAGCGCTCTTTAGTTCCAGCATTTGAAGAAAATAAGTCAAAGTGCATGTATATGTTTTCTTTGCAATGGCCTCGTTGTTATAAGTAGAGGTTAAGTTAGTTAAAAAGTGTAAACTGTCAGAACGTTTACATTGAAATCAAACATGGCAGTGGATAAAGATACACAAGCACCGAACAATTAATGCGGAGTGTATATGTGACCAACAAAAAGCACAATTATGATGAAATTTTAAATAATAAATAAAAAATTTCAACAAAGATGGAAAATATTGAATCATTGCTTAGACAAATATGAAATGGGAAACAATAATAAAATTTAATTGTTATGGATTATAAATAAACCAAGATGGTGAATATTAAATTATGGTAAATAAATATGGAATGGAAAACAATAATAAAATTTAATTGTTAACAAGTAATACAATAAAAGTTTGAATGGATAAGGAACAAATATGGAATTAATGGATTTTAATCAAGACAAGGATTTAAGGTTAGTGAAACAAAAGTTGGTTAAAATTTTGTAAATAAAGAGACAAATGATTTGTGTTTATACTAGTTAATTAATTTTAGGAGTAATAAATTTTAATTTTAAAAATATAATGATATGAAAAGAGAAATTTCTCAAAACATTTAGTAGTTAGCAAGTATTCGTTTGTTTGTTATAATATTGTTGTTTCAATGTGTTGATAATTTATCTTGTTGCTTAACAAAGTTGGTACTTGAAAATTGAGAGTCAAAAGTTGTGTAAAGTTATTTAAATAAGCCATTTAAATACATAGAGATTCATCTAAATTCTTTTCTTTTTAATGAACATAAAATTTTCACTTCATTAAAATAAAAAGGAAAAGAAGGAAAAAGGTTTTTAATATATAAAAAAAGTTCAATAAAATGGTTTCAAATAAATGTAATAATGAAGGAAGCACTGAAGTTATAAAGAAAATAAAAATGTAAGTATCAATTTTAATCTTAGAGCCTGTGGAACAACCTTGAGGTAAGAGCATGCATACTATTATATAAAACCCTGAGAAAATAACATAAATAATAAATTGATCAAATAAAGTATTATATAAAAATGCTGATAAAATTAAAATAAATCAATAATAAATTGGTAAGCCTACAAAGTGTGGCTAAAATAATAAATTATAACAAATTGGCACCCAACGTAAAGCAAAGATAAAATTTAGTCAATAAAATTCAATAAATATAAAAATATAATAACGAATAATTAAAACATAATATATATATGATAAATATTTATCCGGGAATACATCCGTTCGTTATATTGATTCATATTTGAATCCTGCAGTTCACCGTGACAACGCATTGAGAATGCCAAGTGAGACCTTGACGAAACGTCTGCAGGATTCAAGCATGAATCAATATAACGAACGGATGTATTCCCGGATAAATATTTCTTCATATTGTTCCATCCGTGAAAGCCTACGACTAGACACACACACACACACACACACACACACACACATATATATATATATATATATATATATATATATATATATATAGTATTAGGTGGTTTCCAGGAATTCATCCGCGTAGATGATAACTGATCCCTGTCGGGATCGATGGTAAAATGACGACGTTTCGACAAAGTCACATCTGCCCTCTTCAGGTCGGTTAGCATAATTCCCGTAGCCTTCTGCTTTCGCTTCTAGTTACACGAATACTCAGCAGTTATCTTTCCAGACAGTTTCTCTATAGGAAGACACCTAGCGCTTGGCATATTTTTCCCAAAATCTGGCCTTATCTGTTATTCAGAAATTGTTGTTAAAAGTGATAATATTCCAGAATTTTTTTTTATGACCTCCGGTTTGTTTGAAAATTGGTTAATATTGAGGACTTTCAAAGGAAACTAACCTGCACAAACCCCGTTGTTTTCCTGTGAATTCTAGGATAAAAGTGGATCCACTTATAATATTAAATTCAGTTCTATGTATGAAACATATAAATATTGTTTAGTATTACATATAACTTCTTAGCAGTTATATTTACAATGTGTTTAGAATATATGGCGGTGAAATTATAGTTATACCTACAGGGTGGTTACAAAAATGTTATACTAGGGTGGCCATTAGCAGATACTTTCATGCTGGTGTAGAATTATACTAATAAATCGTGATACAAAATTTGTCAGAAACAAAAATGTTATATTTAGGCGGAGAGGAATTGTAGATATACAGGGCACAAAATTTTATAAAAATACATTACCTATTTCTTGTGTAGGCAACAAGGTGTTTCTCGATTATGATTCAAATACAGTTCTAAATCGCATATTATATTTTGTGTTCCAAAAATTCTATTGATTTTTTTTTACTTTTAAGTGTCATTATTGTTATTATGTTTTGAACTCGGTTAATTGTTCTTCATTCATATTGATTCTCTTCTTGATTTCATTCACCAAATGATAAACAGGGTCATGGAAAGAGATATTTTCTCTAAGCCTGTTAAACTCGTATTCCATATTACGTTTTTCGTAAGATATTTTACAACAGCAGGATATCTTGAAATTTCCATCTTGGAATAAACCTTAACATTTATTGTTACACTCTTACATTACTTTTACGGAAAATTCGGCGAGTCAAAAAAATCTCTTCTTTATTCTCAAACATTTTTACGAGAGTTTACCGTCTCTGGGGTGTGTTTGACACGGGCTCCATCTTTTAGAAGGAAATGAATTATCTGTGGGAGCTGTACGTGAGTTTTAAATGTAATTCATTCTATGGTTTGTCGTTAAAGATTTGATGATCAGAGGGAGGTTTATCGGGAACGTGAAAAAACTTTCTTAGGCGCTATTTCTAATAGATTGAATTGGTAATAGAAAACTTAAGATCATTACAGAACTTTTTCGATTTAATGAATTTTCCCGAATTTATTATTGATTGAAAGTATAGTTATTTCCTTTTTTTAATATTTGCATAACGCCACCAACAAATAACTTGTTCTAGAAAAGCTTATAGGAATGTTAAAGTTATTGAAAAGCTGTTCTGGATTTTCTTTATCATTTTTCTTTGGTAACTAATATCCAAACAATTGTTCAGCACTTCAGAAAATGTTTGAAAGTAGTATAGCATAATCGAAAACATGTACAAGCAGCAAAAGAAGCATTAGGATGTAAAAAGTTTATGAGCAAAATTTAAATTTTTGCTCTAATGATAAACTACATGATCTTTAAGGAACATAAACAATATAAATATCATACATAGATTAGCAGAGTGTGGAATTGATTAATATTAGTTAAAAGCTAAACCAATAAAGCATACAACTGCCAAAAATAAACTTTAACGAAATTGAGTTCAAAACTACGCCCTACTAAAAGAAAGAGCTATATCACAGTTAGCTAAACACTAGACATGACGAGTATGGGAAAGATAATTGCTAAGTTTTGGCAAAGTTCAAATCCGTTATGGTAGAACCAAAATCGGAACAGTAAATGTTAGATATAAAATAGATAATTAGCTGGATAAAAAAAAGATAGCAAAAAAATGGTACCACTATTACTAATCTTACTGATGAAATAAACATTACGGATATGCAATAAATATTAACAAAGAAAGAAGAAAAAAGAAATAGCACAGCTAAACCTGAAGTGCCAGTACTGGATTCTTTCAGAGTTGATAAAAAACGAATTTAGCAGACGTGACTGGCAGAATAGACATGCAAGGTGACTGGGGACCAAAAAGCCTAGAACTCTACCTGCCGCGCTAGCAATAGCTTCGGTAGTGTCAAAACGTCTGCGAAGAGATGAACAGTATATTGGGTGAGTATTTTTTTTAATTTCGATCGCGGTAGTGAACGCATGTCCATGGTTCCTACAAAAATAATAAAATGTTTTTCTCTAATTGTGAAGAAACTTGCCAAGTTCTCCAGTTAATACTGCTGAACCACCAGCTATTCATTTGGGTAACGATGCTGTTTTGAAAACGAAGTCATGTAGCTTCATCTTCGCCAGATCAGTCAGTTACTTAGTTTGAGAAACAGACATAATAATGCCAAGAAAGTGCCGGAACAGATGAGACAAGACTTTAAGTAGTTCGGATTGATAGCCGTCGTGCCACTTAAATATGTTCCGGCTGAAACTTCTTGTATTACTCGGCAAAAATCGTTACAAATGGTCTTACCTTGTAAATCCTCAACATACTTGTTAATCTTCTCGTTTGACCAGAATTAATTCTATTTACAAACGCCTTTGCTGCAGACTATTTTGATATCAATATGTCATCTTCGTCAATGTTGTCGAGATTAGACTGAATTAAAACCTTTAGATATGGTAGAGTTGAATGCTTTTTGTTAGTAACAGTGGTGACTTTTTCTACATCAGCTGTGAACCAATTTAGGTGCTCTGAACTTCGTTTTGATTATACTACGTGCCTGTTTGACTAACTCGTCTAGCACAAAAGACTGAATGCTAAGAATTGAGTGTCACAAACTCTCAAAAATTATATACAGAAAGCTGTGAATGTGGTGAACTCTTTGAGGGAGGAGTAATCTCATATGCCAAAGAAGCGGGAATATGGACTTGTTCGTGCTTTAACGCTACTGGAACAATGGCTATATATCAGGATATTCTTGAAAAAGAATTTCTTAACTCAGGCAGCCGATTCAAGGATAATGACAGCAGACAATTGGTTCATTACTTGTTCAGAACACTCTGTCTCTTTTGGGTTTCAAAGAGACAGCCTTTATATTTACACAAGTATCGTATAGTTTTCAATTGCTTGGAAAGAAACTCTGTGTTCGTTAAGCGCAATTGAACAAAGAAGAAAGCATACAGAACACCATCGACTCGCTCAATAAACCTGTTCGTCTCTCGTTCAGTGGACGAACCTCGCTAGAAACTCTATTTATTCAAGGAAACTAAAGGTGGCGGTTGTGTTTTTTAGAGTTCTGGACTATGTGTGGTGTAAACTCCCTCGTGAGTGCGCATTGCTAACAAAATTTTAAACTCAAGAAGTAGCAGATTGTGCCTAATGCAAACCCATCAACTCAAATTTGCCCAAGGAATCAAAAGGAGTTTTAGGAGCCTTATCTTCAGGCTCCTTTTTTGGACCCTTAAAGCGAAAGACCTGAATGCCACCTAAACTAAAGAGGAAAATACATGGATGGCAGATATGCCTTCCCAAGCCTGCAATTTTACTAGATCTAGTTGACCCATGTAGATTTTTATGTTTAGGTAAGACTTTTCTTATGAGTATAGTTTATAGTTACAGCAATTGACCCTTGGTTTATTTTATTAATTTTCAAAATAGTTTTTTTTAACCATCTCAAAATTTAGGCTACAGTCCTTACTTATATAAATAATTCACTACATTATATTCTGTTGAATCCTTTAAAAAAAATAAATAAGTAAAACTAAAACAATTTGCCGATATCGTTTTATAAGGATTGGTGTGTCTCGTTAGTACATCAGTGAAACTTAACAGAGAAGTTACAGATTCCCCAGATTTGACTTTTTTTAAAGTATTCGTGCTTTCACTATACCGCCCTGTACAATATAAACATTCTCATCTGGGGCACCTATTCGAAATAAATTTGTTTCAGCATTAACACTTATAGTCTTCTAAACGTTGTTTGTGGCATATTCTTGATTATTTTTATGTTTTTGGGCAATAACACCACAATAGAAATAAAACCACGTATATTGCAGAAATACCAAACGTTTCAAAGTCTATTTTGACTTCGTTGTCAATGGCTTTATATTTATTGATGTAAATTGCAAAATGAAAATTTGGTTTTCCATCAATATACCTCGTTTTATTTCGATTGTGGTGTTATTGCCCCAAAAAACATAAAAATAATTAACACTTATATTTTCAGTGTGGCTGCACAGTATCAGGACAACTGGCTTTTCAAAGTGATCAAAAACTCTTATACTTTGAAGCATATATAAGGCATCAGGAGGCATCCGATCATTGCTTGGGATTTCTTCTTGGAGGTATTGCGCAGGAAGCTCCAGAACCTTTAGCTGTTCCTGATCCGTATCTTTTTTCAACTGAAGTATTTTTCTAGCAATTTTTATCATCATTCTTCGTTTTTTGCTTTGCCCAGAAATATTTTTTACTTTTCTAATCATTTTACGGTCACAAAAAGAGCTTTATCTCGTTTCCTAAATCTTGAAGTTTCTTGGGTAACATTTTCGGCCTTAGTAATAACTTTTCTAGTTAGTTTTCTTATACAAACAGAAATTAAAACCCCTGCAACTGTTACTATTGCTGATATTGAGGTATAAAATACCTGATATACTACTTGGACATCTAAAAACAAATTCCCTAGCCATGTATTGTAAATTCCTTGAATAACTTCACAACACAATTTTTAATTTGTCACTTTCATCCGGAAAGTTTCCCAGTTTTTTGAAACATAGCTACCTGAGGCCAATCCACAAAGGTGGATCGATAGAAAATATTGAGAATTACCGAGCTGTATGTATGAAATCGGAGATCCCGAAATTATTGGACTACTTTTTCTCTCAATTCTTATCATGGCAATTTAAACACATTTTTGTTAACGAACAGCATGGATTTCTTCCAGGTAGATCTACTTTAACCAATTTGGCCGTCTATGAGTCATTTTTAGTAAAAACTTTGGAGAATAGACTACAAGTTGACTCTGTTTATACGGATTTCGCTAAAGCGTTTGATAGAGTTAACCATAGAATACTTTTGTCCAAACTTCAAGCACTAGGATTTTATGGGCCACTTTTAGAGTGGACAAAGAGTTATCTCTCAGACCGATACCATTATGTTAAGGTGGGGGGTATTATTTCCAGGATTATAAGTGTGTCTTCAGGAGTTCCACAGGGCTCTCACGCGGTGCCATTTCTTTTTAATTTATTTATTAATGACATTGGCAAAATTATTAAGCATTGTAATATCTTAATGTATGCTGACGATTTCAAACTGTTTAAAGAAATTGCAACTTGTAATGATGCTACGTTACTCCAATCCGATTTAAACTCTTTATTTGCCTGGTGTATTAGCCATGATCTTGACCTGAATATCAATAAATGTTTTATTATTACTTTTGCAAAAATCTCACAACCTATAATCATTTCATACGCTATTAATTCACAAACGATACAGCGAGTAAGTGAAATTCGTGACCTTGGTGTAGTTTTCGATAATTCTCTGACTTTTCGTAGACACATTGATCTAGTTGTTTCCAAGAGTTACAAGGTTTTGGGTTTATCAATCGTTCCTCTAAAACATTTTCTCATAACACGATTCGTTTATTTTATTGTTCACTAGTACGATCTATTCTGGAGTACTGTTCTGTTATATGGAACCCCCACTATAACACACATATCGATTATATGGAGAAAGTTCAAAATAAATTTCTTCGTATAGTAGCATTTAAAATGGGTTTGAGCAGGGACAATTACCAATATAATGATATTTTAGTACAATTGCATTTACAATCTTTGCAAAATCGGCGTAAAATAGCTGACTTTTGTTTCCTATACAAGTTGTTGTCAGGTGAACTTGACTGCCCTTGCTTACTAGACAGAATATCTTTGAATACGATTATGAGATCTCGTTCTTCAGAACTCTTCAAGGTGTCATTTCATAGAACTAATTATGGATTTTCTTCAGCAATGACTAGGCTATTACGAACAGGCAATCAGTACTCCTCACATATCGATATGTTTTACAACTCCATCAGGGTAATCAAGCGATGGTTGTACTTTAATATTTAAGGCTGTCGTTTGTTTTGTTTTTTTGAGTTTAAGTAATTATATTTTATTTTGTATTTTGTTTAAACTTAGATTTATACACTTTTTGTGTGTTTTATGTTTTTAGATTTAGTCTTAGTTTTAATGTTATTTTCTTTAAATTTTTTGTTTTGTACTTTATGTAAATGGGGCTACCCGTAGATGTGAATAAATAAATAAATAAAACATTTTTTTAAATGGTTCAAAATATATTAAATACCTAATCATTGACAATGGTTTTCGAGGAACTCAGAAAGAAAAACATTACTTCCAATGAGGTACAAATTAGTTTCCAATGTTGAGTTTAGATTAGACGTAGCATAAATAACTAATAAATTACAGTGTTTGGTGTGTCAACTTTGAATACAAAATATAATATTCAAAACTATATAAATAGGCCGAACAAATCAATGCAAAAATATTTTTTATTCGAGTTGCTCTTTATATATTTCGAAAACATATTTCAGTTTCACATTGTTGCGGCTTTATTGCGATAACATTTTGCAGTTGGTAATAAAACTATTTAGGCGGGCTATAACTCCGGACTAATATTGTAATCCATAATCTACATGTGTTAAACATATTTCATTCGAGTGGCTCCATTTATGCTCTATCGGCAAAATCTATTCGTGCGGATTATATTAGAAAACAATATTCACTAATGATAGCGGTTTGAATGTATTGGTCGGTTTCATAATTAAACAAAACGGGTAGCGTTAAGCCTAATGAACTATCGATAGTTAGAAAGCAAATATACTACATGTTGAGTGTATTGAGGTTTCTGCAGAAATGTATTTCAATTTTAGTTTAATGCCTTTTGGTTTTAGAGATGAGAATGTTCTCATATGTATATCGCACATAGGGTGCGTGCTATAGAACTGATACCATTTGGGAAACTTATTTTATCGTTCTGATCGGAAAATGTGCTATAACTTTATGAAAATCTCTATATAGGGTTGCCAGATGCAACACTTTAGACGTGATTACACTTTTCCACCTGCAGACACGGGCGATACTTAACTTTTCAAATGACCATACTTTTAAGTTCGAAGAAGAAATTACGGTTGATTAAAAAGAAATGTCTCCTGGGCCATGCAATTTTTATTAATGGACATGTAACAGTAGAAGTATGTGAGCGGACGTTATCATGATGAAGGATAGTGGAATGAACGTTTATTAGGGCTCTCTTTTCTCATGTTTGTCCTTTAAGTTGCATAGGTGTTATTACATAGGTTTCACTGTTGATTGTGGCACACAGTTTCAAATAATCAACAAGAATATCTTACTCTTTGTTCCAAGACACTGTTGCCATAACTTCTTATGCTGATCTGGTTGAATTTTTTGGGAAGCGGAAAGGAACTGTGGCTCCATTCCTTAAATTGCACTTTACTCCAAGGGTAATACAGGTGTGCCCAAGTTTTATCCCCAGAGATCACGTTCTTGAAGAAGTCCTTTTGCCCTTCTTCAAAAGCATTCAGGAACTCCCGACTAACTTCTTCCTTCGTTTCTCATAGGCCACTTGCGTGGAAATCCATCTAAGACAAGCCTTGTGATATTCCGAGTCAGTAAATATTATTTGGGCAGTGCCATACGAAATTTTCAATGCATTAGCAACATCATGAACTGTGACGCCTCTTCACAAGTTAACTCATCAGCACGTTCTGGATTTGCATGTGTTACTGATGTATGATGTGTGATTTCCGCTTTTAAAGTTCTTCACCCAATGCCGCACATTGCAGATGTTCATAAATCGTCTTCAAAAACATTCTTTAAGGAATTGTGGATTTCTATAGGTGTACAACCAGATATTCAATGTCAGCTCTTACCTTTAGATTCAAATCCATGTCTCTAACAGGCAACCTAAAAAGAATAAACAATGTATGTAAGGAAATGTTAGCTCTATCATACCATACATGGACAGTCCAGTACAGATGAATGAAGTAATATTTAGAGTAATGGAAGTGTTTTTTTTTAAACAGCGTATCACATAATAACTATAAGTTGATTTCTATAAAAAATAGTATTAAAATTCCGTTATATTGAATTTGTCTTTGACGAAAATAAAGCTGCTGCTGTACTAGTAAACCAGCGATAAAAACATAATACAATAAGTTGATATCAAAAAAGCTTATGGCTTCTTCCCCTAAAGATGAATGGATAATAAAAAAATTTTAGGTTAGAAAAGGTAAAACCAATAACCGTTGCAGATGTACTTCATACAGTTGGTGGTTTCCAGTTGCACATGGAGGCGAACAGGAGGTCTTCCTTACGTATTGAATTAGTAAATAGCATTATAGGTTTTAGCTCTGCAATTACCCGGCCGCAGTTACGTCATGATCAAGTATATGATTCAGACATACAACCAGCTCGCATCTATTGTGGTTAAGGTGGTATATTGTAATTAAACCAATATCGATACAGATTGAAGCAAAATATAGCTATGGTACCGCTGAAAGACGAATGTTGCCATAAATCCTAAGTTGAACATTCACCATAAAATAAATGCAATGACACTAAGTGGTATGCTAATGAAAAAACGGTTCCATGTATTATTGATGCGTTAGATAAAATGGATAGGTTACGTAAATATATTTTTTGCCGATGTGAAATCCTATTACGAATTGGCCATGCTCTTGGTTTAATCACGACATGCTGTATGTAAGGCTCCCGGTTATCTGTATCCTCACTAAAACATCTCCAATGGTTCTCTAGGCATCTGGAACTATCAACGAAGATATTATGTCAGGTACCGCGGTCCCTACTCTCTAACCTACCAGTTCCCTAATTTCAATCATCTCCCTCTGCCGTCTCTGTTTGTCCAAGAACACCCTGGCCAGGAACTCCAACATCACTCCCTACCTCCTCTCGCTCTCCATCAACCGCTCTACGATATTCTTCGCGCCTAGAGCGCACCCCAACTCGATCTCTGCACTCACTATATAACCTTAAAATCTTTCACACTCGAAGAAAGTATGTTCACCACTCATCCTCCTTCCTCTTGAGTTTGAGCACCCATGCCCGGCCAGCAGCTGCGTCAGATAATGGTTGGATTGCCTATGTGGGCAGCTAACCCACTCTCGCAGGTCTTTGAATAGCCTCCTCGTCCAGGACGTCGTAACCTCAACCTCACTACTCCATTCCCTCTCCCATATATCTAAGGATCTGTCCATCTCTTGTTTGCTCACTCTCCCTCGATCCTCCCTACTCTCGACCCTTTCAAAAATCATACTCCTTTCATTGATATGAATTTCTATAGGCAGCAGATTAAGAAAACAAAAACGTGCTTTTATAGTAAACGGAGCTACAAAGTAGAAAATAATTTTTAATTATGAAAAGTTTGTGTTATAGCAGTAGAAAATCCAACAATCAGTTATGATTAAATAATGTAGAATAAGTTTAAATTAAATACTAAACTAATAACAAAATATGATAATAGGAAATCAAAGCTCCCAAAACCCACAATCTTTTGACAATTTATTGTATACGACTAGTTTCGGGATCTACAACTTCCATCCCAGTATCAAGTAAAAAAGCTACAAATAATAATCAAAACATACGTTAAATATTATATGATAACTTACATACAGGACTAACAAAGTAACATATTCTCACATATACATTCAAGTCACAATGAATAAAATTATTAAAACTAATACGAGTTAATAGTTGAAATTACAATCAGTTCTCGAAAGGTTAGTGTCAACATAACATTTTTATTACAAAATTAGATTAAAAAACCAAAGAAACTACAAATGGAAAATTTTTGTTAAACTTCAGGTTAATACTGACATCTCTATTATCATCTTAAAAGTTCTATAAACATAACTATAGATTTATTTAGACAGTATTTAATAATCACGTACATCGCACAGAGATGGCCTATCACATTTTAAATTGTAATTGAATATATGGGAGAAAAATCAAGATTGAGTTGTGCATTCAAAATGCCTATTTTTGTGTGATCTTAAAATTTCCAGTTGTTCTAAATTATTAAGGTACAATCCCTTATTCGCTCGGTGTAGAATCTTATTACCATTTGAATCATTAAATTTATGTTTGTTATCTAACAGATGCTTGGCAAAATGCGAGAAACCCGAAGATTTATGGTTTAGACATCTAAGATGTTCGTTTAAACGTATTTTAAAGCATCTGTAGGTTCTGCCTATGTAAAATGATCCACATGTATCGCATGTAAGTTGATAAACACCATTGCGAGTCATATTATCAGTTGGGTCTTTGTTGTTCAATATGAAGTTCACTAGGGTATTTTTGGCCTTGAAGGAAATGCTTATGTGTGGTTTGAAAAGGTTGGCTATTCTATAAGAAATTGTTGCTGGAAGTTATTATTGTCATGTGATTCTGGTAGGTAAACTGAGCATTCAACCATTCTATTTATTTTTCTATTCAACAATTTGTGCACGATGATGTACAAAACCCATTCAGGGTAGCGATTTGTTTTATTGTATCAAGTTCACTATTGTAGTTAGATTCACTTAACGGAAATTTTATCAGCCTATTTACGTAAGTGTGTAATGCCGCTAGTTTATGTTGTAGAGTATGGTTGGAATCGTTATGAATGATAATACCTGTATCATGATGGTAAGGACCCCACACATACCAATAATTCAGACTAATAACAATATAATTCTGTTCAGCATTCACATTTTGTATCAAGCATCATTACATTTTTTTTTTTTTTGGTTAGATGTTTACACATATAGGTTTAGTATGAATATATCTTAAATTGCACCCCATTTACTATGTATTGAATTATTTTGTTAATAATTAAGTATTTATTTTAATCTTATTACAAATTAATTAATTATAATTGATTGTTGGTTTTTCTATTACCGTAACACAAAATCTTTATAATCAAACATTTTTTGATATTTTTTGGTTCAGTTTTTATTTTTTTAACTATAATTTCTTTTCAACCGTTTTTTCCCTTTCTCCTCTCAAGCTTTGCTCTCTCGTAGATCTGGCAACCCTACATCTATTAATATTCGTCATAAAAATAAGTAGTTTGGTTGCTTGTAAAGGATAATCGTTAGTACACTTAATTGAAACCTGAAATATTTGCTGTATAATATGTTACTTGCATCTGTGATAGTTATACATAAATTGTTGAATTATTAAACAACAAACTGCCAAAACACACAGATTTTTTATTAATTGATTGTAGATTTTCTTGTAAATAAATAATTAATTTTGTTTGTTACAGATTCCCGGTTATGTCGATATGGTAAGTACCAAGTCAAGAATTTTGTCTTTTGTCTTATCTCTAGAGACAATTTCTAAAACAGTAGAAAGAAAAGGTTGTCGTCCTTTCAGCGGAAACATTTGAACGAAAAAGAAAAAAGCTATTACTGTTTGAGAGTTTCGTTCTATTTAATTAAAATCCACGGTTGTGGAGTTTTTTTAGAAGAATACAAGAAGTTACTCTCCGTTAGATTGTTCTTTTCTAAAATTAGAATTCTATTTGAAATAACAAGGGCAAAAAAATCGGTATTGCTTTTAGTAGAGAATAGAAAACTTTATTTCAAGGAAACAATATCCGAGTATAACTTACTTTTTCAGTAAATATATTGTGAAAGTTATTACAGAAAGTTTCAACTGAGGTTGTGATAAAATATTAGACCAAAAATAAAAAGTTTGGTCCCTAATAAAATTTCTAATAATATAAATCTAAAAAGCTTTTAGTTGTTTCATTTCACCAAGAGACGCATTCAAGTACTACATACTATATTTTTGCGAATTGGTTACAGAATTTAGCAGATAACGATCTAAGTTTATGGTTAATAAAAACTACTAGAAGTTATAACGGAAACGGTGAAAACTATTCGGTTCTGTAACTCAGAAATGCTCAACATTAAAAGTTAGAAGAATACAAACCACTTGAACAAGTTCGTCTTAGAAGAGTTCACTGTTGGCAATGCGAATAGTTAAGAAAAATCCGTGGAATTTAGTATTGAACTATTCATTTGTTGACTTTGTAAGAGCTCTCAACAGTGGACTCTCCGTTATCCGAATTTCGCCCCGGCAAAAAAATAAGATTCCTTGATTCAATATCATATGCTGTGCTTTGGCGATTCCGTTCTATAATACCAAAGGTTAAAAATGTCTGGAATAGATCATTAATGGGGATTATCGGGCCCAGAACTGATCCTTGGGGTAACCAAAGGATAGTGCTGAGTTTATCGCAGTACTTGTTCTCAATTTTTGTTCTCTGTCAGTTTTAAAATTATACCTATGGCTCTATATTTCTTTAAGTTGTAGATTAACTATTTATGATAAACATAAAATATTATTGAGTTAATTTAATGAAGGCGGTAATTGCTAAAACAAGTTTGTCAAAGTTATCATGAAAATATCATATAAGAATGAAATAACATTTGTTGTATTTAAAGCTTTCACCAAACTTTTTAAAATAAATTAACAATTTGTAAAAAATCTGATTAATCAGGTAAATTATAAGTTTGTTATACAATTAGTTGTTTCAAAACCTTGAACGTAGTTAATAGAGAGATTTTCCTTGCCAATAGATTATGTTGTAATTTTTATCATAGCCATTAAGAACGAAGTCTGATTTGGATCTACGACCCAAACTAATGTTGTTTATAACTGTAAAATATTACGATATATAATTAATAAAACAATTTTGTGTTACATAAATCTTTTTCTTCACGAAAACTTTAATAGTGGAAATATAGGCTTGCAAATTAACTTGACCAATTATTAGTAATCCGAGTTGTCAGCTACTATGCACTTTTGGCTTTAGATGTCGTATTTAAATTCTGTTGAATCATTAGGGAGCAAAGTAGGTAAGTGAACATTTTGAAGTTGATTATTAAATTGTCAAACAAATGTAATTTAGAGGTTATACCGAAATTTATTATGTTGATAATTATAAATAGAAAGTGTCTGTTAAATATTATTTCTACAAAATTAAATAATAGTAAGAATTATTTCATCGAAACATGCTTGTCGTGGTTAAGACTGGGTTTGAGAATATCAAACATGATAATTTTCTAACTTCAAACTGAGAACGCAGGAACGAAGTTAATGATAGACATGTAGGCTCCTATGGATGAAATTATCGAAATTAACACGAAAGACTAACTTGTAACTATTAAGATGGGTGGTTCCGCATGTGGTATGCTATTGTGGCTATTACTTCAAACGTCGTTTAGAAAGCCGATAGGCTGTAGCAACCGTGGATACAACTGGAGAATCTTTCTTGCCACAGTTCCTGACAGGTGATCGAAGACGTGGGAGTGGAGAAATCTGGAATATCGGCGTCACAGAAAACTTCATAACTTAAAATGAAAAAAGGAAATATCTCCTTAAAAAACCTAGATGAAAGTAATTTTTACAGTTTGAACTGTAACTGTAATGCAGTTATGGAGCAAATATTTTGCGACCAAAACTACAGTCAAGTCCCCCCCACCCTACAATACGGAAGGATGTGCAAACGTTTACAGAATGGTTTGAAATATCATTTTGGTCGGATACAAAAAGCTTACCAGGACGTAAATAGTTGCTGGGAGACAATCCTCTGTTGCATTTTACTCACATATGAATACGAATACGCAAACTTTAGATGGGGGATTTTACTGCCGATTTTTTGACGAACTGGAAGCAAAAAAAGAAAACGTCAACAGATACAAACCGTTTTCCAGAGCTGATAGTGCCCACTCTCATGCAAATGGGAAACAAATCTAATAATGTGATCAAGAATTCACCATCTTAAAAAATTTGAGTCATGTCAATGGATCTGGATCGAGTTTGACGCAAAATTCGAAACCATGATAATGAATTAGTTGCAAACATCAACTATACCCACCCATTTAGTTTATTTTCAGTAACGATACTGAACAGGATCAAGGAGGAGGATTATAAAACGCAGTGCGCTTGATGGTGGTGCCTGGCAAAAGTACTACAGCAGACTCAGTTCATGAACCATTAATTAATGACAATTCAGATGATGAATATATTGAAGTTGCTCAAGAGGTTTTGACCAACAATACTTTGAATTAAATACTGCTTGGAAATTTAGAAGTTCTGAGGAGGATCTGAAAGACCATTTACGACTGCAGGGTAGTTGTACAAGGCAAGAATTCTAATTAAAAAGAAGAATTCTGATGAAATTTCTTAAGAAGATGCCTGAGTACTTAGGATGTAGTAGGAATTTCGACAACTCCATAAAGTTACTTATTTACTCGAAAAAAAAAAAATATGTTTACGAATGTAACAATTCTCTGCTTTCTGTTATAATTTATGACATAATAACGTGATATTAAATGTTACTTGCCTGCTGTTCCGATTATTTAATTTAGTTTAGTTTATTTATTGAACACCCTTAAAGTATTACACTCCGGATGTGTCCCCCTTTCACATCAAAGCACAAGTATGAACTGTCTCCTAAATATGCATAAAATGTTGAAATTTCGTATTAGTATATATTTTGGTGGTCTGATATTATATCGTATATATATATATAATTTTGATTTTAGTTTTCGCGGGCACTAAAAAATGACCGGCCCGCTAGTTGATAACCTATCTCCGGGAAACTATAAAAAGGTAAAATTTTGAAAAAATTCAGACGATTCAGGGCGTCACCTGATTTCTACAGGTCGGTTCGCAAAAATAAGTAAGAAACCTTCTGCTTTCGCAAATTAGTTAGAATACTAAGTAGAAATTCAGTATTAGTTAATCTAGTACACATCATGTAATATATCAAATAAAAGGGCTCATTATGGCGAAAACAAATGTTTTTAGTATAAGTATAATTATTATAAAGTATATTAATCAAATGTGCCCCTAATATATTTTTGTTACCCATTCCTCTTCCCTTATCTCCGAAAGGATAAGTTATTTTCCATAATTTTGAGCTAAAAAATTGAAATATAGGGCCTAATCACCATGAATTAACGTTACCGAAAAAATATGCATCACTTTTTAGGGTCTATGGTGAAGATTGCAATGTAAAATTAATGTTCTGGGTCTTACTAATAGAGGCTAAGCCTATTGGTTAAAAATCAATTCACTATTTCACGATTTCACGATGTTTGATGTAATTCCACTGAAATGAATGTTGGGTCTGAAGATTGATAGCGCAGCAATATTGTGGTATCATCAGCATTTATGTATATCAGGAATAAGTGAGGACCCAACACAGAGTCCTGAGGTACGCCATGCTGTATTCTGCGATGCGTGGACTACTGCCGTATGTCTCAAAAAGAATCTACTGTAGGGCTCTTGCTGAACTTTTTTGGAAATATAAGGAAAAAAACCCTAATATTAATTTTAGGAGGCAAATAACAGCATTTAATGGAAAACAAAACTAAAGTTCTATTAGCTTTTTTAACGCATCATGAAAACTATATCAAATCAAACGGCTCATTATGACGAATACTATATGTATTATTAATTTTTAAAGCCCTCCCACAAAATAGTAATAGCCAGAGTTGTGCTCTTGTTGTTACGAAAACCAAATATTAGGTGTAAAGATATGATTTACTTCAAAGTAGTTAATCATTTGGTCCAATTATAGATTAAGAAATTATATTGAGATAAGTGCATCATAGTAGATATAGGCCTGTAATTATTACATCTTCAGGATTCCTTTATTTTTAAAAACAGGTATAACTTTTGCCAGTTTGAGAACAGAAGGAAATATGCTTTCTCATGCACTTTAATCAAGTGAGTCAGGGGTTTGAAACCATACTATATCTGTGATTTTGAAAATAATTAGGGATGTCACTCTCTGGACTCACTTGAAATTTTAAGAAATTTTATCTGAAGACCAATATTAATTAATTTGAAATCGCAATGTAATACATCATAAAACTCACTTGAATTAGAAAAAGATATCATATTTTTAATCATCGTCTTAATACAAAATTGACAAACCTGGGCATTTGACTGACTTTCAGGGCTGGAGCGGAGTTTCTATGAGATTTTGTTATATTACACATGTGACACCTTTTTTGATGCATTAAATAATTGTCTATAATTTGCTATCTCTGTCCGATACATTTTTTTGTATAATTACCAGAGCAAAATTGATTTTGCTTATGAAGGAGACTGAGAGCTTGAAGTCGCTCCCTCATGTCTCTAAGGTTGTCATTAAACCAGTTAATTTTAGGGCCCTGTTTGACTTTCCGAACCATTTTCGTATTTTGTGGCGGACATTTATCCAAAGCGTTAGTTAAACTAAAAGACCTTTTTATGAAAAATCAGGTGAATCATGTAGAGTACTCTCTAAGCAAAAAGTCGATGTGTGGAAAATAAAAGAATATTATAAAGTATGCTTTCTTTAAAGTTTTAAGGTTAAATGTTGAAAACAAATCATAGGAATGGAATATTAGAATCTTGAAGGTGGTTACGGAACCCTTAGCATGGTAGTCCAACTCGCACTTGATCAAATTATTTTTTTTGATTCAAGCAATGACGTAAATATTTATTTTGACAGTGCTGCTGCATCACTAAAGGACGTTTATTAATCTGGCTCACAGTGAACAATCTTCCCACATGCCATTAAAACTGCAACATGCTTAAACAATAAGTAAAAATTTTGTAATTTTCCCCTTTGAAAGCATTAATTATTGCGGCTATTTTTTCTATTGTAGCATATTGCTCCTGAATACTAACATCTATTAAATGACGGTACATCAAAGACCGATAAGTTGCAGGTTCATCACTATTCGAGTTTCAGAGCTACAGAAGCATCGATGAAAGGCTCTTGCCTCCCACGTGTACACTCAACCAGAAAATTGTATACCGTCGAAGACCGCAAAATCGTTGAAATCAAAAAACCCCATTAAGAACCAGACATTCACTTTAATCTACACCAAACAATTTCCAGCATCAAAATAAAGTTGAAAAGCAATTCTCAAAGTGTAATTAAGCCGAAGGGACTCAAGTGGAAGATCTGCTTAAGGCAAATGAAGCCAAAAGTATTTCTCCCTCTGTCGCCGTATTAATACTGCAGAGGAGCTGTCACCGATGGAAGTTATTCACTGAAAAAAGCGAGATCAGGTCGAAAAGAGCTTTAATTCAACCACTAATTGCTATGCTGCTGACGGTAGAAATGGTATCACTTATGTAAGTTTTGAAAATTATGCGTAAAACTTTGATAATTTGCGTTCGGAGCTGTGGTTCGTTTTGGATGGTTGAGTTTTTTTATGGAACAAGCTGCTAGATGACATCTGGCTAAAAGTGTTTTCACTCGTTGAGTTTCTAATTATTGACGTCGAAACAGTGTCTTAGAATTTTTATATCCGTTTTCAGTTTTATAAATATTTTTTAATCCTTACTAAACGAGTCATAATAGCAGGTGTCTCAAAAAAATGGATCGATAAAAAAGTAAGCAGTGTTTCCAAAAAATGTTTATTAATTATTAAAACACACAATTTGTTAATTTTTTTTTTAATATTATCGTTTCAAATGTAGACCCTCACTTTCATTGCACTTATTCAATCGAACAGTAAAATTGTTTATGACGGCTCGGCAGGTAGACTCAGGAATGGCTTTCATTTCTGACGAATATTTTCTTTCAAATGTGCCAGGGAAAGCGGTTTATTGGCGTAAACTTTAGATTTAAGATACTCCCATAGAAAAAAGTCCATAGGGCTTAAATCAGGCGTGAAGGCCAGTTCATGTCACCTCTCCTGGAGATCAATTTGCCTGGGAAAATTTCAAGAACTCGTGACAGAGACGTATATTAAGTGTGTGACCTTGCTCCATCCTGCTGAAGCCATGTGCTTTGGTTATAGTCAGGAAAGTTTTGCAGTACAGACACCAGGAAGTTGTCTAACATCTCCACATAACGCTCTGAATTCACTGTAACTGCACGCCCCCTTTTGTCTTCAAAAAAATAAGGGCCGATAATTCCTCGCGCCGACATCGCAGTTCATACGGTCACATTTGGCGAATGCAGGGGTTATTGATACTTGCGTTTCGGATTAGTTGCACTCCAGTAGCGCAAATTCTGTTTATTTACGTGTCCATTAAGATCAAAATAAGCTTCATCTGGTAAACATTGAAAAGCGCTCAATTGCCTGATTTACAAAGACAACCCTCTGAGGTGCCATCTTGGAGCTTTAATTCTTGCACCAATTGAATTTTTAGGGGTGCAGCTTTAGGTCTTTGTGCAGAATGCGGTACAATGATGATCTATGCACATTTAAAGCACTTGCGCGCTGCTCCGAATTGAAATTTTCGAATCGTCACGACCAGACTGAGTAACACTCTCCACGTTTTCTACTGTTCTGATGACCTTGGTCGCCCGAATTTTGGTTTTTCGAGCTTTGTACCGGTCTCTTCAAACTTTTTAACCCATTTTTGAATGATAGGAATGCTTGGCGCAAAATTTTCTAAGCGCTACAGTCCGCGAATCACCGTTTTTGTAAAACTCTCGGACGCACAATGCGCGGTTTGCTCCCGAGAGCATAGCGACTGACAGGGGGTGGGAACTAAAATACACAACATTGTACCACAGTTCGACGAGTCATCTAGACTTCTTCCGGAATACTAAATCTGACGGTTGCTCGTATCACATCCAGATGGCGAAATAGTCGACTTAATTTTTTTTGTTTTATAGTAATGTAATATGTAATTAAAACATTGAAAACATATCGTGCATCAAACAAAAAATACATAATATTGGAGCATTTCTTTTTTCGATTTCTGAATGTTCCAATCAATGGTCTAAAAGATAATGAATTACGGTATTTAGGAGGTAATTTATTAATTATATTTTTTTGACAGTATATTACAACTAAACTATCCCCAAAAGTAAGAAATGCGGCTTCAGCGAATCAACAATAAAAAAACTGTATTTCAAATGCCCGGCATTCGGTAATTTATAAAGCTCATTCTAAGGAGGGTGTGCTGGAGAGGATAGCATACTACTGAGAAGTGCATTGGCAAGAATAAATTTCTCGGTATGTTCACATTTCTCATATATTCTTGTAGTTCATATATTATTTCATTTTAAGTAATGAGAGAACTGTGGGAGATACTTTTGTATGGTTTTCACCAGAAAAAGGTCCTGTTACCATTTGCAACCCCCAAGTGACAGTGAAAATTCCTGAAGTATATGGTGGTAAGAAGAGGCATTTCAGTATGTTTTTAGAAATCACCATGCATCAGAGTCTACCAGTTTTGAATGCCAAATTATACTGGGATTCCAAGGTAACCAATTTAATATTGGTTTTCAAATTATTCATAATTTCTTTATGTATTTTGCAGCACACAAAAAGGTGGTGAGAAAGAAGTTTGTACTTTCAGTAGACAAGAATTTGAGGAGTGAACTATCACAATGGAAGAGAATGGAAGGTATTTAAAAAATATAAACAGTACAACTATTAATTTATTTCAAATGTGCAATCAACAGTTAAAGCCAAAGGGCAAATTTTGTTCATTGAATGACAAAATATTTGCTTTACTATCAATATATAAACAAAGTGCCAAAAGTTATAAATTTTCAAGTTTTTATACTATCTTACTAAAAACTCTTAAGTAATCTTGTAAATAGCATTCTTTATTTGTTACAATGAGCATATTTTCAAATTCAAAGAAAAATTTCTTGTTTTTTTAGGTGTAATTGTTTGGGAGTATTATGTATTTTGATATCAATTATTGTATGACATTTGTATAGTGCACAATTTACTTAGATTTTGAGTATTTTGTGGGAGTTCAATGTATTTACTAATATTTAGGAATTATTTACATTATATAGTGTCATATTACTCTAAATGCAAAAGGTAAAAAATGAAAATTCAAATATACAGAATATTACATAAAGAAGCAGTCATCACATATTGCTTTCAATATATATATGTATATATATATATATATATATATATATAATATATATATATATATATATATATATATATAGATATATAAATATAAATATATGTAGATTTCTCGTTGTTGGGATACATAGATTTAAGTTGTGGACGCAACAGTTAACCTAACATTTAAGTAAATTCATATTTGTCATTTCTTAAGACAATATTTTAAAGTTAATTTCAAAATCTTACCTTTGAATATGTTAAATGCGAGTTTACCGAAGCGATAAGTTAACTTTTTCATCCTGACTAGAGTAAAAACACAAAAGTATACCGTAAACAACAGGGAAACTAAATATACAAATTTGTAAACTGTATATGTTATGGTTGTACCAATTTTGTTATTATTATTATGTTTGAATAGTTCAATGTTTAGTTGAATTCGTAATTAATTTTGTGAATAAAAACAAATATATATTTATGGGGATTATTATTTCGCTGATAACGACATCTATAGTGTACTTTTAGAACTAGCAGAGAAATACACCGGCTAGATAGTGTACAGATTCCTTTTTTATCGGCAATTGTTTAAGTGCAGATGCCTGTAACTCAAATTCACATTTTTATTTACCCGGAAGAATCATAGATGGCTAAATCCGCCATTTTGTGAACACAATTTTCGACACAGAGTTTCCTATCTATTCTCTATTGTATGATCTGTGGCGACTGAATTCCCAAGAGCCACGAGACCGATTGCCATAACCCCCCCACCCCTCGGATTCATTGCACTGCGGATTTCAACATTTCTGAAGCGAAAGCTTTTTAACTGGGGCCCATATTTACACATATGAAAATAGATGAGCAAGGGAATGAATTGCATAATTTGATTCGACACCGACACTGACACCTCCACCGACACCGACACCACACACTACCTTAATCTTGAAATACCCATACAATTCAGTTCACTGTGTAAGAAACAGAGACCAGGTAAAATATATTGTGAGTTTTTTCTTTTATAGAATATCAATAATATATTGGAAATAAACTAATATAACACCTATGTAATATAGAAAACCTCCATTACATTTGCTTTTCTAATAAAAACTCCAATTCTTTCGTTGCGATATATTGGATTATGGACTTGACATATGTCAGAAGTCAGAAAAAACACCTTTTGAGATCGGAGGTTTTCACCGCCAGAGTCATAACTGATTCTGCTTTTCCTGGATTTGGACCCCGTCATTTTTTCGAATTAACTTATTTATATACCTAACCCGGCATATAAACAGAATTTTCCGATGTTTCGCCCACACTTATAAGGGACTTTTTCAAGGATGAGACAAAAAACAAGTTTGTCCGTGAGAAAAAGATGAAATGAATGGAGTCGCCGCAAAGTAAGTAACATTTGTTTTGTTTTTTTTTGTCTCATCCTTGAAAAAGCCCCTTATAAGTGAGGGCGAAACGTCGGAAAACTTTGTTTATATTTCTTCGCTTTAGGTATATAAATAAACTAATTCGAAAAAATGACGCAGTCCAAATCCGGAAAAAGCAGTTAGAAGACCTTTTGTTAATTTTGCAATTCATCGGATATGAGCTTCAACTTGCAAGTTAATATTTCAACAAATTGTATTTGGCACTTATAGAAATTTAAGTTAAGAATTAAATTACATATAAGATTAATACTGAGGCATATCAAATAGTGACAATTACTTTATTCTGCTGAAATTTATTACCATTACTAATGATAACACAAGGAAATAGAAACAGAAACAGGAGATAAGAACAGACGTGAAGTTAATTCGGAAGAAGCTTTCGCTTCCTTCGTTCAGTCTCACATGACTGCCGCTTTTTTTTACCTTATATTGCAGAAAGTGCAGTTCTATTATTGATACCTAGATCAGAATTTAATGCATGATCAGATTTCGGCAACATTTCACACTTTTGTTGATTACTAATTGTAATATCTGTCGTACTAACAAATAAAGTTCGCATACATTCATCAAATTATGTGAGAAAATATTTTAACAATTAAACACTATTTGTCATGAAATTTTAAAGTGGAACATTAAAATTAAAAATATAATTATTTTATTCTACTATTGACAATGAGGTTCAACCCATATCTTAAAATATTTGGTATTTTTGAATCTACAGTTCAAGTGTGGTGATCCAAAAATTTGAATAACTTAGGGTTAGAAAAATTACTAATATATTTTAACATGCTACTTGAACATATTCATTGTTGAAGGGCAATACTATGCTCTAAAATCTTAATATTTAAGTACCATTGTTTGTTAGTTGTTTATGATGAAAAATAATTTAGTTTACTTTATATTGGGTTTAATTTTAGTTAGATGAAGGCAAGTTCACCAAATGAAATATAAACAAACTCTTTCCATGCTCTTTTATCAATCTCTCTCTTGGTGTCGTAAAAGTTGTGTCTTCTGATAGTCATCGGTAGGTCGTCATAAATGCCCCCTTTTATTTCATTGCACTCAATTTTTGAAATTTTTTGATCAAAAAAACGAAACAATTTCCATTTTTGTTACGACCTTTAACAAATTGTTTTATAAGCCCAACTCTTATATGAATATGAAACCCAGTCAAAATTATACGATTCCTTCATACTAAAGGTGAGATTATCGCTTTTTGTCTTGGAACTGGCAGTGTCTGAATGGGTTCAATTATTTTTAATGCACTAACTTTTCGAGATTTTTCTATCCATTGAAAGCAATTCAATATATTGTTTCTAGTCGAGAACCTTCATCAGTTGCGCTCCCCTCAACCGGTTGAATTTTCGTATATTTATTTATGTATATAGTATATATAACTAAATTTAGTATTTTAGGAAAATCTAGTTCACAGAGACTCCAAATCGGGAGTCATGCTGTGTGTAACGCCTTTTCCTTGTTATTCGTAGAATTTCCTGAAACTCCTGGATGTCGAAACTCATTTCGCGATAAAATACTAAAATCATTTTTAAGCCAGTATTGATTTTCAGCTTTACGATTCTATATGCTTAGAAACTAGTTTTGTAAGCACCTTCCCCTAAAAGAAAGTTGACCATTTTTAAATCAACAGATATAAGCCACTAGTTGTTCACATTTTTAAATTCGTCCAAAACCAGGGCAGCGGATCTATATTCTACTTTTACTCTTGTAGAATGTGCAATAAGCAACGACCCTAATTTAAACCCACTAAATAAGAGAACAAATTTTACACTCGTTCACTAAATAAACTCCATTCACTAGAAACCTAACCTAATATTTAAGGAGATTGTGTTCTTTTTACTACATTTCTTTCTTTTAGGTAACAAATCCTGAAGCAGACTTAGTCTCAGATCACTTGTTAGGTCATTTTAATCAGATTGGTTAGTTTTGGAGTTTCCCGGTGACATTAAAAGTCACTACTATCACTACCGGCAAAATCACTCAAAGTAAAACTACTTTGTATTCTCAAGAAGCCAGTGTGTTTATTTTAATATAAAATTGAAAATCGTCACATTACGATTAATATTTGAGTCGTAACAAAATAGCGACACTTGTCTTGATTCTCCTGAAATTTGAATCTATTATCTATTTTTATTATCTTACTACTCTTTCTATTTATTTAATTTTTAGGGAATGTTGATTTTATTTCCTGCTCGTTTTAACGAAATATTGAACCAGTTTTTACCATTACAAACACGCACCCCGAATCGAATGAAATGTAGTTATAGTGATTGCCGGAATAAAATATTAACTGGTTTTCTTTCATGACAGGTGATCATTTACGAATGAATATACATCCCACATTATCATACCGCTTGTCGCATTTTTGATATGACACCACATTTCATGTCACCCACTCACCCACCGAATCCCCTTGCATTTCGTCGAGCAATAACCTTCTCGGGGACACAATTTCTTGATTTATAGCAAATGATATCGTATCGCAAGACGCAACATCCATTCCGACGCACATGAAACCGCCATAAATTATGCGAAATTCTAGAAATTCCTTGAACTTTCTCCATGCTGGGCCTCTTCTTCGGCTTCCAGTGCCCTAAAATATCATGTGCCTTATTTATTACGCAGTTAATCTTCATATATGGTCGCCGACGACTGACGACGAGTTTTTCGTCGAAGAATTTCTTGGAGGATTGTTTATCCCGCCAGCTTAACTGTGGTGAGGTCGAGTGTGAACTATGCAGGCATACTAACTGTCTTAATGGAGCAATTTTATGAGGGATGTGCTTGTCAAATAGCTTTCAGTATGGTCTCAATAATAATTTATAGATTTAACTTAAATCTCAATCTCGTTATAATTAATACAATATCCTATAGTGTTTTATCTAGTGCATAGAACTATCGGCAGCCACTCAGCAAACTTCAGAAAAGCGATATTTTATCAAAGTGGGTCGAATTTCACGGCCGGTAAGAAATTACTTTCGAAAGTTAATCTTTATCGTTGAATGTTCGACCGGTGAAGCACTGGTAGTTATACTGGGTGATGAATCTGAAAGGTACTAAGGTGGCAGCATTAAACGGTTGGTATGGAAAATAAAGACCAACAATAATAAGTTGGCACTAGTGATATTTTCCTTATCACATCTGAAATCTTCATGTAGACATAACCCCAAAAGATACAACCACCTACAGAATATTCAAACAAGTAACCGACTGGCTTTTAATTAAGTTAAATAAAGTAAAAAGTAACTAATTACTTATATTGAGTAATTATATCATACATACTTACTTAATAAAGTAGCGGAATCTTATTCATAATAAAAGATAAAACCCTTTTGATATCTAGGATATCTGGGGTTTACTGAATTTTCCTCTAAAGTCACGCTGTGCGTGCCTTAGAGGGAGTGTACTGCCATACTCTGTATGATCAAGTCGCGGGGAAAGATCTGGTATTCATAAATACAAACATTGGATGCAATTGAAGCAAAAATAGTATGATTTACTCAAAAATTAATGCAATTTTTTTTGTGGTTGTGATCATTGTTCTAACAAGTGCAGTGCTTGCTGTCTGCCTCTATTAAATTGAAGGGCACTATCACAGTGTCTTGATAAGCAGAACATTTTGTAAACTATGGCAAATATAATAATGATATATAAATCGTCTTGCATTAATCATCGCCTTTTCAGACATTGTGAGCTGAACAACATAATTACCGAACAACAAAAGGGATGCGCGAAAAACTCGATAGGGTGCAAAGAACAACTAATAATTGATTGACGAAATATCTACATGGCATAAGTGGACTACAAAAATGCCTTTGATTCAGTTCCACATGATTGGCTCATTCAGGTGCTGAAACTCTATAAAGTAAATAATCGTATTGTTAACTTTTTAGAACATGTCATGACTACTTGGCAAACCAAAATCTTTCTGAATGAAGCCGACTGTTCGATACAAACCGATTCTATTTCAATCAGAAGAGGTATATTCCAGGGAGAGTCTCTTAACCCGCTGTGGTTCTGCCTAGGCGTGAACCCACTCTCACACAAACTGAACTCGACTAACTGGGTTCAGTCTCAAGCACCACAACGTACAAGCATTGTAGATAAACCATTTGTTATACCTGGACGGCTTAAAGTTAATGGCAGCTACGAAACAACAGCTGCATGATATGCTTAAAATAGTAGAAGGGTTCTCTAGTGACATCCATGTGCAATTTGACCTAGACAAATGCCGAATTATTAATATAGTAAAAGACAAAATACAGCAGGGGCCCTACGAAATGGGAGATAACACCACAATTAAATCCATGAAGGAAGGCCATACTTACAAATACCTTGGAATAAAGCAGGCTAAATGAATTGATCACACCACCATGAAAAAGGAGCTAACAACAAGATTTTATAGAAGGGTAAGACGTTTGCTGAATTTGTAATTGAAAACTAATTTTAATATATGACACAAATGTATTTTGTTATTGCATTTTCTGTAAATATTTTGCTATAAAATATAGAATAGTTGTACTATCTTTATATGTTTATATAAATCTTCTGTACGTGCGTTAGTCATTGAACTCCTCCTAAACCGCTGGACCTATTTTTACGAAATTTTTTGTGTGCATTCCAAATATATTACCATAAGTTATATTTAAATATATTCCAAAAAGTTAGATTCAAATCTTTATCTCTACTTTTGTGGATGTTCAAAATCTTGTGTTAACATACAGAGATTTTGTAAGTATACATCAGTAGTTTATTTTAGAATGTTGTTTGTGCACTTCCATAAGAAAAACGAAAAACGTATTATTGCAAAAATTACAAATAAATAAATTTAAAAAAAAAAAGTACTATACCTGCTTAATCTGCTAATTTTTCTGTACATTTATTCAAACAGGTTTATGTTTTAGTAAACTCCCAGTCTCTTGTCAAAATATTTAAACAGCAAATTCTACTTAATTAATTAAGTTTTAAATTGTTAAAAAAAGACTGTAACCAGTACGTGCAGCATAATATAACACTACCAAAATATGCTATTAAAAATAACATTTTGCACCACAGGCAACATTGTGTGGTCGTGAAAAAGGACATTTTCTATACAATCATAAGCCGTAGAGAGAATAAATACGAATAAATCAAATTATAGCTAAAAATACCCCAAAATATCGCAATAACACACTTTTCATTTCGAAAACGACAATAGACAAATTGAATATTTTCCTAATCACAGTACAGTTTATACTGATCACTCGGTAGATGGCCGGGAGATTAAACCTGGCTCTGATTGGCGGTTAGAGATGAAGTTGGCCAGGTCGGTGCGTCTTTCGACTTGCTTTGGATGGCGCGTCGTACCAAATTCTTTTCAGTTTAAGAACATCTTGTTTTCTGTTGAAATTGTTTGTATGTTCAACGTTTATATTGGTTTGCTACCATTAATACCTCGGTAGTATTTTGTTTGGTATTTCGTAGTTATCACCAACTATACTTTCCCTTCACCTATACTTAATATGAAGATTCAATCATTTAAACTAATTTTTGAGTAAAAGAAAATTGTTCAGTTATAGTAATCTAGACCAAATGTAATACATTTTCAAATGTTGGTTTCCCTGTCATACAGCACTGGAAAAAAATTACTTGCAATTTCTTTTCCCGACTGCAGTTATTAAATCCAATCACATGCCATTTACTCACATGTTTTAAACAAAAAATGTAGAATGTAGAAGAAGAGAATTTTAGTTTTATAATAGTATAGGCATGATTCTTATTAGCAATATTTTTCAGATAACATAGAAACAGTCGTTGTTGTCCTTAGAAACACATGATAATTCGGTTACCTTTTTCGAAATCATATAGTTGTATCGGGGTCAAGATCAGTAATTGACAATTCTCTAATAACAACCTGCGCCAGTTCTCTTTATAGTACCGGGGTCTTCAGTTTAGAAGCTTTTGCAATTTATTATTTATTTTCATAATTTTTTTTAATTTTCTTTCTTCGCAGTGATTTCTGATTAACAGTTTTTGTCATAATTTATTGAAGCAAATTATCTCATTATAGGGTCTGTTTTTTTGCTTGACAATTTTGGATGATTTGTTTTTGACTATTTTTTTAGTATCCGTTTTGATATTCATTTGACATGATGGATGTAACGATCCTTTTATTTCTACTGAGGGTGTCTCAATTTCTTCTGTGATAAGCAACATAAAAACACTTTCATTATGGTTTCTTTTTTTCTTCTTTAAATAATTTTTGTATCAGCATTTTTGCACCCAATATTTTGCATGGGCCTCCTTTATTTTCTCCTGTTTAGTCTATTTTGCTTGTATTTGATTCACCTCAGTCATGAAACATATTTGATTTCTTACCTTTCCTCTTTTTCGTTCACACGGTCTATAATAATTCTACTATTCTATAGGTCATCTAAAAATTGTTTGAGTGCTCAGTGAATTGTAATATATATGTATATGATAAGCACAATTACAGTTAACTATTGACACACTATACTCTGAAATTTTAAATGGTAATGTCAAACAACCTGAGAGAATAAAAATACCAGATTGTCTGTTTCCGAGAATTTCCAAGGAAAGAGTTATTTTCAAGCAATAGACAAATCTATATATAAATAGGCAAAGACAAAACGATTAGGTACCATTTTCTCCTATGTATCTCAACCGATTTTCTTCATTTTTGTTTTGTTTAGTAGCTACTGACAACCTTCAGTGCAGAATGCTAATATTAAATTATAATATTGGTTCATTCATTAAATAAAATATAATAAAAATTCATTATTTACGTCCATAATGTCAACGCCAAACAACTGAATGTGCCGCCGCCGCCAGCCTCAAAACATTGAGTAATTTTATATAGAGGGACCAATGCTGTTATATACTTAGAGCATGTATTTCTGGAAGTGGCATGCAAGCGTTGTTATTGTTTAGTGGTAAAGTAATCGTTGTATTTTATAATTATACAGGGCGATTCCAGATATGTTAGAAATCATTTAATTCGTGGGTGGCATATAAGCAGTTGCATATATAAGGTGTTTAAAATATAGAGTAGAGTGCAATTATAAATAATAACATAATTATATAGAGAAGCCCATTAGAGGTTGAATTCACAGGATTCTTGGAATAGAAGGTGCAGTAGAATTACAGTTATACAGCGTGGTGCAAAAATTATTAAACAGAGATGCATATACAGGGTGGCGGAAATGGGAATGCAACATTTCGTAACCCATAAGCAGTTGCATATATAGGGAAAATGAAATATAGGGTGAGAGGAATTATAGATATACAGGATGATAATAAAAAATGTTAGAAAAGGAAATGATTTATAGAGTAGCCCACGAAGAGTTCTGTATATATATGATGATTGAAATATAGGTCGAAGTAGAATTATTGTTACAGAAGATAGTTAAATATTTTATAAACCAAAAGAGTAAATACGGTGGCTCATAGGCAGTGTCATATACAGAATTGTTTACCGAGTGATTCAAAAATGTTAAAAAATATTAGGCGTGGTCCATGAGCAGTTGCACAGGGTGGTGGAAATATATAATGAGATGGAATTATTATAAATGAGGATTTTAATAAATGTTAGAGAATTGAGTGCAATTATAGTTATACAGGGAGGTTAGAAAAAATAAATATGTAGGGTAGCCCATTAGCGGTTGAATTGTTGTTATATTATACATACACCTGCCAGACAATTGACACAATTGGTTGAATTTCGACTACTGGGCAACAGCTAGTAAATTTGAAAGTGTAATAGTGTATGCTTTAGTTTTAAGTATTTCAATCTGATTTGTTTACCTGTTTTATAACAATTAGTATTTTTTAGTGTATAGGGCATTGGAAGTAAAGTAACTAAAGTATGCTCCATACTACGCTTCATTAGGCAGAGAGTACACAGTGTCTCTCTGGCGTTCTAATTGGAAAATAGGGATTATTTTCTTGGACCTTGGAGAAGTTTGTGTTAGTTAAGTAATTCCTTTGTGAATCAAATATTTGGCGATAAAAAAAAATACTTAGTACTTATCCCCATCAATTTTGTTATATGTCAAATTGATCAAAATTTTTGTTTGTAAATTTTTTGGGATATTAAATTTGTTCTAAAACGTCCTATAGGAACCGTAATTTATTTTCAGCAATTTCACCCGTTGATGAAATTATTTTTCCTCAGTCATATAGCGATTTAATAGCGCCTTTTTACCTTAATGAACATTTTTATTAGATTTTCAAGTTGCTGTTGGTATGTTGTCTGCAAATAGAGTCAAATTATTTTTCGACCAAATTATTTAAAATTGCCCCTGAGCAGTTCATATTGAATATTTCTACCTTTTCATTATAAATTAGTAGTGCAGAACTTATTATATTAAAAAGCAGTCTCTTAACCAAATTATCACCCTTTAATTTGGAACAGTGTGAAATACGAAATAAAAACTACTATTGTTATCTCTATATATTCAAACTGTAAATAATTTAACTAAAAAAGACAAGTTCAAATGAAAATTGATAGACTAAGCAACGATCGGTCTCCATCAATCTCATCATATAATGGGAAAAACACCCACAGCGTGCTATAATTATCTTTTATTTGTGAGATCCTTGACGACCGCACACACACACATCCTTTAAAAGGAAAGGGAAAAAACGACCGTTCAGGGTATTACCAATCTTTCCACGATCCCATCTATCAGTCTATTATCCGCCAGCACGCAACTTCTTTCTCGAGAAACATCCAAAACCCATCTTCTTACACAAAACCTATGCGGTATCCATTGTCGGTCTCGAGCCGAAAATATACGGAAATCAGCTTTCGATATATTTTATTGCAGTAATAAAACTCTACCAATTTCCACCGTACCGCCAAGAACCGAAAGCATAAATTTTTGGGTACGTTCAGGCAATTTATGTCTTGTCAAATGATTGTGGATTTTGTAATAGCACCAAGTAAAAGATAGATAGTTGGGATAAAGACCCGGTTTTGTACAAAGTAAATCCGTGCTTTGATCCCAATAATTCCAAACCCTTTTGTAACGTTTAATCAACTGAAACCTTATTTTTTAACAACCGAATGTCACTACTGAACTTGCCTATTAATTACTGTTCTAATTATTGTAGAAGAATTTTTCACAGACCTGAAACGTTGAGCAAACAGGTGAACTATAGTTTCAATTTTGTGATGGAAATATTATATTATTCAATAAAAAATTTGTTTGTTTTTCATTCTTTTTTTTAACTTCACTGCGGATTTTCCCAAAACTATTCCTTATTAGCTGAAAGATTCCATGGACTTCTACCGTCTTAAGTTTATTTGAAATAGCAACAAAGTATTCCTTGTTTGTGTTCACTTTATTACGTAATGTCTTGATGGATCATTCAGGTTGGTGTCAGCGGATGCGTAGTGGTGACGCCACACGAACCTGTTCCATGTGTTTTTGAATTCTAAATTGATGACGTCACTTCAAATTGTTTCATTTACCAGTGTTGCTTTTTTTGATTTACTTTAATTCGACCATTGTAGAGCCAACATATCGTCCTAGTCCATATGTCGAAAGTTGACTCATACACACAGTGTATTGTGATCCTTTCGGCAATAGATCCTTTATGAGTTTCTCTATTTCCTAGTTGAAAAATTATGTTGTACTGTCAATGATTTAAGATATGTTGAGAAGTTTTTTGAAGGTGCCAGTTTTTGTTGCTGAGGGGTGTTTATAGAAGCAGTTGGCATATAATCCAATACGTTTCCTTTCTGTGAACTGTCAAATCAAGAAATGGTAAACATCCAGTCTCTCCTAACCTATTTAGGGAGTGCAGCCGAATGGATGGGACAAGAATCTGTTTAGTTTTTTCTAAGACATACCAAATAATAAAAGTGTTTTGGACATGCCTAAGCTCATGCTGTATGTCGCAGTTTTCAACTGCCTTTTCTTCAAATCACCCAATGCAAATGTAAGCGGTCTTTGGGGATAAAGCAACGCTTTTGAGTAATCCATCTTTTGTACGCACTGTTCTGATATTAACAATTCTTCATCCCTGGTCGATTCGACTAAGGGATAACATGGTCCAGCGAACATAACCAAGATGCCACAAATAAGTCCAGAAAACACTAATTACTGACATATGATTTGCGACTAAGCAGATCCAATACGCGAGCAAGGTAACCTGACAGAGTCAATTTACTTAGATTAAAAAAATATCTTGAGAAGTTTTTTAAATAAAAACTTTAAAAGTAAAGATCTTGAAATAATGATAACTAATATTATTTCTTAAAGGTGTATGAATAGTTTTATATAGTGGAAACCGATTTGGACCCGTTCATGCTGAGATCGAACTTGAAGTATAATATAGCAATGAATAATCTTAATTGGGGCTTTGAGGTGGAAAATTCCTATTAGGTAATGAAGATTTTTAAGCAGTAAACTCAGCAAATTGTTGAATAGAGATAAATATTAACTAAGGTTCTTAATATCGACTAATTTCTGTGACGACCCAACTTATCGTATATTTAGTTAAGTTAAAAACAAAGACTTTAAAAGTGAGTGTAAACATTTGAGAATTGAACCCACGGGATCGATTGCAATATAAAATTTGAATGCATATGGGAAAAGTACAATAGAGAATGGATTTTGCTCTGAATTATCATGAAATAGAATTTTATATATTCTTATAATTCAGATTATTGTCTATTGACAATGACATCAGATTCAACCTCTGAAAAGTGTGGATTTTTAAATATACAGTTTTTATTCTCCAAGGGTGATGTTATTTTCCCAGGTTAGGCCGTTCTGGGCAAACACCAAGGTCATTTCGCACTTTTTTCCAAAGAATATCTAAGAGGGTGATTTTTTATTAATGTTTGTGAACACTTTACTCCCTGAACTACATTTTGAGAAGTTGAATGCTACTATTGACAAGTTTATATTTTTTCTTGTTTTGGTTGGGTATTAATATTCTTTTTTGCTGTGGTGATGAACGACAGTATTTTGTTTTATTTTCTTAATAGGTAGAATTTTATATTTTTAAATAACTTTTTAACAAATTATTCATTCTACCACTTTCCCAAAAATAGATTTAAGTTTTTCAATCCCAAAAACTCCCTAATTCCAAATTTTGAGTAAATTGGTTCATTTAAAGAAACAAGTTGTCCGCCATCTTGGATCCGCCTTCTTGGATTATGAATTCTCAAAAACTGATGTCAGAGTCCTAATTTGCGACAGCAGAAACGCCCATTTACCAAATTTGGGGTAAAACGAATTTCAGCTGTACTGCTAGATTTTTACTGCCTTGAATTTGCTATGTCCGTTAAGATCATGGTCAAGGACAAAACTATTGAAGACAGGGGAAAATCTTAAACCTTTTGTATTAAACACTTTCCAAAAATGCATTCCTGATGGAAAATTCACGAAATTAAATAATTGTAGTCCGTCCTGTATATAGTTATTCGCACAAAAACAATATAACATGATGTAGAAGGATTCAGATGTAACGAACGGACGTCACAAATGTTTAAGAGAATATTCGTACAGTGAACTTAAATCTTTATTTAATACACAAAATGTTTACTCATCAATTATTTATCTTGTGAATAACCGGTATAATCGAGTATCATTTACGTAGCAGGGATATTCATAATGTTGTATGCACATAGCTAACTGGGACGTGTATATATAGGGTGAGTTTTTTTTATGATCAGTATACGGATCTCGAAATCTAGCGGAGATAGAGCAATGGTTAAAATGGGAAAGATTTGCAGTTTTACTGGCCCAATTTAATCACACTTTCGGATTTTTGTAAAAAGTCATGGCTTAGTAGTTATTTTGAAAAATCGAAATTCTGTCGATTTAGTCATATCCCTCTAACTCCATAGTTTTTGATTTTATATAAAAAAATAAATAACAAAATTGAAGGAAATTGTATCCCGAATGTTATTGCAATGTCCTCGTTACAGCTCTCGTTTTCGAGATATGACACAAACTTATCTTTTTTTGAATGGCAATGACCTCAAAAAATCGGAAATTTTTAGAGCTTTTCAACGATATAATACTTGATATAGTTATTCATAAAAATAATGGAGTTACGGATGCTTTCCTCTCTTATTTTCACTTTTAACGTAGGTGGCCATGAAAAAGATTGTTTTCACTTTGACGTTTCCTCATTTGAGAGTAATTTCATTAGTAGTGCTGAACTGACAGTCGATATTAACAAGTTTTCGTGATAAAATGAAATATTCTAAGAAAGAAAAACTGAATATGGTGGAATTTTATATCATATGCCATAAAAATTCAGTTCGTGCAGCTGAGGAATACTTCCATATATATTTTAATCGTCGTCAACCTGCTCTATGTACATTTAAGGGACTTTACGACAGTTTACGCAGATATGGATCTTTTACTCAACCACCAAAGGAACGTAATTAAATTAACGAAGCAGCACAAATAAATGTTTTGGCAATGGTAAACCAAAATCCATCTACATCAACTCGTGAGATTGCGGTAGAAGCTGGAACATCTCAACGAACTGTAGTTAATGTACTGAAAGCATACAAGTTCCATTCGTACAAACTTTCAGTTTCTAAAACTTTGCATGCTGGTGACGAACATCGACGTATTTTGTTTTGTACATGGTTTAGAGACATGTGCCTTGACAATCCACAGTTTCCATTAAAGATGTTATGGTTAGATGAAACTAGATTTACTATCTGCGGTATGTTCAATAGACACAATGAGCATATCTGCACTAAAGAAAACCCATTCCATGTAGAACAAAGACGACCCCAGATAAAGTTTGGATTTAATGTTTGTGTGGTATCATACGGTCTACTATTCTGGGGCCTTTTATATATGACGAATCTCTTACTGAGGAGCGCTACTTGCATTTCTTGCAATACACTTTTCAAGACATGTTGCATAATTTGAATTTGAGAACTCGTTTAGAAATTAAGTGGTTCCAACATGATGGAGCACCTGCTCATAACTCGTTATTAGTAAAACAACAAATAGATAATATCTATCCAAATTCTTGGATAGGATAGGTGCGCTAAAAGCAAATTATACAAAAGAAAGTATGACACAGTTGGTGAACTAAGAGAGGCGTTATTACAAGCAATTGAAGAATTTGATAGTCTGTGAGGAAAGCGGTAATGCCATTCTTAAAAAAATGCAATTTTTGTCTAAATAACAATGCTGGAGTTTTCGAACATAAATTGTAACCATTATTATGTACTTTAACTTCTTAAGTATTTAGTAAGTACATACTTATTTAGTTTTTTGTTATATCTGATATAGCTAATAAAAAAATCGTTCAATATTTTTTGAAATAGTTATTAATTAATCAATCTATTTCATGGCTAAATACGTTAAAAATGAAAATAAGAGAGAAAAGCATCCATAACTCCGTTATTTTTATGAGTAACTATAACGTGTATTATATCGTTGAAAAGCTCTAAAAATGTCCGATTTTTTGAGGTCGTAGCCAACTATGGTTTCCATTCAAAAAAAGATAAGTTTGTGTCATATCTCGAAAACGAGAGCTGTCAAGCAAACGAGGACATGACAATCGTATTCGGGATACAGTTCCCTTCAATTTGGATATTTACACTTTATTTATCAAATCAAAAACAAAGGAGCTAGAGGGATTCGAATAAATCGACAGAATTTCGCTTTTTCAAAATATCTAGTAAGCCATGACTTTTACAAAAATCCGAAAGTGTCATTAAATTGTGCCAGTAAAACTGCAAATCTTTCCCAATTTAACCATTGCTCTATGTCCGCTAGTTTCCTAGATCCCCATACTGATTATTATAAAAAACTCACCCTGTATATTGTAATGTAGAGGTTTCAAAATGGATTCTTGGGTACAAATCTTTATATTTCTTCTAAGGCATTCGGTTTTCTGGGATTGATGGCTTTTTAAATAATTCAATTGTGTCTTCAAACATACCTAAAAACTTTAATTTACCTAACGGTAACTCATGGTTTATAGGATCGAATGCCTTTATGTAATCAAGTAAACATTTGGCAACAATTTTCCTGCGGCAGAAGGTGCTTTACACTTTTCAAAAATTTTTGATACTAATTTAATTTGTTATATCTCGCTCAGAGATGTCTTTTCTTTGCGTTCCTACAAAATAAATTTAGCACCTAGTTGTTTTAAAACTACCAAATATTGCACGCAAAAATAACCCACGCGATGTTACAACCCCGAAGCACCTCGCAGCGACATAAATTTCACCCATAAGCAGAGTGAAAGAGACAAATTACACAACAGTTACCAACAAATGATGCTGCACGTTGAGCTAATTGACTATATATATTCAGAAATTATTTTAATTGTTCATATAAATTAAATCTTCGTGCACGGAATCTCGTAATTTATCGGTGCACAAATAAAAGTGTCTTTCAGCTAATAAAACGTTCAGCTTCAACAGTAAATTTACTTCTCGAATAATTATTCAGTAAAGTTAATATACAGTGTTAATATGAAATTCAGCAAAAAAATCATAATTCTCATCACCTGTTTTCAAAAACGCCCTATCATATAAATCGATTATTTTTTTACATCTCTGATTATATCTCAAAAAAAGGAGAAGCATATTTGTTAAAGTGGTGACGTCATGTACATTTTTTTTTAAATGTTATTTTTTGACAGAGTGATCTATAAACTTTCGATTGTTCGCTCTTATACGCTTTTGAAATTTCCGCAATGGATTTGTTTGTTTCATCGACAGTTATTTTTGGTGACCAAAATCACATCCTACTGACTGCGCCAGTTATAATAATTAGTCGACTTAGTATATTAAAAAATATATTTTTTTTACATTTTAATATTACTGTTTAATATTACTACTTTTAAGTTATAATATTTTATACAATGTAAATCGCGTCCTAATTGATTATTAAGTGTCATGACAGAATAACATAAAAATGAATAAAAATAAAGAACCTGGAATGTCTTCGATGCACATTCCATAGAGAATATCCAAAAAAATGTATGAATTAGATGTTGCGGTTTTAGTTCAATGCTGGTTCAATGCAAGTATATAATGGACGAAGGACCTTTAGCGGAACAATCAATAAACACGTGCCGTCACATAAACGAATCACCAAATAAAAGTTATCACAAACCTTTAAGTCGAAGCTCTGGTGTTTTCTTGGTTCTTCTTTCTTCTGAGGCTAGCCCCGTAACAGCAGGAACAGTTTCTTAGAGCTTCGTCTGGACAAGACGTTACACAAAAAATAGCGAAGTAATGTTCATTGATTGAACATACAAAAAATGCTGGTTTTAACAACAAATGATGCGCTTTTGTAAACACAAAAGAAACAAAATGAAAGCGGTTTAGAGGTCGTTACGAATGGAGCTAAGAACTCGCGGACTCGTAACACTATAACAACAAAAAGCGGCGTCTCTTCAGACGGAATCAAAAAATGTGTCCGACTAATTCGGAGCACAATACACGAATCTCCCAAGCGTCCTAACAGCTAGGGAACCGAAACACGAATGTCAATACTGTCTATATTTTACATGCAAAAACACTTACAATTAGCATTAGCGCGACGGAATGTTTTAGAAAAGGTGCAGAAGTTTAAAAATCAATGAAGTAATTCAATCAAATTGAAAACACTACACTAAACAAATTCCGGGAACGCCAGAAACTAATTCATTAAAATTCTTCTATCCTGCATAAGTTAACAAATATGTAATTCTGCTAAATTAAATAATAGAAAATTTGTTCACATTGTTAACTATTTGCAATTTGGCAGCTACCCTGATTTTAAATCATATCGGGAGTCGGGGAGTAATGTGTTTCATGAAGTTATGTCAACGGTATTATAACAACCATTGGGTTCAAATCTGGAGATTTTGGTGGCGACTGAATTTGTCCACATTTATCATGGTATCCAGAAACCTTCTTTCTTTTTTACCATAATGCAGCATTGGCCCATGCAGCTAGATTTATGTGATATTTATGCATTTATGAGATCCAAAAAGGTTTTAATTAAGTCAAGGAGAATAGTTGACGTCTAGAAGATCTTAATATCGCCCAGCTGCCAAATTGATGTAAACTGTAAGGACCTACCCCTCTGTTTACTGCTCAAGCATTGATTTTTTGTTTATTCTCGGTGTATCGTTCGTATTTTGCGAGGAATTTCACTATCGACAATTGTGACTATTTACTGCATCATTTTTGCTAAAAGTACTATTATTAGTTTAAAAAATCGTCGAATTGCCCCATAAATGTTACAATAGTAAGAATTCCGTCTGTAACAACTACACGTTTTTTTGTAATTAGGATTTTACAAATTCGTCAGAAAAATGATCTCAAATCGAACTTCATAATTTCATTTACTATGGCGTTTTCTCCTAGAAGCTGTCATGAACAATATAACTAAAAGTTTTTTATTCAATAGACTACTCAGAAATTAGTTCTTCTCAAGTGTGAAAAACCAATACTCTTAGATAAATTTCATGTGACTTATACGAAGAGATTGTGTGTTTGTGATGCACAATAAATCTTCAGATTCATAAAATCGATAAAATTGCCATTAATCAGTACCACACAATTATTCTCTTTGATATAGAAGGATATAATTTGTGAAAACTGTAATTAGTACTTAGAGTAAAGCTTCCAGCTAAAATCCAAAAAAGAATTAATAAATAAATGAAAACACAGTCTGTCAGAACACTGTATTTCATAAGATTTCGAATTTTCGGATATACTATATTTTTTGATGTCATAAATGAAATAGTTGCAAAATCACACCTTCATATTAATTTAAAGAAAGGAATCAATCTCTCGAAAAATATGAAATATTATTTATATTTTGCAATCTACATCAATAAATATAAAGCCATTGACAATCAGAATAGACTTTGTTTCCTGCAATATAATTTCGATTGTTGTGTTATTGTCCAAAACAAACATAAAAGTAATCAATAATATGCCACAAACAACGTTTAGAAGACTAAGAGAGGAGCTTATACGAGTATCAATTTCCGCTTCTGTATCACTTTATGTTCCCGAAAACTTGATTTTCTCCAAAACAAATATATTCCCCCTATCGAATTATTGTATTTTCCCTTTGAAATTTCTGATAAAATACAAACAATTAAAATCTTTACCGCATTTCATATCAATATAAATAATATTTCATTTTGATAAAGGTGCCAAGAGAAATTAGCTTTTTTATGTTGCGTCAGAACTTCGAAAGGTTTGGAAATTTTGAAGATTTCGAAAGCATTTTGAACAACACGGATTACTCTGTTCGAGGTGTCGTTCTTTTGTACGCCAGACAATATACATATATATACAGGGTGTCCAACGGTCGATGGTACCTTAGACGTTTACGGAAAGCGGAAAATGGGATGTTTCTGAAAATTTGGTTCCCGAAGTAATTGCCCCAGATCTATCGATGTAAAATAGTTTCAACGATGCGAGGTTGCCACATATACCAAAAAGTAGTAACATTTTTAATATTCTAAATGGATCACCCTGTATTATTTTTTTCTTAATACTTCCCTATACCTATCCCCACCGGTTTTCTAGTTATTAATTGTTTTCTATATTTTTTGTTCAAAACATCGCTCCAATTAAATATTTGTTACGGCGGTATTTAAATTTATTGAAACAAAATTTTGGAAGTAATTTACCACTGGCCCATGTATTAGTCTAGAATAAAAAAGTTTGTTTTGTGTTATACAGGGTGTCTTAAAATTCGTTTACTTATTGCTAGATACAAACATGTTAAAAAGTGATTTTTTTTAAATGGAAAATCCTTTTCAAGTGTTATATATAACATTCCTATATCTAAATAGTAAGGAATCATAAATAAAATCAGGTTTATGTAATAATTCGATTATTTTGGGATATTTATCTAGTTAGCATTAAAATGTTTTAACGAGAAATTTCGAGATTTAGTTCGATACATTTACGCATAGCGTAAGGAAAGTGACTCGAAAACGTTTAAATAGGAGGGAAATAACTATTCAATGGAAATTTTCATTGGCGGAGGTCTTGTTTGCTCAGTACCGGTCTTCTAAATACTTTTTTTTTAAATTCACCCCACAAGTAAAAATCAAGTGGCGTGAGATCAGGAGATCTAGCAGGCCAATCCCATGGCCCCAAATGTCTATACCAACGATCGTAGAACATTTCAAACAACTCGGGTATTTCTCGGAGGTCAACGGTTCATCGTAAAGGAGAAAATGTTTTTTGTCATATTTCAGGAGACGAAAAACGCCAATACAAAACTTTTCGAATCCTATTTCCTTGAAAGATTTTAGTCCTAGATATGCTTGTTTCTTCTATTAAAAATACCTCCCTTGGAAAATTTTGATTCATCTATCCAAATTATATTTTTTTAGAAAGTTAGGACCTTCTTGGGTGCGGATTAGAATAGTGTCACAAAGTTGAAGCTGGCATTGACAATCTTCTTGTTTCAAAGTAAACTTGTATCGATGCATATCATGATTTGCAAGAATCCTTTGAAGAGAGTTATAGTTATAAAACTAAATCATTTTCTGTACTTCTTATAGCCTCTTGGGAATATGCTTGAAAATAGGGTACAATATTTATGATGTTGTCGTCGTCAAAAGTTACAGGCTTCCGTAAACGTCGTTCTGATTTCAGTTTTGACCCATAAATTATTTTGCATTCTTTCAAACTTTCTCGTGTTCATTGGTTATAGATCGGGGTATATATCATTGAACTTTCTGCATGTTATTGTTGTAATTTTTCGACATTGTCCATGTATAAAGAATAGGTTCATCAATACTTCATTTGAATAGTTATTTCCTTTAATCATCTCTCGTCTACAAACACGGATTAGTTTTCAAAACGTCTCACATGAATCGATTATATAGTTTTTTGTTTTTTAGACACAAATCTACATTGTTATATTTAAGATTTGCTAAAATAAATGGACAGCATTCTTCATAGTGCAACTTGAAATGGAGGTTTGAAATTCCATTCGAATCTCCAGAGTAGAAATTGAAGGTATTTTCCGACCATATTCCAACGTGTGCTGGAAAGTTACTGCAGCGTGCCTACATTGTATTTTTAACGACTTCTCTACAGATACAGGTTCTATTTCGTTCACAAACCGTTCAACACTCATATTTTTGTACATTATATCATATATATATATATATATATATATATATATATATATATATATATATGGAATTTTCCCCTCAGCCTGTAAAGTTTCTTCTTTAGTTTTTCTTTTTTCGTTTATCTTTCCCTCCTTGACGTGCCGATGTACCTTCATTGGGTTTCTTTTTATCTTTGAACAAAAGAAAACGTAACGAGAAATCCTCCACAAGTTTTCGCGAAGTGTTGCATTGTTTGGAATATAAATTCGCGTCAAAGACCATGATGGTATAAAGATAAAGTTTCAACAAAAGGTGTTCGATCAAGGAGAACTTATATGACTTTAGTTTTACGGGTATTTTGAGATTTCCGTTGGTTCATTTTTCATTTATCAGAGTTGACTGGAGAAGGCATCGATCACGTGCAACAATTCTTCATTCACGTCAAAGATATCATAGGCTTCTTTGTAATTTATTACTATATGTGATGATGTTGCATGTTTGGGGTTACACTTTTGAATAAAGAATCAGTTTGGTTTGTAGTGTAATGTTACATCTTGGAAATTTGAATATGAAACTATGACTTGTTCCGAATTTAATATTTTTAAAGCGAAAGTTTCCTAACGGAGGCCCATACTAAAACATAAGAAATTTTATGGGTACCGTAATTAAATTCAAAAATTGCGTTTGCTTGTAGACTTCGTTACAACCAACCAACACGACACCCCTTTGACCTTGAAATAAACTTAAAACTCAATTCTCTGGGTAAGAAAGAGGGACCAGATTATATAATAAGCGTCTCTTCTTTTATAGGAAATCAATAAATTATAGTAATTAAACAAATATAAGATCCAATTAATATACAATACCAGCACACAATTTTTTGTTCGCTCAGGTAAACATTTCAATTTTCTGTTGGTGATATTTTATGAAAGCATTGAATAACAAATCCAACAAATGATCTACTATGTACAGGTTTTCATGTCAAATTTATAAATTTTGTATATTATACTTTAGTACAATTCAGATTGTTTATTTGTTTGTAGGGGAAATCTCTGGAAAACTCCTTCACTAATAGAAAGCTGCCCTGTCCTCGAATAATGCAGCTCTATATTTTATTTTCAACAAAAGTTTGTAATGTAAACAGTGAAAAGGTGAAAACTGGTTTACATACTGTACTTCACACATATAAAAAAATTCAATTATCTCATTGGGGACAGGTGTGCAAATGTTTTTTGGAAACAAATACTGTTTTTCGAGAATCTATAGTAATACAGCCATGAGAATTATAAGGTTGATTTCTTTCTTTAAGTGAAGTATATGATCCGTTATTTAGCTAAAATTTTATTACTGAATGAGGAAAATGATGTTCGTTATTATTTTTCTGAGAATTAAATATCTCCGAAGTAAGATGTAAATCTTGAATAATATACGTTTCTAAAAATAACTAGTTATCAGAAAGGGGGTTAGTGGGGAATTTTTTAACTAAAATTGATTACTTCTTGAAATCGGAAATAATACATGTAATAAGAATTAGAATTTTATTATTCCAAAATAATTGGGATTTAATGTTAGATTTTTTCAAATTACTAATATGTGGGAAGGACTTCAGTAATTTTTAGGACACGAAAAAATGATGCAAGCGTGAAAGGTGATATACAAGCTCTTTTACAGAAATAATTAGAATGGAATTTAATTACTTAGAGGAAATCACATACTCACTAAATACTATGAGGAATATTTATTCGTTCAGAATTCATAAATTGGCTGTCTTCTTTATAAGAATGAAACATTATTCGTCATTTTGCCAATATTGAATTTCTGAAAGGGGTGGGGGCTGAGACGTGCTCACATTCTGGTTATTCGCATGTGAAATCTCAGAAAAGTGACAAAGATTTATGCTCGTGAAATGATAATAAAAAAACATGTTAATGCCAAATTGTGATTTACGTACTTTGTCTTAATATTATATATAAATAGGCAAAGACAAACGATTAGGTACCATTTTCTCCTGTGTCTCGCAATCGATTTTCTTCATTTTGGATTTGTTTAGTAGCTACGGAGGACCTTCAGTGCAGAATGCTAATATTAATTTAAAGTAATGGTTCATTCATTAAATAAAATATAACAAAAATTCATTATTTACGTCTATACTGCCAACGCCAAACAACTGACAGTCCCGCCGCCGCCAGACCGTCAAAACTCAAAACATTGAGTAATTATATATAGAGGGAAACTGATCGTTAGATGCTTTTAGATACTTAGAGCATATACTTCTGGAAGTGGCATGCAAGCGTTGTTATTGTTTAGTGCTAAAATGTAGTTGATCAGTATTGCTTTTTCGGACGCGTTGCAGAAACTTTTATATTAAAGATTCTGTTTTTAATGTGAATTTAATTATTTGAATAATATATAATTATCACAACCTTCCCGAAGGTATTGGGTAAAAATTTGTCAGACAACCGACAAAAGAGAATGTATTAAATATTTAAGTTCTTCTAGGGTTGTCGGTCCTCTCATTTCTTTAATATTCCTGAACTTGATTGAAACCACAAATGACGAAAATTTTAGGTTGCAAAAAACAATCTTCCAATTATAATATCGAATATTTGGCAGAAGCGGTTCCAGGCAAAAATTTGGGGGTCATTCATTAGTCAAAAATATTTCGAATACCTATATTTGATTACATTTTTGTTTTCTTTATATTTCAGTAGATTTGTCAATATAAGTGAATAATTTTGGTCATTACATCCTATTCTTCGATTTCTCCACAACTCTGTTTCATTTAAAAATATACATTTACAATTTCACGAAATAGGGTCGAATTTCGACCAATGAGCGACCACTAGTTTTTTTAATTTCTTGTTTATTTGTGTTAATACCATTGAAAACGGGGTGAGATTTAGACCTTGAAACATTTGGACTGTTTGAAAATAGAGACTTCAAGTTTATGTGGTGTTATTCCAACAGAATTCAGAATAAATGATAACAAATTCACAAAAAGTGAAAATATATAATAAACCTCGAAGTGTTAAACATATTAACTACACAACATCAAAATAATATAAAAACTTTCTAAAAATAATTCTGACAAATACTTAAAATACTTAATAAAAAGAAAATCTAAAATATTTAAAATCTACAAAACGACTATAATGCCAGAACTAACAATGTCAACGTCAAAATAAATGTGTAAAAAAACAAAACTGCCAAAAACATAAATAAATGTCAAAAATGACAAAATGACTGTCAAAATGGCGAAATATGCCAAAAATATCAAAAATGTCAAAAATGTAAATGTCATAAATGTCATAAACTTCAAAAATTGTCCAATATCAGAATCGGTAGTAATGAGAAAAATATAAATATCAAAAAAGCCAATGTCAAAGATGTTAAAAAATGATAAGTGTCAGAAATGTCAATAATTTCTAAAATGTCAAATGTTAAAAATCTCAGAAATGTCAAACGTTCTCAAAATTGTTAAAAATGTCAAAATGTCAGAGTTAATATATAATAAGTTCTATAATTTAAAAAATGGCAATAGATGTCAATAGTCCTAGTAAAATAATCGGGAAAACCACAATATTGAATATCATAAATCTTTTAATATATACTATGTCCCAAATAATAAATTTTTAGAAGCAGATATGAAAATTTCCAAATGAAAAACTGTTCATGATAAATACGTAAAATACGCCGATTTGTAATAGCCCGTACGAATCGAGGACGGGTCAGCCAGAGTTTTTATTAAAATTAACATTAATTGTGTTACTAAAACAATTATATGACAGTTTCGCCCGCATACATTATACCCAAAAACGTCAACACCATCTCTTCGTCAGATACATAACCACCACCCCTGTATGTTATAACCAATACTGCAATTATTGTCGTCATTCGAATGTTCATTCTCCCATGGCACATTTAGAAACTCCTAATGCTCCGAAATTAAACTTACACTCAACTCTATTACCCAGTTTCTCTATCCCGAGTATACGGGCCGCAATTTCGAGCAGAGACGTCACCCCGACTGGCAACGAGACTGTTGACTATGACACAGACACGTTTCTGTATTAATCAAAATGTGCCGATGGTTGTCGCTTATAGAGCTGCCGCAAAGCCGCAGTCGGTAACTTGGATGTCTATCTTATCTGTTTCAGCGATGTTCGAATGTCGCTTTGGTTTGTTAATGGAATTGCCAATGTTTTCTATAGATTTCGAGTTCTCGGATCTCATTAGAATCAATCTGGTAAAGTTTCCTTTGCGGCTGGAGATGAATGTTTGGGTAAATTGGCAAATCTCAGTGAAATTTAAAATTAACCCTTAAATAGAATACATGCAACGGTTTATTAGTTTTTAAACAAATTGAAAAGCAAGGCAGCCTCTCAATTTCTAGAATCTTTATTCATAATATATCATCAACAATTACGCTAAGACGGATTTAATCAATTCTGCTAAGGAGTAATCTCGAAAGAATTCGATATAATAGTCTATGACGTTATACTTCCAATTTTTGACAATAAGGGGAAAACAGTTATTAAGTTTGCTTAGGATTCCTCTGAAGAGGATTATTCGATTTTAATAGCATAAACAGAATTCTATTGTAGTTACTCTCGAGGTGATTGCGAATATTTTTTAATTTTTTTGTGTAGGTATGTTTAACGATTACCCCAAAACGGCTCAACCAATTTCGACAATTTACAGCTACATTGTATTCAGGAATGCCGCGGAAACCATTACTTGTAATAAAACTTAAAAAAGTGTTTGTAAATGACATATTGTTTGAAAATTTTGGATGTGTTGTTGATACTCATGGCTTCTGAATAAATAAACACCATTTTTCTGTGTATCTCTCTGCCCGCCTTTATGTCTGTCTGTCTGTCTGAACATACATGATGACAAAACTATTGGATAGATTTTATAAACTGAAGTGTCGAAGTACTTTATCACCCCAGTTAATATATACGACGCTTTTAATCGCCAGAAAATATCTCACAAAGGAAAAAAGAGAAATAAGAATAGATATTGGTAATTTTGGGTACGAGGGTACTTTGGTACTCTGTATTATTTTATTATCTCTACATGATACTTTTAAGCACGACATGATGTCACTTCGTTAGGAAAATTGAAATAAACGATTTTACGAAATTTAACCGACTTAAGTGCTTTCTGTTTGCCTCAAGGGGTATCAGGCAAGAACTACGGGAGCAAAATCTTTTTCATGCGTGGGGTGTTATGCCACAAACTTACACATTTATATTTTTTTAGGTCCGAGCATTTGTAAAATTTATTTAATATTGTTTGCAAAATCTGAAAGCAGCTATTTTACAAAACCAGTAAGGGTATTTAAATAATTTGGTCAAGTGCGAGTTGGACTCGCATACTAAGGGTTCCGTACCACCTTCAAGATTAGCTTGATTTTTATAAGAATACATATGTATTTAGTTTTCTAATTTGGCCCCCAAAAATTAACATTAGAGTTTTATTTTACTAATAAAAGCCTTTTATAATCCACTGTATGAATTTTGAGGCTCTATAGATTGGAAGATAAAGGGCAAAATAGGTCAAGTTTTAAATTATAAATTATTAAATCTGTTATTGAAATTACTTCAAAATACAAATGAAATGTATTTTTCATAATTTAAATAGTGTAGTTTCTAAAATGAGAATTAAGTCGATTGTTTAATATCTTTGCTAATATCTTTTAAACAAATTATTTAAATCCACCAATATCCGATATATTTCGTAATTCACCAAATGGGCCTTTTATTTGATATATTACATGATGCGTTTGAAAATTGAATTTTTATTTTCCATTTAATTGTATAATTTGTCCCTAAAATTACATGGAGGTTTTCTAATAATTTTGCTTATAAATTTCAAGTGAGTCCCAGTACCCCTAATTATTTTCCAAATTTTAGGTAGTATGGTTTCGGAAATAAAGCGAGAAATGAGAATTTTTTATATCTTTATGTTAATATCTTGTAAACAATTAATTTTAAAATATGAAAAATATATATATGTATTCCTCATAATGAGCCCCTTCATTTGATATTTGCAGCTTAAAACTGCTTAATGGTATTAATATTAAAAGTTTCTTCGTATTTCTCCTGTAAATAAAAAAATTTAGGTCTTATAGTTTGGGGAATAAAGGGGGAATGTGTAATTTTTTAAATATTTTTTTGAGTATATTTTAAAGATATTTATTTAAAAAAAAATTAAAAAAAATATATTTGTATTAGTAATAATAAGTCCCTTTATTTTTTTATTTTCCATTTAATTCAATAACATTTGCCCCCAATAAAATATTAGGGGTTTCTCTAATATTTCTCCAGTAAAGTTCAGGTGAGGCGCTATATCTCTATTTTTTTCAAAATTTCAGAGCTTATGGTTTCCGAGATTAGAGGGGGGGGGAATGGGTAAACTTTTTATATTTTTGTTATATCCTTTAATTATTTTAATTTAAAAATATGAAAAAATTTAGGCCATAATGAGCCCTTTCATTTGATATATAAACCCTGATGCGTTGGAAACAATTTTAATTTTAATATTTTCACATTTAATTCTGTAATTTGGCCCAAAATTAAAAGTAGAGGTTTGCCCTTATTTTTCCAGTAAACTTCAGGTCAACTTTATACCTCTAATTTTTATTCAAAACTTTACATTTTATAGTTTTGGAGATAGGGGGGATGAGTAAATTTTGGTCTATTTCCAATATCTTTTAAATTATTTTTTTTAAACCCTCAGAATGAGACCTTTCATTTGATATATGTAAAACTGCTACCAAAAATTTGTTAATTAAACGGTTATTTTTGTAACGGGCAACGTTGTATAACAATAATTTTAGACTCAGTAGTTTCGCCAGGGGGGGAACCCTGTTGATGTAGTTTTTCCCCCCAGCTTAGGGACCACCAAATTTAACATTTTTCTTTTGCGATAACCCTGGTCCACTCAAACTATCTCATATATTTCAACTGCTTATGGGACTACAGCTCCTGATAACGTATTTTTGAACCACCCTTGAAAGTATAATGTCACTCCCACTCACTGTAAACCACCCCTTAGATATGCAGTCTTTTTGTATGAAATCATTTTGAGTACCTTTAATCACTTACCGTATGAATCATAGAATAATTTTATCCGTTCGGTATGCAAGGAGTTTCAGATGTGGCTATTTACATATATGCAACAGTATGTATACTCATTTATACATACAATATGTTAAGAAATTGGCTATCCTATAACAATAGAAAAGTATATTGATTGTGACCATCTATGAATGCCATCGTTTGCCTCCACTATAATTTTACTTCTTGTTACTTCTGTATTAACAACGACTGCGTTGTGTATGAGCAACTACTTATCCGGCCATCACGAGCTCATAACATTTTTTGTACCACCACTAGTATAAGGCTATAAATCGTTCCATCAGCATTGATTTCTGAATCACCTTGTATGTATTACAACTACATCTGCTATCGACGCTACTAGCTTACTTGGTGTGCAACCCATTCAAGTATAACATAATTATTAAATAACATTGAACTATAACGAATGCTCTCCACCCTGATTTTTTTATTTCAACTATTCTACCTCACTCAGAACAACCGTTATTGTTATGAACTACTATTTCAAATGTTGGTCAACTTAATGATTATTTTCAACAGACAATGTATAAAGTATCAATTTCTCTCCACACTTTATGGTATTAAGCACCACCCTTCATTTACACAGCTTGTTCTTAACCTTGTTTGAAAAATGACACTGTATAACTATAACTTCACTGCACGTTTAGCAAAGCTGCTATGAATTACAAAAAAATTCTAGCAAAGATGGAATTTGCTGTAAGTAATTATAACAAGTGGGAAACAGTTTATATATACAACCTTTTCGATATACAACTACTTATTTGATGTATCTTTAGAAGTGGACCAAAATCATACCCCACCCTACATTTTTAGCAAATCTGAAGTAAATGGTGGTAATACAGCTATACAAAAAGTGCAGAAGAAGAAGTAGAATCATTATTTGTAGCCTCTTTTTAAATTATAATAAATCTCACCAGTGTACAAATAGATGTTTCTGGATAATTAAAATATAAAGTTTTGGGATTTTGCTCCGCGACTATTCTAGCACCCATCAGAATTTGCAGCTATAGGATATGCAAAGAAACTATTCCGCATTCATACATTGTAGATATAAAACAAATTTTAAGACCCACCCATAATTGACAAAGATTTCATCAACATAAAAGCTATCAGAGACATTTTTTCTAGTGCAACATTTTATATTTCATGTCATTAAATACATTAAAAGGCTAGTTTCCTGCCTACAATAAACAGCAAAATATTGCTTCTAAGATTTATTGCTCAATAAACGTAATACGAAAGCAGAAAAAGAAATTCCTGGACATTTGCATCTTAAAAGTTTTTGCATAAATACGTGAAATTTTATTGGGATGTAATATTATTTAGAAAACATTTGCAAACTGTATAAATATTCTAGTTTGCCATTTTTCAAAGAGCTTATAGACTTTAGTTCAAGAATAAAGAATAGCCCACTCAATATAACAAAAAGTTTTTTAGTCCAGTAACGATATAAATAAGAAAATTGCTAATTGTTCCGAAGTCTCCAGAGACTGGAATGAAATTATTTCAAAACATTAAAATTGTTTAAAACTTTAGAATCTAAAATAAAAGTAATGGCTAATGCTTATAGGAAAAATATAACTTTCGAAGATTTATGTAATACGTCCGCTGGAAGTTTCCTATATACATTTTGGAACTCTTTCAATGCCCTGTAAAATGTAAGAAAATACAATAACTTGATATTTTTTCAAAAACATGTTTCCAATGATACATTTTCAGTTGGAAATACAGAAAGTATTATGAATATGGATACATGATGAAGACACGAATGACACATCTGATGATATAGACGATGATTTTGTCAAAAAGTATTATCGGATCGAGCAATACAGCACTGACAGTATCAAAAAATAATATTTTGTCATATGGAACTACAACCTATAGAACGAACTAAAATTGAATTACCCAAAATGCTAAAAGTGTTTTCGTTTGAGAATGAGTATATGAACTACAATTAGTTCAATAGTTTGAGACTGTTGAAGCTGGAATTGCCAGGATAGCTTAGAGAAAGTACGAATGTCAAATACCAAATGAAAACCTTTTAAGTCAAAGGACTAAGAGAAAAACTAAACAGATTCAGCAACAAAGAAAGATATCAATAAACACAATCAGTAGTTTTTATTAAAATATTAATATCAATAAACTTTTTGTAGTTAGTACTTATACGTAACTATGCCCTTATACATATTGAACAAACAAACAAACCAATTGCGTACATAACAAACAAACAATCCTACAAACAAACAAACAGACAAACTTACAATTTTATAATAGTATAGATACTATTTATTTTTGATCACTGTAACTGTTTCTAAAGTCTTTCGAAATCTTCATCTTGTCGGCCATTATGACAATTGTAATAATACTAAAAAACTTCCCTGGAAAATACTACAAGTGTTGAGTAGAACTTTTAGAAAAAGTTGGCGAATCAAGAACAAGTCCACTGGTTTTTAATCGACTGCAAAAAAGAGGAGATTCTTAGTCCATATTATGTTCTCTATGTTTGTTTACCGGTTACTTAAAATAGCACCATCTACTTTGGACCGTTTAACTAGATTCTGTCACAGAGGATTTATAATGTATCTGGAAGTCTGAATTTTTAAAATAATATACCTCATAAGTATTTTGTGCAAATCGAATAAAACTTGTTCTTCTACTATAATTATTGTTGTTCGAATCCTGTTGTTCGAATGTCACGATAAAGCAACTGATGAAGGTTCCCGACCAGAAACAATATATTTATATTTATATATAATATATAACAAAGGAATGACATCTAAGAGAGTATCGTGAATTCTGTCCTAGGAGTTAAGGGAGAACTATCCATTGGATCCTCTGTGGATTCTCTTGAAAATCCTAGATGTCGGTCTTACATCTCGCGTCTTCAAAGTTGGAAATAAATGGAGAATTCTTACGAATAACCTTTTTAAAACAGTTGGTCTTCATAGAATGATCTATATTGTATGAAACCTAAACTTAAATCATCACCTATTCGTCAAAAAATATGAATTTTACAATGGAGTAATTTGTTATTACTGGCAATTGTTATGAAATAAAGAATTGAAGCCTACATCCAAACATGCTATACCATTAATAATTGGAAAAAACATCTTTTTTGAGCTATACGCAATAGTTAATTTTACTATAACGTTAGGGGAATATGTAAACAAAAGATTGTATTGTTCTCAATAGTTACTCAATTATATTTTTTGTGTTTTTCTAATGAATAAATTCGACAAGGACAAAAAATTATGCGAACACCCTAGAAATAACGCAGAACATAGATATATTGTGATTGATAAATTCTCCGAACTTGGAGTTTTAAACTCTTACACAGATAAGTATACAAAATACACAAAACGCAGATTTGTACACAGAAAGATTGGTTGATATTTCTTTCTCTCAGTTAACCTCGGAGAAAAATTTCCTCTAAGAGATATAAAACAAATTGAGGACAGGAAACCCCAATGAAAAGTCAAAATAAGAAATGTAAAAGTATTCTTCTCTTAAGAAAAAAGGAGTCAACAAACAAAATTCCAGTGAAAAGAAGAAACAAATTGCCATGATTCAATTGATCACTAAGGAAACATTTGTCCTTTCTTAACAAAATGCTTCAGTTCAGTTGCAGAATATTCACAAGATTGCCACATCTCAAACTTTACTGCGACCAAATCACTCTTAAGTGCACACGTTGGTTGGTATGAAATAGATCCACCATCTGTCCACTATGCGCAATTAATATTTAGTGTATCTTAATGATCTACCCGACAATGTCTGTTTTCCTATACTTAACACGGCAGCTACTAGGAAGGTGACGTTTTCGCTCAAAGTTATTGTACATGCATTATGCACGTTTGTGGAGCTTCGAGAGGTTTATGCAGATGTAATGATAGCCTCAATGTGTGCATAATCCCGCTCGTTCAAAGTTATGAATAGCTGAACTTGTAGACTGAATAATTATTCACTTTGCTGAAGTTTGTAATCCAGCCGTGTTCAGTTGTGGTTTAGGTAAACGACAAACTGGATTTATTTTGTATTTTAGTGTATTTCTCGGGTACAGTATACTTATATTGCACAAAAGAGGCGATTAAAATCGTGTATAAGAATGGGGTGTGAGTAAACGAACTAGAAACGTGATTTTTTGTGTATAAATTCCTCAGACTCTTTCGCATTTAGGATTTAGGACATTTCGTTTGCCTGGAAAAATTCTTTTGGTGTATTTATTTAACAATTTCGTTAGTACTCTCGTCATTCGCTAATACCAAAACTTTTCATTTTTCTTTAATGAATATGCTTCTTATTTTGTCTTTATTTATTCAAGCGCCCCAGTGGCCCAAAACTAAAATATTAGAGACCTAATAATGAAGTATATTCTTCAAATTGTAATTTTTTTCTTCCTACCATAACTGTCACAGTATTCTGATTCAAATTTTTTACAGTATTTTCCCGTGGTTGACAACTCAGGACTCAACCACTGTTGACAGTCAATGTAAAGGGCTCACCGCTATTCTTATGGATAGTAGCTTTCTGCTAATTTCATTTTTTATAATATCACGCCGGATTTCTGCCTCTGTCACATTACAGCAAACTACTGGACGGAAGAGGTTGAAAATACCAATGTATAGTTTGGTGACCCGATCAAGATTACATATCGTAAATGAAGAAATATTGATTTTAGGGGTACTTTTGGGGGGGAAAACTAAAAAAATAGACGGTTCCCTCTCCGGAACCGCAGAGCCTAAAATTTTGAAAAAAATGGGAAATATAGATCGTTGCGCGAACTTTACAGAAAAAATAAGGAGAAACCATTAATATAATTTTGGGGGGCAAATTATAGAATTAAATGAAAATTAAATTTTTTTTTCAGAAGCCACATGTGATATATCAAATGAAGGGTCCCATCCTGAGGAACACAAATATATTTTTTTCAAATTTAAAAAAAAATAATTAAAAAATTTTAACAAAAATATACCAAAATTTACCCATTCTCGCCCCTTATCTCCGAAACTATAAAACGTAAAGATTTTAAAAAAATTAGAGGTATAGGGTCTGTCCTGAAGTTTACTGGAAAAATAAGGAGAAACCTCTACTTTTAATTTTGGGGGGCAAATTACAGAATTAAATGTAAAATATAAAATTAAAAAATTGTTTCTAACCCATCATGTTACATATTAAATGAAAGGGCTCATTATGACGAAAACAAATATATTTTTTCCATATTTTTAAAATAAATTAATTAAAAGATATTAACAAAAATATTAAAAAATTTACCCATTCCCCCCCCTCTTATCTCCGAAACCATAAGTTGTAAAATTTAAAAAAATAGAGATATAGCGCCTCACCTGAACTTTAGTAGAAAAATAAGGAGAAACCCCTAATATTCATTTTGGGAGGCCAATTATAGAATTAAATGAAACATAAAAAATTATAATTGTTTCTAACGGATCAAGTAATATATCAAATCAAAGGGCTCATTATGAAGAATACTAATATATATTTTTTATTTTTTAAATAAATATTTTAAAATATATTAAAAAAAAATTATTAAAAAAATTACCCATTCTCATCTTTAATCCCCAAACTGTCAGAGCTAAATTTTTTTGTTTACAGGAAAAATACGAAGAAATCACTAATATTAATATTGGGGGCCAGATTATAGAATTAAAAAGAAAATAAAATAATATTTTTTAACGCATCGTGCAATAATCAAATGAAATTGTTAATTATGAGAAATACAAATTCATATTTTTCATATTTTCAAAATTAATTGTTTACAAGATGTTAACATAAAGATATAAAAAAATCTCATTTCTCGCTTTATTCCCGAAACCATACTACCTAAAATTTTGAAAATTATTAGAAAACACCCTTAGTAATTTTAGGGACAAATTATACAAATAAGTAGAAAATAAAAATTCAATTTTCAAACGCATCATATCAGAGTACAAATATACCATATTTTTAAGTCAATTGTTTAAAATATATTAACAAAAATATTAAACATCGACTTAATTCTCACTTTAGAAACTACACTATGTAAATTTTGAAATATATATTTTACTTGTATTTTTAAATAATTTGAATAATCTATTTAATAATTTATAATTTAAAACTTTACCTACTTTGCCTATATCTTCCAATCTACAGAGCCTCAAAATTTAGACAGTAGATTATAAAAGTCTTCCATGGAAGTTTATTAGTAAAATAAAACTCTAATGTTAATTTTTGGGGGCCAAATTAGAAAATTAAATACTTATATATTCTTATAAAACTCAAGCGAATCCTAAAGCAGATAAAATGAAAAGTCTATGTGTGGAAAATGAAAGTGTATATTTTTGAAAAATTTAAAACGCTTCCTTTAAAAGATATTAGGGCAAATATAAGAAAATGCACTCATTCCCTGCTTGTCTGAAACGGGAATATTAGAATCTTGAAGGTGGTACGGAACCCTTAGTATGCGAGACCAACTCGCACTTGACCAAATTATTTTAATTAACCTGTGTTGGCTAAGAGATCTCTCACTCTTCTTCTCTACCTTTTTCAGTCTAATTACTGCTTTTCCATTTCCTCCAGATTTGCTCCAGCTATTTTCTTCTAGGTTTTCTAGTTTTTGTTTTTACTACCTTACCTCCAAGCAGTATTCTTTTAACCTTTGGTTTGTCAGGCATTCTTTGAACCATCTATCCCTTTTCATTCTCACCTTCTGAAAAATATTTGGATTTTTTATAACTTCTCAAATTCTTTATTTCTTCTTCTCCTATTCTCATCCTAACACTTAATTCCTCCATTATTTTAAGTTCTTAAATCACTATTTTTTTCGTCATTGTACATGTGTCTCACACATAAGTGACTGTAGATGTTATTATTGTATTATACTCTCTTAATTTCATTACACGTGTTATATTTGTAGCTATTTAAACCTTTAAAAAGGTACCTGGGGCCTTGCTTCCTCTCTCTAGTCGATTTTGTATTTCTTTCTGATCACTCATAATTCCAGTTACATGTTATGCTTAAACCTGGTTATTCAAAATGAATTACTTACCTATTACTTTTGAAGCTTCTTTCATGACCATATGTTTAGGTTTGTTTAAATTTACCCTAGCTCTCATGTCCAACCGTTTGAGATGCATACCGAAAACAAAAGAATTTCACAGTTTATAACCATGTGGATTTGTGATCTACCAAATCAGAACTATCAAATAACAAAGTTTATAAAAATTAGCTGAAATCACTTTTTTATTATACCCATAAAAGTAGAAAAAACAGTTTTGAACGCCTATTTACGGAGAAACATGTGTTTGCCCATGGAAACATTGATCCAGTTCTTCAGAACTATAGAGTGGAAAAGTTTCCGAAAAATTTGCTTTGGCTTATAAGAAGATAAAAAATTCAAAGTTCGTGTTGTGTATATCTAGAATAAAAGTGTTTCAGAGTTTCTGGCCAGGTAGACGTTTGAGCCACAAGCTCACAACTATCAATTGAAGAAATTAAAAATAATAGCCGAAATAGCTCGCAGGATATGACTCGTTATCATTGAGCCACTATGAAATAAACTGACATTGAAGTGAAATAAAAATCACTGGATATAAAAAATAATCAAACCTTAACCTTGAACCGATTCTAATACACATTATAATTGTCTAGGTATATTATTTGTCATGTTTTGGTATGATAGTTGTTGGTTAACTAAAACACCTATTCTTTTCTGGAATTAAGCTGCGGCTCTGATTGTCCGCTAAGTACAAATGGTCCTCTGCTGAGTCTGATGGAAACTCAGTGAATCACTGATCAGAATGCTGGCTTGGTTTGAACAATACCATGGCTATAGAAGTAAACAGCATGTTATTGTTATTATAATGTTTCACTATATGTTTCGTTCTGTTCTGTTTCATTGGAAAATTGGAATAACCGATTGATTAAATGGTGAATATTTGACTAGCTCGTTGCGAAAGTTGCTATGTTGCTATACAGTAGCGGTTTAAACCTGAACATAGGACACATATGCCAAGTTTAAAAGCTGTGGAGTAGAAAGCCGAAGATAAAAACATAAATGTCATCTGTTAACAATGGCCAAGCTAAAGTTGTGAAATAGGCATAAATGATAACAATTTAAGTAATGTCGACTTTTAGTAATTTAACGTGAAAATAGCAAATTGAAATCCTGGCAACAGGACTAATGATAACGTCGATGATAAGGTCTAGTTCTATTTTCGTAATCAGATATAATTGGTTTGGAATACATCTTTACTTTCTACATTTTATTTTGTATTCTGACCTAAACCAAAACCGTGATGGCAATAATACTATTCAATAATGGTGCTTACTTTGATTTTTCATTTATAGGTTTTTTTTTGATAAATAATATAACAAATCTATTGGCAAAACTGTCTAATGCGGTTTGGTAAAAAGGTATTTGACTGCGATTGTCTTGCAGTTAGGATCGATTCTTTCGTTTTACCGCTACATAACAAAAATTAGAACAGAACTTGTTTCCTTTACTTTGTTGGTATTTCTGTTGTAGAACAAAGGTATATGAAACTTGTTTTTAAACCAAAAAACTGCTTCTACAAAATATATAAACACACAAGAAATTTTGAAACTTCAACCGTTCTGCGAATAAAAACTTTCCGAGAGAAACCGCGTTGGTTAAGGAACGTAACTAGTGAACAGTTGTCTGACGAAAAGCTTAGTGCTTTGGAGTTAATTTTTTAACAATAAGTCTCCAGAAAGTTTTCCAAAATTTAGATGAAGGTACATAGAGATGACATAGCATAACAAATTTTTGGGAAAACTACACCAAATACTTGCAGTATTGAATAATTAAAGTTAAAACATAATTAAAGAATAATAATTTACAATGCAAGACATTACAAAACTTGAGAGAATTCTGTAAGGTATCTTCATGAACTTGTAGTTATCCATCTGAAAAAAATGAACTACGAAATTATCTTATAGTTTCATCTCAATATATTGGGATAATCTTACTGTACACTTTTGAACGTGAGCCTGTTATAAATATTTGCAGTATTGGAAATAATCATTGCAAAACCTGAAACCAAAATGAGCATGAAAAAATTCAGTAAAGATTTTAAAGCACCAATAAGATCAAGCCGGTAGAATTAGACAACATTATAGAGTTCAATTTTAGACAAAAATATTTTATTTCCTTCATGTAACAGTCTATCAGTTTTCATGTATTTTGTCATTTTGTGGAGTATGTATCTGAAACCAATGTACAATAATTGCATCATATAGTGGCATTGCTTCTACAATATTTGATAAATTTGTGTACTTTCCCTCTACTCTTAGTTAAACTATAAACAGGAAGACTGATTCGGTGCCGGATAGGGAATGTTGAACCGGTTAAACTAAACGAAAACTATCAGTCAACATTTAATTTACCCAACCGCTGCTACACCCAGCATATCAAGACTTTGGGCTAATTTAACGCTATAATTATTTTACACTGACAACTTCAAATTCTACGCTTCAGGCCTGGAACTTTGCACACCATTATGCAAGCTATAGAACTACGTGGATATCTGCATAAACTCCAAGAATTTACACTGCAGTATCAAACTAACGAATTGAACTCAATAATAACATTTTCGGAACTTTGTTTACAACAAAATTAAACATGACATTCATGGACATTAACGGACTATATTAACACCGATTGCGTTTTAGTGCAAATTCTGAAATGTTGACATGACATGTTTTTTGCAAAAACTAGATGCTACCCTCTACTTCGTTCACGTAGACCATTTGGAAAGATAAAATGACAGCAAAAAGGGTTTTTGTGATGCTTCAACAACTGAGTATCATTTTTTTGAGTTGCTTTGACTGTACAGTTCTAATATAAAGTCTAACATAAAATGTCGACAATTAAGTTGGCCTCTCTATCCCTGAATTGTGTAGTTGTGTATGCCCATTTTGTTTTCGGTTATTTTGCTTCTCTCTAACTCGCTATGAAATTTTAGTACTAACTTGTTAAGTTAGCTGCTCGATTCTTTTTATTTTGTTGCGTCCCAAAGTATATCACCGGTCACCTTCCTTCCTAAGAATAATACATCATAAGTTACTGCAAATGGCGAAGGATTTGTAGAGTCACATTAGTTTACTCACTAAACTTTGGCCACGGTTCTATTTGTGTGAAAAGTTCAAAAATATTCAAGTGGTGAAACACTTTTTGAAGGGTGGAATGTGAGGAGAAGTGAAAATAGTACATGAACCAAAATTGTAGAGTTATGTGTCATTTTGCAATTGTATTCTTCTCGCTGATTCGAACAAAATAACATTTCCAGATTGACTAGGTATTCACAAGAAATAGTAATCAAGCGGAAGAAACTTTAAACATTTTTACCATTTTTTGTCCTACAACTAACTGTTTTGACTTGCTTGTCATGATTTTAATTATTCTTTTGTATTTTGTGCGTTAAATTTACCACAACTCTGAACAGTCAAACTGTTTTTCATTCAGCTAAATATCAATATAGAGAGCTACAAAAAAGGAAAATTACTATAAAAATTTAAATAGCCAATTTTTGCTATGGTTTTGGATTGCTACTTATATCAATTACTTTCTTTCACTTAGACAATTCTGTTCATTATTAGAAACTTAAATGTCAATTTCACACAAGGTCATGTAAAAATTCAATGCTCTACAAAGTCACCGTAATGGTGGAAATGGCCTTTCTCAACTTTTTAGCTGATTTTTAGAAAGGATCACTTCTTTTGAAGCACTTCATCTTGGTACGTATAAAATCAAAAAATGATATCCCACTCGATTAGTTTGGTACATTTTCTGTATTCAAAATTCTAGCCTCTCTCCACCCCCACAAAAAATGGAAATATCCTGTTTCCCAAAATTTAATAAGTCTAAAATTGGTACTTTTCTTGTTCTTCAACACACTTTAAGCCTTCTTTCGTTAATGGTCTGTCGAGTTTACTATGTGGTAACTGCTGTAAGTTTAATCCATATTCTATTCTAGCATACCTTCTACTGTCTTGGGAAATAACACCACAGTTATGAAAATTGCTGTATGTTCCAAACGTCCATTAATACAATAATGGAACTACTAATATTTTGTACAAAGACAATATATTTTCAACTTAATGATGACTTCTACCAACAAGATTTTGTCATGGCAATGGATTCCTGTCTGTCTCCTGCTTTAAGCAACATTTTTATGGAAAAATTTGAAGAACAAACAATTTACAGATTAAACCTTTGGTTTGGTGACGTTATATTGATGACATATTCGTTATTTGGGAACATAATCTTGAGGATTTACATGCATTACTCAACGACATAAAAACACAGAACAAACTATTCAGTTTACACTAGAGCTTGAACAGAATAACAAATTACTATTCCTAGACATTTTAATAACCAAAACACTATCGACATTTGAAACAGAAGTTCACAGAAAACCGACTCATACTAACAGGTATCTCAACTTTAACTCTAATCATCCAAATTCAGTAAAAAGAGGTATCATCAAATCTCTATATGACAGAGCAAAAACCAACTGTTCTAACATCAATAAATTCAATGAAGATAAAACTTTTATAAAAAATGTACTTTCTGCCAATCATTACCCAAATAAATTAATAACGAGTTAAAACAAATCGAATACCAAACCATCCCTAACAACCAACATCAAACTTCACCAAGCATCACTAACTCCCAAGATAATCGCATTAATACAATAACTATACCATACATACAAGGTCTATCAGAAAGACTGAAAAGAGTGGGAAACAGATTTAATAACAAAACACCATTTAAAACAAGAAATACACTAAAATCAATTATATCAAAAAACCAAACCAAATAATATTGGAGAAACATCTCGACCTCTAAATGTTCGAATAAACGAACACAAAAATTACATAAAAAAAGAAAATTTGAAAAATCCAAAAGTTGTGAATATGCTTGAGACCATAGTCATAAAATACAGTTTCAAAATTGAGTTATTTTACACAAAGAAGAACACAACACCAAAAGAAAACTAAAAGAGTCTGCTTTAATTTTGTTAAATGAACACGATTGTATCGCTACTACCTCCGTAGTATTCAGTCGTTCCTGGTTGCCGATGATTAAGGAAGAAATTGCTAATGGTCTTGTCCTTGTGAACAACCCAATATCAGGATAGTTCATAGAGTTTTTCCTAGGTTTTCCCTTATGATTTTAATGGGATTACTGAATCAACAAAATTCTTTGGTTGCATTTTTCGGAAATGCACTTATCTTATAACAAAATCACACCTAGGAGGGCCACATGAAATTCTGAAGGTCTCCCTTTCAAATTCTTCAAATTAGAAATCAACTTTATTATTATATGATATTTAGAAGTTTCTGTGCTACCCTGTATATTACAAATAACATTCTCATAGTTACGTCAAAAATGAAATAATACATATTGTCAAATATTATAATTTACATCTTAGAATTGTGCCTTTTTTATCCATAGTTTCTTAACCATTAACAACGGGGTCTGACCTAGACCCCAAAACGTTTGGAATATACAACAATTTTCTAAATTGTGGTGTTATTTCCCAAGAAGTACTTAGACGTTGAGAAATATGCCACAAATATCATTCAGAAAAAAAAATACCTTCTACTCCCTTATCTGTCGACAGATTTCTAAACTTTACAAAACTAACCGACTTTAGAAGTTAGAATTTATAGGTTTCTTTTTACTTTGAGAACTTACCAATATTAATAGTGGACATTATCACATACAGCTGAAAAGAATAACTCAACTTCTTGTGCATTCAAAGTCGAAAAGGCAACAGTCATATGGAGTAGTTTTTCTGGAGTACCAGGAAGAAGAATACTGAAAATTTTCTAACTTCACGATCCAGATACTATCTAAACTTGCTATAAATGTTGACAAAGAGCAGGTGTTTGAGAGAAAAAGATATCCATACTTGTACATGTAAGTATATCTATGTAAAGAAGTGATTTTTTAGCGCACTGGGTTTCTGAAAAAGGCAGACGTAGTGTTGTAACCGGTCATAACGAAATATTGATGAAAAAATCAGTAGTGGAAAATATTGCATTAAATCCATATTTTCCGTCACAGCCATTAGTTAATTCCTATATACTTGCTCAATATCAGTTTCAATAATAAGAACATCAACATCATGAATAGCTTGCTTTACAGTTATAATTGCAGAATTGAATAATTTCATGTAAAGAGTTATACTTTTTTTTATTGTTACTGACTCAAGAATGTTACTTTACAACTTTGACGTATGTTGTTGAAAATTAGATTAATCATACCGCATGATGATATCGGATATTTTCCTCCAAACCCAGAAAAACACGATTAAAATAAAATAACAAAAGTTTGAAAATAAGTGTAGTGCCACCTCTGGAAATATTGTCGAATTTTGTACCCAATTTTGAAACTAATGGTTGTTAAATTGGTGAAATATAAAAATCTTACATGTCAGTTTAATTCAATTCATCCAGTTATGAAGCTTTCTGTTTTCAAACATTGTTAAGTATATTACCTTGCCTATAAAAGCCTAAGCTCATTTTATCAAACATCTGTTTCTTAAATTATTCAAATCGCTTCAGACTAACACACAATAATTTACAGTGCCTTCCAATTTATGTCAACGAATGAATCCAAAGGAAACATACACTTGGTTGTTCAGTGATTATTCTTTTCCAGAATAAACCAATGTTCGTATGTTTACTTTCACATTTAATGATTAATGATACAAGTTTATTCTTTCGTTCCTAGAATGACAAATATTCTATTAAAATGAGATGTCGTCGTGTGCTTGTTTATGAAAATAAGGTTTTCTCGTTTATCAATCAGGTTATTGTTTAGTCACTATCTGCGAGATTACTAGATTAACTTCGACTTGCTTCTTGAAATTTCATGCTTTGTTGGAGAGGACTGGTTGTCCGGCTATGGCGACCTTAAGATTCCTTTAATTGTTATAAAAGGTAAATAATGAAACCTGGACCAAAAATTGGCAATTTTCTGAAATGTGACAAATAAGCGATAATTCCAAACTCAATCGAGTTCTAGACTCTCTACAATATCAACAAAAATATTTTAGAGTAAATTAATAGTGGCAAAATACTTTTGTATTTGTTTTGACAAAATAAGTTATATTACTGAATTCCTATGTTACAGTTTCGTGAGTAGACAAGCTAAATGACACCTTAAGACTGCATTGTCATCCGGCTTACAAAATTATGTAAGATTATATCTCAGTTGAACACTGGCAAGTGAGCGGAGTTTAACTTTAGAAGTTTGTTAACCCACTACGGGTTAGGCAATTCTAAAAAAGTTTTTAAACGCTTACTTATTTTTGTACTTCAGAAACATTGTCAAAAACCTTAGAAAAGAAACTGTTAAGGACGAAAATACAACTATCTGAACGAAACGAGAACAAGCTTCTCATGTTAGAAACATTTTTCTAAGAGTTACTTTTTTCAAATACTTTCTCTCGAACAACTTGAATTTCACAACATATCAAAAGTATTTGGCAGCAACGATTTTAATGCCTTTGGAGCATGGATCCCTCCATATAAAGGACATATTATTTCAGCAAGTTGTTTGCGATGCTCACCCCTCTATTTTAGAGGATCCTCACAGTGGTTACATTTAATTTTAATCAATAATATATATATATATATATATATATATATATATATATATATATATATATGTGTTGTAACGGCTGAATAGTCAAAACAGAAACTTCAGTTAATGGGAAAGCAGCCTGGTAAAAATACAAGTTTTAGGAAACTCTTTTTATTATGAAAGCTTTCGGATATACTTTTATCCTTCGTCAGTCACTACAAATAATTATATTATACAATGTACATTATTATAAGAGAGTTAATTATAATAACCGAGGTTATAATATAAAAAAATGGTACATCACTTAAAACATTAGAAGTAATAATGTTAATATAGGAATACTTCATGCTTTGTGAGTATGTGAAGTGACAAGAATTGTCTGTCAATTAGAAAGATCAAAAAATGTTTTTTATAGGGACCAAGCTATAAAAAAGGTACTGTGATAGACAGGAATGATTTAGAAATGTATGAATATTTGAAATTAAGATTTGAATTAAATTGTTTTTTATTTATCTTCTCCTAATCTTGTTAACTAACATTAGAATAAATTGAAATGTATACAATATCTTAAAAAGTTGAATGAATGGAAGAAAATGAACCCCAATAGTATCAACAAAAAAAAAGATCTGCAGAACCTCAACATCATTTACAGTTATCTACTAGAAATTGATAACAACAACTCCTATAGAACTACCCAGACAATGTGTTCTATTGATACTGTTGAATTTTGATATTCTAATATTTCTACTTCATTTTCTTCCATTCATTCAACTTTTTAAGAAATTGTATCAATTATATTTCTATTTATTTTAATGTTAGTTAACAAGATTAGGAGAAGATAAAAAAAAACAATTTAATTCAAATCTTAATTTCAAATAATCATACATTTCTAAATCATTTCTGTCTATCATAGTATCATTTTCATAGCTTGGTCCGAATAGAAAACGTTTTTTGATCTTTCTAATTGACAGAAAATTCTTGTCATTTCACATTCTCACAAAATATGAAAGTATTCCTATATTAACATTATTACCTCTAATTTTTTAAGTGATGTACCTTCTTTTTATATTATAACCTCGATTATTGTAAGTAACTCTCTTATAATAATGTACATTGTATAATACAATTATTTTTAGTGACTGACGAAGGATAAAAGTATATCCGAAAGCTTTCATAATAAAAAGAGTTTCCTAAAACCTGTATTTTTACCAGGCTGCTTTCCCATTAACTGAAGTCTCTATGTATATATATATATATATATATATATATATATATATATATATATATCTCAGATGACAGACCCATTGGCCCGCATGAAGCCCAAACTTTAGTGTGTGTAATTTTTACATTTGAAGTTTATATTATGTCTGTGGAGTCTCGTGACTTAATATTCTGTCAGAATTTAATGGCTATTGTTTAGTTTTTTTACAACTCATATTGGGAACCAACCTCGGTTTGCTGATAAGGCTATTTTTAAACTAAACTAGAGTTCAATCCATGTTGATTTTCTGAAAGTGCTTTAAAAGAAGTATAGCCGTTTCATGATCGCAAATCTCAAATTTACCCAAACGCTATAAATAAGTTTTTTGAAACATTATATTACAAATTAGAAAAAATATTACAAACGTATAAAAACACTTGGGTCTATAATATATTCTTAAACAGAACACCATAAAATGTATTCTCTTCGAGCTGTCATTCCTTTGTACGCAAGACAATATACATTATATATAACATATATTGTTTCTGGTCAGGGAACCTTCATCAGTTGCGCTTCCCACAATTGAATGTCCTCTCGAACACTTCTTTATGTATTTGATACATTTCGTTATATTTGAAGACGCGAGATGTAAGACCGACATCTAGGATTTTCTAGAGAATTAGCACACAGAGGTTCCGAATCTGGAACCGTTACGTGTAATTGCTGTTCTTCCTTAACTCCTAGGACAGAATGTCACGATAAAATTTTCAGGTTACTTCATTAGATGTCGGTCTTACATCTCGCGTCTTCAAACAATAAAATGTAATAGTTGAATATTTAGTTTTTCTCTTTCTCTTTATACTTTTATTGTGTTTTGGTTTTAGCTAATGTTAGCTTTAATTTTTTGGGTGTACGGCTTGTCAGACTGTAATTAGCTTTGTACCGACGTGTAAGTAAAGTGTTAGAAATCGACGTGCTTGTATTTTTTACCGATAAGTGAAAAATAAATAAATAAGTAATGTTGCTTCTTTGTCAGCTTTGGGTCATCATCAGCTGCTCTAGTCTATATTGTTCATTGCTGGCCAAAATCCATTGGTTAACGGTTATCCAAGCCAAGTGGTCAACCCAATTACATTATTACCCCAAAATGGTTTTGATTGCATTTCTTAATTCTGTGCTGCGCATAGGGATTTGATAGGGATTTTGTTTCTACATTAATATTTCCATTTGATGTGTCGCACATACATAAGATAAGTTATTCCGTAGTTTGGCGAATTCTTTGCGAACAACTACTTCATCCGTGACAGCGTCTTAAATCGTGTTTGCAAAAATCGAGAGAGACGGATTCCAAATTTTGCACCTCGCATTTTGGGTACGGATGAGCCAGGCTTCGGTAAAGGTCGTCATGTCAATTTTCGTAAAGCTCATGAATGGGCTAATGCAAATCCACACAGCATTTTTCAGTCCAAACATCAGATTCGGTTTTCCGTCAATGTTTGCGAAAGCATTTTAGGCGATCGGCTAATCAGAATATTTGTGTCGCCTAATCGGTTGAATGGTGAGGATTATTACAATTTTTTAGTTAACGATTGGCTAGGACTTTTGGAAGATGTCGTATTAATTGAATGCCAAAATATACAAGAACAGGCCACCAGATTACCTACATAATCTAAGAAAACACTTAAGTGAGTTGTTTGAAGATAAATCGATAGGCCTATCCGGTCCTATTCCGTCCATGCTCCCTATACTTTAAATCCCTCGACAATTTTTTGTGGGGTAATCTTAGGGCAAATAATCATAAATTTTCTATTGAGACCATTGAACAACTAGGCGAAGAAATTGAAACCGCCTGCGTGGAAATAAGACAAACACCTAGAATTTTCCAAAGAGATTATGCATCGAAATGCAAAATGGTCATTTCGAGCAATTCTGGTGATTTAACTTATTATTAGTAATTTTAATTATACTATTTTAAATTTTACATTTAACTATTTTTTGAATCAGTAGTTAGTTCTTTCATTAATAAGTGTAACTTTAAATGTAAATAGTCCTACTTTATGCCCGGTATTATTCAATAAATGATAGGATCTTTCATAACTTCAATTTATTTAAATAATGATACCAAACAGTAATTTTATATGTAAAATTGTTAAGACTTAATAAATCTGTATAGAACGCTTATGATTTGCATTTCGAAAACCGGAGTAGCACACAGTTATTTAAAATTAATATATTTTTTTCTCTTTATTTTTGACAGTCCTGTCAATAACAGAAAAAAAATCAGTTTTGGTTGAACCCTTTCAAGGGCATAGAACTTCCTAGTGGTGCATTTTAGGGTACATGTCAATAGGGACTTTTTCGCTGTATAACTTTCCTTGGACTGATTTTTAAATTATATGTTTATCACATTCCTAGAATTCCGAAATTATTATTTCTGTCATATAAATGTTACAATATCACAAATTTAAACTGAATTTATTTCGAGGAAAATAAATTTTGAAGTTCCGAGGAAGGGTGTAGCAAAAACCCAACCGTAAAAGATAACTTTTCGGTAACGAGTGTTCTCTTGCCCAATTATACAGCTAAATTAAGCGACAAAGAAGCAATAATAATGACGATCATCGGCCCCCGAGATCGTACAGATAACGACGCGTAGGCTCAAATTGCTCGATCAGACCGTCACTTAAAGACATAACGTACGCTTATTGGTCTGAAAGCGTCGTCTGAAAGGGCGTTTAATGAAATAATACATTCGATGGAGTCGAGGGCGAAGGATATTTCACTGAAGATGGTCCTTTATTGATAAGAATTGGTGAAAATATGAGGCAGGTTATGGGCAATTCGATTATTTTATGAAAGGTAAGGGATTATATAATAACAGGTTAATGAACTTGTTTCGGCACTATTGTCGAAGAACAGTAGACACGTATTGTGTCAATCAGAAAGTTAATTTGTTTTATCTTTTATTTAAAATAATTAGATGTTGTCAGTGGGTATTCCTTTTAGTTCAAAATTTAGCAAACATCACACATCAACGAAAAAATTGAATACTAAGCAACTAAACTATTTTAAACAATAATAAAAACTTAACTATCAAAAGTATGAACTGAGCAAAGCAAAATTACATTAAGAAATGAAAATTTGAATGTAAAACGGATTAGAAATAAAATTTTTTAATTATCTAATAATGGACGGACAAATCTATTGAAATTCAGTAATTTAAACAGCTATTTTGAGACATAATCTGTCGCCAGGTATAAACACGGGGAATTTTTGTGAGATATAAAAATTTGGATTTGTTCTAAGAAAGATAATAGTAATAATTTCTGCTATAATTTAAAATCACCGTGTTTTGAAGGCAAGGTGTTTCCTATTTGAAGTACGTGATTAGAATCAGTTTAATCTGTTTTTTGTAATCTATAAAAACGGTAATGTTCAGAGTATCTGAGAGAAAAATTTCTTTTAGTCTTTCGAACATAGAAGCTATTACAATCTGAACGTATAAGCTTATAAACTCCTGACCTGTTGTCAGGTTTGATAACTGAAATTGCAGTTTAAATCGACTTTTGTATCTTGAGTGTATCAAATTCTGCCTATTTTGTTTTTTGACGTTTCCAAAATAAGTTATAAAAATGTTTTACTGGATCCGTATTCTTAACAGGAAATATAGAGTTTTACTCAAAGTTTATAGGAAAACTAAACAAAAATTTTAAAACGAACTTTTAAGGGCGTATTGTAAAATTAAATGGAACACAACACATTAATTTAATTGAAGAACCTCAATATTAATCAAGCAAAAGGGCTCGACATAGTAAATACAGATATTTTTCTTATATTTTTAATAAAATTTATATTTAAATTTTTAAAATTTCACCCGTACTTCGAAACACCCGAACCTAGAGTTTAGAAAAAACCCCTTAAATACGGCCTCACTTCAGTGTAAAGTTAACTTAAGGGCAGCATCTGTTTCCTCAAAATGAAATTTGTTGAAGAACCTGTTGTGTAATGTGTACTAAAAGCCACTTTTACGAACTATTCTATTTGTATTTATGAAATTTGGTCTATTCTATTGATGGGATGTCATTTTTACCTATAGTAATTAAAATTTGATTTTATATTTAGACATTATTGTTTAGTTTTGTCGCAATAATAAATCCGGTAATGTAGGTTTTTTTGTAGGTTATCGGTTTCACTGCATATTATGCTCCGATTATTCAATTGATCAGTTTTGATGATTTACGGCATTGTAGAAAGGAATACTATGGAATGGAACCATAAAATTTTACCAGAAAATATGAAAAACTGGTCATTAAGGGACTACAGATCAATGAATTTTCAGAAATTTCCCAAACGTGGCTCAGAGTTCGAATTCGAATATTTTAAATTGTTTTTCCTAAATTTTCTGTAACATAAAGCATACCACTTACAGAAAATCGAAACAAATATGTGCAAAAAAAAAACGGTGAAGCATAAATATAATTTTGATTGTTCAATGTGTTTGTAACTTTTCGAATTTAGATCTTTTTTAAAATAAATTGTTGACCCGATAGTAATTCCATAAATTTTTGAAGAACGTATAACACAATATTTGTCAGCAATTTGGAAAAATAAAAGTAAAAATGCCTAAATGCCAACGTAAAATTTACATAAACTATTGCCCAAGGTGTTTAAACTGTCTCCAGTTTGATTCATTTGACGACTTTTTTTAAGAATATTTGACGCTTCTTGATAAAGATAAATTGTTCCTAACTTTCTGTTTCAAAGGGTTTTCCTCTAAAATCAAACAACAATTATTACCTGACTCAGTGCCAAATCCTTATCTAAACTTCGCCGTGTCAAAAGCCGAGCCCCCGCATTTGTGTTTTCGATGAAATTATTTCTTGGAAAACTTGAAAACTTAATCATGACGAAATTATTTCCAAGCTTTGCTCTAAAAGGAGAGAGTGCGAGCCATGGCTAGCTGAACAAAACATTATTCTTTTAATTAAATTCTATGTTCAAAGAAAGGAGGAAAAGACGCTTCGCGAGTTTGATAAACTTCCCAATTTAAACTTTTTTAATTGTTAGTAGGATAGCTTTTCCATGAATTTTCTGCATTGAGTTATTGATAGCTGAAATTTTAACAAAGAATGCTTCATCACGTTAATTTATTCGAAACGAGCACTGGAGTTGCGAAAAATGGGTTACGCTTGATTTATTGGAAGTGCATTCGGGCTATGCGCTAACGAGCAACTTGCACAAAGGAATTAAAATAATAGAAGTTTCAAGTTTTTCGCAATTTGATCTATACTTATCGATGTTGGACCGAACTTTTGTATTGCCTTTGAAAAATTAGGAAGCTTCGATCTTTATTTGACCCCATTGTAAATTCACTGGCTAGTTACTGCAGTGGTGTATGTTCAATGGCCATTATTTTGTGTTTTTCTTCACAACTAAATTTAGGAACCGAACTAGAATCGATCATTAATTACTTTTGGATATATTTTACAAATATGGTGTACGGTATCCGACGTATAAAATAGTTCGAACTGTACTGAAAGTAGGAAACAACATGTCAAAAATAAAAGAAAAAGAAACTTTTGGTAAAGTTAAAGTAAATAAAAGCTGGTACACCTCAAGAAACAGCTCAGGATCTACTGCTTTTGGTGTTATATGTTAACTATCTACTAAAAAAGTTGGAAAATGAACTATAGAGGCATATGCAGAAGATGCTACCACTGCAGCTAAGACATGACGTGAAGGAAATCTAGAATGAATACATTGCACAATTTTATTTTCATCATGGCTACAAGGAACTAAAATAACACTGAATGTAGATAAAACTTGGCCTATTGCGTTTAAGAATTATAGAGGCAGTATGCAGAATTAAAGTAAATTGTAAGTTATCGAGAATAAATATAGAGCTTGTTCATTTGGGTGTAGCCTGCAATGGAAAAATATCATGTTAAGGCTAGACAAAGAGAGCAATAGAGACGGCGCTATGAGCAGTAGGTAGTTCAGTGGCTACCCCTACCAATCGAGTGAAATACCCTCTTGCTTTCTCTATTGCCCTCTTTTTCTATCCTTGGCACGATATTTGTGCTTTGCAGGCTACCTCCTTCCATAATTCGTCTATAATAGGAGCAAATCGTCAAGAAGCTCCGTAGTTCTTGGTGATATTTATTCGTATTCCTGCCTCTGATCAGCCTATGAACTATACTTTAAAATAGAATGGGAAACATTACTTATAATTGCGGCGAAGGTAAATACGTTTAATCCTGATGAATATTACCGTTAGATTATTGAGACAATCTTTAAATATGTGGCCCACAACCAAAAAAATATTTAAATAAACAAGGTCAAACAACTCAAACCAAATTCCTCTTTTAAATGAGGCATAAGCATTGCATTACCCAAAAGGCATGAAACTGAACTGAAACAGTCCTTTGTTGACTTAGAATGATGTATTCTCTTTATCCACTTCATAAAGACAAACTTACCAATATCCACTTATTTTTTGAATAGACGAGATGTAAGACCGACATCTAGGATTTTCGAAAGAATTAGCACACAAATTTAACGAAATGTATCAAATACATAAAGAAGTGTTCGAGAGGACATTCAATTGTGGGAAGGGCAACTGATGAAGGTTCCCTTACCAGGAACAATATATGTAATATATATTGTCTTGCGTACAAAGAAATGACGCCTCGAAGAGAGTATCAACTTATTATCTCCAAAATTGAAAATTCACTGGATTCTGGTCCCATTTTTTCAGGAAAACCTATGCCACAATGGTAATATTAGTTCTAGGAGACAAATAAATATAAATGAAAACCAAAAAGTATATTTTGTTCAAGCTGATCGTCTAATAGAACAACTGAAAGGGCTCCTTAAGGCAACACCAACAAATTTAAAATATATACGTTATTAGGTATTAAGAAACAAATACAAAAGTACCTTTTACCTCTTTGATCTTTAGAGTCAAAAGTATCGAAACAACTAAAAACTAAATACTTAAATATTACAGGAAAATTTAGGCAGTCCTAATGTAAATTTTATGAGGTTGATTAGAAAATGATATAAAATATAAAACATATATAAATTTTTGAGGCATATCAGAAAATATAGAATAAGAACTAAAGGATATCTGAAAATGTTCAGTTCAAAAGATTTTAAGAAATGTAAAAGTCATTTATTGCTTACAGAAAAATGTAAAAGAAAATCGTAGAAGCAATAATCTGTTACTTTTCTTTAACAAACCTTAGTTACTTTGCCTTTGGGAGTTAAACTAGATAGTAAATTAATATAGTTTAATGGACGCCGAATATATGAAACCTGGAAGGTTATTCGGAACACCTAGCCTGCTAATCTAGGTTCGACTTGATAAAACGAGTGTTAAGCCTTTAACTTACAGCAAAAACACTCAGCAATTTTGTACTCTAAAATAGATGATAATGCCAGCATTTTTAGCTATTTTCGAAATTATTCAAGAAAAGTCTGCATATTTCGACGCTCAGTGCCCGAAAAACATTTATTAAAATATTGTAAATTGCAAACTAGTAATCAATTTGAACAGTAGTAAAAGGACTTAATTACAATAGGTATTTCAATAAATTACGTTTATTTTCTAGGAATAATGAGATTTCCTGTCGAGTACATTTCCCTAAATGTGTAAAAAAGCAGCTACTTAGAAGTGTACAAAATCATATAAAAACATGTTATACAAGATTTCACAGATTAAAGTGCAAATAGTTGCTCGTGATATGAGACAACATAATTTTTAATTTTCTTTACTCATGTATTTTCCTACTTCGCAATGTGGTTATTTGTTTTTAATTTAGTTAATATGATTTCGATTTCTATTTGGGGTTGATTCGCGGAGAAGCAAAGTTCAGCTTTGAATTGTAAATTAATTGAAATGTTTTCCGGATCGCCATAGTCCAAATATGAATAATTACAATTCTTCAAGATGTAATCTTCGTGATTATGGATCCTTTATGGACTCGTGTTAATACTTCAGACGAGCAGTGTCCCGATAAGAACTAGCACCAGAAGATTGGGATTACAATACTGTGTTTCCCATTCCACTATTTAGAGAGTATTAGGACGACAAAACCTCTGTTTGCATAATATTCTAGAAAACCTTTCCCGAATTTGTGTTAGCAATATAAAAAATACTCATACCTTGCAGATAAAAATTCTTATGATGATAAACCAGATAATTTTGCAGGAGTCGGGCTAGATTAGTGAACGGTCGCCTTACATTATACCGAATATTTTAACTGGAGAGTTATTTGAAAGTTCAAATACTGCGCTTTTTATTCAAATAAATTAAATCTTTTAGATGGGTACCTTGTTATAAAGCACCTATGCTAAATGAGCTAAATCATCATTTTACCCAACTAAGGATAGGGCGCTATGGACCACCAGCTTGAAACAAACGTCGCCAGACTTATTTGTAGAAGAGAAAACTTGATAATTCGTCCCCAGTTATATTTTATTTTAATCCGTAGTTCCTTAACCATTGACAACGGGGTCTGATCTAGACCCCGAAACGTTTGGAATATACTGCAATTTTCTTTAAACTGTGGTGTTATTTCCCAAGAAACATTTAGACATTGAAAAATATGCCACAAGTATCATTCAGAAAACAACCCAATTATAGAATTGCAATATTGAAAAAAAAAGTGATTAATCGCTGTGTTTTCGACAAAGTATTGTATTTTAACCTATATGCTAAAAGATCGTAAATATGAAATTATCTACGTCAGCAGGATTGTAACTCCGAGGTTCGAGAGGATAGCAATAGTCTAAATTACTGTAATGCCCTGAAAATAATCTGTTACTCTTCCATAATATAGCTCAGTGCCCCGGTGCCTAATTTATATCTGTAGACTATTGACCTAACGTCGCTATCCAAAAGTTCAACAAATAACTCCCACTATTAGAAGAGTAAGAGGATATTAAAAAGCTTGGTCACCAAATATTAATATCGGAAATTGCAGAATCATATTTCTTCTGGAGTGTCACAAGTGACGGAATTTATGGCGTTCTTACAAGGCAGGTGTCCAATATACCAGCTAAGCTGTTGGAAATTTAAAGCGTATTTATCATTTCAGAATGTTTGACGGGAAAATTTAAAATGCAAAATAAATGAAAATGAGATGTTGGCACCCCTGAAAATGGTGAGCAATTTGCGAAATGTTTACATGGAATCTTGCCAGGTTTTATCAATGGGGAAGGTGGAATTCCGAAATAATGTACGAGGAAACGTTATCGCAATAACAGGTCTTTTATAACATCTCAGGGAACTTGTGGTATTGAGGAATTGTGTTTGTGTTACACAAACTTCATCAAAAGCATTTGTCAATATTAAAATATGCCAAGAGCGTATCCTTGTTGTTTCTATGATGTCACGGTGGTATCAATGTGATGTTTAATCAATACACGGTTAATGAAATGAAGAAAGGATGTTTCAAATTAGAACTCTGCCTCAGTTTTCGATGTAATTAAATCAACTGATTTATTATATTGTGGGAATGTTGAACTCATATGCCGTATTGATGCTTTAAGTTGCTCAATAAATAAACTTATTTTAAAACTTTCTACCCAAGACCGTTAAACACCTACTAACTTCATTCATCTACAGAGTGTTTGCTTAAAAGTATATAGTAAGACTAAAATACAGTATACATAGATTTGGAAATAATGAATTATATAATTTTTTTTATTTTTAGAATACTTGCAGTATTTTTAGCTCTCAGTTGTTTCTTACAAGGCTGTAGCCTGAAATATTTTCAGGGTGGGTTGGATATTTTCTTCCGGGTGTTGAATAATCTTTTTGTTGGTGATTTTTTCCCATGTTTTCCAGGATACATGAAATTGTGTAAGTATAAACTTTATTTATATGAAAAAGATGATTAATTGTTTAAAACTGAATCTTGAAACCCAATATTCCCCCCTCCCCCGCCAGTTACGGCATTGGTTTTTTATATCGTTTTACTATAGACAGAAAAACTTTTTTTTAGGGTTCTCTATATACAATATACTGATACCCTTCTAATATCACTTCGGATTTCTTCCTCTCTCACATAACAGCAATTTTCTCCTAAACTACTGGACGGAAAAGGTTGAAATTTGGTATCAGTGTAGTTTAGTGACTCGATCAGGAGTACATATCATAAAGGGAGGATTTTATGGGTACTTCTAGGGGGAAAAAACTAAAAAAAAACGACCGTTATCTCCAAAACTTTAAGAAGTAAAATTCTGAAAAAATTACAGATACAGGGCGTCATCTGAGTTTTCACGGAAAAATAAAGAGAAACCTCTACTATTAATTTTGACCGGCAAATTACAGAATTAAATGGTAAATATAAAATTAAAATTGTTTCCAACACATCATGTAATACATCAAATCAAAGGGATCATTATGGCGAATACAAATATATTTTTTCATATTTTTTAAATTAATATTTTAAAGTAAATTAACAAAAATATAAAAAATACCCATTTCTCCTTTATTTCCCAAACTATAAGACCTACAATTTTTTGTTAACAGGAAAAATACAAAGAAGTCCAATATATTTTTTTTGGGGGCCAAATTATAGAATAGAATGGAAAATAATTTTTTTTAACGCATCATACAATACATGAAATGAAAGTCATTGGAATGTCTTCGATGGCACATTCCATAGAATATTCAAAAAAATGTATGAATTAGATGTTGCGGTTTCAGTTCAATGCTGGTTCAATGCAAGTATATAATTGACAAAGGACCTTTAGCGGAACAATCAATAAATACGTTCCGTCACATAAACGAATCACCAAATAAAAGTTATCACTAACCTTTAAGTCGAAGCTCTGGTGTTTTCTTGGTTCGTCTTTCTTCTGAGCCCCGTAAGCAGGAACAGTTTCTTAGAGCTTCGTCTGGACAACACGTTACACAAAAAATAGCGACGTAATGTTCATTGATTGAGCATACAAAAAATGTGGGTTTAACAACAAATGATGCGCTTTTGTAAACACAAAAGATACAAAATGAAAGCGGTTTAGCGGTCGTTACGAACGAAGCTACTAACTCGCGAAATCGTAACGCAAAAAACAACAATAAGCGTCGTCTCTTCAGACGGTATCAAAGCGACCGAAAAGTTCGGAGCACAATACACAAAAAATCCCAAGCGTCCACATCCGAAACACGAATGTCAATACTGTCTATATTTTACGCAAAAAAACACTTACAATTAGCATTAGCGCGACGGAATGTTTTAGAAAAGGTGCAGAAGTTTAAAAATCAATGAAGTAATTCAATCAATTTGAAAACAATACACTAAACAAATTGCGAGAACTCATATTATTTAAATTAATTGCTTACAAGATATTAACCAAAAGTAATAAATAATTCCCATTTCCCGCTTTATTTCCGAAACTGAACCTAACCTAAAGTTTTGAAAATAATTTGGGGTACTGGGGTTCACTTGAAATTTATAAGAAAAATTATTAGAGAACCTAATATTAATTTTGGAGACAAAATATAGAATTAAATATAACATATGAAATAAAAGGCTCATTATATATCATATTTTTAAATCATTTTCTTTAAAATATGTTAACACAAATATTAAACATCGACTTAATTCCCACTTTAGAAACTACACTATCTAAAATTTTAAAAAACATATTTTATTTGTATTTTCAAATAATTTGTCGAAAAGATATAATAATTTATTAACTAAAACATGGCCTATTTTCCACTTTATCTTCCAATCTAAAGGGCCTAAAATTCAGACAGTAGATTATAAATGGCTTCCCTGAGAGTTTATTAGTAACATAAAACCCTTATGTTTAATTTTGGGGGCAAATTAAGCAATTACATATTTATTTATTTATTTATTTTATCAAATGAAGCGAATCATGTAGCAGATAAAACAAAGCCTGTGTGTGGAAAATACAAGTGTATATTTTTTATAAATTTAAAACGCTTATTTTAAAAGATATTAGGGTAAATATAAGAAAATGTACTCATTCCTTGCTTGTCTAAAACTGGAATATTAGAATCTTGAAATACCTGTGTTATGCGACTCCACCCCCCACTTGACAAATTTATATTTTTAATAACTCTCGAAAAATATTATACAATAGTAATAAAATAATAATGTCTCATTACGTGGAGAAAAAAAATATTTTTTACATAAGCTTAAGAACTACTAATTTTATGTAAAACTGTCATCGAAAGCCAGGTTATTGCAAAAATTAGAATCGTTGAGTAACAAATAATGTAAAATTTTGAAAAACTAATCCGAGCAAGTTCGTGGAAGTGGCATTATCTTGAAAACAAAGACACTCTTACTAAGATCAAAATTGGTACTTCTCCTAGTTATGGATTATTAGCCCTAACAGGAATCACCTTAACTTTTGGGACACTCTATATTTTCAGTTTTCAGTCTGGAAAGCAGAGTCAATTAAAAACTTCCTAAAACTGCCTCATTACAAAACACTTCCAACCATATTTCATTATCAATCCACAAAATAAAAAAAGAGGAACGATCTGTTTTCTATTTCATTTGCCGCCCTCAGAGTCCCATCTAACAATTTATCTTTCGGGATTTGTGGTCTATAGAAACTTGGCCGACTGAATAGTGGCAGTGGTGTGAAAAAAAGGTCATAAAAGAGCCCGAGATGCAATCACTCATGGAATATAAATTAACACAGTTGAAGACACTTTTCTATTAAACGGGCGCGCAACCATTAAAAATGCTCAACCGACCACATGGCGAAAGTTTTCTCTGAATGTGCCTGAGATGAATGAGAATATTATCTAGAGGATTGTTGGTGAATTATAAATTTTCGAATTTCGCAACCGGCGGCGGCGGTTCTTGTTGTCGTTCCGGCGGACAGCTGTCGAGTGGATTTTCAATTTGGTGACAGAATTAAATACACAATTTTCTTCTCAAAAGCCACTGCCAGAGACAATTGAAAAATGGTAGTTAATTGCTATCTGAAATTGTTCTCAAGTGATTCTGGTAAAAAGTCATTACCTTGGCTATCTTAAAAACATGTAGACTGAGAATAATTAATAAATGAAAATGCTACAGGAATTTTATTTAACAGTTTTTAACATGTATCTATGTGTCCGTCACTATACGAACATCTCAACGTAAATTGTATTTGCAAATTTGGACGCACCCATATGTATTATTTGTACCTATTTGTAGTAGGGCCAATTTTAAAAAATTTGTCAGGATAACTTATTGTCTATTTTGCAAAAATATCCTCGCAGATGTTGTCTGAAAAAGGCATTTCTACAGTATAATATAATAATCTTCCTGTTTAGAAATTGTATTCTATATTGTGGTTACATATGTGTTGTGGAGACGCTTTAACTCCAACTTTGGAGATGTTCTTGAACATTGTACACCACCGGAATCCTTATATAAATTAGAGTCCGGTCAAATGACTTGAAACCAGGTGGTTTATGAAGCTTATGACTAGTAGATTGAGAGTCTCAATGGGTGTCAAGTCCTAAAAAATCATGGTTCGAAGTTACAGCTCACTGGAGGGACAATATTCTAGATTTAACAGCCTTCATAATATAGTAAAAAACAATAAAATTTACTAGTATGCTCGACATTGTTATTTTCATTTGAGTTATTATAAAAATAAAATTAATGCGATCAATCCTTGCTGAATTCAACATCAAATACACGCAAAGAGATTGAAGTTTATATTGAAGCATTAAGTTAAGGATCTTTCAACTCTAAAAATCATCCGTTTCTACGGCTAGATGATATGTTAACTACAATCTAGCAGCTTCTATGGGCTATACATCGGGTGAGACTAATGCAAAAGGCAATCGCTATGACTTGTAACAACAGTTTTGATCATTTCAGTCAGAGATGTTGGTACATCGGGTTTAGTTTATTGGTACATTGGCAATGTAGAATTTACTATACTGTACAGGTAGAGTTATATAAACATTGTGCTATAGCTAGCTGTAATTTTGAACCGAACCTTCCTTTAGAAATATTCGATGTTGTCCCAAAAATTTTGTGCTGCGCTTAGTGCGTGGCAACATTGATTATTCCGAAGAAGATGGGTGAGATCTAATCGAAACGTCAAACTGTCATTTCTAACACAATTAACCATCAACCGTCAATTACATTTCATATATACAGAGTGTCCCACGGTCGATGGTACCTTAGACGCTTACGGAAAGCGGAGCATGGGATGTTTCTGAAAATTTGGTTATGTAAGGTTATGCTCCAGATCTATCGACGTAAAATATTTTCAACGATGCGATGTTGCCGCATATACGAAAAAGTAGTAACAGTTTTGACATTATGAATGTAACACCCTGTATATTATCGCATTTTTGGATTCATAATTACTTTCTTATTATTTTGTCGCAATACTTCCCTATACCCATCCCTAACGGTTTTCTAGTTATTAATTGTTTTCTATATTTTTTGTTCAAAACATCGCTCCAATTAAATGTTTGTTACGGCGGTATTTGAAATTATGGAAAGTTAAAATTTTGGAAGTAGTTTACCTCTAGTCCATGTATTAGTCTGGAAGAGAGAAGTTTGTTCTGTGTGATACAGGGTGTCTTAAAATTCGTGAAATTATTGCTAGATACAAGAATATTAAAAAGTGATTTGCTTTAAATGGAACACCCTGTCTGTATATTAATAACTAACCGGAAAGGCCATCAAAATGCCTTTCAAACGGTATTTGATATTCCTATATCTAAATACTAAGATATCGGAAATAAAATCAAGTTTGTATAAGAATTGGATTATGTTGCGATATTTATCTAGGTAGCGTTAAAATGTCTTAATGAGAAATGTCATTAGTAAAATTTTGACAATTAGTTCCATACATTTGCGCATATCGTAAGGAAAGTGACTCGAAAAGGATTAAATAGGAGGGAAATCGCTCTTCAATGGAAGTTTCTCTTGATCTTCGTCTGATTCACTGACAATGTAGCAAAATTGCAGAAAATTCAAAGAAATGTACCTCCATCTATAAACAATGAACAAGACAAAGTCTCTAGGATTGTAACATAAATTCATTAATTATGGGTTAATAAGTGAAAGCAAACCAATTTCAGTACATCAAATAATATAAAAATATTAAAATCAACAAATTACAATACAAAACAAAAGCATATTATCCAAGATTAGAAGATTATTTTAATAAATGTGCAAACCTTCTTGGTTGCGGATTAGAATATTTTCAAAACATCGAACCTGAAATTGACAATCTTCTGGTTTCAGTGCTTAAACTTTTGTAAACTTGATGCTTATCATGATTTTCAAGAATCCTTTGAACAGAGTTACGAGGTAAACCTAAATCTTTTTCGGTACTTCTTATTGCCTCTTGGGAATACGCTTGAAAGTGACAATCTTCTGGTTTCAGTGCTTAAACTTGTGTAAACTTGTATCGATGCTTATCATGATTTTCAAGAATCTTTTGAACAGAGTTACGAGGTAAACCTAAATCTTTTTCGGTACTTCTTATTGCCTCTTGGGAATAGGCTTGAAAATAGGGTAGAACGTTTATTATCTTGCCATCGTCAAAAGTTACAGGTTTCGGTAACCGTCGTTCTGATTTCAGTTTTGACCCATAAGTAATGAAATTATTTTGCAATCTTGCAAATTTTCGCATGTTCATTAGTTATAGATCGTGGTACATATCATTGAACTTTCTGCTTGTTCTTGCTGTAATTTTTCTACATTGTCCGTGAATAACGAATAGATTCTCAAAACTTCATTTTAATAGTTATTTCCTTTAATTTTAATCGTTTTCAAGTCATTCTACTTTCGAAACGCACAAATGTATCGAACTAATTGTCAAAATTTTAAAGCTTACTAGATAAATATCCCAAAATAATTGAAGTATTACATAAACTTGATTTTATTTCCGATTCCTCACTATTAAGGTATATGAATATTAGATACCATTTGAAAGGGATTTTGATTGCCTTTCAGGTTAGTTCATAGTATACAGGGTGTTCCATTAAAAACAGTTTATAACATTTTTGTATCAAGCAATAAGTTCACGAAGTTTAAGACACCCTGTATAACAAAGAACAAACTTCTCTCTTCCAGACTAATACATGGTCCAGTGGTAAACTACTTCCGAAATTTTAAGTTTCCATAAATTCAAATACCGCCGTAACAAACATTTAATTGGAGCGATGTTTTCAACAAAAAATATAGAGAACAATTAATAACTAGAAAACCGTTAGGAATAGGTATAAGAAAGTATTAAAAGAAAATAATCAGAAAGTAATTACGAATCCAAAAATGCTGTCATATACAGGGTGTTACATCTAAAATATCAAAAATGTTCTACTTTTTTGTGTATGTGGCAACATAGCATCATTGAAAATATTTTACATCGATAGATCTGGCGCAATTACTTCGGTAACCAAATTCTCTCAAACATCTCATGTTCCGCTATATATATATATATTTGTGTGTGTGTTTGTGTTGTGTTTACCGCAATACTTTACCTAAACAAAACAATAAATTTTAAATATAAAATAATTCAATAATTCAATAAGAGGCCGTGTTAAAATGAAAAAGTTGTCTATTCTGATCCCTCGATGGCGCGCAAACTTTATTTCAAGATATGAAATTGGAGTTGACGCTTTACAGGTGAACACTTTGTGAAGATAACAAAACTAATCGAGTATGTTAGATAAGCGACTAATAAAATGTTTTATTTACGAGCAGGGTAATACTGGTGCCCGATTATTTCTTTATAAGGCTGTACTGCATGTCTTGAAGCAATTACGTCGATAGTCTCTCGATGATTTCAGCGCTTTTGAGCCCAAGACAATAATATATTATCTCTAAAAACAATTTATAACATCAAATGTATCGTTGATATGATAGGAACTTGAAATTTCAAATAAATTATTAGAGTTAACTGTACGTTTCCAAATAAGTATGTTTGTAGCCTTTTGAGGCTTCGAAAGAATATGTACATAAACGCTAAATATCGTGTAAAAACTAGTAAGATATCTGTAACTACTTGTATTATAAGGATTATATATGACAATTTATTTCATTGTGTATGTATTTTAGTAAAAGCACCGGCATTATACCGCCGAGTGTTAAAAATATGAACTTCATTCACCTACAAAGTTTTATTTATGTTTCATTATACCTTAAAGCCTCACATTGTTACGAGTCCATCTAAACGAACATATAATCCCCTTCGTCCCTTCATACTAACAAGAGTTATGCAATAATTCTCCTATGCCGTGAGTAATAAGAAAATGAAATCAAACTAATATATGTACAGGCATACCCTCTGGTATGAATGTACAAATGGAGAAAATAATCATTAGAATGATCCTCCTTATTGGCAGTTATTTACGCAGGAGAATATTTTGTGATGAATTCCGATGTTATTTACCCTAAAGTGAATTTTGTTGTTGAGAATGATTATACAATATATACCTGTCATACATGCACTTAGTTTTGCATTTTTAACAAAAACAAATTTACATTATAAACACAATCAGCGTTGCAATAATTTAAATAGAGAATCATTGGATATATATTCTACAAGAATACTGTAACTAGTTTTTTGAGTTATAGGGCAGAGGGTTCAAAATACGTTTGAAGCTGTTGCATATACATGATTATTGAATTATGAGGTGGAGTGGAATTATAATTATACAGGGTGGTTAAAAGAATGTTATATAGTGTGGAGCATAAGTAGTTGCTTATACTTGACATATGAGCGAAGTAAAATTATATGTATACAGTGTGATTTAAACAATAGAAAAATAGGGACAGTCAATAGGGGTTAGGGGATTAATATTTATACAGGGTGGTTGCAACATAGTGTGCAGTTGAATCATTGTTGGACACGGTGGTACACAAAATGATAGAAAAATGAGATATATTGGGTAACCAATACACACAAACATATAAATTAGAGTTACATATATAGTAAGTAGTCCAAATAATAATACGAATAAAAATGTTAAAAAATATTTGGAAAATATACAAAAAATACAAATTAGAGAGAGCGGGAGAAAGAGGGAGTTAGAGAGAGATATGATAATATTATAAAATAATCAATAGAATTATTTTTAGGGTTCCGTATATACAATATACGGATACCCTTATAATATCACTCAGGATTTCTACCTCTGTCACATCACAGCCATTTTCACTAAACTACTGGACGAAAGAGGTTGAAATTTGGTATCAATATATAGTTTGGTGACCCGATCAGGAGTACATATCGTAAAAGAAAAAATTTTGATTTTAGGGGTACTTCTGGGGGGAAAAACTAAAAAAATCGACCGTTCCCCCCACTGATCTCCGAACTACTGAGCCTAAAATTTTGAAATAAATAGGAAATATAGAGCGTGGCCCGAACTTTACAAGAAAATTAAAGAGAAACAGTTAAGGTTAATTTTGGGAGGCAAATTATAGAATTAAATAAAAATTTAAAAGTAAAAAATTTTTCAAACGCATCATGTAATATATCAAATGAAAGGTCTCATTCTGAGGAACACAAATATATTTTTTTCATATTTAAAAAAAAATTATTTAAAAAGATATTAACGAAAATATATCAAAATTTACCCATTCCCCCCCCTTATCTCCGAAACTATAAAACGTAAAGTTTTGAAAAAAATAGATTTATAGGTTCTGATCTGAAGTTTACTGGAAAAATAAGGAGAAATCTCTACTTTTAATTTTGGGAAGCCAATTACAGAATTAAATGGAAAATATAAAATTAAAATTGTTTCTAACCCATCATGTTATATATCAAATGAAAGGGCTCATTACGACGAAAACAGATATATTTTTTTCATATTTTTAAAATGAATTAATTAAAAGATATTAACAAAAATATAAATAAATTTACCCATTCCCCCCACCTTATCCCCGAAACCATAAGCTGGAAAATTTTGAAAAAAAATGGAGGTATAGCCCCTCACCTGAACTTTACTGAAAAATTAAGGAGAAACCCCTAATATTTATTTTGGGGGGCAAATTATAGAATTAATTGGAAAATTAAAATTAAAATTGTTTCTAACCCATCATGTTATATATCAAATGAAAGGGCTCATTATGACGAAAACAAATATATTTTTTTCATATTTTTAAAATAAATTAATTAAAAGATATTAACAAAAATATAAAAAAATTTACCCCCCCCCCGTTATTTCCCAACCTCTTTTTTTTTGTTTATAGGAAAAATATGAAAAAAAATAATTCTATTATTTGGCCCCCAAATAATAGAATTAAAAGAAAAATAAATAACTAGAAAACCCCCATAGTAATTTTAGGGACAAATTATACAATTAAATGGAAAATAAAGATTCAATTTTCAAACACATCATGTAATATATCAGATAAAATGCTCATTATTTGAATTACAAATATATCATATTTTTAAATCATTTCTATAAAAGATATGTATGTATATGTTGTATTAAAAATATTAAACATCGACTTAATTCCCACTTTAGAAACTACACTATTTAAAATTTGAAAAATATATTTTATTTATATTTTTAAATAATTTGAATAACAGATTTAATAATTTATAATTTAAACTTTGACCTATTTTGCCGTTTTTCTTCCAATCTACAGAGCCTCAAAACTCAGACAGTAGATGATAAAAGGCATTTCTGAAAGTTTATTAATAAAATAAAACTCTAATATTACTTTTTGGGGGCCAAATTAGAAAGTTAAATACATATGTATTGTTATAAAAATCAAGCGAATCCTAAAGCAGATAAAGTAAAAAGTCTATGTGTGGAAAATCAAAGTGTATATTTTTTATAAATTTAAAACGCTTCCTTTAAAAGATATAAGGGTAAGTTTAAGAAAATGCACTCATTCCCTGCTTTTCTGAAATTGGAATATTCGAATCTTGAAGGTGGTACGGAACCCTAAGTATGCGAGTCCAACTCGCACTTGACCAAATTATTATTTCTTATAGAATATTAATGATTTATATATTTTTTTAAAATATCGTCTGTAGTACTAGTTTCTGTTTGCAAATTTTTGGGTTCCAGCTAGCATTATTTTTTGCTTCTTAGTGTTCTAGACATTAACGACTCCAGGCAGCTTGCAACTTGCCATTATGCTTACTGTATTCACCTTAAACTTTTAATGGCCTTTTGGAAATTTTTTCTTTTCGAGATAAATTAGATATAATTAACCAACGGAAAGTCAAGAAGGAGAAGAATTTTATTTAGTAATGTAAGTAGCTGTCATAAAATATCAGGAAAAATAATATTTTTTCAAATAATCTCATTCAGATTTCAATTGCATTTGCAGAAAGTAAGGTGCTGGATTTGCTCCCACATTGTCCTCCTTTAAAAACTCCCCTGAAGCAAAATTTCCATTAGAACCTATTACACTTGTCATTGCTTTGGAATCCATTTCGTCCCGAGCTTTCACCTTCGCTTCATTTTTCGTCAGAATATAGGGAAAATTGAGCGGCACTTTGCCTTTATTTCGTTCCATCTCCGGTTGTGAGCGAACCGAGTGTTCTCCAAAGAATTTACGCAACTGCTTCGACTAATAATTTTAATTGTGTAAGCGTGTTCTATTATGTTTACTTCCGCATTTAGTTTCTCCTGTTTGCGCTCTGTTCGTCGATCTACCGAGGAATTTGCAAATATTTGACATACTAAAATAAGATTTGACGTAAGGAGTTTGCGTCATCAAAGCAAATGAAAATTGTTGCTCAATGGCCGTAGGATAGTTGGATTTAATTTATAATTTTACTCAAACAAATTTTGCAAATTATGGATGTTAAATTATTAATCAGTCTTGTAGAATTTTATTACGATTGTAAGCGGTTTTACTATTTTCATAAGTAGCTATTTGGAAGTTTTCTGTAACAATTACTACTTACCACGCTCTAATCATTGCCACAGTTTTGTTATCCAGTACGTTATTTTCAATAAATAAATTGTTAATGCCTTTGACTTTATGTCAAACACATAGATGAATGACGTTTTAGCTTAATTCTTGAAAATAAGTTGTTTTCTGATTCCCGTTTAAGCCATCGGGGTAGCCGCACGTGTGTGTTCGTCTTAGGTTAAGTTAAGCAGGTCCAGCGCCTGATATCCACAATATAAGCCATCAACCGAGTAGTGAAACCGTTTTTAGTTATAAAATTCCCTGATATTCCATAAAGACGCTTTGATAGTGAAAATGACGCTCTAAGAGTGATTAGTGATAATTGGTGTTATGTGCGCGTAAAACGGGAATCTAAGGCTACCCCGATTATGTAAATAGTTTTCTATATTTATCTACTTAATCATACCTACTAGTTATATATGGGGAAGAATTATTAGACATTTTATTTCAAGAAATTGTTTATTTTCAATATTTTTGTATTCGACACATGTGCAAGATCATGGTAATTGATCTATCAGCTATGCAATCTCACTAATGAAAAACAGTAAAGTGTAATCTATCTGTAACTGGAAAAAGGAAAAGAAATCCAAGGAACTACGTGAATGCATGATCTCAAAAGCTGACATTTAATGACGTGTTAAAATAGATCTCCAAAGATGCACATTATTTTAAAGATATCAATCAAGTAAAAACGGCTAAAAGAAAAAACAGGTCTAAAGTAAACAACGGTATTTATTGAAAATATATTTATTGGAACGATTTTTTTACATTTTTTTTTATCTACATTATAAAAACACTTGTTTATGGTCAATAAGATCGAAAGATCAAGACCACTACCGGCCGCAAGGCCAACCTTGGAAGAAGAAGAAGGTGTTTTCTTGAATTAATAACGTCCATTATCGACTGTCATATGTTTTTCATATATATTTAGTCATCACTCGGAAATGGCTTCGTCGATTTGTATATTAAAACTTACCGGGGTCGGTAGCTACTGCGCATACAACAAAGGTATGTATGTATCAATATTGAAAACTACAGGAAGTAGTTATCTGAAAGTATACGAGAAATTTCCGAGGAGCTAGTTTCATATAAAATATTTTCAGTTGACTACGACATTCGGTTCTACCGGAAGTGATACTTAGTTTCTAAAATGGAATACCCTGTTTTTTATAACATTTTTAGAATCTACGATGTTATTGGAAATAGCATATGTCTGAAGGACTCCAGGTGAAAGCTGTTTCAAATTTTTGAAAAATTTTGACAGATGCAGTCGTTCACAAAAAAATTTTTTCTTGGGAACAAAGATTGCCATTTCAAAAATTGTCAGAATTTGCGTGAATAAAACTTTAAGATCCGTAAATCTTTAGAACTGTTCAAAAAATTATATTGCGCAGAAATTGGCATCGAATTCTGCTATCTCGAAAATCGCGTAACTTAACGCTTTTTTCGCAACTCCAATGGATTCTACGCTAATAGAATGGTGGTACTTTATGCTTACAACCTCATACCTACATTAAACGGTTTTTGTAAAACTTGAAAAAACTAAAATTTCTGTGCGGTTATTAGAGCAATTATTAATTATATTTTTATAAGCGTGTTCACCAGGTATACGTCTTGCCAACTGTATGTCCTTCGGCATGATGGTTACACGTTTCTCGTGGATAGCACATAAATTGGTATCTTCGAAAAAACCAACCAGATAAGCTTCTTGTAAAGCCATTACTGCCGAGCTCTGAAATCTTAAGTCGGTCTTGAAATCCTATGCAATTTTCCTAACAAGACGTTGGAATTGCAGTTTTCTGATCAACAATTCGGTGCTTTTTTGGTAGCGACGAATTTCACGAAGAGCCGGGTCTATAACGATGTGGTTTTTTAACACCGTCTGTAGCCGGCGCACTTTTACGTCGCCTTTGTTGCTAATTGTTTTCTAGGTGCTTTACCACCAGTCGATTTTCGAGGGGTTTGTTTGGCACGGGCCAAGCAAATGTAAACTAGGCGACAGCACCACGACCACGACGTTCACACTCACTAGGTTATACAGCAATTTTCGTAACTATGGTGTTATTTACCAAGAAGTTCTTACACATTGAAAAAAAATATGCCACAAATATCATTCTGATAACAAACAAATTGTTATTGGCACCTCCGCCAGATATCAAAATAAAGTAAATTATCTTTATTCGATTTCTAGGATGATATATATTAGTAGAAAATGAGATAATATTAAATAAAAATACATGTCAAACAAGTGACTTCCAAAAATATCGAGGTTTACAGTTTATCAGAATTTATTTGGGCATCATGAGGAAAACATTTTTAATATTAGTATTTAGAAAAACAATAAAAACACTACTACTGAATAAAGAAATTAAAAATTAAAATGTTTGCAATGACAAATTTATCATAATTTGACATTGTTCACACGAATTATAACAAACTAAATTGCACTTATGCAACATGAGGGTGGATTTTAAAGAGTACGCCAACAGTTTTAGATTATCTTGGTGGCTTAAAAGAAATATTATATTATAAAAATAAATTAAATTGGGCTTATGTAACATGATGGTACAATTTAAAGAACAGACCAAAATTTTTAAGAACATCTCATAAATATTTACGGAAAAAATATATATTTTATGTACTTTAGTGGAAAAAAAAGACGGACTCATTGCTTAACAGAGATATTAGAATTATAACAAATTAAATTGTTATGTAACAAGAGGGATTTTAAAGAGCACTCCAAAATTGGTTAGAATAAATATTTAACGAAACACATTTATATTTTACATTTTTAAGTGGAAAAAAACAAAATTGGTGGCTTAACAGAAATATTATTTTATATTTTGGCAATGCACATCACATTCTCTTTCTACACTATTGCCATCCCTGTCTATACTATCCTTAGACTTGGCCTTTATTTAAGCTGTTCTGAGGTATGTCAAGTATCGCCAAAAGACAATTGGAGAGTTTATGCGGACTAAAAGTTGGAATTGTGTGTTGATTGGATATTATAATGTTTATATATTACAATTGATTACTTTTTTATAAACGGAGAGACTGTTATATAAGCAGGTTCCTGTTTCTTACTCATAAGAGTAATAGGTGTGGGTATTTCAAGATCAAGCAAGTATGGCGTCGATCGAAATAAAGTGTCAAAACGAATGCATTTTCAAGTTTTGCATTTGCTTAACATACTCATTTATTTAACACCGTGGGCCTCCGTTAAAAACCTTTCCCTTCAGAAACTATTTCGACCAAACACCGATATTTACAATGTTTTTAACTTCAATTAGGCTCAGTAAGACATAGGTTACAGAAAGATTTTCTTAGTATACATCGTGTACAAATGTAATGAATACATCATGTATTCACGAAGAAATGCAAGCTTATGTTATCAGGCTTTCTCGTCAGAAAAGCGAATCAATCTCATCATTAATAACTATTTGCATTAATAGTCAAAAACAAAAAATCATACAAACGTTTCAGCAAGCAATAACATTTTTATGATCCATTGAATCCAATACCCCAGGAATTCAGAGCGGTCAAGATTTTATATTTATTTGATGTAATTTATATTTATTTATTTACTACAATTAATTGATTTTTAATAAACGAAGAGACATAATATATAATTTGCCCCTGTTTGTTACAAATATAACTAATTTGTAAGGGTATTTCAAGATCAAGGTAATGTGGCGTCGGACGGTCAGCCGGTCGGTCGGGCGGTTGGTCAGTGTCGAAACATATGCAATTTAAATTTTTGCATTTCATTACCATACTCAGCTAATTTCATATTTCTAACTGTGGGCCTACGTTAAGTTTTTTGTGACTAAAAATAATTATGCAAAATAAATTTGCATGAGTCACTTCCACCTCTAAAGGAAGGAATGATGCCAAACTAATATTTAGTTTCATGTTCACTGACCACAAATTTTTATAGATATTATTCCTTCCTTCCCCCCTTTCTAATCGTTCTCCCCAAACAGTCTACCACATTCTACATCTATTTTTTATTATTATTTACTAAAATAAACGCAAGGGTAGCTGAAATTTTCAAATTAAAGACTAATAACTATCAGTTAATTATTTTTTTTCATAGAACAGATATCAAGAACACTATTGTATAATTGGACAGAGCACATTTACAATAATAGAGGTTTCTTTTGTAGTTTACAAGATGCTACTCGGCATCTCAAAACTTTCATGGGGCAACTTCTTGTCGTCTAGTAAGAACTCTAAGCATCGTATTTATATGACGTTTTCTTTCATAAATTGTATTGAGATTCCATGTTAAGTGTACGTGTTAGTGTTGTTTGTTGGTAATATGTCATATCGAGATAAGCTCTTTTGGCTCACATTGCGACATGTGAACTGGCTGGAATTGTTTCCGTTGATAATTTTTCATTGGATTTCTTTCCAGCTGCGGTATTCGTGGCACTTTTATCCCCATAAAAGATTTCATAAAAGGAATTTGTGATATTCTTTGACGTGAATTAGAACTGAAAGCTTTCATACAAATGGAATTCGAAATTTCAAGAATTATTATATTTGGAGCACTTCTTCTTAGTCTATATAGTTGTATTTTAAAAACTGACTTTTAAGAATATTCCTAAACTTGTATCTAAAGCATAATTATCACATTAAGCTATATTCTATATATTTTTCTTCGTTTGAATATAATCATTCTATAAACACGATTATTAATATTTTCTTAGTTAGTTTCTTAATTAATTATTAGTTATGTTTGTTGCATTGGATTATCTTGTCTGCAATATAATTTTGCATTAATAGGTATATCCTCCAGTATATACTGCACACTGTATATTTCTGTCCAAGCTTTGTTTGTAGTTTTGATTGTATTATTGGGTTCTTTCGATTTGTTTTGCACAGATAATTGTTGTATCTCACCAGTTTGTTTCTTGGTCTACAGTTTGCTTCAGATTATCATCAGCACTACTGTTGGTGAGTTTTCTTCCAATATTGTCTAAAATTCAACTCTTACTCTGACAAAACTAGGACTGCTTGATCTGTTGAATGTATTAAAGGCGTTTTCATTTCTGATTTCAATACAATATCAATTTATTTTTTAGCTGAACCTAAACTCTGGTCCTGGGACTTTCTACTAGAATGATTCCTGAAGCGCTAGGTACTTTGATATCTAGGTGATCTTTTTTGTTCCCCTCTTTAACCCTTTGACTAGTTAGTACCTCTTAACCTAAAGGAATAGCATCTTGTTGATAGTGATGTAGAAAAATTAGCGACTAGATCTGAGGTACCTGAAATTTAAACGATTTTATCGGTCCATTTTTTATGGATGGTGGATCATACTCAGATATTTCTCCAGTTGTTGGACAACCTCCTACACCATCAAGTTGGAGGTTAATTGATTCGTGTGTTATTAACTCCTCGTTTACCTCCAATTCCTATATAATTGTTGCTGCATCTTTTTGTAACACTGCAATTCTGTTGACAGTTTTTGCTAGTTAAATATTGCTAGATGTAGTGTAGTCGAAATTTTGTGTCTCCGAGAATCTTCGAGATGAACCAGTGTTCCAGTGTAAACCTTCTCTGTGATTCGACAGGATTCTGGTTCTGAAGCTATTCTCATCCCAGATTCTCACAGCGGATTGTAAAGGCGGAAGAATGTTAATTCGTTATAGTTTCTTACACTATTTATGGCTTGTAATGTTATACGACACCTAACCATTTTTTAAGTTAGCTTTCAACTTTTATCTAAGTTCTTATTTGTAGAGTACATTATGTTTCACGCTGTGAAATATGTCTCTTTTTTTTATTAAATTGTTAGTTGAATACTCAGTCCTTTACTTGTCAACCGGTCATGAAGGATTAATTTTAATCGTTCTTTAGGGCGTTAATTTTTAATCTAATAGATTTCATCCAGGCCAAAACGTAAATAAGAAGTTCCGTTCTACAGTACAGCAAAGAAAGTAAAAACAAAATTTCATGGTTATTGAGCATTAAGCAGAATTTCTTAATAAGAGCCTAAATAGAATAACATATATGTGGGGTAATTTATTTTTTTGATCCTATTTAATTTATTGCAGTCCCACTGCAAACACTTTTAAATTTATGTATATGGATCGTATTGACATTATTACTAACTTTGTTTATTTATTCATTTTCAGGTGAGTATACGTTGTATACAAAACAAGTCTGAGTGAGTATTTAATCAACTAGATTCCCTATGCACATAATTTCATATTTATATAATTTTTTCTCATAATTTTACATAATCGTAGAAATGTAGTTATAACATATGACAATTAATAAAGGAATTGATTTGTATCGTCTATCGAGAGCCGCAGTCTACGATATATGAGGTCCACGTTTTGTACGGTATAATCAGGTACCTCCATAATTTAAAAAATGACATTTCACTAATATTATAAATTTTATGCCCAGACCACTTTGTAATTATGCTATTTATTAAAGAATGCTCTTTATATACTCAATTGCTTTTTGGTAATACACACATCAGCTCAAATTCCAGGACTCGGTGCTGGCGTTTGTCAGGTACGTTTGTCGGGAATTCAAGAAGATAACGCTCTGTTACCTTGCTCTCTGACCACGTGCATTTTCGGGTTCAGGGTAATTATCACTTTTCCAAAATTTCTGTTGACTTCACTATTAGCCATACAAAATCTTGCAAACGTGCGTGGGGACGGAACAGGTGCATTACAGTGTTATGCCGCAGTTCGTACCTAATAGACTCTATAGGTGTGCCCGTAAGACCTAGAGTTAGGCCAGCTACCACCTGTAGGATAAAGACAATACATGGCATAGTTCTCCAGCACTTATTGATTCCAACTCGTATATAAGGTGAGAGTGTTTTATAAAATGCAATTAGGTTTCTTCCAAATAAAAACGGTCTCAACAGTACAGTTCATTAAAACCCCTACAAAGTGAATAGAAAAGACAGAATAATCAAGGACCTTTTCATAATTTCTTGTGAAATTACTATTTCAAAATCTTTGTATTACTAAAATAGCATTATGTGACATGTGAACTTCGTCGCCGGTGTGCTGTCGTATCTTCATTAATTTCGTTATCATATCGAAACGCCCGGACCAAGCAAACCGCTCGAAAATCGACAGGTGGTAAAGCACCTAGGAAACAATTAGCAACAAAGGCCGCATGCAAAAGTGCGTCCTCTACAGGTAGTGCAATAAAACACATCGTTATAGTCCCGGCACAGTAGCTCTTCCTGAAATTCGTTGCTACCAAATTGCCATTCCATTGTCAGGGAAATAACACAGGATTTCAACACCGATTAAATATTTCACAGCTCAGCAGTAAAGGCCTTGCAAGAAGTTAGCGAAGCTTATCTGGTTGGTCTTTTCCAAGATAACAATTTGTGTGCTATTCACGCGAAAGGTGCAACCATCATGCCAACGGACTTACAGTTGGCAAGACGAATACGTGGTCAACGCGCTTAATAACCAATTTGTTAAATAACTAAGATACTTGGTAGAAGCCGTTTATAAGGAAACCTAAATATTTATTTTCCCTTCAAAATATCAGGACCAATAATCCTGTACATAAGAAAGATAATCTGTTAAAAATGTTTTTTTGCAGTAACTGTAGCTTCACCAATCAACCAAATTTCATTTAATAAATTTACATAATTTGGATATTCTCCCTGTTGCCAATATCCAAAGTCCAATTGAATTTCCTCACTTCGCAATTTCATACTTTGCAAAATTCAGCGCTTAAAAGACCGTATTTTGTTTTTCTTACAATATAACTATATTATTTATATTGCTATAACATGCATTTTACGCCCCCAAAAATTGAGTAATATTCTAGAAGTAAATCATTCTAACAAAAAATTGCGAATAAAAATCGACCGAATACAAAAATAAGAACAACAACAGGCATCCCGAACAGTTCGATTGATGACAAAAACTGACGTAAAAACACAGTTTTGCACCCTAACACCAAACCTTTATTTTAAACACTCAACGCCGTTTCAACAACTCTAAGTTGTCATCTTCAAGGAGTAAACCCAAACTAAATCGAAGTTAAAATTTTTAGTACCTGAGTTCTAAATAACAGATTTCAAAGATAAGGCAGATTTTATATAATACAAATATGTTATTTAGGATAATTACATAATGACATTTTAATATTATTTTATGGATTCTTAGAAAGTAAACTATACAATGGACTGTATGGAATATGACCCTTATCTGAATTCGTTAGTTTATTATTTTTATAAATCATTATGCTTTTGTAAGAGTCCAATTCCCTATAATTATTTCCTTGTTTAACTAATTTTAAAGAGGATAAATCTACAGAGTGGTTGTGTTCTAAAACATGATGTGCAACACTAGATTTATCCCCTCTTCCGTATTTCAAATGGACAATATGTTCTTTGAAACGGGTACCGATAGATCTGCGTGTCTGTCCATAATACTTTAAATCACAATCATTACATTTGATTGCATAAATAACGGACTTCTCGAAATCAGCAAGTTTATCTTTAGGATTGCCCAACAATTTCTGTAGTGTTGTAGTTGTTCTATACACCGCCCTCATACCAAGCTCTTTAAAAACTTTCATAAAGCCCCTAGTATAACGACTGTACGGATCCGAGACAAACTTTTGTTCTTGTGACTCATTTCGAAAAGTTGACACTTCTTTCATTCGTAACCGAAGCCGTTTCTTCCTAATTAATTTATCTATAATATCTGTTGGATAACCATTACATGCAGCTATTTCTCTAATAGTTTTCTTTTCATTTTCAAACCTCTCTTTATTGAGAGGGAATGTCAACAACCGATGTACAAGGAAATTAATCCCCTCCATTTTATGTTGTTGACAGTGAAAAGACGTATTAGGTAAATATCTATATGTGCTAGTATCCTTCCTATATACATCAAACTCTAACTTCTCACTATCATTTCTTAAAACTAATACATCTAAAAATGGTAGAGAACCCTTTTGTTCCTGTTCATATGTAAATTTAATAGAAGTAAACCTACTGTTAAGATACATAAAATTATTAACATTGAGCTCATTAGTATTAAATATACCAAATATGTCATCCACGTACCCTATCCATACCCTAGGAAAATGCCCATGAACAAGTTTGCAAGGAACGGCGACAAGGGGCAGTAGTAAAAGTAAGGTACGTAATTATCCTAATTTACATATTTGCATTATATAAAATCTGCCTTATCTTTGAAATCTGTTATTTAGAACTCAGGTACTTAGGGTTTATTTATTGTACTAATTACTTAAGTAATAGTTTAGTGGTAGGTATAAATTAGAAAAAATTGTAATTTCGATTTAGTTTGGGTTTACTCCTTGAAGATGAATACTTAGAGTTGTGGAAACGGCGTTGAGTGTTTAAAATAAAGGTTTGGTGTTAAGGTGCAAAACTGTGTTTTTACATTTGTGACACACCAAAGGTTTCACAGCTTTTCCATCATGACAAAAACTGAGTCAACGTGATTCCAGAATCGTATATGATATACACTGGCAGAACAGAAACGACTAGTATAAACTAAATGACATCTATATAAGAAGTTATTGCCTTATGTTTGCCAGGTTTTAGTTGAATACAGCGTGTAGCACCTTAGCTGACAGTATTAGTCACTTTGTTTTGTAAATAAATGAGCTTATTTTTGTAAAATAACGACGTTTAAAGTGAGTTTGAATATTTGCGCATTTGAACCAACAGAATTAACTACAATATTGGTTGTTTGCTCATATTTACTCATCTCTCTGGCTGTCTGCTTTTAATTTTTTTTGCAACTACCATTACTGAAAAAGAAACAACAAATCTTGAGACAATTAAAATGTGTTCCTTGAACATTGATCACAATAAAAAATAATTAGGTACAATAAAAAATAATTAGGTACAATAAAAACATAAAGCCGTACGCATAACCATAGAATGAGTAAGCTTACAAACAAGTAAACTGCAAGAATCCCTGTTTCTTACAGATGTCGGAAAATTCTTAAGGATCTATCTGGAAACAACGTTTCGTGTCATGTAGTATTATTGATCATCTTCTCAGACAGGAGGATGACTTTCATCCTCTTAACCCTCGTCAATCGCCGGGTCTTGTGTATCAGACACTTCTAGCTTAAATCACAACTTATTGAGATGTCCTAAGGACGTTATAGTTGTAACGAATTTACTTTCTACTGTTATGTATGTGAAAGTGGAAGATAACCCAATTTATTTAAGAGAAAGAGGACACAAAGTGCGGAAATAATTCTATCATCTTTTTAGGAGGAAGAACATTTCCAACATATCTTTATTTCTCTTGATTTATCTTATTTTTTTCATCCCTTTTGGCAACCTTTTATTATATTAAAGCTGACATGTTGCCAAACGAAGGAAACCGCTGTTTCACGAAAGGACTGAAAGCATAACGAAGTTAAGTATAACCAAATGGTGTCAAATAAAATATTTATGTTACTCTATAATTTTATTTTAAAGAGGTGTAAATTTACTCTTGGAGCTGTAGATTTGTATATCTACATATAAACAGGCAAAGACAAAACGATTAGGTACAATTTTCTCCTCTGTCTCTTAACCGATTTTCTTCATTTTTGTTTTGTTTAGTAGCTACTTACAACCTTCAGTGAATAATGCTAATATTAATTTATAATATTGATTCAGTCATTAAATAAAATATAATAAAAATTCATTATTTATGTCCATAATGTCAACGTCAAACAACTGAATGTGCCGCCGCCGCCAGACTCAAAACATTGAGTAATTATATATAGAGGGACCAATGCTGTTACCTATATACTTAGAGCATGTACTTCTGGAAGTGGAATGCAAGCGTTGTTATTATTTAATGGTAAAGTAATCGGTGTATATTATAATTATACAGGGCGATTCCAGATATGTTAAAAATCATTTTTTTCCATGGGTGGTACATAAGAGTTGCATATATAGGGTGTTTAAAATATAGAGTAGAGTGCAATTATAACTAATAAAATAATAATATAGGGAAACCCATTAGCGGTTGAATTTACAGAGTTCTTGGAACAGAACGTGCAGTAGAATTACAGTTATACAGGTTGGTGCGAAAAATATTTTACAGAGATGCATATACTGGGTGGCGGAAATGGAAATGCAACATTTCGTAACCCATAAGCAGTTGTATATATAGGGAAGATGAAATATAGGGTGAGAGGAATTATAGATATACAGGATGATGATAAAAATTGTTAGAAAAGGAAATGATTTATAGAGTAGCCCACGAACTGTTCCATATATATGATAATTGAAATATAGGTCGGAGTAGAATTATAGTTGCAGAAGATAGTTAAAAATTTCATAAACAAAAAGAGTAAATACGGTGGCTGATAGGCAGTGTCATATACAGGATGGTTTACGGGGTGGTTCAAAAATATTATGCCTGGTCCATGAGCAGTTGCATATACATATATTATAATGAGGATTTTAATAAATGTTAGAGAATTAAGTGCAATTATAGCTATACAGAGAGGTTAAAAACAAATATGTAGGGTAGCAGTTGAATTGTTGTCATATTAAATTAAGAATTAGGAATTTGAACTCAAATAAAGTCCTATGACTATATTTGTAGAAACGAGATGTAATACCGACATCTAGGATTTTCGAGGAAACTATCACACAGAGGTTCCGAATCTGGATCCGCTCCGTGTAATTGCTGTTCTTCCTAAAGTCCTAGGATAGAATGTCACGATAAAATTTTCAGGTTACTGAACCTACCAGAGATATTGACACAATTGGTCGAATTTCGACCAATGGGCGATAGCTATTTATGATTAAAGTTCCGCAAAGAGTAAATAAAACCAGCAATAATTTCAGAAAAAATTATTTTATATACTAAAAAAAGTCTATTAATGAGCAAACATCTATTTGATCATTGAAAGTACAGTTAGAAGTAGATAGTACCTTGATTTTCTAAATAATAAAAATAATATAAATATCACTAAACTTAATATTTAATAATCCATTCATTCGAGAACGTATCCTAAAATAACACTTATAATTTTATTATAAAATACATTCAGAAGAAAATTAAAACAAATGACTTCACTGTTAGCAGAGCCTACACATTTAATATAATAGTAACGGTGACCAAAACACTACAATGTGAATGAAACTTTATAGAAACCAAAAACTACCGAATCAAAGGCTTTCAAAACAAGGTCCTTCATGAAATTCCTACCTTTGTTAATAATATAGATAAATTTCATTTCTCAAAAGCCCATGTTTTATTTCTTTATATTTTTGTTAATATATTTTGAACAATTTATTTTCAAAATATGAAAAAATATATTTGTATTCCTCATTATAATCCCTTTCATTTGATGTAATACATGTTGCGTTTGAAACAATTTTATTTTAGTTCTAGATTTTTTAATAATTTCTGTAATTTGCCCCGTCCCCAAATTAATATTAGAGTTTTGTCTTTATTTTTCTTTTAGTTTTGGAGACAAATGGAATTGGTAAATTTTTATAGACTTTTGTTAATTCCTTTTTAACTAATTATTTAATCAATATATTAGTTGTGTTAAGCGTTTCTCGTTGTTATTCCTGTAAGGCTTGGACAACTTCCTAGATTCTCTATTTGTTCAAAATTGTATGGTAAATAGTTCCGGAAATAAAGAGGGTAATGCGTGCTTTTTGTAAAATTTTCATCCTGAAGTACCCCTAAAATCAGAATTTCTTCGTTTACGACATGGACACCTAATCGGCTCACCAAACTATACACTAATACCAAATTTTATCCTTTTCCGTCCAGTAGTTTCGAAGACAATTGACTGTAACAGACGGACGGATCAGGACTGATGTTATAAGGGTTCCCGAATATTGAATGAACAGAACCCTAATTAACTACCAAACATATTTTTTTCTCAATGGCAATACTTGGTAAATAATAGATTATGATAATTGACATAAGTTTCTCTTATAGTATAGTTAAATTAAAAGAGAAATAATTCAAGTGAGCCTTGTATAATGGAAACACCCCAAAATAGATAATTAAAAATAGGTTCCTTTCAAGAAAAATGAGTTAAATGTTTTTTCATTGAAAAAACGTTGCATATTTTCCCTTATAATACTTTTTCATCTATAGAAAGCATTGCCTGTTTGGTTCTAGTTTCTTTATATTGGCAATTTTTATGAAGTGGAATGGCAGCTCGTGTTGTCGAGTGGGCCTTCTTCCCATTGGTATTTTATTTCGTATTATATAGGCATTTTATAAGAACTCATTCTGTTATCATTCTCTTCTCGTACTTGTCTACGACGTCGTGCATTTGGCATTTTGCTTTTGTCTGTGTTTCTTTTCGTATCGTTTAAATTGTGTCCCTTTACTATTATTGGGTCCTTCATTTCTTTTGATCCACTTTGTCTTACGCATATATTGAATATTTTCGATATTTAACCTGTTTTTAGGTGTTTGTTTATTCAGACCAGATTTATCATATTGCAGAAGCAATACTGATTAGTTTCTTCATTTCATCTTCCAGAAAACCTAGTATTGTAACCTTAAATCCTAGGGCCACCTTGGTGTTTTCTATTGCTAATTTGCAGCTCAGAGGTTCCTCTGCTATAATCAGGCATTGGGTCCTTTTGATGAAAATTTAAATGTTAAATTTTTCTGCCTGGTTATTAACATCTGGTAACATTTTTTGGAGGTGAGTTGCTGCCTATGGGAGAAGTAGGATAGCAATATCTATTTGTTTCATGACTTTCGATTTGTCATCCTAATCCAGTGTTCTTTACTGCTTTCGTTCATCTCAAATTCTGTTTAATGATAGAGGACTGAGACAGGCACCATGGCTAATGCCTTATGTTTGGATGAAGCCTGTTTGATTTTTCGTTGACCTGTTGTCCTAATAAGATTAATGTATCCTTTCGACATGTTAAGGTTTCCCAAAATCATGGCAGGGTCTTTTAGTTATACTCTGGCAAAGGTCTGGGTACAATAAAAAGAGCAGAGGTAGTGAGGGGTTCTCATTAATAAGCCTAAATTATACGATTATGAAGTAGACCATAACGCATTAAACAGAAATTGTAGTGAATATGAATATACCATCGGGATTATAAACCTTTTATATTTCCTGGGTAATTTTCAATCCAGATAGACGACAAAATGTGTTGAATCACACAGGACTGATTCAGTCAGCACGCCTTATATTCATGTAAAGCCTGTTGGTTTCTTGCATTGCTGTATTGTACTAATAAATCTATATATATATATATATATATATATATATATATATATATATATATATATATATAAATGAGAAACTTTGTGGGTGTGTTAAGGGGATTAAAGAATGGTTTAGAGTGACAATTGGACCCGGTAGGTGGCACTAAGTTCGGGTTCTAGGAATTTCTTTTTTTTTATTTTCTCACATATTTGTATAAAATTTATCGAATTCTAATATAAAAAAAACATTTGCTGATCCCGCTAATAGCTACAAGCCACGTTTGGACATCCGTCGGGTCAGCTAGTTTTATAGATTTTTTCGGCCTGCTATCGTTTTCAAAATCATGATCATATCTCTGAGTTGTACTCTGTCGATTGTATGCGTAAAATAAATAAAGCAGAGGTAGTCAGGTTTTTCTCTTTAAATACCGTTTCTGAGAATCATTTGATTTATGAATGTTCCATGTTAAATTTTAGATAATTTTTAGTATATTCCACATTATTTTGATTCTATCATACAGTTTAGTGGACGCCAGAGCGAATCCAGGGGATTCTCTCATATCCCGTGGCCCTTATCAGGAACTAACACCATTTTGAGTTTTGGAAGTAGACATCACACCTTATAGAGAGTTTGTAGTGAATGTACAATCGGGATTAGAGATCCTATATATTTCCGGGAAAATGTTCAATCCAGATAGACGACAAGACGCGTCGGAAAAGTTTTTCGTTATCAACGATGCCATTTCGACGAACTAATCCTCAGCATTTTTCTGTTCCGCCGAGACTCATACATCTCACGTCGCTTTATCTGATCATCTACGCTAAAATGCAAATTTCGTCTGCATAACCCACCACAGTAGTGAAGAATATTTTAAAATTAAGTTAAATTGAATATTAAATTTTACTTATTTCTCGTTGAAAACCCTGAAGAATAATAAAAGCCTAATATGTGTTATTTTTTCATTTTATATGCAATTTCTATCTCGGGTAACATCAGCTAATCGCAACGACCAGAAATCTTTGCATAGGTATGAAATTATGAAAAAGGGGTACCTGTTTGGTGTGGGTGTTTTTTAACTCAAGGATAATTTTCGTTGAAAAGTGTTAGTAATAATAACTTTAAATTAGGCTGTTTTGCTTTGATTAGATACCTCAACATTTGAACTAAGCGGGAACACGGCATGCCTTATAGTGTACTAGGGGTTTTTCGGGTCGCTGATTACGATGAGAGGGTCGGTTGACCTTCATCACGTCAGGTTCAAGCGCATTTGAAGGTTAAATCGAGAGATTTCTTCGAGAGTTCTCTCGATTTGACCTTCAAATGACCTCTGGGAAAAAGCGCAAGATCAAACAAACTATGGATTCGAACTCAGAGACCTCAAAAACATAAGCAAGATATTTTTTAGATTTTTTGGTAGACCTTTCTAGATTTCTCCCTCAAATGACATTGAAATAACCTCTGGGAAAAGGCTCAAGGTCAAACAAACTAAGGATTCGGACTCAGAGACCTGAGAAATATTAGCATAAACTTTTTCACATTTTTTGGTAGAATTCTCGATTTGACCTTCAAGTGACCTTAAATTCGGACTCAGAGACCTCAAAAACATAATCAAAAATTTGTTCAGATTTTTTGGTTGAATTCTCTCGATTTGACCTTCGAATGCCCTTGACTCTGACGGGATAAAGGTCCCTATATGGCATGCCGTGTTCCTGCTTAGATCAAATGTTGACCTGTGTTATCCTAAACAATCAAACTATTTAGTCTTTTACTTATTTTATTTATTCCTTTTATTCTTTTATATAACGCATAAAATTATATTAGAGAAAACTTAACAGAAAAATGTTTCAAAATTTTATAATTCATATAATATAGTCGGTGACAAATCAATTTGGTTATTTTTTTTACATTATTATCCAATTGATTTTATCTTATAAATCCTTACCCTATTCTGTTATTTATTCTGCAGTTCTACATTCTGACATTTTTGATAATTTTATCATTTTTGATAGTTTTCATAATTTAAAGTTTTTGATAATTTCCGACATTGGTGAGAATTTTCATGAACTTTGTAATTTATTACATTTCCGTTATTCAATAACTTTTTCACTTTATAATAAATATGACATCTAACTCGTTTTTTAATTTAGATAATTTCGTCTTCTGCTACTCTTCATAATATTTGCAAGTTTCTGAATACTCCTTGAAAATATCTATAAAATTTAAGAATAATATTACTGTTTATATTTAATATAGAGTTTAATATACAAGTTCCTATGTACAGTGCATCCCATTTTAGTTGAAATTCTCAGGTTACTCGGTTGTTATTGAAGATAGAGTCTTGCGGTTTTAACCTACCTATTCTACTTTTTTGTGAAACTCAGGATGGCCAAATCAGATTTTGCATAAGTGTTTCCATTTATAAGATACAGGGCGATTTTGATAATTTATACTGTTTGGACCCCTTCTCTATCTACGAAGTTATTAGAAATACTCTTGCGCTAAGAACTACGTCTAATAGAAAATTTTGCATAGAATCCAGTGAAGTACTAAATTTTTTTTCCGAGTATGGTTTTGAAGATACTACACAACATTAGATATTTTTAAATGGAACACCCTGTATTTTATTATTTCATTGAATTCATTATTTTTTCCCCTTTAAAATAATGTATAATACAATACACATGGTATTATTAGAAATGCTAAAAAACACGAAAAAGCTGAGTTTTTTGCTAGTAGGCCATGTATTTTCCATTTAAAAGGAGAATCAAACAAATAATTCCATTAGAGATTTTTTATAGGAGTTTATCGGCAAAGAAAAATAATGTTAACAATAATTCAATAACATGAAACACGAAATTTAGGCACCTAAAAGCAACTAATAAATAGTTATACATCGTTCATTATTTATAACAAACAGAGCAAGTATTAGAAATCAAATATCTATCTTAAAATTAATTTTGGACATTATTTATTACCTGACTGATTTAACTGTTCAAATTGTTGTCAATTTTCCCTAACACATAATTGGCAAACCTTTCCATCTCGCATGAATCCATTTAAAATTATTATAGAATTCCGCCTTTCGGAACAATATTTTATCTAGTGAGCGCTGGAGAGAAAAACGCAAATCTGATCAAGCTGTCATTGCTAGTAACTATTGTTTTTTATCGTGTTTGAGTTTACAAGATCATTATATAAATAATTATTCGTGAGTTTGCTGATTGATAATTGATAATGGCTGGAAGAGAATTCGTTTTTCAAAATAACAAAAAATACGATATGATACAATGTTATTTAATTATTTTTAACATTATTTTTCTTTGCTCATAAACTCCTATAAAAAATCTCAAATGGAATTATTTGTTTGATTCTCCTTTTAAATGGAAAATACATGGCCTACTAGCAAAAAACTCAGCTTTTTAGTGTTTTTTAGCATTTCTAATAATACCATGTGTATTGTATTATACATTATTTTAAAGGGAAAAAATAACGAATTCAATGAAGTAATAAAATACAGGGTGTTCCATTTAAAAATATATAATGTTGTGTAGTATCTTCAAAACCATACTCGAGTACTCCACTGGATTCTATGCAAAATTTTCTATTAGACGTAGTTCTTAGCGCAAGAGTATTTCTAATAACTTCGTAGATATAGAAGGGATCCAAAAAGTATAAATTATCGAAATCGCCCTGTATCTTATAAATGGAAACACTTATGCAAAATCTGATATGGCCATCCTGAGTTTCACAAAAAAAGTAGAACAGGTATGTGAAAACCGCAAGACTCTATCTTCAATAACAACCGAGTAACCTGGCAATCTCAACCAAAATGGGAAGTACTGTACAGGCACCTGTGTATACCTCTTTAGGAATTACATTACTTATTTGTATTGCATCGTAATTGTTGGTGAATAAGAACAGATAAAAAAATCTTGGGTACGTCGGTTTCTAGAACAGTTTCTTCTTAATAGTGGGGTCAATAACTTTGGGAATCTTTGACGTTTTCTTAAAATTTTTTGTGAATATTAATTTCTTATAGAAGATTATGAATACCAATGTTCACGTCTATCTCCCTTTCTATTGCCAGAATTTTCCCTAAAAACAATAACAACCGCGACTGTCCACATCCACTAATTAAACGTATTATTTTTTATAACTGTTTCAATATTTGCACACGTTTAATCTGGGTCGCTAACCTATATTCTTAACCGTGTGTTGAATGGATAGAAACAAAAATAAAACAGCAAATTACACTATTTAAAACGTTTTATAAGTAGTAACAGGAGCGTACTATAAAAATGCCAAGAAAATGAAATAACTATGCATAGCTAGCCAACGGCGTACCCAGCTTTTGGTTTAAGCAGTGGCAAATTAGAAAAAATATTGTCCTAGAGGGGGACAAATCTGGAAAAAAAATGTCCTAGACAATTAAGAAAATTTTTTTGTCCAGGGGGGGGCAAGTCAGCAACTTTATGGGAAAGTTTAATCGCTCACGGCAGTATTTTCAGGGCGGAGGGGGTCAGCTTCTCCCCTCGGGTACGCCCATGTAGGTAGCGTAACATTCCTTAAAAAATTGATAAATCTCTTATTTCTATTTATAAAATTCGATTTTATATGTCCATTCCTCAGTGAAGTAAATTGTTTAATGGAAAAAAATATTTATGCTCAAGTACGTAACGTTAATGGGTATATTGTTAATATGCCAAGCAGTGGTGAGCCGGGTTTCCATTTGTCGCCATTATTTATATGAATGACTTTTGGTGTTTATGTAGAACTTACCGGAGGTACATAGTGTGTCAACTGTCCTTTGATAAGCTTTTTCATGGGAATTATTATGCTATGTCTTCCACATTTTTTAGAGCGAGTTATTTGGGACAAGATGAAAGGTGTACACAATAAAGTTATGTAATTTTTATAAATTTCTAAACAAGAAGTTATTTATACTTACTATTTAGTTTAATGTCTTACAATTACTTTAATCTTTATTTAAATATGTTGCGTATAAATATGTTATATTAAAACGCTTAAAAAATCGGATAATAATTGGATAAGGTTATTGCTTACTCTCTTCGAGGTGTCATTCCTTTGTACGCAAGACAATATATATTATATATAAATATAATATATATTGTTTCTGGTCGGGAACCTTCATCAGTTGCGCTTCCCACAATTGAATGTCCTCTGAAACACTTCTTTATGCATTTGATGCATTTCGTTAAATAAGAAGACGCGAGATGTAAGACCGACATCTAGGATTTTCAAGAGAATCAGTACACAGAGGTTCCGAATATGGAGCCGTTCCGTGTAATTGGTGTTCTCCCTTAACTCCTAGGACAATGTCACGATACAATTTTTCAGGTTACTTCACCTGTCAGAGATATTGAATACTCTCTTCGAGGTGTCATTCCTTTGTACGCACGACAATACATATTATATATAAATATAATATATATTGTTTCTGGTCGGGAACCTTCATCAGTTGCGCTTCCCACAATTGAATGTCCTCTCGAACACTTCTTTATGCATTTGAAGGTTCCCGACCAGAAACAATATATATTATATTTATATATAATATATATTGTCTTGCATACAAAAGAATGACACCTCGAAGAAAGTATTCAATATCTCTGACAGGTGAAGTAAGCTGAAAAATTTTATCGTGACATTCTGTCCTAGGAGTTAAGGGAGAACAGCAATTACACGGAACGGCTCCAGATTCGGAACCTTTGTGTACTGATTCTCTTGAAAATCCTAGATGTCGGTCTTACCTCTCGAGTCTTCAAGGTTATTGCTATTTATTTCATCGATTTTCAGGTTCTAGATTAATGCTAAAGTCAATTTTAACCATGAGGCTACAACTATGCGTAAGTGACCTCTTGTACATCTATTTGCCAATGTTTTGAGCCTATCTGTCTCAGGTCAGATTTGGCTGCCTCTCTCTAAGTTTCCTTCAATTGATCTATATCCTTTTGTTTATCATAGTGTATTACATTTAACAAACTTTGGTTGACACCTTATGGTAATGTGTTCTGCTAATTGTAGACGCTTTGCTTGTATAACTTTTACGATGTTTTCTTCTCCATAAGAAATGGGTATCTGCTATTTGATATATCACGTCATGGACCATAGATGGTTCTTATAATGTTTCTCTCAACTCACTCATGCAACTCTATATTAAGCATGGGCGGACCATAATTTAATATGGTTTATTTTTGTAATTGGTTGTGGAGAGTATTGATTTTAGGAGGCTTGACAGCTTATAGCTGTACCAGTTTGCGGCTGTTATTTAGGCATCACTTCCAGCTCCATTGCTCTGCTAGTTTTACAAAAGACGATAATATATCTTAAACATGCCAATAAGGGAAAGCTTGCTTACATTGACTACAAAAGTCGACATCAAACTTGTACGTCTTGTAGCAATCTTTGGAAGGCATCTCAAATAACTTATTCTCATGTTAAGTTTAAGAGTATTAGAGACAGAGGATTGGCCTGTTTGGCCCTGCATGTAGTTCGAAGACATCTGACACCATGGTGCTGACTCTCACTCTTGCTAAAAAACTTTCCAATATCCTCAGTCGATAGGAATTATGAATGAAGCATTGGTATTATAGATGGTGTAAATGATTAAGTGCGAAAGATTTCTAGTTGTGCTTTCTTAAGTCATTTTATGACGAAAAGTTCCTATTAAGATTTGTCTGCAAACGCTACCTTACGGATGTACAAGGTGTTGAAATCTTCAGATTTTTTTCAGCTTTTTAGTTCAGACTATTAAAGTTTTTGGGATATTTGGTTCAATTTTGGAGCATTATTGCCTCTATGAAGTCTTGATCTTAAGATCGTAGAAACGGTCATGAGAGTCTACATGGTGGTACTTTTTCTGGGGTGACGTGGTGTAAATAGATCTCTTGTAAACTTGAAATCATTTTTATTTCTTGCATATTTTTCGAATCTGCGAGTGTTTTTGTGTGAGAAATTGATCAACTTCATGTGTACCATTGAAACAAACAATCCATCTGTCATTTATTTTGGTAGGCTGCTGTCATATTATCTTATTCTTCTTAGTGACAACTCTCACTTAATTGGTGTTATTTACTCTTATTGGTTTTTGCTGAAACACAGTGATAATTGTGCGAAACTTCTCGCGAATTTTCACCAATATGGCGGTTTACTCAAACGCAGAAATGGCTGGCATGCATTCCGTCTACGCTAAAGGTAATTCCTTCGAAGCGTCAAGAAGATATGCTGCAATGTTTACTCAACATGTACCCATCATCACACTTTTTTTTAGACATCTTCGTCAACGACTAAGACAAACAGGTAGCTTCAAACCTAGAAATCATGTTTGTAGCCGCCACCTGGATATTAGAGCACTAGAATTAGACGAAGTTGTTAGTAATTTTATTGTCGAGCAACCCGATGCTAGCAGTAGAAAAATTGCTTTATATTGATTACACAGGATAACATTTGATCTAAGCCGGAACACGGCATGCCGTATAGGGTACTAAGATTTTTTTTTTGGTCGCTGAATACGATGGGAGGGTCGTATGACCTTCATCACGTCAGAGTCAAGGGAATTTGAAGGTCAAATCGAGAGTACTACCAAAAAATGTGAAAAAATTCATGCTAATGTGTTTGAGGTCTCTGAGTCCGAATTCGTAGTTTGTTTGACCTTGGGCCTTTTCCCAGAGGTGATTTCAAGGTCAGTTGAAGGTCAAAAAATCTAAAAAAATCTTGCTTATGATTTTGAGGTGCTTGAGTTCGAATTCATATTTTGTTTGACCTTGCGCTTTTTCTCAGAGGTCATTTGAAAGTCAAATCGAGAGAATTCTACAAAAAGTCCCTAGATTTGACAATCAAATGCTCTTGAACCTGACGTAATGAAGGTCAACCGACCCTCTCATTGTAATCAGCGACCTAAAAAAACCCTAGTACACTATAAGGCATGCCGTGTTTCCGCTTAGTTCAAATGTTGACATGTGATATATGACGGTATTTGCCATATTAAAGGATGAGCTGTTATATCTATATCATGTACAACGAGTACAGGCACTGTCACTACGTGATTTTCCCTCTCGCATTTTCGGTTTAATGCTAAATATGATTAGACAACACCCAGAATTTTAAGTTTTTCAATAACATATGGGCGAAAGAAAATCCTAATGTTATCAGGCAGGAACGATTTTCTTAGGAACACCTAATTGGCCCAAATTCCTTCCACCTATAATAAATGGTGATACATACACTCAATTTCTAAGCAAGGATCTGCCAAACACAGCAGGAATGTGTTTTATACACGATTGCGCTCCTGCCCATTTTAGTATGAGAGCACGTCAATATTTGAACGAAACATATGCATATCGCTGGATAGGTCAAACTGGACCTTGGTTTGGCCAGCTCGTTCACCTTATTTAAATCCGATAGACTTTCCAACTTGGCGACATTTGAAAACTTGGTTGGTATATTGGAACGCCTGTAGAATACTTAAGAAATCGAATTATTGCTTCTTGTAGAATTATTCAAGATTCTCCTGGGATTTTTAATCAAATACGAAGGTTTATGTGTCGACATCTAGACTCCGGTGTAATGGCTGAAGGTGGCTATTTTGAGGACTTAATTTGATGTCTTCATTTTCAAAGTTAGGTAAATTTGTTTTTTAATGATTTTGAAATAAAAAAATTGCAAATTTATAAGAGATTCATTTAAAATTTTTGTCAATTGCCAGAGGCGTACTGAAAAGAAAATTGTAGGGTCTAAAAGAACATGTGACCCCAGAAAAAGTACTACTTTGAAGATTTTCATGACTCTTTCTGTCAGATTTATTATGAAATCTTCATAGAGACATTAATGCTCCAAAATTTAAAAAAGTATCTCGAATACCTTATTAGCCAGAAGAAAAACAGATAAAAAAATCTGTTGATTTCAACAACTTGTAGATCGCTATCGAAGCGTTTACGGACATATGTTCATAGGAACATTTCGACTTTCAATCACTCGAGGAAGCACATCTTGTAATCTTTCGAACTTATTCATTTACACCCTGTATTTGTATTGACATAAATTGATGTTCTACCCCCTGTCCCATTGTCCGCACATTTATTGTCATCCTCGAGATGGTCTCTATCACTAAGACATAATTTTAAAAACCTATCTATAAAGTGTTTCCGAGCAACAGTTCCTTTAAGTGTAAATATTTATCTCAGTGTGAACATTTTAGATGTAAAATAGTTTCGTTCGGGAAGGAAAATATTTCCAGGAAATTTCTGCCAATAATACCGAACGGATATTCAAATATATGCATGAGCTTTGTCTTGAGATCATTCAACAACAAAGAAACAAACAGTTGACGTTTACCGAACAGGGAAATTTCATATCCTCTTATATTATATAAATTTTACGAGCATAATATTCCTATCTCGCCAAAGGGATCAATTTGTTTGAAAAGCAATCCATCCATGTCGAGAGAAAGCAAAACAATAAGAAAAAAAAATCGAAAAAACATGGAAATCCCAGCAAAGAGTAAAGAATAAAACTTATCGACTGTTTCTAGTTCTATAAAGTCGATTCCAAGGTTGAAACAAAAGTAGTATTTGTTGCGGCAAAGCACGGAGCTCGTTGCCAATTTGGGAATTCGTCTATACTTTGTCTGCGGTTCTGGCATTTCTTTGTGATCGTAAGGAGTGTTATTGTCTCGAGAAATAAGGTTAGTGTTTTACTGTGAGTCTTGTCTGGGGTGCACTTGACACAGTTATCTGTGATTTATAAATGAAGTAACGCCAAGACGTTCATAAAAGATGCAGCTTAATAGTGATGCTGATATTGAACGTTATTCTTTGGTCGCAGATTTGGAACGTATCCAGAAGGGGTTGGGTCGATAACATGATGAAAGATTTAGTGTTACAATGTTTTAAAGATTTCTTGGAATCTGTGTATTCTGTGATCGTATTTACTTGGTGCTGGTAGACCAGGCGAAATAGACTGTAGACTCAGAGTCACAGTTTCACGAGATTTGGCTCTGGGTAATGTATTGGGCTTATGATAGTTGATTACTATCTCTCCAACGTTCACTATACTAATATGTCTCTCAGTGATTCTCAGTGATAAATTATTGCATTTTATATCAAAATATTTGCCCTTACTGGACTTTGGTTTCTTGAAATATTCGCAGTAATGCATTGAAACATATGTGGTGGAATGGACGTACCAACTTCACAATATTTGTGTACTTTTCAACAATAAAAGACAAGCACTTACATGTTCTAAAGAGCTAAAAGCAGAGATATAAAGCCATACAGTTTTCTAACATAGAGTTATGTTTAGGGCTATTAGCATGAATCTTCCAGAGCAGAATGTGTTGAGTGAAAGATTTAGTAGAAAAACCTAGTTGCTTATCGTTGGAGACAGATTTACGCAAACAATTTTTGGACGAAGCAACAAGCTGTATGAATATAGAATCTTATATAACATATAAAGGGTGTTCCAATTTGAGGTTAATTTTTAAATTTGCCGCCATTTATAATTTTTGTACTAAAATATCATGTTATTTGACAGATGACAAGTAAGAATGTTCCGACTATTAAAAATAGAGAGATTCAGCAACTGGTGTTTATTGTTAAAAATTATTTTAAATTTGTTAAAAGTTGTGCAGAAGTTGAAAGCAAATTTCGCACAGAATATGAAAGAGAAAATTGTCCGTCAAAAAAAAACAAAACATATCATCATAGTGGACGTTATGAAAAAAATATTGCAGCTTTTATTGCTAGTGTTGTTGTAATATCAAAATAATCAATTCCTCATCGTGCACAGCAATTGAACATTCCAAAAACCACTTTGTTCAGAATTTTGCACAAAGATCTTCATTTAAACGCTTACAAGAGTCAGATAACGCAATAAATAAAGCCAACAACTTTGGTTTACTCAATTCTATCATTGGGCCATATAACAAAAACTTGAAATTGTGAATTTTTTCAACAAAATCCATCTACAGCGAAACAAGCACATTTTGAATTGGGTGGATTTGTTAACAAGTAAAATTGTCGAATCTGGGGTGAAGAAAATCCACGAGAAATAATGGAAAGACCTATATATCCACAAAAACTAACTGTTTGGTGTGGTTGTTGGGCTGGTGGAGTGATTGATCCATACATTTTTGAAGATGACACTGAAAATGCTGTTACTGTGAATAGTGATCGATATCGAGCGATGATTACTAACTTTTTGTGGGATGCATATTGATGATTAAAAGTGGAAAAGTTTATGAAACATAAAGAAAAGATTGAATTCCAAGTAAAAAATTTGACAGTAAGTTTATAGGGTATTGTGGGTAGGGAAAAAGGTAGAAATGCGTGGAACACATGCTAGTTGTCTATTCTGAAAATGCCAAACTTATCTTAAATTAATTGTAATAATATGATACCATTTCTAAGAATGTGTAAGGTTCCGTGGGCGATAATGGAACTACAGTCGACAGAAATATACAAGTGGACGAAAGTGAAAAGCATTAAAGAAGCCGATGGATATTGAAGGTAATTCATTGGTTGTTGGTATTTTAAGGAATTTGTGTATATTCTATGATATTTACTGGGTTGCTTGTAGGCCAGCCCAAATAGACTGTCGGCTCGGATTAAAAGTTTGAAGGATTTAACTCTGATTAATGTATTGAGCTCATCGGTGCTTGATAAATACCTTTCTAACACATTAGTGTACGAATAAGTCTCAGTGATAAATTATTGTATTTTAAATCAACATATTTGCACTTGTTGGACTTTGTTCACATTAAATACTCGAAGTGTTACAGACATGTGTGGAGGAATGAAAGTATTATCTTGAAAAAAGTTGTGTATTCTGTCAGCAACACACACTTACATGTTCTGAAGAGCTCAAGGCAGACCATGTTTTTGGGCGAAAGATCTAGTAGAAAAAGCTAGAAGATTATTTTTGAAGACAGATTTAAGGAAGGCAATTTTGGAAAAAGCAGCAAGCTGTATGCTTGCAGAATCTTATGTGGCATATTAGATTGGAGGAGGTTTATGACACATGAACAAAAGTTGAATCAAAAGTGAAAAATTTGCCAGTAAGAGTTTATAGTGCATAGCAAGTAGGGGAAAAGGTACAACTGGGATCAAGAAGTCAGCAGAACACATGTTAGTTGTCCATTCTGAAAATGTCAAACGTTAATTTGTTTACAGTGTTATAGTTATTAATGTTAAATTTACTGTACCAATAAATGAGACCATTTCTAAGAATTCCAAGAATTCCAAGGGGATGTAATGTACTGATGGGTAAACTAGACTCACAAATAAACAATTGGACGAAAGTTTAAGAAAAACATTAAAGAAGCTAATTTGGTCACAAATTTAGGAAGAATCCAGAAGGGTTGGATCGATAACAGTAAACAGTGTACGTAATAGACTCTTAATTATAAATCATTATTTGTTTCAATCAAAATTTCTCGGAAATATTCTTCAGGTTGTCTTTGATTATTTTACATTTCCATTAAAATTTTCTGAGAAAAAAAGATGTCGATAAAATGATCCACGAGTATTCCTGTATATAAAGAATGTGTGTATGTGTTTAGTTGGTATTTATGGTGTGTTAGATTTTCTTTTTTTTGCGACTTTCGTTACAGTTAATTTAGACTTTTATGTATAAAACATTCTTTATATTATAATACCTAATTGAATTCTTACCCCAAAGGCACTTGAATGTAAAGAAATGTGTTGTGAATTGCCTATACGATAGAGCAAAAAAATATAAAATTTATTTCAAAACCAAAGTTTCAGAATAAATTTCAAGCTAAAACATAGAATAGTCGATAACGTCTCCTGACTCTTTGTTCTATCAGTTGTAATAGTTCCTAGTACCAGAGGTTTAGTGTATTCTTTTTAGAGCTATTATTCTATAACCAACACATCCACAGACATTTCTGTCTCTATAAAATATGTGTGAGTGTTTAATGAATTATAGGAGTTGAGGAAATCAGATTCGTCACCTATTTTGTACCGAATTTATGTGTCAAAGCTGGAACCATCTAGTTGTAAACCCCAGCTCCTGGAATCATATAAATACAAATTCATAACGTTTTTAATAGGGCGAGTGCTGGTTTCCTCATCTGAAGCCGTCTTCGTTTGTTACTTTGATTTCTTCCTAGGTTTGGTGAAGGTGCCTGCATAACTTTGCTGCTTATTCTTTACCAGCTCATCTGACAAATATAGAAAGAATAGCACCTGGAAATAAAGTGTTACAGTACTCATACATAAATAGAGCAATAAATTGTGCTTTGCAACTATAGGAGTAAATCCTTGACTAACATAAGAAATAAATACTTTTTTTTTCAAATATATTTAGAACTATTATATTGACTATGTGTGGACTAACAAATAGCAGATTACTACTGTTGGTTTAGAATGAATGAATCAACAGTAGAACAGATTGACAGTATTAGGCAGTTAATGGAGCTTCGTGGGAAATACAACAAAAACACTTCCCAATTGATATGCCAATTTTAAGGAATTTATGCTTAGTAATACCAAAAATAGTAATTAATCTCTCACATGTTTATGTAGAAGGATCTACAAGTACAGTAAGCCTTGAACGAATATCGTCGACCTCAATGAAAATCAACAGTGGTCTCTTCTTTAATATCGCTGTGGAGAGCACCGCTTGAAAGGTAAACAAATATATATGTTTTTTTTAGAAAACCAGCTATTCGCATTTTGTGGCATACGTCTACTTTAAAAAATACAACTAACCAAGTCGAGGATTGTAACAACGAAACACTAGAATTTTTATTAGGTCCATCAGTTCAAATATTTAGGAATTATGACCAATGTAACACGAGCTTAACAACAGAATTGAAAGATGTAAGATGTTATCATTCAGTTATGAGACACATAAATGTGGATCATGGTCAATACCAAACAATAGCACAAAAGGAGAAATAACAAGGAATAGAAAGGAAAAAGTCAGAAAGAATGAGTTGGTCAGCCATACTGAGATAGGATCATTGTTTCATCAGGTTAGTGTAGGAACAAACATCTATAGGGAAAAGGCCACCTGACCACAGGGAAGACCAAGGATGCGGTGGAGAGACCAAATTGCAGCGGAGTTACGGATACCAAATATCAATTGAGCAGAGGTTCTAATAGTGGAGTGCAGCATATGAAGGCGGACTGAGAATTTGTGTGTGTATTTGCTTTTAAAGATTCTCAGCTTATAGCAAAAGCGAGACGTGTCGCACCTTTACTCGACTTCAAGCTTTTAATATACTATGATACCGGTTTTGTTGTGTTAAGTCTTAACTGCTGGCAGAAAATGTCAACTGTTGTTAAACATTCAACTTCCAAAGCATCCTTCTCAAGTACTTCGTACCCCCGAACTTGTATTAATGTTCCGGAAATGTCTACAAAGTGCTCGTTTTCAGTTTCCGTCTACTACTAACTTCCGGTTCTGCAAATATAATAACACATTAAATAATTCCTATGCAGTTTACAAGAAGTTTCATAATTCATCAAATTGCAGTCTCATGATGAGCAGAACTTCAAGTATGTTTTAATCTTTAATGTTTGCCTTGCGGAAACAAATTTATTCCCCTGGCGAGGCATAAGAGTTCCATAATGAGTTGTATTTTCGCTATGCAAAACGATCCGCCAGCCAAGTTTCGCGAGTTCGGTTTTGGAAACTTTCTGTCTGAGTAAGTTGTAACTAGTTGCGTTTCGCCCTTTCTGGAAGTTTTTCGTTTTATTATCATTATTAACGCTGAAATCTGCATTTGTTTGTACAAAATGTTGGTGCTGAATCCGCTTGAAAACGGTGATGATTTCAGAAAGATAATACAGGCAAGTAATGAAGAAACTTTTTTAACTAGTTTCTGTGTATTTCCGTAGGTATAAATAGTCATATCACCCACCAATATATCACACTTATGGCTTCACACGAGAGCGAGATTTTTCTCGCCTCGTCTCGCAAAAACGAGGGGAGACAAGACGTTTTGGAAAATATTATTGGCGATACCGGGACCACATACAGTGCAACCCGACAGTCTCATTTTTGGTATCGATAAATTTCTTTATGAAGTTTTTATTCAAAAATTTAGAAAAGATCTTCACCTAGAAAACAAATTATTTTACAATATATAAAATTTGGTGACCATCTGTGAAACATTTTATTGTAAATGATCAATTATAATTTAATTTTTACAACTTGTTAACGCTTTTTAGTAACGCATCTCTTTTTTTTTTTTTTTAGAATACAGTTCGGTTTATTAATAACAGATATTGACATTACTACAGAGTAGGTCCGCATATGAAAATTAAATTGTAAAACCTTGAGTTGAAATATCAAGTAAGAATATATTGCAAAAATGTCTATATTAAAGTGGAGATATGAAACAGGCCACTGAAATGTGAATTTACGTAAATTTGTATTTTTGCAATATTCTTACTGTATTTCAACTCAAGGTTTTACCAATTTAATTTTATATATGCAATTATTATTAAAGGCGTACCTACTCTGTAGATTACATGTCAATATCTGTTATTAATAAACTGTAGTTTTCGAACAAATCTAACGTATCTCTTATCATAAATATTTATTCTGGCAGATTTTTATATTTTACCTTTGAATGATTTTTTTAACAGATAGATGGGTTACCTTACTTTCCGTTGAGTATAAGTGTCTATATTAAACTGGAGAGTAATAAATGTATAAACTATTAAAATGTGTTTCATTGGCTCGAAATTTTCTACCTGACACATCAGCTTATTTACAACAGAACAGCAAACTTTTCATATATACGACTGATCCCATCATAAATTCAATACTAAAAGGACAACTTTTATTGCCTCTAAACACCGATGTTTTGAAATATTTTTGTCTATTTGTACATCTGGAGAATTTTTGTGTTTTAATTGTATTACTTATAGTAAAGATGTCAACGATTATTTTATGCATCTTTGGAAATATATATCATAGAACTGGTCAGATACTCAAATATTTGGTAACAAACATAGATGCAAAAAAAATGTTTCAGTATTCTGTAGAGATAAAATTTATATTAAACTGCGTTACCAAAAATTGACGAAAACAGTTAGGTACATCATTGAAAGATGGTGTGATGCAAGCGTTATTATGTTTAAATTCTTGGTCATCGAGTAATTTAATAGATAATATTAATAGTTTGTAAAATAAAAGCATTAATGTATCCACTTGCTAAATATTTTTGTATAATAGCGTAATAAATATAACTTAAAAAAATTATTTATTAATGATTATTATTGAGTTTATATATTTGTTATCATTATATAAACTTAAACAAAACGAGACGAGACAACTGGTAGCGGGAAGAGACCGAGACTTGATGAAGATTTAATTTTTTAGAAATTGACGAGCCCGAGACGAGATTTTTGATACTGTCGCTTACTCTCGTCTCGTGTGAAGCCCTACTCACACTTTACATCTTTGGATGATGTATGAAGACGTAAGGCGAAAAAAACATTTTTTATACAACTTTAGTTGAACCTAGGTAGATCCTCCTACCGCCATTATATATAAAGTTGCTTTAAATATTAGGGTGGAAAATTTCCTAGTTTATAACAAGCTAAATTGAAAGCAGTGATTTTCGTTGATCCTGATATCGTAAATTGATATTCGATTCGAACTTCAAAGAAACGATGAACAAGATGAAAGAAGGGCTTGGATATCATTTAAAGAAGTAGTAACTAACTTCTTTATTTTTTCAAATCTTCGAACTATAAAATTATTTGAAGACGCGAGATGTAAGACCGACATCTAGGATTTTCAAACGAATGACACCTCGAAGAGAGTATAAAACTATTATCCGAGCTTATGTGGTACAAAAATTTGACACTCTTGGTTTTATGCTGAGCCTCAAAGGCCAAGCAGAACAGCAAAATGCATATTATCGGCGACAAAGCTATTCGAGAAAACCTTACAGAGAATAGAAAGAGAAAATACAGAAAACTGAGCACACTTTTAGTAATATATTATTGTAAGAAAAATAAATCTGCTATGAAATAGCAACATACAAAAATAAATAAGATTTAAGCAAACCTTTTCAAAAAGATTACATTAATATTTTATTATTGGCTGGTGTAATAAATATTTTTTTAATTAAAGAAACCGACAAAGAAAACAAATGAAAGGAGTAAAACCTACTATAGAGGAATATTACACATTAGAAATGGAACCAACCACAAGCAGATGACTTTGAAACAGCAGATAACGGACTACTTATATCTGAAAAAACTGTATAAATTATATATGAATTGCACAACAGGTGAACAAAATAACTAAATTCTCGAAATCGTGAAATTCAAAACTAAGAAGTTGTAGATCACAAAACAGTACACGCAAATATAAAAAATTAAAATTTACCAACTTAAACACTGTTTTCAAAAAATTCATAACTTAGTTGTAATAACAGCTGGAAGTTTGATCTGTCTCTTAATAATAGTTTATGAAGTTGAGATTAATAAGCCTGAAAATCGATATTGCCCATTAACTAATCTTCCAAAATTGCAATTTAAATAATTTCTAGGAATATTTTGCAGAACCTATCGTATTAACCACGACAGTTCGATAGTGATATGCGAAATATATTTTGAAAGCACATAAAATAAACTTTTAAACAACCGATAATTCTCCTTCGATGTCCTGACAGTTGCAGATCTAGTGAATGGAAGAAATAATTTAATTATTAACACTACAGGGTATTCAAGTAATCAATAAACTACTAAACCAAGGGAAAATAGACCAATATGAAGATATAATAGTTATGTAAATAAAAATCTAATAAACTGCAGAGAAAACATATAATAATACAATTTTCTGTAATTTTCATTTCGTGCCTGCACCACAAGAAAATTCCGACCATGTGTCTTGAGATCTATTGTCAGTTAACCCCTACAATATTTACTATTATTTTGTACCTAGTTTTCGGCACTAAAACACAACTCTAAGAAAGCCAAATTAAAGTGAAATTTATAAAATTTAAAAATATTTTTAGTATTTCCCAATCGGACTAGCCTGTTAGTACGGAGGGCTATGGAAAATATCTCCCTAAATTATTTAAATTTCAATTCTTGAAAACTACTTACTCAATAGCATCCACGGCGATCCCATACAAACTTAACCTAATATTCTAGCGTTTTGAAGATCAATAATATTCTAGTATTAGTAACCATTAAAAAAAAGATTTTTACCAGTTTTTTTTCCTCGGTGAAAATCGTTCCCATCAGATTGAGTTAACGCTGAATAAGAAGGATTTCTAATTCTCTACAACTTTTCTTTTGACTGCATTACGATTTCTTCATTATTTTCAATAATATAAGCAAAAAATAAAGGAAATTCCTATTATTGCGGGACTTTATTATTTAAATTTGCTGCTAAAATATTGTGGCTAATTCTTTATAAAAGGTTGTTGACGAGATGATGTTGCAAGAGAATTGCTGTTGAATTTTATGTCCGAAAACATAAAGAAAAATTTCATATTGGTGATTGAAATTGGTTACCTTTAGTGAAATTCTTTAGTTAGTTAGACATTACATATACTAATATTTGAAAAAAAGTTATTGTGCAACATACAAATTCTAACAAGACGCGAAATAAAATTTGTATTAGCCCTGGAATATTTTACTAAGAACCGATTAATATTTATTTAAATTCTTTGAGCCATAATAAACAGTTATTAGTGACACCACTGAACTACTTTCTATAAATAAACATGTAAGACTATGCTTATTTCTAGCAGATCCTTTATCATCGGTGTTACAGAAGTCTTCTATTTTAGGAGTGAGAAATCGAAGGAATATATTTATTACAATCTGCTTTTATGGGTGTCATAATGAAGGATCAATTTTCAACTAGCAGAATCAAGTTTACTTTAAAAGTAAGCATACTAGACAGCTTTGTACGATCTCTCATTCCTACAAAAAATTCTTGTCATTATCGAATTTTTTGGCAAGTATTCGCCACATAACAACATTGTAACTAGGCGAAAATTTTTCATGTACTACTACACCAACCCCTTGAAGTTCAGTTACTTTTATATTTTTTCTGTTAATGTGAGTACTATTGAAATCTACATCATGAAATAAAAAAAGTTTATTTCCATGCAATTTCTCCTGCAAAAAAGTCGCACATGTCTACTAAAATAAGTAGAGAAAACATTTTTTGATGATCAGCATAAAATAATATTTTACAAAATTATATTGTTTTAGCAATATCATTAATATAGACCATAAAAGGGCATGGTCTATGGTGCGAATTTTGAGACAAGCTATAAAAATAAAACATGGTTCTAAGTCAAACAATTGATATTTATTTGCTGTGGTCTGCTACAAACAAATGAGACAAATCACATTAATACATTGACATGTATTAAACTACGAGATGATTCAATATTAAAAATAATAATAAAGTAAACGAGTGGCTATTATTTTCCTGATATAGTTAGTATACCAAAGTATATTTCTTTCTATAGACCGTTCAGTCTGATACTTACTGAGTGTCCAATAATTTCTGTAAGAGTTTTTGTCTTCAGAGTTTTTCTATAGTGCAAAATAAATTGTAGTTTTCCAAAGATAAGTAAGTTCACCGATATTCAAACAATTTTTAATTAGGAATTTTTAAATAGGATTGTTGTATGGTATGTTATATCCTGGCAAAGCAGTAGTAGCGGTACCTACCTACTATTATTTATTCTACTACACTAGATCAAGATTAGATATATATTTCTTGCTAAGACAATCTAATATACTCGTCTAAATTCCTAAATAGTACGAGGGGTATTAGTAAAATAGGTTCCCTTTGCCGCCGAGCAAGAATGCAATGTGCTGGGCGAAATTTGGCAACACTGTTTTACTCATCAGCTGTCCCTATCTATATCCATACCACTCGCGCCTCGATACTTCCAACAGTGCCGGCCTAGCTGCCTTCGAAGATGGAGCTCCCTATCGCTGTTACCTTCAGATGCGAAATTCGTACTGTGATACGTTTTTTAAATGCAAAACAGATTACTCCCATTAAAACTCATCGTCGGTTAATCGAAGTTTATGGGTAAAACCGCCAAATTTTGACTGGACTATTGTGCCCCATCCCCCCTACAGCTCAGACCTATCCCCAAGTGATTGTCACTTATTCCCAAAATTGACGGAACATTTGGGTGGCCTACACTTCAGTACCGATGATGAAGTTAAGGAAGAGGTTATTCGATTCCTCAAAGGATTGGCGGCAGAATTCTACAATATGGGGATAGAAAAGTTGGAGCATCGTCTGCAAAAGTGTTTAGACAGAAACAGCGATTACGCAGAAAAATAGCGTACGTTTTAAACTTTAAATTGATGTATAACACTAGGTAAAAATATAGAGCTGTCTATTTTAAAAAATCATGGGAACCTAATTTTACTAATTCCCCTCGTATTTATACAACTTATATATAGAGTTAACCATTGTAGGGTAGCAGGTAATGAATAAATGCTGTCATCTTGTTACAGGATTTACTTACAGGAGTTTACCTTTCTACTAGAAATAATTTTAACAAACTTATGTAGTTCAACAATATCGTAAATTAACACAATATTTGCTTAAATTTTTATATTGCGTTCCCCAAATGTAGTAAATGTGTCCAAATAATCCTTCCAAGTTAACCAAATCCTGCACTTTCAGTTTCTGCAAGCTTGTCTTCAGTGAAAATAAAATTCATGACAATCTCTTTTGAAGACTATTCATTCCACGCTCTATAATCCACATGCATTAAGTTGCACGATGAAAGAGTTCATTCGCACAACCATAATCTGAATAACGCAAACTCCACACTGTATTAACTATTGTACTCACACCCCCTGTTATCCATGTGTGCCACTCTGCACAAAACTGCTCTCTTAAAAGCACTTTGGGGCCATTATCTTAATTCTGCTTGCCGTGGCACTTTTATCCTCCCTGTCTTTTTTGTATACTCCAAACCGAGGGAGTTGCGTCTTTAGAGTGTTTTCTTGTGAAAATACTTCATTATCAGGCCGAGCAAGAAGTTGCGAGTTGGCGTGCTGTTTAAATTATATAGCCAGAGTTAACCTCAATGGCGGAGTTGAATGAGATGAGTTCATATGACGTTCTCGAAATGAGAAATGCACAACCTCCAAGTGGGTTTAAAATTATTTTTTAAGCGAAAAGCAGTTGAGACGTCGTAGACGTGATTTTAATTGAAAATTTGATTCAGGAGGCTGGTAATGAGAGTTGTTTATATAGGCAATTAACTACAATATGCGGTAAGGGTCAAAACGGTACGAACAATTTTGTTACTAAATCAGGTTGTTTGATTCGTAAATGTGAATAAGTTAAAATAAATCAAATTTAAAACAGTTACAAACAACACGTGTGATCAGTAATTATTTCTGACGGTTCTTGAAATATCAGATTGGACGTTTACGCATTTTTGCCTCTGCAAATTTTCGGAAAAACGCTTTTCAGCCTTCAAAATATATGTATGGAATTACCTGTTAATTTATCTTAGTGTAATTGTTACAATTTATTGTATTTAAATTGATTAAATAGTGTCAGACTAATTTGTGAAAATTTTAACAGTATTTTCTTAATAAGATTGTCTTCCAATTATCTAGCCTGCAATGTTATTGAGAGAGAATTTCAGATAAATCATTGTTTAAATATTTTATCCCTGTCACTCTCCCGGACACCATATGAGTTGCCTGGCTGGCTTATTACTTTGATTGAACTTTTTGACACATGAATTTATTATTGCCAGATATTTTTTTTGTTGTTTAAACTGTGCCAGATGCTAATTTTGAATTTAAAAAATTTTTATATGAAGTTATTAAAGTATCTAAAATCCAAAGTTAATTCTCACAACATTACAATTGTTAAACCTTCAACCAGAGCCATCTAAAGTGGAAAAGTGATTGGGCATGGTGGAAGAGTACAGACTGTCAAGCGCTAGTTGTGCAAGCTAGACAGATAACAGCAGTTGTTTGTAGTCAAAATGGCGTCAGTATAGTCACATTCCTGTATTCGTTGATTTTATTTGTAATATTTTAAACTAAATGGTGTTACAATAACTAAAACTGTGTTTTTGTAAAGACAAAAATGAAAATATATAATTTTTGTAGAAGATACACTAAAATAACGCATCATGCAATATATCAAATGAAAGGGTTCATTATGAGGAACACTAAATACATATTTACCAGATTTTTAAGATTAATTAAAGATATTAACATAAAGATATAAGGAATTCTCATTTCTCGCTTTATTTCCGAAACCAAACTACCTAAAATTTAGAAAATAATTAGGGGTACTGGGGCTCACTTGAAATTTATATGAAAAGTTGTTAGAAAACCTCCATAGTAATTTTAGGGACAAATTATACGATTAAATGGAAAATAAAAATTCAATTTTCAATCACATCATTGTAATATATCAAATAAAAGGCTCTTTATGTGAATTCCAAATATATCATATTTATAATCATTGGTTTAAAAGATATTAGCAAAAATATTAAACATCGACTTAATTCCCATTTTAGAAAGTACACTATTTAAATTTTGAAAAATATATTTTATTTGTATTTTTAAATAATTTGAATAACAGATTTAATAATTTATAATTTAAAACTTGACCTGTTTTGCCCTAGACAGCAGATTATAAAAGGATTTCCTGAAAGTTTATTAGTAAAATAACCTTCTAATTTTAATTTTTGGGGGCCAAATTAGAAATCTAAATACATATGTATTCTTATAAAAATCAAGCAAATCTTGAAGGTGATACGGAAGCCTTAGTATGCGAGTCCAACTCGCACTTGACCAAATTATTATTAATAACAAGACCCTGAACAATGCTGAAGAACTAATTTGGAACAAACTGTATCTAAGTTCGCCTTCTTTCAAATACAATAACACTGTAGTTTGGAAAAGCCAATTCACATTTTTCGATTAAAATTTAACCGTCATAATAAGAATTGCAAATGGGTAAGCGACCGCCCGAAACGATTTACATTCCCAGCAATTGCGTTCTGCAAATGAACCGACCATTTTCCATTACTGTCCGATTGCCGGCTAATTCGAAATCGATCACTTATTTGCGTTCGTTAGAAAATGAACGCGCGCCCGTCCCTTTCCCGACACACGGCCGAGAAACGGCTGCAATCACGAACACGTGTCGCCGTGATGGATCATAAATTCCATATAAAAATGGAAATAAATGGAAATAAGTTTGCATTATTTCCAAAACGACCGCATAAACTTAACATCTATTTATCTGGGTCCTGGCTTGTTATGAATACTTAAAATGTTGTTAGTGAAAATTGGATATAAGCCATTACGGCGTTACGTTTTATTTTTCCGGCTGCTAGTTGAACCGCGCGTTACCGATGTCGAGTGGTGTTTTCACAAACGGCCATAAACATAATTCGTTCACTCGTAACTCTTTGTGTATGGTGATATTTCGTATTAAAATAAAGTGCAAATTTCGGTCATAACATTATGCAAAACGCTGATTGTTTGATGTAATTATTCCGTACGTTACACATTAATGGGTGCAGAGTTTATTTCCTAATAAGCTACAAAACAGAATATATATATATATATATATATATATATATATATATATACAAAGTCAAAGACAAAATAGTTCAGAACTCTTTTTTTGAACAATTTTTGGCTATAGAAAAAGCACTGAACTCATGTGAGTTTCACATATGTCAAGTGTGCATAAGTAGATTTCTCCCAATACTGCCATGTGGTGCCCTAGACATACTGTAAATAAGTCTCGTGTATTGGTTGTTTCTCATCTGTTAATCTCGGTTTTGACATTAGGACTGTTTGTATATTTTGGTCCGTAAATCCGTTTTGTTTTAGAGTTGTTTTAAACTGCTGATTTCTTGTTTAGTGTCATTCTTGTCAGTTTAGTCTTTGTGATCTAGTTACTAAAGTCTTGACCAAGCGACGGTTTGCAGTTGGGTTGGGTGGTGATGAAATTTAGCATGAAGGTATCCGTTGGTGTGAGTTGCTTTTCCGTATGCTGTACGTCCACGGATTCCCTCATCTTTTCTATTTATCATAACATCAAGGAATCTAAATTGACTATTAGGTTCAACATCTACGGTAAATTTCATTTTTTCCTAAATACAATTAATGTGTTGAGGTGTTCCCTACCGTGAGCTCAATAGTATAATACGTATTTCCTAATCATAAATTGTGTTTAACACTTGCTAATTTTAGTTCCAACTCCCCACAGATTTGTACCTAAAGGTTTTATATTACTGGCAAGAGTGATTCCATTGGAGCTTCTTCCACCTTTTGTTGCGTTTGTTCTTGTAAACAAAATAGGTGTTCTTCAGAAAGTACCTTGATAAATCTACAAGGAGTTAAGGTGGTTTGCATTTTCGTATTATGATATCCCTACCTTTGTCGATAGGTTTGTTGGTGACAGAAGACCCTACGTAAATGCTTACTAGAAGAAAATCTGGTAGTGTTGCTAAATATTTCAATGAAATTGGTTCAAGTCTCTCACGCATGAGGAAAAAACATAATCCATTGCAGAACATGCCACCACGACATTGCACCGAATAGACTTTCTTAATACGAAAATATTGGCAAATATAGAACACCCAAAATCGAGACTGGTAAGTGAGGCAATTGAGATCGTGAATAGGCCTCACAGTCTAAACGTACGCACTGAATTGCACAACATATCAAATGCATGGAAAATTCTATTAAACACCCTACCGGCCCTGTCCCGCCCTATAATAATTCAACTGGAAATGACCAATCTGCAAGCGGGAGGCCTGTCCACTGGGTGCCAAGAACCAATCACATGCAGCCTTTATAACAGTATTCGAGTAAGAAGAAGTGTAAACGAAAAGTTTCGAGTATTAAGCGAACCGACCTAATGAGGGTAGGTGTGAATGTGCCGAAAGATCTGGTATCCCGGCAGAGATCTGTTATCAACTACGCAAATGGGTTTCTTTAACCGATCGATGATAAAATGACGATGTTTTGCCAGAGTCGCATCTAGTCTCGTCAAGTCAGTTCGCATAATCCTCATATCTGCTTACGCTTTTAGTTACACTACTACTAATTAGAATAGTAGATTAGTTTAAATTTTATAATTTTGTAATAATAAAACCTTATTTTCTGGTTTCAAATATTTACCGAAAAGTAAAAATCTATAGTCACGAGTAGAAAACCTAGCAAAATATGACTACAAATCGTTTTTAATGTGATAGTATAGTATGTATTCTGTTTTTGAACAAGAAAATCATAATGGTCAACAATTAAGTTTCGGTACACCCGCTTTAATAAAATGTTGGGTAAACATCTATGTTTACGTGCTTATAAAATTCTTCATGAATTGACGGCCATTGTTCGCGGGCTATTTGGAAACTGCGATTGAACCACACTTTCAATATGAGAACTTGCTTAGATCTAGACAGATTAGACAACAGAAAATGAGTTAATGCTAATTACTTGTTGAAAGGAGGAAATATAAAATAAAACATAACCTGCATTATGGCGGAACACCGTAGCTAGGGTTGGATCCACATTAAAACAATTATTGATAGCCGCGTATAATAGATGGAGAACAAGTATCAAGTGTCAGACAAACAGTCACGGCAGAATATTTTTGAGGAAACTTTTATAAAAGCGAGAATAAGTTATCCGAGCATTTTTCTGATATGGTCCTACCAAACAAATATCCTGTTTAAAAGAAGTGAACAGCTAGAACAACTTCGTTATAATCGATAATTTTATTTTACACTATAGTTTGTTTTATTCTATTGTATTTTATTTAATGCATAAAACTGGCACTACAATTAGCAAAAATCTGTATGGGAATTTCGTGGTATAATGTCAACGATACAAAACAATGGAAATAGTGTATTTTGAGTTCCAATTAATTTTGTAAATTCGATTAGTTCGAAATAAACCATTAAATATTAATTTTATTCAACAAAGGGTTTTTTCACATATAGCCCCGTATTTTTGACATAACTTTGCAAACAAAATTGTATGAGGCTATATTCATCAATATAATTGAATATCATATATCCTGGAAATTAGAGGCAAATCAAATATAAGACTTAGTTCCAAGACCCTAAATGTAACCACTTTCTATTTATTGTAACTTCTCCTTGGGGAAAGCGATTTATAAGAAAAACATAAATCTCGAGACACATTTTCGATTTTGTCCCTATATCGGAACGCATATTCGTTCGGTGTAATCCCAATTCTAAAAAATGAATAGCACACATAAAAGTATATGGTTGAACAGGGATTACTGTTTACAAAGGCCGCATTTTCTTTGAAGTTTTGTGAATGTCACCCCTGAGGGGGTCTCCAAATTTGTTTATGTTTCATTTTTCTGGACCAGAAAGTATTACATTATATCATAAAGAAAAATACGAGATTGAGACCTGAACGAAATCATTTGAGAATTGCTGTTAAAAAGATGGGAAAAACAGGGATGAACTGAGAATTTTCTTATGCAATCCCTAAATTGAACAAAACTGTTTCGAACAGTGAATCAGATTTATTTGAAATAACAATAAAATATAATGTTACGAAAATTCATCTGATTGCTGGTGCAATCGGCCAGCATGTAATTCGTGGTAAGGACATTCTTCCGATACTTCTGGGAATCTCTCAACAGGCCGACCACTGCCATTACTGGGAATTCCCTTGAAGCTCCCAGAACACATGAAAGAAGTTTTCCGATGGTTCGTTGACTTGCCAGAATAATTTCAGAGAAATATATAAATACGGACAGCTGGCGATGGATTCCTTCAGTATGACGGTCGTATAGTTTAGATAAATTGTAAATAGTTTAGTGAATATAAATTGTGTAGAAGTAGTGGAAATAAATTAGAGTGAGTGAGTGAGTTGGACTGTGTTTTTAAATAAATCCAAGAACTGAACCCGAGTGTGAAAATAAAAACGTTACAGTGGCGTCAAGTGTGGGGTGTATTTGTAAGATTTTGGAAGTGAAAAATAAATAGACTAACGATGTTTAAAACAGTGAATTTGGACCACTTGAAAGTGACTGATTTAAAAAAAAAGAACTGGAGGAAACGGATTCAGAAATTAGTGGAAAGAAAACTCGATTATTGCAACGGCTACGAGATGCCCTAATAAATGAAGGTAACGATCCCGATACTTATTTGTTTGAAGTTTCTGGTAATGGGCACATGAGTATGCTATTAAAGAAAATGGAAGAAAATTCAAAGTCCACATGATAAGCTAAAGACCGTACTAGAAAATTATAAAACCATAGAAGATAAATTACAAGAGAATTCATAGTCTTTAGAAAACAATTTGCGAGGAAATTCTACAACCTTAGAAGACAAATTGTTAGAAAATTCTAAGTCCTTAGAAAATATATATTTTTTTAAATATGCAAGAAAAAAATATGTAAATGTAAATATCGGTTTTGTCTGTAGTGTCCATTACTTTCATAAAAATATTTTCTTTCTCATTATTTTTCGATAAAAAAATAAAATGTTGGTGATCAATTTTAAACTGCGAGCTAGGTTACTTTGATACCGTCCACTTTTCTTACAGAATTCGTAATTATTCCCAAGAAGGAACAAAACACAAATAATATTTTTGTATGGGACTAGGATTTATATAGCTTTTATTTATTTAGGGTAACTTTGACTAAGAAAAACAAAGGAATTTTACGAAATAATCAACTTTATTATGAAAAGACGTATTTTTTAATTATAAAAAATATCTTATAAACATTTAGAAAATGTTATTAAATCTTAGCTTTAGCTTAGCTTTTTGTAACAATTATACAAATCAGTTCCTTGCATAAACCCAATCTGCACTTTTCGCTGCCGATTTCAATATCACATTCTATTCATTTTCGAAGAAAACTGATTTTGCACCAGGTCTTGTTACAAATTTTTCATGGTATTTGTTATATATTGTTCTATAGACAATATTAAACTTTGCAGACGCTCTATGTAACGGTTTTCAAAGTCTTCCGGAAAGACATTAGGGAAGACTTTTCCCTAATAGCCTCATTTAGAATCTATTCGTAATTCCGTTATTTTCGGGAGCCTAAACTCTTTGAATAGGTCCTTGGCATGATGCTAAAACAATAAAAAACATCATTTTTAATAAAAAGACGTAAAATCTTTAATCAATCTAAGTCACTCAAACTAAATAACCTCATGGGCTAACATTGATCACACACCAAAGTAAACCCATATAGGTCATCAACGACATCCCATACAAAATATGACACCAAAAAAACAGTTATTATAGTTGAATAAACTTGTGTAACATTTGATGTGTTAGTCATACTGAAAGTTGTAGTTGTAGTAGAAGTTATTCAAGCTTTCAATATTACAAAAAACTAGTGCTTACCTATTTCAAATATTTTTTCACAACCCTGCATCAGACACACTGCGACTCATTTAGTTTAAAAATGAAACGAATTTTTTTATTAAAGTCTCCCCTAGATTTAAACTAACCCCATTCCACGGTTTCTGCCACATGTCGCATGAAAATAGAAGTAGTTATTATTGCATTTGTATTAACATTTGTACTCACCTGTCTTCTTAATCTAGGTATCCTGTTTTTCTTCGCCTTCTCTGAGGCAGGGCTGGTTTTTTATTTATCATGGATTTTTAAATAAACAGTTTCATTCTCAGTGGGTGGTGTTTTTTTTTCCAAAAAAATACAACAAAACAGAACCATAGCTCAGGTATGTACATATTGTTCTTATTATTAGGTTATGCAGGGGAAAGGAACACCAGTACAACATTTCCTGAAAGCACGATTACAAATCAAACCTAGCACCACGTAATAAGAAACGATGCTGAGATCTTGGTAAAAGATGAAAATTTAAAAAAGAGAAAATTTATTACACAGTGATTAATATAAAATACTTAAATTGAAATATCGTCTTTTTAATTAAATTCGTCATAGAAACAGCTATTGCTAGACGAGAGGAACCCTCAGTATAAAGTGATCACGAAGCTATGTAAACGGCCACTGTATGAGTTATTTGTCAAAACAAATTGGGCATCCCAAGACAGAAATCCAACATCTCTAAAAACATTTCAATATATAAAAAATAAGTAATCCGGGCAGTTATTCAAAATTGCCCCCTTAAACTTTTTCCGACTAGACCTGGTATAGAAGACAAGTAATAAGGAAAATTATTCGAAATTGACTCTTAACTTTTTCCCACTAGACCTTCTGAAGAAGACTACTAATACGGGCAATTATTCGACATTGCCCCTACTAAACTTTTTTCCAAAAGAGGGTTTCTGTAAAGGAAAAAAAGGAACGGGGTAATTTATATGCTTAAACGTTTCTAATAGAGATGTCCTGGAAGAGACAACAAGTAGTCGAAAAATTGCCCTTTAAAATTTTTCGACATTGCCCCTACAATTTTTTTTCCAATAGAGACTTCCGATAAGGGACAAAAATAGAGATGTCCTGGAAGAAACGACAAGTAGTCGGTCCGATTTGTCGAAATTGACTCTTAAACTTTTTTCCAATAGGGACTTTCTTGAAAAGACAACCAGTAATCCTGACATTTATTCTAAACTTACCCTTAACGTTTTTCCCACTAGCCCTTCTAATAGAAAAGCAATATAGGCAATTTTTCGACATTGCCCCTACTAAAGTTTTTTTTCCAAAAGAGGGTTTCTGTAAGGCATAAAAAAATTCGTGGAAATTTATATCCTTAAATGTTTTTACTATAGACTTCCTGGAAGAGACAAGTAGTCGAAAAATTGCCCATTAAATTTTTTTCCAATAAGGACTTACTGTAAAAGACAACCAGTAATCCGGGCAATAATTCTAAATTGCCTCATACAATTTTATCCTACAAGAGTTTCTGTAAAATCAAGTAATGCGGGCAATTTTTCGACATGGTCCCCACTAAACTTTTTTCCAAAAAGGGACTTTCTTGAAAAGACAACCAGTAATCCTGACATTTATTCTAAACTGACCCTTAACGTTTTTCTCACTAGCCCTTCTAAAAGAAAAGTAATACAGGCAATTTTTCGGCATTGCCCCTACTAAATTTTTTTTTCCAAAAGAAGGTTTCTGTAAGGGATATAAAAATTCGTGGTAATTTATATCCTTAAATGTTTATACTAGAGACTTCCTGGAAGAGACAACAAGTAGTCGAAAAATTGCCCATTAAAATTTTGTCCAATAAGGACTTACTGTAAAAGACAACCAGTAATCCAGGCAATAATTCTAAATTGTCCCATACAATTTTTTCGAAATTGCCCCTTAAAAGTTTTTCCAATTTTCTTTTTTAAAAGTAATCTACCCAATTTTTCGGAATTACCCCTTGATATTTTCTCCAATAGAGACCTTCTGTCAGAAACAAAAAATAATCAGGACAATTTTTTAAATTGCCCCAACTAATCTGGTCAATTTAAAAAAACTGCCCCAAATAAACTCTTTTCCAATAGACTTTCTGTAAGAAACAACAAGTAGTCGAGGAAATTTCGAAATTTATTTTAAATAGCTACTATCAAATATTTTCCAATAACAATTTCAGATAGATATATGTTAGGTAAAAGAACTGGGGACGGAAAACCTAAACAACCCGACTGTATAAGTTCCTACTAGTCAATGGACCAGCTTCAGACTCAGTGTTGAACCAGAGACCAATCCATAAAAAAATGCTAGTGAGACATATAAACATTTTCATATGCGATGTGTAAGAAAGCACTTTGTGGCACAAATTGAACTAATTTTAATATCTACATCTTGATAAGTTTTTCCTTCTTTGGATAAAAAATTATCACCTAGTGCGAATTCGAGGCTATGTGGATATGGTTACATGCATAATAACAGTAAAATTTTCAACAATTTTAAATGAGAAATTTTCATTACTTTCAAAACTTACCATTGAACTTTATCATTAACAAAGCATTTACTAAATTGAAATACTTTCAAAAACTTATATCCTGCTCTTCAATAATGCAAGTAATTGACTAATTACCACCTTTAAAAAAACTGTCCACATATATTTTATATCTGATCTAGTTCACCAATTATTATAATTGAAATTAAATATGAATTGTAAATCCAACAAATTTTCATTTAGAATTTCTATTTATTAATAAAAACCCATAACGGTAATTGATAGTTACTGATTTAAAACGTACCATAATTTCGGCAAAGGATATTGCTTTTTAATAGAAAAATATGCCGCTAACGATCATCATATGTTACGTGCACCCAATGAATTAACCTGACCAAAATTATGAGATTATATTGCAAGCAGATAACCGTCAAATTGAAATGTTATCTCTGCCGGTATTGTCGTTCCACAAATATAATAAAATAAATATAGGCCGGCTTTTAAATTTGTTATTGGTAGTAAATTCTGAACTGATCTATAAATTAAAAAAACAATCGCAATAACAATTAGTGCATTAATCGATAAATTTATTCATAGAGAAGGAGCACTTTTGAATCTGTCATACACAAATAAAACAATTAAGGGGTACGTTATTATTTATGCTTTAGTTGGATGTATAGTTAATATTATATAATATTTATATTTTAAAATAAAAATAATAAAATAACTTGTATAGATAGATACGTTTCATATTTTTTCTTCAGTTTTTAAGTTTGATTCCAATGAAAAACCTAAATTTGTTTGTATTCAATCTAATACCCAATAACTATAAATTAAACAATTACAAAAGCTATTATTAAGTTCTGTATCTGTAATTATTCATTTAGTTTGTTCTGTAGATACAATCTGAATAACATGTTCAGTTTGTCAAAAATTATGTGTAAAAATTCTAGATGTCGCTTTATACATTTGGCACTCACAGTATTGCAAGCATTACAATTATGTAAATTGTAAGGATTTATTTTTCTCAAACCATTTGTGAGGAAGATTTCTGTGAAAAGCAACCGGTAATGTGGGCAAGTTTGCAAAATTTTGGCTACATTTTTTTAAATACAAATAACGAAAGACCTTCTTAACAGTCATATGAAACATTACTTACATGAAAAAGGTGTTTACGTTCCGTATTTGTATCATTTTTAATACGCTTTTATTAAGTCGATGTGTACGTATGTATCTATTTATATAACGGAAACTTTCAACGTAATTTTCACAAACTTAAAGAAGTCCAATTAAGTTGAAAATTGACAGAGGGCCGATGACAATACAATTCTTTAAATTGAATATTCCCTATTGTTTTCTTTTTGTCACTATTCTTGACTAACAACAAATTCATCTGTTGTCTACTGCCATCTAGTTGGCAGTAGTAGAACTTGCTGTAATGAAATGTAAGGATAACGCAAACATGAAGTAAACTTTTTAATTATAAATACATCGTTATGAGACTTAGAAAATAATTATAGTTTAAAAAAACTAAAAAATACGCTTTAATAGCGACCCGAACTAAAAAGCAGAAAATAATTTTTAATTATGAACAGTTTATATTACAGCAGTAGAAAGTAAAAAGCGTGGGGTGCATTTCATTATATTTGCATAACTCTCCTGTTATAAATAGTTGCCAATAGAATAATTGTAAAATTTAATATTTCAAGCACTCCACCCTTTTTACTTCCTACTGCTGTAATATAGTTTGCTATTAACGCAAAGAAAATTTATTTCCTGTTTGAATTTGTTGTCATAGGAAACTTACCTAATAGTTTAACAATAATAAAATTTTTCATCTTTAGATAGAGTCCCCACCCCTCTTGGCTGAAGTTGGAAACGTATTAAGAGTTTCGACAAAAATGTCATCTGTGGTGAACTTAAGTTAGGGACATATTTTTGGTTTGAAATAGAACTATATAGGAAAACAGAATAACATATTCAAGACTCCACAATTTGCGTAAAATTCAGATTTTTGTCCTTGTAAAGTGCAGTTTACGAACGGAATTTCATAAACTAGGTTCCACTAATCCATTTGTATAATCTGTAAGGATTTTTTTTACTTTTTGTTTTGTACATTTCATTATTTTACACTTCTCCTTTAATTTGTTTCAGACTACCTATCCTGTTAGAACTTGGCATGCATTCATTTGTTGATTAACTTATTTGTTTATTTGCTTTGCTGTTAAATATTGATTACTATTTTCCTTACCCTGTGCTAGAAAACGATTTTTGGTAAGCTGCCTTTTCTCATTTACTTGTTCGTCTACCATTCCAATCTTCTCTTTTGTAGTAATACAAGATTTTTTACCGTCCTAAAAATCGCCAAATTGCCATTTTCTTCACTAAACACTTTCATTAATTTTAGTTCATAACCAGTCTTCAGTTACAATTACAAAGTTTTCTTCTTTGGTGGAATATTGCGAGAGGTTGGGTATGGTGTGCCTTTATTCTGTTGTTTCAGATTTTCAATTATTTTAGTATTCGGCCAAAAGAAAAACAGCGCTGATGTTTATACCTAAACTTTACCTCTTCTTTGATAATAGTATATGTAGTTTTTGGGGTAGCCACTTTGTTTTCTGTTTTGCTCAGGGTACATCAGCTTTGATTTCATTAGGTTATCACAACCGAATTCAGATCATCAATTTTTCGTATTTTGACTTGCAAATTATTATTCTAGCGACAAACTTCATTTGTAGATTTGAATTTACATTTTTGGGTTGTAATTAATATTTTTAAATTGTAATATTTACTGATCTCTTACAATTGCTCAGGCGTACCATTAACAAATTCTTCTTTATTTGTTTACTCACCCTTTCATTTAACTCTCTCTAAGATATACCACCCCAGCCTATTGCTGTTCTGATCAAAAAGGTTTGCAAAATGATTAAACGCTATAATAAAATATCCTTCAGGTTAATGTTTAAAAGCTATAACTTCTTTATTTATAATGTCCTATATTGTTTCTTATGGGTTGAGACAGTTAGCGCCAAACTCAAGCTTCACCTTTTGCTTAGTACTAACCCCAGGCACAGTCAGTAGTCGTAAATAGTATGAAACAAATTGATACTTATTTATAAAGTCTTGCAACTGCTAAAAGCTAAATATTGTGTTTTCTATCTTACAAGTCATCTTTGTTGTATCGTTGGTGAGAAATAGAATTGACAATATATTTATCGTTTTAGAACGTTTATTTACTGTTTTATCACAAAATGAATTTACACATCCAGAAATTTCAGGAAAATCTAGCTAACAGAGACTAAAAATCGGGAGTCTTACTGTGTGTAACGCCGTTTTCCTGTGATTCTTAGGATATAAATCACACGAAAATATTCGTAGGTTTATTAAAACCTGTCAAATAAATTACGATACAAACTGTTCGAGATTTTTAATCCTTTGAACGCAAACCAAATATGGTTTCTAATCCAAAAAACCTTCATCAGTTGAGCTCCCCTCAACTGATTGAATTCCCAATTAATTATTTATGTATACAGTACATATAACTGAATTTAATATTTTACTGCAAAAAGAATTCTGACATCCTGGAGTTTCAGGAAAATCTAGCTTACAGGAACACCAAATCGGGAGTCGTACTGTGTGTAACGCCGTTTCCCTGTGATTCCTAGGAAAGATATGACACGAAAAAATTCGTAGTTTTACTAAAACCTGTCCAAGAAATTACGATACTATCTTTTCGAAATTTTTCAATCCATTGAACGCAAGACAATATATTCTTTCTAGTCGAGAACCATCATCAGTTGCGCTCTCCTAAACTGATCGAATTCTCGAATAAATATTTATGCATACAGTACTGATGAAGGTTCTCGACTAGAAAGAATATATTGTCTTGCGTTCAATCGATTGAAAAGTCTTGAATGATAGTATCGTAATTTCTTTGACAGGTTTTAGGAAAACAGCGTTACACACAGAACGACTCCCGATTTGGAGTCTCTGTGAGCTAGATTTTCCTGAAACTCCTAGATGTCGGAAATCATTTTGCGAGTTACATATACAGTATACACAAATAATTATTCGACGATTTAATCAGAAACAACAATAAATTTTCCTACGTTCAATGGATTAAAAATCTCGAAAAATTAGTTTACTTACTGGTTATCACAACTGTATTACCTTTAGAAGAAAAAACAAAACTTTTTCTTTAGCCGTAATAAGTATTCGAAAAACTTCTGTCACCCCACTAATATAATGTTAATAAAAAGGGTTTTGGCCGTTATATGCATAGGTATATAATCTAAATTTACCGAACTTGCTATATCATATTTTACAACTTCTCAGAATAAAAAATAATAAAAATAACACCACCTCACAAAACTCTCTTTTGTAGTAATACAAGATTTTTTACCGTCCTAAAAATCGCCAAATTGCTATTTTCTTCACTAAACACTTTCATTAATATTAGTTCATAACCAGTCTTCAGTTACAATTACAAAGTTTTCTTCTTTGGTGGAATATTGCGTGAGGTTGGGTATGGTGTGCCTTTATTCTGTTGTTTCAGCTTTTCATTTATTTTAGTATTCGGCCAAAAACAAAAACAGCGCTGATGTTTATACCTAAACTTTACCCCCTCTTTGATAATAGTATATGTAGTTTTTGGGGTAGCCACTTTGTTTTCTGTTTTGCTCAGGGTACATCAGCTTTGATTTCATTAGGTTATCACAACCGAATTCAGCAAAAAAAAACACAGCTTCACGGTCAGTGGTCAAAACTATATCGAATACATATTTCTGATAATACTTTTGTGAGGTGTTGTGATTTTGGGTATATTCTAGCTTTTGCATTTTAGACGTTTTGGCTATAGTTCTGGTCGTTAGTAAATGCATTCTAGTATTCTAGAATGGTTCCTTAGATTAAAACACTAGAACACAATGTTTTCAAATAATAATTTATTAAGAACAACAACCAAACATGACGGCATTAATTGCCATACTCATTTTGGTACAATATTCGTATTGGTACTGTCCCATTTACAAAATAGGGTTGAAAATCTTCCTATTGCATTTTTATAAATAAATTTCTGACTTGTCGCAATTTAACATGAAATTTTAAGCTGTTTTCTAGAATGTATGTTGTTTGTCCAATATATTGCAGTCATTATACAGAATTTTACATAAGACCTTAATTTTCTCGATATTTGAAATTTTTGTTATATTCTTTTGACAAGGGTATGCCTTCACAATAGCAAGATTGTCATTAGTGACAAAGGATATTCCAATATCCTAAGATATTCATTGCCATTCTCTGAGTTGGTGTGTACAGATTAAAAAATTTGTATAAGCTTTCTAGATGTGTGTATGTGAGAAATTGTTCGATCAAGATGTTAAAAATACCTTCTTGTTGGTTTTTAAACTAGATATTTCCCTAATTTTTTCGGTGACCTGCAAAATGTAATTGTTTTTATATTTAAAAAGCTAACACTTAGTTGGTGTTGAATTTCATATTTTAAAGGACACTAAACTGTACTATGAATGACTTTGCATGTTTATTCTATTGCTTATGTAATGACCTTATTGGCGTCTTTGGCATCTATATAAGATTTGATATTAAAATCCAGCAGATTCAGTATAGTACACCTCATTTTCTTACAAAAAACTGTTTTAATTAATTATCTTTAATAATCACTGAATGCATTATTTAGCACAAGATAAACCCTTTATTACGGAGGTGCTCCACGTTCTCCTGGAGGTTAAATTGTTTCTCCTGTACGAGATCATCACATATTCAAAGACAAATTTGTGAAACATTCTCTTTCTACCATTAACAGAGTTTCGACGAAAATGCCATCAGTGAATACCTTATCAAGGTGCACTCACGACAGGCATATATCTGTACGAAATGGAACACGATACGAAAATGACAGTAATATCTGTAATATCCCCCCTAAGTGTGCGAAATTCAGATGATTTTCGTTATGAACGTGAGCTGTCTTGCGAACGGAATATCGTAAAATAGGTTAAAGAGTCTAAGGGCACCTACGGGAATGCGAATTTATCTCATTTGCGATTTGATCGACTCGCAGAGGTTAATATTTCAATGAAACTACGTTCGAAATGATATTTTACGGAATTTATGGTGAGATAGGAATTTCCGACGGCAAGTTTGCGCGCACAGGTTCAATAAAACTCAATCGTTTCTAACGTTATTAATGTCACATAACTAATTGCCATGCGATATACAAGATTTTGGAAATGGGAACAATTCGAACTTCTACAGAATTAAATGTCGATGGAATGGCATTCCGAAAATTATCTACATCTGATACCGAAAGCAAGCGGTCTAACCAAATCCAAGTTCCTATCCTGCACACAAGTGGATTTGAGTATGTTTGAATTATTTGGTTAATTATTACACGCTATCTTCTACAAAAATATCAGATTTTTAAGCTATAGACTCTTTGTAAGCAATACTGTGAATTTTATTTTCTTTCTCGGAAAAAACTTTTGTTAAATCACTACCTAATTTTATGAATTAATATTATAATACAAATGACTAGTTGACCCGACAGACGTTGTCTTGTCCATTTTAAATCCAATGTTTTTATATAAAATTGCAACAATTTCCACCGTTATGATAAAACTACACGAAAAGAAATCATTAAAATACCTGACGCCATCACGCGTACAGTTAAAACAGCTTAACTTGTCAACAACGTGTAGATATATCACTGTTAATTATAAATTTAAAACGGTTTTAATTAATAGCAACAAATAGTAAACTCAAATTGTTTTTGTGACAGGTTTATTTATTCAACTTGTTGACAATTCTAGTAGCCGACTTTGCTCTGTAAACTAATTGTTTCGAAGACGAAAGAAATCAGCTTGATTTCAATTACCTTTTAATCAAACGCTATAAATATAGGACGAAGTAGAACTTTAACATTTTTTAACCAGACTTTATAAGAAATCTGTACTTCATCTGATATAAATTTATTTTTTCTAATTAACCTATATAACTATAATTCTACTCCTGCCTATATTTCAACTACCCTGTATTTAGAACTCATTAAAATTCCACTCCATCCTCTATATACCGCTGCCAAAGAGCCCCCATAATGTTTTTAAATACGTTCTGTAACTATCATTCTACTCCATTCGATATTTCAACCATCATATAACTTCACCCTAGTCTATATTTTCATTATCCTGTGTATGCAACTGCGTAAAGGTCACCCAACAATACATTTGATTCCTAACATATTTGGAACTACTATGTTTAACTATTACTCGGTAGCATCTTGTATAACCAATTTATAAATGCATGACAAAAGTAATACGGTCGTTAAGTTTTCTTAAATTTTCTAATGTTTCTCGAGAATCACACTCGATGCATACTAACATTCCTGGATATGTATTCCTGCATGTATTCGTGGATAAATATAACACATATAAAAATGTTAAGATATATTTGGAAAACATAGACAAAGAATAAAAATTGGAGAGGGACAAATAGAGAGGGAGAAAAATAGAAAGGGAGATGAGAATACGCCAAAATTTTCAATTGAATTGTACCTTAAATCTGATAAAAAATAAGATATCTCTGAAAATAGTGATTGATTGCAGACGGTAGTAAATAAGCAAAGTGAGTTCTGGACCGGAAGTGGGGCATAAAAGTAAGAAGTCATCGTGTTCTCGCCGGGAGCTGCTGCCGAGCTGTTGGTAGTTGGTGTTTGGATAAGAACAAGAAGACATCTTGTGGTCTTAATTTAAACGGCGTTCTGTGGGTTGCGTGTGTCACAGGGGTGCGCGCCATCTGTTGCCGCTTGTGGCGGTTAGAAAGAATAAAATCTGTGAGCGGGTATCGAACGCGGCTTGCCTGATCACAAAGTCAGATGTCCAGCGAGTTGCACTAATGCGGTTAATCGAGAAATATTTATTTGAGAAGGCATACTATATTCCAGTTACGTGTGCGCGAGTTTTTGGGCGTTGTTCGGTTGGCGGGTTAAATATTTGAGGGAGCTGGAAGGGGGGATATGGTATTTTGTTGGCTGTGAAAAATTGTCTGCGCAAGAATATCAACTCCTTGGTTTCGTCGGACTCCGAGCTTTGAGACTTAGAAAATTTCTTAATGTTTCAAGCGTCTGAATGGGGTATTTCGAGAAATATTTATTTGAGAAGGTATACTATATGCCCGTTGCTCGGGCGCGTGTTTTTGGGCGTTGGCGGGGAATTTGGATATTTGGGTGCTAGAATTTGGCTATTAGGGTGCTAGGATTTGACTATTGGAGTGTAGGTTGTGGTATTTTGGCAATGTTGACTGTAAAAAAAATATCTTTTTTGCTGGTTATTTTAATTATTAAACTAGTGACTTTAAATCCAAATTTGATGTTATGGTATAAATATGTAATTTACAAATGTTTTAATGTTGAATGTACAATAGCAATTAAATAAAAATATATATTTAAAAAATGTTCATATACATACCCATATATTTTTTCAAATCACACACACAGATCATCTACGATTTAATTTATCAACGAGTTCACTATTTTACACACTGAAACACCGCCAATATTTGCAACAAAAATACTCGAGAATTAAATATTATCCAAATATAATTCACCAATTAATTTATTTAATAAATGACGATATTTTATTTTTCATACCGAAATACTATCAATTATTGCAACAAAAGACGTAAGAATTATCCCATCTAAATATCATTCTCCAATTAATTTACTATGTATATATATAACATCGGAAAATAAATAGCCGCGATTATAAATATACCTATCTGTCTGACCGGGAAGAATTAGAATTCAACGACGACAATAACAAACATAAGGAAACTAAACCGCAACTGCAAGACGTTCATATGTGGATAAAAAATTGTGATGTCAGATTTAATGAATAGAACAGAAAATGTGATATAAAAAATTAAATAATTTGTAAGAACTTATGGAAATATACTGGGAATGGACAGGCAGGTTGGTTTAAATAGAAAAATATTATTCTGATTGTTAGTGGATCAGTATTTGACAATTCGGCTTTCAACATGTTAAAATTTGAAATATATAGAGATTCGACATGTTAAAAATTAAGAATTTTTGCATTTGAAAAGTCGGCATTTATATTAAATCTAGCTATCTATTTGATTTGTAGGCATAATGAAGACAGCAACGGTAGACATACAAGGATTTAACCTTCAAAATGGCGAATTTATTGTAAAATAATTATCGTTTTGAATTGGGATGCAACTTGATCATTACTTATTCAAATCCATATTTTTATTTATCCAAGGAAGATAGGAAATTGTTGCGAACGTAAAAAACATAACTTCTAAACGGCTTTTATTTTAAGTCAGCTAAATACCTATAAATTATTTATTGTTATATTTGAGTAATACTGAGCAATGAAATTAAAAAACAATATATTAGTAACTGAAGGTTAGTACTAAACTAATAATCTGATTACTTTTCTATGAAATTAGAAAAACTCGTTAAAATATAAACACAAACATTCGTTGACAGGAGTTATTTCCAAATTATTGAGGTCTCTGTATTTTCTCAGTATATAAAGGAAACAGAAAGCATTAGTCCATTCGTGGTAATTTGTAACATTCTGCCAGAAGAAAAACCAAGAGATCTTCCTGTCAAACAGACTTACCCAGACTTACCCGATTCAACATAATCCCAAAGTTTCTCGCTAATTTATATCTAAATAGGATATACGGTTGGGTCTCTTAGAAGTTTCTGAGAAATATTGGCACGGAAAACTGTTAGCGCGACAGGTATTGATATTTATTGTTGTAACCAATTTTCATTTGCTAAAACGTTGATGATGGCAACGCCGAGTCGGGGCAAATTATAATTTATTGTCATTTCTTGGGAGACGCTGTAGGTTTTTCTGCACCATTTAACAAAGTTTGGTGTGGAATTTTATTATTTCGTTTCTTCTCTACAAGTCTAACTTTGGCTTAGAGAAGTTTCGGAAGTTTTTTTATGTTTTATGATTCCCGTGTGTTTTATTAAGATATTTTGTTGAGAACTGTAGAATAGATGTTAGATTTAAATATTTTGATTTAGTATGCAATTAAGTACAAATTGTTCTTTTAGTAAATCTAGGTGGTAAAATATATTTGAAAAAAAATTATGTACTGTTTGTGTTGGTTTACCCGCCGCCAATTACTTTAAATTTAAATTTGGGATAAAATGGAAAACCCGACTTTAATCTTTCTATACCTTATCTGTACACGTTTAAACTTTGCTTTAAGTTAATATGAAAATTGAAAGTTAATTGATGGTCAAAATATACACCCAAATCCTTAAGTGTTAGTTCTCTCTAAAACAAGACGCACCAAGCATATAACAAAATCTATTTGTGTTTGCAAAGTTAGGCAATCGCCCAAGTTGCATATATTCTTGTATAACTTCAAATCATCTGCAAACATTAGTTCATTACCATCTAATTTATCACCCAAGTCATTTATGAAAATTAAAAATACTGAAGGTCCTAAGTTGGACCCCTGAGAGACACCACTTGTTGAATAATAAAAATATGAGGAATATCCACCGTAGTAAACATATTGTTTGCGATTCAATTAATAGGAATTTATCACCTAAACATATATATCATTAAAACCCATGCAGATCATTTTATGGACAAGTATTTGGTGATTAATTTTATAAAAGGACATGTGCCCCGATTGTTGAAACCATTCGACGGGTCTACCACTCGACTTCGGACGTATATCTTATGAAATCTGACATAAATGAAGTTTAATACATGGGTTAAACTTCATTTACCTCAACTTTTCATGCGACTTACGTCGAAAGTCATATACTAGAGCTGTCGAATGGTTCGAGAATCAGGCCCCTAGAAATGTCCGTATACACCACATCAACTTGTCCCTTGTTATCCAGTTCTTCACATAGATATTGATTATAAATTGCAAGATTACTAACTGTTGACCTGAATTGCATAAATCCATGTTGGTGCATATATATTAAGTTTTTTATAGACGAGTAAATTCTGTTATACAAAATAGTTTCCAAGACCTTTGCAAAATTATTAAAAATTGGTATGTTGTTACCAATTTCATAAATCTGGAAAGATTGAGTTTTTTAATACCAAACTGAAGAGAATCTTCAGCTGTTGCACTAAAACCCTTAAGTAATCTTTTGCAAGAAAAGAATGAATACTACCTGGCCCTGAACTAAAGAAGGTAGGTTTTCATGCTTTTGCCGGTTGTAATATCTCAGTTACGGGTTCACAGCTAATGTCTAGCAGTAGATTATGATTCAAATCGAAAGGTTCAGAAATTACATTTATATTTTGCCTGCAGAAGACGCTTTCAAAATATTTACTAAAAGCACTTACTATTAATTGAGGATTACTAAATATTTCACTACCATGATGCATTTTGCCTGGAATTCTATAAGTTTATTTTTATTGTTTATAAATGTCCAAAATAACTTAGAATCATGTTTTAGCCCAATATCTCTAAATAACCCGCAAAAGAGTGTTTTGTTTTTTAATTATCATATAAAGAGCGTATTTAACTTTTTCCTCTTTTTAAATGTGTTTCAACGACCTTACAACTCGAACAGAACGAACCAATTATTGAGAAAACTGAACAAATATAGGGATACAGAAAGGCATTACTGGAAATCCATTATTGGTGTTTTTTTGGGTGGAGAACAACAACATTTTCATTTCGTTAGTCTCTTGTATATATAGATACACAGCCGTTACTCGAACGAGAAATCCCCACAAAAAATCCCTTATCTCATTCCGCATCGTCGGTCGGAAACTCGACATGAAAGTCTAAAATATGCATGATGGGATCGAACTTTTAATTTGGGTCGAAAATCGATTTCGCTACGAGACGGGAAAGTTAATTCATCACCGGTGTGCTGGTGTACATGTTTATGTTTTAGTGTTAGATGATAGCGTATACAGTGACTATCCAATTTACAACTCCTTTACTATTTATCTGACGTAAATAAAGTTTTGAAGTTTTGAGATATGGTATTATAATCCTCAAGCATCTACTTGACATAGTCATAGTCATATCTGTAGTAGTCTAACAATAAATTGAGTTCCTCTTCCACGAGGACTTCCAAAACCTCCAGGTACAAGCGAGCGGAGATGAGCACAACGTAACAGTGATATATAAACGAGACCGTCTTGTTGCAAATCCTGTTTTTCCAGTACCGTCCTTTTCTATCGGTAACAGATGATCCCCATAACGCCTGTCTTAATAGTACAAGAGCTAGCAACGTATGGAAAACAAGAATTTTAGATAAGCCAGTTTTCAGATGTGCTATCTCTCTCACTCTCCCGAACGTTATACGGGCTACCTAGCTGGCGGTAGAAGTATCGTTTTTCATTGCGTATCGTAGCTGTACAGGTAAAATTTTGATTTTGCAAATAATTTGAAGAAGGTTTATTTTTTTTATTATTATTTTAATTGAACTATTTGATACATGAATCTATTATTGTCAGATGTTTTTATTATTGTTTAAACTGTGCCAATCACTAATGTTTAATTAAAAATATATATATTTTTAAATATTTTAGTATGGCTGAAATATTTTTAGGATGTTATTTAATTGTCTAAAATTTCAAAATTAATTTGCCTTCAGCCAGACCGATCTAAAATTGAAGGGCAATGTAGTATTTTGCCATTAAAGCTGTAAAACTGCAAACACAATTTCTGTGGTATTCATCACTGGCATTAAATTGCTTTGGCAACTGTACACTATCATATTTGAGTTTAAACTTTAAACGTATATTTTAAATTATCATCTACAAAAGGTTTTATTTTTCCATTTCTGTATTTACAAAAAACAAATTTTAATTTATCACTAGCATTGTAGCAAAATTTCTTTAAAAACAGTACAAATAACCAGTTGCGGCTGGTGGGTTATAAAACTGGTGGTTCACTTTACTGGTCAAATATTGGGATTCACTGATGCAACAAAACAAACCATAGCTTTGCCAATACTGCATTTATTTCTTATAAAGTAAAATATTCGTCGACTTTTTTCGGAAGCAAAATGTTCAATGACCTTTTCATTAAAGTCTGGCATTGATTGAATATATTTTTTTCAATACTAAGCACAGAAAGAGCATTTAGCCAGTCCTGAGACGTATCTCTAAGAAACGTTTTAATGCTTCACTCCTGTTTCCGTCCAAATTGATACCCCACCATAAATAATGCAAGGAAAACAGAATAAAGTATTGAGGCAATCACATCGCCACAACCAATTCTTTTTATTATAAATTTCACTTTTAGAATTTCGCGTATTTTTTGTGTTGCACACTTTCTTAAAATTTAAATATGGCCTAGGTGGACCAGCCGATTTTACATCTAATTTGTTTTTAAACGATTTATTATTGTTTTAAATATAGTCAATGCTTAAGTTGGTAATCATTTTCATAGTTATTTAAACACACACTATGTCAGACTCTGTATTTTAATAAATATCCTTTCATAGACTACGAGTACAAAAAAGCAACCATTTATTAAATCACGTAAACAAAAATTTGAAGTATTGTAGTATGTACCCCTTCGGTCAATATCAGCAGAGCTCGGTGTCTCCGTGAGGCGTACGAGAAACAGCCAATTACTCGATATAGTTTGAATTAACTATCTTCTGTCTCACGCTTTAAACATATTATATCGCATTTCACAGTGCGCTAGCCAAAGAGCACGGCTAAATATTCTTTACAGCGAATATAACGCTTAATAATTTGGATTAGAGTAAATTGTTTTTTCTTTGATAATTTCGTTGGTATTGAAATGATATTTATTAAACATTTTGTGTTGAATTTTAAACTTATTAAATTTGGTAGTTTAGCGCACGAGTGCACTTAAGGGACAGACGCCCCTGCAAATAACATCAACGAATGTACGAATGTGACTAAACTGACGTCATATTGACTACAAACAACTGTCGTCTATCAGGCTTGTGCAACTAGCCCGTGACACTATGTATTCTTCCAACATGCCCAATAACTTTTCACTTTTAAATTATTGCATGGCAAATTAATTTTGGCATTTTAAATGCTTAAATAACATCATATAAAAATTTCAGCCATACTAAAATATTTTCAAAAAAAAATCGAAATTAGTGCTTGGCGCAGTTTGAACAACAATAACAATAACTGGCAATAATACATTCATGTGTCAAAAAGTTCAGTTAAAATAATAATAAAAAATGAAACCTTGTTAAAATTACTTGAAAAATTGATATTTTACCTATACAGGTACGATGCTAATTGATGAACCAAACCACTTCGTCAGTCGTGTATCCCGTTTGACGTCCGGGAAAGTGAGAGAGATAGCATATCTACTTGGTCTACTTGAAATTCTGTCTCAAAAACATTGCCAGCTCTTGGACTATATGGTTAATCAGGACAGCACTGCCTCCATCGACTATAGGCTTGAAAATCCCACAACACACTCCGCATCAACTTTGACTCTTTAATCAAATCCCACTCTCCTATTTCTTTTACAATTGGTTCACTGAAAGAAATTAATGTGAACCATGTGCTTTAATCTACCTGATACATATATATGGAGGAATTTAATCACCGCTTAAAATCAATTTCCGACCGCTGGAATATGTTTGAGAATTTAAAAAAGTCGAATTTTCGGCAAATTTCAGCTTCGAAACATATAACATAGAGATTCGGTTAAGCGGAAATGTTTCTCTAATAAACCCTATAGTAACGTTAATGATTCTAAAAAGTAAAAAATAATTCAATTGTAAATTTAAAACGAAAAGTAATTATATGATCTATAAAACTGCGTTTGAAGTTGGTGAAAAGCTTAAACAATGCCTATATTTTACATAGGAATATAAACAGCTTTATAGGTTAAACAATTTCGTTTATTAATTAACAAATCCATTTGTTACCCATATAATACTTTTCGTTTTAAATACCCAATTGAATTATTTTTTAATTTTAAAGTCATTATTGGTACTATGCATTGAAGTCGGGGCGGCCCGCATCGGGTATCACCCCTAAACGGGTAACACCAATGGTGAACATCAGGGGTGCCACCTAAAAAAAAATTATAAAATAGTGGCAGATTGGATCACCGCCATTAATGAAATAATTAATGCAACAATGTTATATACGTGCCTACTTGCCTAGTAAGTTATTTTCATTCCAAGTATTCTTTTTATCCAACTTCCAAAAAGGAGGAGATTATCAATTTGTCGCGTTTTTTTTTTTGTTTTGTGATTTCTTCTGCTGTTGAGAACCGTTTTGACTGAATGTGGTCTTGTTTAATAGAATATATATTCGGATTCAAATTTGGGAAAAGAATTTTATTGGTAAAGTGATGAAATTTGTGAATGAGCACATGCGTGCATGGAAATCGACGAATATCCGTAACATATTGGTTGATTTTTCAAAAACTCCTTATGTATGTGTATAAGTTTTTAACGTTTAATCTAATAAGGAAGATCCCTAGATGATCTCATATATTTTTCTGCGATGTACAACTTGCAGTTTTGCAGAAAATCGCCGAAAATTCCAATATTCTTATCAAGAATTTCATCAAAGTGACGTAACGGACATTTCCTCATAAATATTTTAATTCCAACGTAATAGTGTGGGAATTGTAGACGCTGGAAGTTTTGAATGCGAATTTGAAAATTTTCTATGTACATCTGAAGCATATAGGTAGTAAAGCATATTTTCGGCTCCTTAAATCAATGAGTACCAAGCTCGTTTTGTTGCCAGGCAAATACCTACTTAAATGAAAATTTTTCCATTTTGCAAAGACAGTGCTTTTGGGGTCACACTCTCCGGACCTAATAGAGAATTCAGTGACAACACATCTCAAACTGTAAACTGCTATTTGGTGCGTTTGTGCACAAGGTGTTTAGTTAAGTAAACAAAATCACAAAGTAAAGTGATAGAAGGAGTTGCAAATATATGATGATACAAATATAGGAGATAGTAGAATGATAGTTACAAAAGGCATTAAAAATCATTATCCATAGGCAGCCGTATATACAGGATGATTGGAATATACGGAAGAGTGGACGTTTGGTGGTATACAAATTTTGAAAAAAATCTGGAATTAAAATTATATAGAGTGATTAAAAAACTGTTATATGATGTCAACATAAACAGGTAGGTACATAGAGTGGAGTGGAATTATCTATGGTTATACAGGGTTGTCCAAAAAAGTTGTAAATAGGTTACATGGCGTGGTCCATAAGACATAAACATATTTTGAGCTTATTAAGTCAACGCGTACTAGTACATTTTGTTCGAACACTTTTACCTGTCAATTTAAATGAAAATGTATCATTGTGTAATGCTGGGGCTTTCGATGTTACCTGGTCCTGACTATTAAGGTTATACATACAAAATAAAAAATAAAGAATAAAAACTACCTGAGTTCAAAAATACTATATTTAAAAAAATTAATATTTACAAAATATATAACCGAAATAAAAAGCTGATAAAAATTATAACGTAAGACAACTCTAGCAAATAAATAACACATTCAATGTTATTAGGTAGCTATCCATAAAGTAAAATATATTAACATTAAAAGATGCTCATTCTGTACAAATTAATTGCCTACCAATCTAGTATATTTTTGAAGTCAGTGCCCAGCAACAATCGAGTTTTATGAAGTAGTAGATAAGTACGAAATGTAGGATTTTAGACATGCTTAGCACCGACTTCAAATTTATACTAGATTGGTAGGTAATTAATTTGTACAGAATGAGCAGCTTTTAATGTTTACATTTTTTACTTTCTGGGAAGGTACAGAACAACATTGAATGTGTTATTTCTTTGCAAGAGTTATGTTATAATTCTTTTCACTTTTTAGTTTGTTAGTTGTGCTCTTCTTGAAATCTCAAAATAAGCAAAACAAAGCGAACAGGAATGATTTAACATTTAAAAACAATGACGATGTAATGGAAAAAAGTAGGTAAATAAGATGCATTTTATACCACGACATAATAGTCAGAATTAGTGCGAAAATTAAACGTAATACAGTTATCTAGTGAGACTTTAGGTATCAAGCCTAAACAATTACGATTACACGAAATCAAATATTCGGTTAAAATCAAATCGGTTGGCAAAAAGACCTTTTAATTTAAATTTGCCGGAATCTGCTCTTTAATCAACCCTAGTCAACGGCACCCATTATCCGCGTATAGGCTTGGCATTAAAGCCAAAAAGCTTTGAAGTTGACGTGTAAATGTTGAGCTTTCGCTGTTCTGTCATCCGGCCGAACAAAATTAAATCAGATTCACGTGTTTGATTTACAACAAAAGTTATTATCTTTCGATCTGCTCAACCCGTTGGAGATGACAAAATTTTACTACGTTGGAACTCTTTTTGTTATTCCTCTAGCTCGGCTCTTTCATTTTATCAACGAAAGGTGAACGCTTTGCAATCTCATTCGATATGTGCATACATTTCCAAATGTGTATTAAACCGATATTGCGATATATCTTGTAGGAAATGAAATATTTTCATGACTTTCATGGAGGCCTTCTACATGCAGCAGTAGTCCGTAATGTATTCCGAAGAAGAGATGAATCACTATTTGCTATTCGGCCTCGGTTTGGGTTGATCGATCTGGCATTGTGGTCTATTGAGGAGCGGAATAAAAGGAGTACGGAGACGGAAAGAATGTAAAGAACGTGTACCTTTTGAAAACACACAATTGTGAAAAGAGGAATTTTAAATGCGGCATTTCCTTGCACTGAACTTTATTGGAGTGGTTTCGCTTTCAGTTGTTTGGATAGGTCGCTTGTAAGTTGTAATGCAAGACGCTGTTTGCATGTCAGTATCTCAGGTAGCTCAGTTTAGAATTCTCAGGAGATGTTTGGTACGTTGATCGAGGAAAAAACTAAACCACATATCCAACGTTCCTCGGTTACGTTTGTTGGGTTAGATGTGCACTGACGTTGCGTCGTAGTTTTTGTTGTAAATTCTGTTCTCGGAAATATCTAACTGAAAGGTATTGCCGGTGAGTATTTTGTCAAAGGTCGGCCAACTAGTGATCATGAATTTGATCGTAACTTAGAACTCTAATAATTAAAGATAACAAAATAATAGAAGGTCGTGTACGAAACCTTGATTTTCAACAAATTACAATATTAATACAGATGTTCTAATCATGTTTGGCGTTCTTCTATGCAGGGTGTAAATAGTTTGAGTGCATTTATTTTAGGTGCACATAGTACACACCAAACAAAACAAAAAACTCTTATAACACTATGGTCTATAGGCCTTAATAAGCAAGAAAATTCGAAATACATCTTACGTAAATTGTTGTCACTGTGGCAACGTCGCGCTAAAAATCAGATTCTTCTCTTCTTCTTCAGCAGGGGTGCCTCTTGCGAGACTGTTATGGCTTTGATCTTTCCGATCTTATTAGCTAGAAACCAGTGATATTTATAAAAAATTATGATTTTGTATACAATTTCTATTTACAACGCGGGATAGACTTGGAGTTCCGGCTACCACTAAACTAACACATAATTCACTTCAAGAACGTCTTAATCACTATATAGCGTCCATGGGATGGGAGTACTTGATTAAACTTTATAATAATTTCTTAGTCTTATGAACACACCATTAGTCTAATACACGGTAAGAGGATATATTAACCCTGACAGAATTCCTATTATATTATGATCATTGGTTTAAACTACTACACTAGATAACTAACTTCACTAATTACACTTATTGCACATATATTTAAATGTAGATGTTGATTTACGATCAAAAATTTAAATTTTGTTGAGAGATGAATAATGTGCATATGGCTATCCCGCCATCTTTACCGGAACTCCAAATCAGATTCAATTATAGCGTGAATATTAAAAGAATGAGTCACCACAAAAAATTAAGACCTGTTTTTTTTAATACGCTTTTATTAGGTCGATGTGTGCGTATGCATGTATCTATTTATGTAACCTAAAGTTTTCACCAACTTAAAGAAGACCAAATAAGTTGAAAATTGGCACACGTGTCAAGGGCCAATGACAATACAATTCTTTAAGTTGAATTTTCCCGTTTGTTGTCTTTTTGTCACTTTTCTTGCCTAATTACAAATTCGTCTATTAATTACTGCCATCTAGTTGGCAGTAGTAGAACTTGCTTGAATGAAATGGAAAGATTACGCAAACATGAAGTAAACTAATTATAAATCCTATAGACATCGCTATGAGACTAAAAAAATAATTGTAATTAAAAAAAAACTAAAGCCGGCTACAGACTCACGCCGAGAACCCCCGAGAACACCCGAGAAGCGTGAATGTGAACGGTTTCACGTCTGTTCATTCTCGGGCTCGCCTGTTCTCGGTCGATGTCGGTTTTCTTGCCCGCTTCAAAGGGTTTCTCGGGTCAGAAAAGAGAACGCCATCACACTCTCGCTTGTGTTCAGTGCAGGTTAAGCATTGAATGAAGGTAGACGGTCGTGTGTGTAGTAACTTTACTGAAAAAAATGTGGAATGACGATTCAGAATTAAATTTTATTGTGCATTTTCATGCCGAACCCATTCTATGGGATCCAAAACACAAATATTATAAAGATAGATCTCTAAACCGCGATGCGTGTAACGGGGACTATGGATATGCCGGGGCCCGAAATAAAAAAAGAAAAAGATTCACTCGCTAGGAAAATACAGAAAGCTAGTCAAAGATTCCATGCGATTTCTTAATTTGATTCCTTATTTCAGTAATTACAAGATTATAATAAACTAATGCACAAAACCCTAAAGCCGCTGCACTGTTGTCAATGTCCGTTCCGGATAATGGTCGAGAACCCAAATGAGAAGGTGGCATGAGTGTAGATAAATAACTCGACGAAACTTCTCGGGGAGACTTCTCGCGTGAGTCTGTAGCCGGTATATAAAAAATACGCTTTAGTGACAAACCGAACTAAAAAGCAGAAAATTATTTTTAAATATGAACAGTTTATATTAAAGCAGTAGAAAGTCGGACAACCTATCATGATTAATTAAAATAAAAATATAAGGAAATTTAAGTTATTAACAGAAAAATTCTATACAGATTAAAAAGCGTGGGGTGCTTGAAATATTAAATTTTATAATTATTCTATTAGCAACTATTTATAAGAGGAGAGTTATGCAAATATTGTGAAATGCACCCCACGCTTTTTACTCTGAATTGAATTTTTCTGTTAATAACTAAAATTTTAATTAATCATGATTGATTGTTCGATTTTCTACTGCTGTAATATAAACTTTTCATAATTAAAAATTATTTGTATTAAATAATTACACAGTTTCGAGTGCCGGCAAAATTATTTAGGTAAATAAAATTTTATGAAATATCATTTTCAAGAATGTACCATTTTAATATCTATGTACTGAAATGAATATTTATATTTGGCGATTTATTTAATGCATCAAGTTGAAGAAGGGAGGATACAAAGTTGTTTACATTATGATTCAAAAAGATTTCGATACAAAATATATTAAACAAAACATTTCTTCTATGTAGTTCTTTTATGTGTTAAATTCTTCGAAAAATATTTGTTACTCATAAAATTAATATTACTTATGTTGGACAAATAAATACCCATAAACTTACAGGATGTCATTATGATAGAGCTCTAGAGAACGAACAAATTCTTTGTAGTAAATATTGAAAAGTCAACATTCTTGCTATTACTTCTACTTTCCCCACAAATTACAAGCATGTCAGGTCTTTACCTAATTGTATAATTATCACTATTTGTCACAAACTAATACACTCGAACTCACAATTCACAACAAATTTTATTTATTTCTCCAATTTATTTTTTAAAATGAAAATCAAATCACGAACGCTACGTGGAATGTCATGCAAAAACCACTTTCACTTTCTTACAAGAACCTGTCAGCAAAAAAGTAATCGTGGCAGCGGTCAGCTGTAGTACTGAGAAAGGCATGTTATAAGCATTGTTGCCACATCTGTTCGGAGACACGTAGGGCAAAAATAACAGAATATTTCGAGTTGAATTTTTTTTGTTAGTACAGTTATTAAAGGTGTATAAGCTACTGAGTACTTACATATTTAACTTTACAAGCATTTTAAAGCCTGAAATAGTCTATTATTCACTACGTATCCTCTGACTTTTTTATTTTTTTGGCAAAACTATAGTTTATTTCAGAAAATGTTATAAAGCTTTTTGATTTGTTTTGACCTGAAGTATTGATCCTCAAAATCTTTCCACTCAAACCGTTTAAACACTCTATATTGGAACGGCAAGCCTTTGATGCTCTTTCGGCTATTATTTCAAAATTTTAGAACATTTATAATTTAAATATATTAAAATTTCTATTGATAACAAACTTTGACATAAACCTTGATTCATTACGTTCTTAGGAATTTTAAAGATGTTACTCTAATATAGTATTTATTCGTAAAGATCCGTAAAGGTACACCCTAAGTTAGGAACGACTATTCTTCAGTAAACAACTAAATCTTGAGGTTTACCAACATATGACCCAATCTCCTTTTCTTTCTTCAACACGAGCCTCTACGAAAATCGACCCTAAATTGATAAAAGGGGTTAGAGAGGGTTATATAAGTGGATAATGTAAATTATTTATTAAGTTGCATTCATAAATTGGAGAAATACACACTTATGATTAAACTCTGCTCAAAATTTATAAACCGCTCAATTTTCGTTTTTCGAGAAACCCCAAGCATATATTTTTTACGCTACTGATAATAAACACTCACTGACAAGGAAATCGCAACACCCAGAAGGTGATTTTTAAATTTAATATTGATTTGGTAAAACATAGATGATATAGGAAGGATTGAATGATTCTAATTTGGTTAAGTTTGGTTTTTTCATAGAAACTTTTGATATCAATTAATATTGTAGTCGTTTTGAAATTGACACGAAAACAAACTGTTTGATGGAACCAAAATTGACGTTTAGTAATGTTAAAATGTCTAGAGTACGTGAACGCCGAATGTATCATCAGATAAGTGAATTTGAAAGTCGAATTATTGGTTTACGAGAGGTCGGTTTTTCATTTCGAGAAATCGCTAACCGCACGAACAGAAATCCAACTTCTATTATGAGATTTTGTCAAGCATGGTTTAATAATGCCTAAAATCGGAGAAGAGTAGGCAACGGACGTCGAAGGGAACACAAATTAAGTTCAAGATCTCGACGTTTAAGATTTATGAATTTTGGAGACCGATTTTCGACAGATGAATGCTTAGGAGAACCGTTGTAAATATCAGAACGGTTTACGGCCGTATAAGTTCTTTTGGACTGCAGCATTATCGACCCCATCTAGTTCTACCCCTAAGTTTCGACGGCAGCGACTATAGTGGTGCAGAGCATGATAACATTGAATTGTCGAATCAGGTCGTCTTCTCCGATGAATCTCTATTCTAGGAGAAAGACGTCAAACACAATTTGATGTCGAGCGATATGTACACCGGACAGTAGGCGTTATAGTATAGGGTTCTATTGCACAAGGAAGTCGGTTACCTTACCTTAGTCGGCTCATGGTTCCCATCTCATGTTACTCTAGTAAATCTAGAGTAAAGAGAACCATGGGAATCTCTTGCTATGGCCGCCCAGATAGCCCGATCTTTCGCCCATAGAAAATGTCTGGGATATGATGGTTAGAAGGTTATACGACATAAAATATAGGTAGCTTGGGAATAGTATTCCTCAAGAGGAAATAGACCACCTTATTGAATCACTCCAGGAAGTGTTGGCGCAATTTCCACAATTTACGTTTTTGAAAAAATCTAAAGAGGTATTTTTTCACCTATAATAAACTCTCATTTACATAGATCTTCTTTTCAAAATTAAATTTAAATTATCCTTTTAATAAGTACTTGGTAATTATACCACTCGTCGAATATAAATACAACTTATTCAAGAAATACCCAGTAAGTCCATTTCCTTGACAAAGACATTAGTCGAAACGCATCGGACATTTTTTAAAAAAACGAAAATTATTGTAATGAATGTCCACCAAGTATCGGCTAAATCAATTCAGTATAACTGCTGTGGACCAACACATTATTAGCAAATTAATAATACAATTTTTTAACTCCTTGGTGTTTTTCATTTAAATTTTTATCATTTACTCGAAACTATAGCATCTATGTTTTACCAAAACAAGATTAAATGTATACATCTCATTCTGGGTGTTTCGATTTCTTTGTCACTGAGTATATCGTAATTAAATAAGTTCCATATTTTGGTTAGAAATTAACTTATACCTCATATTTGAAGACGCGAGATTTAACGAAATGCATGAAATGCATAAAGAAGTGTTCGAGAGGACATTCAATTGTGGGAAGCGCAACTGATGAAGGTTCCCGACCAGAAACAATATATATTATATTTATATATAATATATATTGTCTTGCGTACAAAGAAATGACACCTCTAAGAGCGTATTATACCTCATATGTTCCTTTGCAGTTATGCTTAAAGTAGGAATGAAGTTACACATTAGGATTAATACTTTAATTGTAATAACATAGTGACAAGTATTTTAAATTCCCTGGAACTTATGACAACTAATATTTGGATGACTCAAAGATAATAGAAAGTTTATTTCATAAGAAGCTTTCTTTATCTTCTCCTTCATTAAGGGTGTCTCTTGCGAGACGGTTATGGCTTTAATCTTTCCGATCTTATTAGCCAAAAACCGGTGTTTTGAAAATCTTAATTTTCAAGATTGGCCTTATTGGCAATTTGGTCAAGATCTACCGATCTTTTATACCATAAACCAGCAGTTCGACATTGAACTAAAATAAAAATGAATTCTCCTTTAAATATCGAGTGTTGCGTTCCCGCAATTTGTTTAGTGTATTGTTTAAATTTGATTGAATTACTTCATTGATTTTTAAACTTCTGCACAATTTCCAAAACCGTCGCGCTAATGCTAATTTTAAGTGTTTTTTGCGTGTAAAATAAAGACAGTATTTGTGATTAGTGTATTGACTTCCCAGCTATTTGGACGCCTTTTTGATTTATTATTATTAGTTCCGGTCGTAACAACCGCTAAACCGCTTTCATTTTGTTTCTTTTGTGTTTACACAAGCGCATCATTTGTTGTTAAACCCGCATTTTTTGTTTGCTCAATCAATGAATATTACGTCGCTATTTTTTGTGTAACGGGTTGTCCAGACGAAGCTCTAAAAACAATTACTGCCGCTGAGGGGTTAGTCTCTGAAGAAATAAGAACCAAGAAAACACCTGCAGAGCTTCGACGTAAAAGGTCAGTGTTTAATTTTTGTTTGGTGATTCATTTACGCGACGGCACGTGTTTTATTGATTGTTCCGCTAAAGGTCCTTGGTCAATTACATACTTGCATTGAACCAGCATTGACCTAAAACCGCAACACCTAATTCATACATTTTTTTATATTATATGTAATGTGTCATCGAAGATATTACATCGAGTATACATTATTTATCCCTTAATTCTGTGTAACTGACTTAATTATTCTTCTTATCTCTTTTAAATCAATTTATTTGAGAAGTCAAACGTAGGAATTTTCTGTTAAACTGTGAATATATTAGTCCATTACCAGCAAATTAAAATTTAGTCTTCTAGTTATATACATATTTGCATGACGGGACAGCCTAGGAGTACCGGCTGTTTCTAATCTAACAAATCAAATCACTTCTTGAGCGTCTATATCAATTTACATGTCTTTGGGTGTCCAACATTATATTCGAAGAACATATCAACTAACTAAATACACTTATGTTCACTTACGATTATGATGACTGTAATATAAGATGATAATTTACAATTGTGGCTAACCCGCCATCTTTACCGGAACTCTAAAAAGCTTTCGCTTCCATCTTTCATCCTGAAATGACTGCCGTTGTTTCTTAATTCTAACCTTCCTAATTTTTAAAGATATTTATAATTTAAATTTGATTTTTTAGATTGTTTTAGCAAATTGGTGTTCTTGGAATCTGACTTTATAAAAGCCATAACTGACCTTGATGGTTACTCTTCCTCAGCTCCTGATGGTATACACCCTCGATTGGTAAAGGGCTGTATAAATGTTTTTGCTCCTTATCTAACTAGATTATTTAGTTGGTCTATTTCTATAGGAACTTTGCCAAATTCCTGGAAAACTAGTTTTGTTACACAAATATTTAAAAATCGGGACAGATCTGATGTGAATAACTATATACCTATTACAAAAAATTGGGTTTTTGGCAACTTTATTGATAAATTAGTGTACGATAAAATATCTTCAATTATACTAAAATTTATTACGCCTATGCAAGATGGTTTCTATCCTTCCAGGTCCACACAGACGAATCTTTGTACCTACATAGAATATATAAATGATGCAATCAGTAAAAATTGTATTGTGGACTCTATGTATACAGATTTTGAACGAGTATTCGATGTCGTTAATTTCGGTCTCCTTGTTAGGAAGCTCTCGGCCTATGGTTTTCACGGATCATTACTACATTGGCTTGAATTTTTTTTAACAAATAGAAGTCAAATTGTCAAGATTAAAAATTTCGTGTCTGAACCCTTTGATGTCACATCAGGAGTCGCTCAAGGCTCCCATCTTGGTCCCCTTCTATTCATACTTTTTATAAATGATTTAAATCAAGAGATCAAAAACTCTCAAATTTTTTTATTTGCTGATGATGCGAAACTATATAAAAGCATTAAGTCAATTCAAGACAGAATTTCCCTACAAAGTGATCTGGACTCGCTTCTAAATTGGTGTTCTTTTAACGGTTTTACATGTAACCTAGTAAAATGCTTTGTCATGACTTTTGGTAAAGACTCTCCTAATATGTTTACGTATAATTTAAATGGAGCTAGTCTTGGGAAGGTAGATGTAATTAAGGATCTCAAGGTATATATTGACTCCAATTTAAAATTTCAATTCTAATTGGATTATGTCGAATCAAAAGTCACTAAACAAGTCAACTTCATCAAGAAATTTTCAAGTAAATTCACTAGGTTTAAAACTTTCAGAATGTTGTACTACGCGTTTGAATATCCTATTCTATCTTATTGTATTTCAGTCATTTGGTGACCCCATTGGGATTTCCAAATTAAATCACTTGAAAGACCTCGTAGATCCTTTCTTCGTTATTTTTCTTTCAAATGTGTTCAGCCTATGCACTTTACAAACCACAACTATTCTAAAATTGCACAAACACTTAAAATTCCTGATCTGTACTCATCATTGACAAGAAAGGATATTGTTTTTGGTTTTAAAATCCTTAACAACAAAATAGATTGTAGTGACTTGTTGGGTAGGTTAAATTTTCACGTTCCTAAGCGACATCTTCGACACACTTCTTATTTTTATGAGTCTGAATATCACTGGTTATCGCCGATGGAAAGAATATCGGAACTTATGAATAATAACTGTTCGTGGCTTGATTTATATAATTGTAATGTTACTAATGTTAGTATTAACTCAAAAGTTATATTTAATTATTCTTAATCATTTAAGTGTTGTTTTATTTTAGTTTGTTAATTATTTTTGTACCGTTTCTTTGTATTCTTATACTTTGATGTATAATTGTATGTAATGTAAATGGGGTTTACCCGTAAATTATAAATAAGTAAATAAAATCATGTATCCGTCCTAGTTTAGAAGATATTCATGTCGATTATAAAGCAACAAGACGATATTTCCGGAAATGTGAAAATACACGCTAGTGATCCTTCGACAAAACTAGTCATCAGCCTTCTCATCTAAAAACGACATTGAATTGTCGGTTCGATACACGAAAAATTAGGAATTGAGTTAGTTGATCATTTCATTTTGTCCTTTGTTAGCTTCCTCTTTCCTAAGACATTTCATTCAAGCCAATGTTGTGACATTTTACATGCAAAAGGTTTAATTTAGGCTAGACAAAAAGATATTGAAATCGTCAGCAGAGAAAGGGCACAATAACCACAAGCCGCTATATTTGTAAATTGGACGAAAAACGACTGGGATAAATAATGTCCTGGCGACGTCTATGCGAGCAAAAACTTTAGCTGATTCCTGAGTTGTGTCGACTAATGGCCTTGCTGAGACCCTCGTCTTGTTTGTTTCCAAATGATGTTTAGAAATCTAATTGAAGACTTTCGTATAAAACAGATAATGAACCGCAAATTAAACTAACTGCTACGTTAAGTCAACGTCTAGGGAACCACCTCGTGTATTTCAGCATTTCTTTTGCCGCAATAAAGTTGTTAAATTTCATCAAATCTGCGTTGATCTTTAGTAATAAATATAAAATATTATACTTTGCCAGTGTTTTGCCTTGTGAAATCTTACATCCATACTCTATCAATTATGTTTTCGTATTAAGATACAATGTTTTGCAACCGTAGCGTAGCTTCGTTAAGGAAACCGATGTGTTCTTTGGAACATCACTTTAATACATTGAGGACCTTTACTGCCTTCCCCCTATATCTCCCATTACACTTGAACTAACGAGATCTCGATTTCGAACAAACACCACCTAAACACTGGCAATCAAACCAAATTTTGACATGAAATTAATATGCCACACTACCAATTGCCAAATGGACACTATCAACTTTTTTTCAATAGACAAGGTAATCTCGTGATGCCTTTTTTGGAAGTTACTTTTATTCTCGATGCCCTTTTTTGCACTCAAATGAAGTTATGGGTTGTTAATTTAATGTGTAAATTTTTGGTTATATACAATACTACGAACCTGCATGTATTATTGTAGCTGCTTTTTTAACAAATATTATTGAAAATAACGGATATACGTTTTTTTACTAGAGATTTTCAGTCTAGAGTTGTATATCGTTATAATTATTTTTAACTTTTCAGTTGTACTTGTAAGATAGTTATATTTTTTAATGTTTTTTTATACGTCACATATACAAAAACTTATTTGAGATTAATAATACTGGCTGTCGCCCAGTGGTCGAAATTCGACCAATTGTGTCAATATCTCTGACAGGTTAAATAACCTGAAAATTTTATTTTATCATTCTATCCTAGGACATTAGAGAGAACAGCAATTACACGGAACGGATCCAGATTCGGAACCTGTGTGTGATAGTTTCCTCGAAAATCCTAGATGTCGGTCTTACATCTCGCTTCTACAAATAAGTAACGAAATTCAAGTTTTTTTCATATATAATTCATAAGACTTTACTTGTGTTCAAATTCGTAATTCCGAATTTAATATGACAACAATTCAACCGCTAATGGGCTACCCTACATATTTATTTTTTCTAACCTCCCTGTATAGATATAATTGCACTCAATTCTCTAACATTTTTTAAAATCCTCTTTATAATAATGCTATCTCATTATATATTTTCACCACCCTGTATATGCAACTGTTCATGGACCACGCATAATATTTTTTAACATTTATGAACCACCCGCTAAACCATTCTGTATATGCCACTGCCTATGAGCCACCGTATTTAATCTTTTTGTTTATGAAATTTTTAACTATCTTCTGTAATTATAATTCTACTCCGACCTATATTTCAATTATCATATATATGGACCTCTTCGTGGGCTACTCTATAAATCATTTCCTTTTCTAACATTTTTTATCATCATCCTGTATATCTGTAATTCCTCTCACCCTATATTTCATCTTCCCTATATATACAACTGTCTATGGGTTACGAAATGTTGCATTTACACTTCCGCCACCATGTATATGCATCTTTGTATAATATTTTTTGCACCATCCTGTATAACTGTAATTGTACTGCACCTTCTATTCCAATAACCCTGTAACTTCAACCGCTAATGGGCTTCCCAATATAATTATTTTATTATTTATAATTGCACTCTTCTCTATATTTTGAACACCATATGTATGCAACTGCTTATGTGCAAGCCACGAAAAAAATGATTTCTAACATACCTGGAATCGCCCTGTATAATTATAAATTCAACGATTACTTTACCACTAAACAATAACAAAGCTTGCATGCCAGTTCCAGAAGTACATGCTCTAAGTATATAACAGCATGGTCCTTCTATATATAATTACTCAATGTTTGAGTGGCTGCGGTGGCACATTCAGTTGTTTGGCGTTGACATTATGTACCAAAATAATGTATTTTTATTATATTTTATTTAATGAATGAACCAATATTATAAATTAATATTAGCATTCTGCACTGAATGTTGTCTGTAACTACTAAACGAAACCAAAATGAAGAAAATCGGTTAAGAGACGGAAGAGAAAATGGTATCTAATCGTTTTGTCTTTCCATATTTATATATAGATTCAAAACTGAATTTATTATAAAGAATGCTTCAATAAGAGCCCGAGATATTAATATTCAATAAAACATTGTTATCTGCAGCAAACTTAAAATACTTATTGGTCTATTAAAATATCTTATAAATGCTGGCACATAGGTACTATTGTGATAAAATTTGTTATAAACCTATTATATAGATGTGGAGGTACTTCATTGAAAAAGCCACTAATACCGGCTTTCAGTTCTTCTTCGCTCGCAGCCTTGTTGGAATATAATGAATTATGACTTTAGATAATCCAAACCGCTAGAAGTCCAAAGGTGTTAAATCATAAAACCAAGGCAACGAATTCTAGTCTATCATCTTCAAAGAAATAAGGTCCCATAATGTCTCCCCAGCAAAATGCACAACAAATTGTGACACGTTTTGAATGCATTGACTTTTATTAGAATCCGTCGTGGATTTTCCAAATATCAAATGATTTTATTCTCAAAATAGGTCCTCACTTCCCTTTACACAAGAATTAAATTGGTCAACTCTCTTTGCTTTGCATGATCTGTTGCCAGAAGTTGTTAAGTTCAGTGGACTCTGTAGGCGTGTGGATAGTTATAATCTTTAGTAAGAATACATTGAGGAGTGGCTGTTAATGATTCGAAGTTTATGGAGTTTCGGTCATCCTCCCGTTAACTGCCATAATCTTTTGTTGTTGACAACCCTGACGATCTCGTGTTGTGTGTTACACATCACTATCCGAACCAGTAGTTTAGAATTACTGGATTATATTTTTCATAGTAGTTGAACCAGGAAGACTGCAAGAATTGTGTCAATCAAACCTACACCATTTTGATAATAATATTTAACAAATAGGACACGTTGTCCTAGCATATAATACTCCATGGTTACTAATTCTCACCAGTCAACTTACAATCTGTCATATAATCACGTGTTATTATGATTGTGGAATATGGAGGGCAATTTAAATCTAGGCTTTTTATTGTAAAATCCGTTATATTCTAATTTATAAACAACAAAACCTTATATAAACCTATAATTTCCAGACAAACGAAGCAATTTTCTAAGAGGTATTCTGTATAGGGAACTAAATTTCCATATCTGTGAAAGATCAATGCAAATAAATTTTAAGTCAAAGCAACTTCTGAAACTGTAAATTCGATAACTTATGGAGACCGTTTCAGTATCAGTTCTGAACAAGTAATATATCACAATCGGAATTGGCAAATTATCGGACTTAAACTAACTTTGAAGTTCTCCTAATTTACAGACCTCAGGCAATTATTTCCATATACAGATATATATGGAGAGGCTGCTGTTTCCCTCAGCAAACAAATATATCAAATACGGTTTGATAGGCCCTACACGCAATTAACGGTCATCCTTGATTAAAATCATAAAGAGAAAAGTTTTGTTCAGTGTTAGCTTAGGATCAGACAATTTAGTGAGTTATTTAACCGATTTTAATAAACAAATATTGTGGATTCTGGAACTGAAGAAAGCCAAAACCAAAATGATTCAAATACGGAAGTGTCATACCCAAGGCATGTTCGTTGCGTTAGTAAAATAATTTTGTCACTGGCAGTGGTGTCTTTTATAATTTTTGGGTTCTATTTAATTACAAATGTTCTTTTATTAGATTAATTATTTTTGTATGCAATCCTTCAAATTAACTGAAGCAAAAATGTCCAAGATAAAAGTTGACTACTTTTATTCAATTCCCAATTTAACTAACTTAAATGAGAATTTGAAGTCGCGAAATGTAAGACCGACATCTAGAATTTTCGAGAGAACAGAGGTTCCGAATCTGGAGCCGTTTCGTGTAAGTTCTCTCTCAACTCCTAGACAGAATGTACGATAAAAATTTTTCATATATGCAGAGATATTGTACTCTCTTCGAGTACTTTGTACGCAAGACAATATATATTATATATCAATATAATAGAGGTTAGGGAACCTTCAAGTTAAGGTCCTCTCGAAGAAATACAAAACTTCTTTTAGGGCTAAATTTGTCTATTAGCTGCTTCTCGCATGTTTTTGGGAGAGTGATGTGCCTTCAACCTGCCTGCATTCCGAAATATTGTCCACTTAAATTCTTATCGCTCTTGAACCGCCATATTTTGGCCCTCGTATTGAGCCAGTCTGGTAGATAGACACTAGCTGCCATTTCGAAATTTCATACTGGAATTTTCGTCTTAGGAGAGGTACTCCAGTAGGAATTCTTTTTGAAGATCTTCTGGGTGATGGCGGTATATCAGTCCGCAAATACCAGACATTGCAGCTGCAGACAATGATTCTTTTACAGGTGTTTGGTCAAGAGATCTGGGAACATGAGTTATTAGTGTGAGCTTTGTCGCGGTGCTGTTGAATACGTTACCTTTATAAGGTTAGCCCGTACAAAGCAAACTGCTCGAAAATCGACTGATGATGGGGCACCTAGGAAACAATTAGAAACAAATGCAGCACATACAAGTGCACGCGTGACAGGATATGGAGAATACACATATCTTTATAGACCCGACACGGTAGCTCTTCGCCGCTATCAGAAAGGCACCGACTCGCTGATCATTCCTACGTGTTGTTAAGGAAATAGCACAGGATTTCGAGACAAATTTAAGATTTCAGTGCTCAGAAGTAATGGCCTTGTACAAAGATAGCAATACTTACCTGGTTGGTATCCACACGAAACTAATAAACATCATGCCCAAGGACATATAGTTGGCAAGATGTATGAGATCCTTAAAATTCCTTGACTCAATTTATAAAATTCATTGTTCTTGAATTCCATTCACCTCTGGAGAGTCTACCATCGGATTTTTGGGGTTCAAATACTTCGTTTTATTCCTTGTCGACGGTTGTAGTATATAAAATGGCTTTTCCCTCGTACAAAATTTGTATCTTCATCCTTCTCTTGAAGTCCTTAAGGCCGATTTCGTTCTTCTATCTCTTATTGTGTATTTTTAATTATACCTTTATTCCTGATCATGCAGAAAGCACTTAGAAGTCCAGTAACAAGTGATGAAATCAGAACAACATGCTACGTAGAAAAAATAAACGACTGGATATGGATATTAAAATAGAAAAAGTGAAAAGAATCATGTAAGCTGAACAGCAAGCGACAGAGTAATAAGAATTGTAGGAGCCAAATCAGCAACAAGTAGAAGACATGAAAGCCACAACCGGAAAATGTGGAGTGATAGTTTAAAAGATAGAGTCCAGTAAAGTACCAGGAAGAACTGGAATAAAAAGATCAAGGGAGTAGAAAAAGAAAATTATTTAAATTGGAATTTTTTCAGTTTTATTTACTTCTATTACGATATCATTAATTTTAATTAGGACAAGCACCTTGACATTGTAATAAGTTATTTAGGGATTAACCGAACATTTCAGACCATATTTGAATCTGCTTATATTTTTTTCAGTCCATTGATATTAATTCTTAGCTCAAGAATCATCCTATTTTCTTAATACCTTAACGTTCAATCCAACAAACCCTATAATTTATAACTTGAAGTTGTTTTAAATTTCAATTGTCTATTTCCCCATGTTCCAAAAGTTAAATTTGGCCATATTCGGCACTGGAAAAATCATTACTATTACATCGGCGGCCACATTTTTCATTTCGAGTCGACTCTTGTAAACCAAAATTTAATTAACCGCAATAAAGGAAAATAATTTTGCATTTGTATGTAAATTTTTGCAGGGCAAACTAACGAATATTCTTTTTTTTTCAGGAAACTCCAGTATCTAATAATGGAACATTTCGAAAACAGTGTGACAACAATAAAACAATTGGGTCAGGAAATGGTGAAATATTTTTACGGTGAGTTGCCTTTAAATTGGTTAATTTCATAACCCAAGGACGTGATTTAAAATTGTACCTGGTAGAAAATGCGAATATGTGACATAAATGTGCCATTCATGTAGAGTTATTCATTTCACCAATATAAGGTGTGTCAAAAGTAAGGTAAAATATTTAAAAGGCGATTCTTCGGTTCATTTTGTGAAAAAAACTTGCCCCAATTTTTGACTGGACTCGCACGTCTCCAGAATGACCATATATCGTCAGGACCTGTATGCCTTTTATTCGCACTGTTTTGAAAAACAGGGATGATCATACAATGATAGGGTCATCCAGAGAGGTGATGATTTCATTTAAATAAAACTAAAAACTACTATTTATTTCTTGAATATAAATTGAATATGAGAAGAAATAACCTTTCAGTTAATATCAATATTGTAACGAAATTGACTTAAGCCGGTACTGGTTTCATTCCAGTACGACACCGATCACTTTTTGGACAAAAAAATTGTTCTCGAAATGGCTCGGCAGCTGTAGAATTGATGATTGATTGTAAGAGAGTTTTCGATGCAGGCTTTATAAAGGAGCGACCCATAATCGCGGCAGTTAGTTAGTGCCACGAAGAGCTTATGTAGAAATGTTATTGTGATGAGGTGTTCTGTATAATGTGATGTAAATAAAAGTTCTGGATAAGTGGAAGTGAATATTAGTTCTTTAAATTTAAATTGAACCCACGAAATTTATAACAATATTTTAACTATAAAATAGAAAACATAATTAGCAAATGTTTTTTGGTAATTTCGAAATTAGGTTTCAGGATCATAGGAACATATTAACGTAGTTGAGCGTAAAGTAACTAATTTTGTAGGTTTATCAATACTACTCAAAATTAGTGTTGTTATAAAAAAATATCTAGTCGCTGGGATAGAGAAAAAAAGAAGACCTAGAGTGTGGTTCGCATAGAAAAAAAACTTTTCTCGAAATAACTGGACAACTCTAAAATTAACACTCGATTGTTCTAGAGAACTCGATGCTGATTTTAAAAGGAGCATCCCATCATCGCAGGAGTTAGTTAGGCGGCGAAGAGCTTATGTCGTGTTATTATTTAGATATTCGAATCATCTGTTGTGCATATTTGATGTAAATAAAAGTTCTAGAAAGTGAGAGTGAATATTAGTTTTACAATTTTAATTGAACCTACGGAGTTTATAACAACACATTGTGTTTATACGTCTGTGAGACTCTACAGGTTTCGCAGTTATCCCTGTTATTATGGTCTGTTATATTTCGGGATTGGACAACCCTACTGTTGCAATCTGACAACTGACAGCTCTATCGTAAAGTTTGACATTTTTGAGGTTATACGTACTCAGAACATACGAGCGCTATGTGTTGTTTACAGTAACTTAAAGGTTTTATCTCGGCCAAAGAATAGAATTAAATAGTGAACATTTTCGTGCGATTATTTTTTACAACTTTCGACATGGATTAAGTCAGCAAGAGTGCATGGATGAACTTAATTTAATTTTTGGCGATGAAACTCCATCAAGGACCACTGTTTATCGATGGTATGGTGAATTCAATCGAAGTCGTAGTTCACTCCAAGACGAATTTCGTGAAGTTCGTCCAAAAACAGTTGTTGTTCCGTAAACCATTGATGCTGTGCACCGAACTAATATTGCAAGATCGTCATGTGACCTATCGTGAGATTGAGTCAACCTTACACACTAGTGGTAGCAGCATGCATTCAATAGATAAGCTCAAAAAATACGATCACGGAGCTTCAAAACACGTTTATGACATAGTGACAGGTGACGAATTGTGGATTTACGCGTATGAGCCCGAAAGTAAACAGCAGTCGATTGTATGGGTGTTTCTAGATGAGCCGAATCCAACAAAAGTTGTTCGCGCACTAAGCACTTCCAAGCAAATGATCGCCTGTTTTTTCGGAAAAAACTGGACATGTCGCAACCGTACCAATAGAACAACACAGAACAGTCAATTCTGAGTGGTACACAACCATGTTTGCCAGTTGTCTTCCAAGAAATGAGGAAAACCAACCGCCGAAGACGGATCACTCTTCACCACGACAGGGCGAGCTCTCACACATCGGCTCAAACAACTGCATTTTTGATCACTCAAAACATCGATTTGATGAGTCATCCGCAGTATAGTCCTGACTTGTCACCAAATGACTTCTTTTTATTCCCGTACGTAAAAAACAAACTGAGAGGTCAACGTTTTTCGACACCTGAAGAAGCGGTTGCTGCGTTCAGAATGCATGTTTTAGAGGTACCTCAATCAGAATGGAAAAAGTGCTTCGACAATTGATTAAACGGTTGCAAAAGTGTATAGATCTTCATGGGAAATATTTTAAAAAACAATAAAGCGATTTTCGATGATTAATATTTGTTTTAGTTCTCAAATCCCGAAATATAAAAGGCAGCCCGCGTTAGATTTCATGTAAAAGTCACAAAGTCTAATGTTATCTTTTTTTGAGTTCATTTTTTAAAAATGCGCATTGGTAATAATGTTAAATTTTATACCAATTATTTTTTATAAACTAGAAAGACAGTATATTTCAAAAAGTCCAAACGTTTGCAGGTCTATATCAGACCCCATATCCAATGGTATTAACACCAATGAAGAAGAAATAAAAATAATGAAAAGATTCGTAATGACAAATTTCGTAAATCACAATTTGTCTCTAATGTTTGACAATCAACCTGATGTAACTAAGGGAATTTACTGCAAATTTGATATATACGGGGTAGCACTAAAAAATTCTAAAGATCATGCGAAGTAAAAAAGCTTCTTTCAAATTGGAAGGATTTGAAAGAGTTATTTTTAGAATTTTATGTTGCGTTCCTAGGTACGGCTTTGTTATAAGATAGTGCATTCACCAATAATGAGATCAAAGAAATTCTGATAATCCAGTGATCTCATTAAAGTCATAAGAGAAAACCTAGGAAAAACCTTATGAACTCTCCCGATTTAGGGTTGTTCAAAAGGGCATTACTATTTTTAATTTAATCCGTGAATATTGGTAAGCAGGAACGACTGAATTCTATACAAGTACTAGCTATACAATCGCTTTCATTTAATAAAAGTAAAGCAGACTCTTTTAGCTTTCTTTTTGTGATGTGTTCTTGTTTGTGTAATATGGTTGAATTCTGAAATTTTATGTTCTGAGCAAGGTTCCAGGCATGTTCACAATTTTTCGTCTTTTCTTTATATACTTTTTGTGTTCATTTATTCGAACATTTATAGCTCTACAGGTTTCTCCAATATAAAATTTGTTATATACGCAAAGCATCTTATAAATGCAATTTTCTAAGTTTTGGTTTACGTTATTTGATATAGTTTTTTGATAAAATTGATTTCAGTGTATTTCTTATTAGAAAGTTGTTTTATGATTTCCACTCTTTTCAGTCTTTCTGAAGGACCTTGTATCTATGGTATGGTTGTTGTAGTAATGTGGTTATCAAGGGTATTAGAATTGTTTAGAGCAGCTTGGTGTTGAATATTTGTGATTGTTTTGGTTTCAATTTTATCTAAGTCTTTATTGATGAACGATAATTAGCAGATAATACATTTTTTAAATATTTTTCCTTTATTTTATTTATCCATATCAGAACAGTCGGTTTTTGCTCTATCATATTAAGATTTAGTGATTCCTTTTTACGGTATTTGGGTGATTAGAGTTAAAATTGAGATATCTGTTAGGGTGAGTCAGCTTTCTGTAGACTTTTGTATTTGTTATTAAGATGTCTAAGAAAGGTAATCTGATATTTTGCCAAATTTCAAATGTGAATTGTATAGTTGGTTCTTTGTTATTAATGCCGATTAATAATTCATGTAAGTCTTGAAAAGAGTGTTCCCAGGTAATGAACATATCGTCAAACATTGATTTCAAATGGTGATTTACGAAGATTTTAATGTCTTGTCCATTTGGGTTAATACCATTGAAAATGGGGTCTGATTTCGACCTTGAAACGTTTGGAGTTTATGAAATATGCAGACTTTCAAGTTTATGTGGTGTTATTCCCAAAGAACTCAGAAAAAATAAAAACCAGAGATGCCACAAATATATGCAAAATTGTTATGTTGGTCTTGTTCTACTATTCATTTTGTTACCAAAATACCCCCTTTTCTGCAATTGTCCTGAGCAGTCTTTCCAATTTTAATTAATTTAAATTGTTTTAATTGTTTCAGTGTGAATTGTTGTTTCCTTCTTTGCTCTTTTGAACATTAAATGTAGATTGTTGTTATTGATATATATCTAAGAACATAGCTTCCTAAGAAAGTATAGAGAAAGAAACAAATGCAGTGGTAATGTCAACGACATTTTAAATATAGCTATTACACCTTTTTTCTAACACTGAATTCTCAGAAAGTCATTCCTTATACCACAATTTTGTGAGGTCGTCTGTATACTTACGCACTAGCCTCGTACATCTCAAACGAACTGAAGTTATCGAGCTTCTGTGTAGCCTGATTTTTTGACAGTATACACACTCCCCTCGCCTGAGTCTATTCAGCGAGGGATTGTAAACCACTCTTGCAGAATATTCTAACAAGACAGGAAGTAGAGAACATGACATGGAAATCTTATAACAGAGTCTCTTTAGACCCGTTCCTTTGTGTCTCTTTAATCTTTCCGGTGTCGCAACTGACACACAATGCAAATTATAGGTTTAAAGTGACTTAGGTCGTATATCTTTCCTATAGACTGACAGAAATTAGAGTCCCTGAGGTTTAAAGACAGTTTCTGATTGTTTCCTAGCCAAAATTCATGTATCGAGGTTTCGAAGTATCTCCTTTCACCAGTAGTTGATTAAGAAACAGTTTAACATGTGACGTTTGATTTTCCAGGGCAAATATATTTTTCTCAAGTATTAAGGTTTGATAGTGAAATCAAGGGGATCAACAAAAATTGTTTGTCGAATGTTAACATGGGTTTGTTAAAAAAATATTTTGCCACTTTTTATTCTAAACAGACAAAAAGGAGAAGGTTATCAATTCACCGACAATTTTTTTTATGTATGACCAGCGCTTATTCATAAAGGGATTGGTCAATTTTGATGATATAAATTGCATTATATTAAGGAAAGTTACAGAAAGGTCCCATATAATTGTCTATAAGGTAAGATTTACGGTTTTCCAGAAAATCTGAAACAACAGTCAATTAGGGACTACATTTCAATGAATTTCAATGAATTTTCACTGTTTTCTCTAAAACTGCTCAAGCAATTGGAATATTTAACTTGTATTCTACAAAAATATATTCCAGCTTGATTTCATAATATTTTTCAATAACATAAAAACATTTTCCTGAAAATCATAAATTTCAAAATTTCATCTCAAATATCTAGTTTAAATGTCAAGTATATTTGAAGTCAGTTTCTTTTAGAAACGAAGTTAAGTTAATGGGCTTACAGTCTCTTGAAATGTCTGAAAATTTTCCAGTAGTTCATATAATCCAAAATTAGTTATTCCGACTATCTCTTCTGTATGGTATACGGTTGTAGGTGTGTGGGTGCGTTCATGTGATATTAAGTGGAGCATAAGCAGTTGCGTAGAAGGATAGTTGAAATATAAGTTGGAATTGAACTAGTTATACAGGATGGTTAAAAAATATTCTATTGGGTGGCACATAAGTAGTTGCATATACAAGGGGTTGGGGCAAAACTATAATTATATAGAGTGGATATTTGCGTTATAGTACGGAGTATAATTATAGTTATACAGATGGCTTCAAAAAATGTTAGATGCATACAGGATGATTAAAATATAAGGTGGAGTAGAATTACAGTTATATAGGGAAGTTAAAAAAGTTATGTAGTATGAAACATAAATAGTTGATTATACAAGGTGTTCCAAGTAAGGGTAGATTAAAATTATTGCTATTCAGGGTGTATAAGAAAATTGTTATTTAAGCATAAGCAGTTAGAATATTTAAATTATAGTAGGGGGTATAATATAACTATAGACATGGAATCAAAAAAATTTAGAAGCAGTTGCATATACCGAGTGGACGAAATAAATGGTAGATTAAAATTATAGTCATAAAATTTGGTTCAAAAATGTGAATTCTGTTATATAGGTAGACCGTCAGCAGTTGCATAAATGGAATACTGGACATATCGGGCGAGGAAAAATCATAGCTATACAATAGTAATTCAAACAATAGAAAAATATAAAGATTCAATGAAGATATTAGGACCGTTGATAATATTGTGTTGAGTTAAATTATAGTTTTATAGACTGGTTCACTAAATGATGCAATATTGAGTGAATTAGAGTTACACTTATAGAAAGTTGTCCAAATAATAAAAAACATAAATAGTTAATAAATCTTTGGATAATATAGAGGAAAAATTACAAATTAGAGAAAAAGAGATAAGAATAGGCTAAAACAATCAATAGAATTGTACCTAAAATCAGATAAAAAAGAACATATATAAGAAAATAGTTATTGATTGCTCTCGGTTTTTAAACGGTTTTTGTTTTACGATAGTTGAAGTTGGTTCTTCTTAAATATAAATTATCGTGTCTCCAATGTTGATTCATCACTTCCGATATTATAAATTGTAAAATTTTCTAGTCTCATTATTCATTATTCTTTCGGTTCTTTGCATATGATTCATGTTGTTATAATTAATTTATATTTTAAGCCTTATATTAGTTGTTCAATTATAAAGTAAATAAAATAACATCTTTTTTATAAGTTAAATTTATGAAGTGTGATATAACAAATTGGCGTCGTCTGTAGAATCCTTGAACACCGCTGGTGTACCAGAATTCTAACTGATGGCTTGTATCTCTCAATGGAACAAAGAGTGTGCAAAAAAATTTCAACAGCGAAAGTAGAACATTGCACTTTCAATGTTCCTATTGATGTATGTAATAGTGAATCGTCATTGTTTTAAATTCAATAAAAATTTCGTGATTTATTTGATTACTTGTTTTTTGAATTTGCTTGAATTGAATATAAATAATTCCATTCAATCAATTGATTTTTATATTGTTCATATTTTACGGTTCTGTTGTCCAAATTGTTTGTTTGTATTTAGCTTCAAGATTGTTAACTCGGGTGGCCTTTAAAATTCAAAAATATATTTAAGTTGATTACTACCTGTACTAGGGACAATTTAATTACTGCGGGATGTAAGTAAAGTACAAGAGAGTAGAATCGGCCTAAAATAGGATCGGATGAAAGGACAAATAATATTGAAAACATATTATTTGTTTTTCTGTCCGGTTACTTTAAACTAAACCCATTTTTACATTAAATGGTAAACATTGGTTTGAGTTGAGGTGTATGACCCTTAAGAGACTTCAAAAGTTAGAAAAATATTTCTTTATGTAAAAAGTTCCTCAGATCTTTCAGGAAATTCAGTGAATAATCCTGCAACACATTTTAATAACAGTCGTAATTTCTGTCGAGATTTCATTTGGTTTTAGCAATATTTAGTTCATCACAACCACTCAATTTGTCTAATAAAACACGAGCATGCCCTCTGGTGGCCGCGCTGCTGTATTCTATTTCACGTCGTCATCTTCGTGCTTCAATTCAGTCAACAACGTGTGACTCGCATCCAGGCACTCATTTGGAATTCTGTTATTCCGGATGCGTTACCGCAGTCATAATTTAACCACTTTGACCTATTTTGTCGTATTCCATAAATGAATTCCCGTATATGTCCGGAAGCATATCTCCTATCTGTATGTGCTGCTGTCCGCTGTGTTCTTATTTATATGGCAATAATGGACAAAGGTAAAACCTCGACGTGTTACGGTGCTTTGACTCAAACTGAATGCATCTATGAATGGGACTTGTGATGTTTGCGGATTTTCTCGGGTAATGGTACAAATGCAAAGAGTTTGCGTTTGATCCAATGTTGATAACCCTCGTATGGGCAGATTTGGATATTTGTTTGTAGAGCTTAATTGTACTTTACACTCATATAAGTATGCAGCATGAAAGTTAAGTTTAGCGATAACGGTGAGAAATTACTTGTAAATGTAGTATGTACAATTTTTTTGGCACCACTTGTAATGATGTAAAAAATCGTTGATGTCAATTGTAAACTTTTTAACCGGCTTCAAAAAAGGAGGAGGTTATCAATTCCTCTACAACCGTTTTTTTATGTATGAGGAGCGATAAATCAAAAACGGCTATGGTTATTTTGATGACTTAAACTACATTATATTAAGGAACAGTACAAAAAGGTCCCACATGATTATCTATAAAATGAGATTTACGGTTTTCTAGAAAATCAGAAAAAAACTAAATAAGAGACTAGATTTCAGGGATTTTTAATGAATCTTCACTGTTTTCTCTAAAACTGCTCACGCAATTTGAATATTATAAATTGTATTATAAAAAGATATGTTTCGGCTTGATTCTGTATATTTTTATATAACGTAAAAAATACCATTTTTCGGAAAATCAGAAAAATAAATGCACAAAAGCTGTAAACATCATGGTAATTGCCAAATTTTCAGCATAATATCTAGTTTAAATGTCAAGATATGCCATGAAAGTATGTCGTACATGGTATTTGTATTGATTTTTATTTTGATGCTTTTGAAGTCAGTTTTTTAGAGACGAAGTTAAGTTACAGTCGCGTGAAATTGCAGAAAACATTCCATTAGCTTATTAAAGCGAAAATTTGTTATTCCGGGGATCTCTTCTGTGTGGAATACGGTTAAAGGTGTGTGCGTGCGTGCGTGCATGTAATATTAGGTGATACATAAGCAGTATACCTAGGATGGTTGAAATATACAGGGCGGTTTAAAAATGTTATATAGTTTAGAACATAAGTAGTTGCTTAACAAGGTGTTTGAAGTAAGGGTGGGGTAAAATTATTGTTATTGAGGGTGTATCAGAAAATTGTTATATAAGCATAAGCAGTTAGGATATTTGAATTATAGGACGTTGGACGGGGTATAATTATAGACATGTGTTAAAAAAAATTTAGAACAGTTGCATATACGGGGAGATTGAAATAAATTCTAGAGTAAATTTACAGTCATAAAATATGGTTCAAAAAGGAGAATTTTGTTATATAGGGCAGACCATGAGCAGTTGCATAAATGGAATACCAGACATATGGGGCGAAGTAAAATCATTGGTATACAGGAATATATATACTTAAACAATAGAAAAATAGAAAGAAAAATAGAAAGTGTGGAAAGGATTTGTACTTATACGGGTGGTTTTAAAGATATCATGACCGTTGTAATATTGTGTTGAGTTGATTTATAGTTGTACAGGATGATTCAGGAAATGATTGAGCAATAAATTATATAGTAGTGACCAGAACACAGAAGCATATTGAGTCTGGATGCCATATAGAGTGAATTAGTTACATTTATAGAAAGTGGTCCAAATAATAAAACAAATACAAAGTTAAAATATATTTGGAAAATATAGAAAAAGAATACAAATTAGAGAGGGAGAAAAAGAGAGAGAGAGATAAGAATGTATCTTAATTAAATGAGATAAAAAAGAAGATATGTCTAAAAATAGTGATTGATTGCACACTAGGTTCTAAAATGTCTTTATTTTAAGTCAGCTGAAGCCTGTTCTTTTTTAAATAATTTTTTTTTCTAATAATCATATAGAAATAAACCGTTCTGTTCATATATAGTTTGTGCGACAGTATTATATGCCTGCTCACCAAATAGTGTATAATGCAAAATATAGATTAAATTTTCCCTCTGCCTTAATTTTTGCCTCGACATAACTTCCTTCGTTTTCCACATATTTTCATCCGAAAAAATTTTCTTATGCATATCTAATTTCCTTGTGTAGTTTCTTAGATAAAAACTCCACAAAAGTGATTTCAATAACAAAGTAAAAATTTAGATTCAGTTATAAATTTACCCTTGACATTTCTAATCATGGGACAAGTTATGTTTTGCAATTTTCTGTCTATTTGTTCGTTCAATATGCTCCTTATTTTGAGATGGAGTTGGAGGCATATATCATGTTTTACTTACTGCTTGGACTACATATTCAAGCGGGCTTAAGTCTGAAGATATAGGAGATCCAAAAAGTTCTCAATTGCGAAAAGCGTTTAAGTAATGACTACGTCGGTAGCCGTATGGGTGGTTGACCTATAAAAATAAACAAATAGATATTTAAAAAATACCACTTAGAACTTGTCAAGACAAATGTTTCTGTTAATCTCTATTTTTATTCAGCACCACGCGAATGTTTTAAATAAATAAGTAATGACAAAGAAATTTGGACTAACATCACTCCACCAATGACAATTCAGTGAAGTATCAGTTCGACATATTTTTATTTAAATTTATTGAAAAAATGTTTAATCTCAGAATTGCTTTATTCTAAAGTAAATATAAGAAACGTTTCTATAACCAGAACCAGAACTTTTATGGGTATAAAAAATTTATAAGGACTCTGCACTCATGACTATAAACTAGGCTAGGTTCTCGGTAAGATCCACCTCTAAATTTATTGTCATTTCGGATGCTATTTTGGACCATTTACAAGAGACAAAATGAAAAAAAAAAACACAATAATGAAATATAGACAGGAGAATGATATCTATCGATAATGGGAAAACGGTATTTACGAATTCAATGAATATCAGTTTTCATTTGGGGACACTCCAGCTAAAACATTTTTGAGCATGTGCCATTTCCGGTTATACCGAAAGTTAATACCAACTAGCTTATTTCAAATAAAACACTCTGTAAATTATTGCAATTCTGAATTCTAGAGTATTTCTAGGACTAATTCATGTATAATACCCTTTACTTAATTTCAGCCCTTTTCGAGATATTCCAAAATGTTTATTAAAATTGACATTAAAGGCCTACAGATAATTGCCAATTATGCAGTAGCGCAGAGGAATCAAGAGATTTTTTTTGGGAAGTTGATAGACTGAACATCGAGCGTCCAAAATATGTAATGTTAGTTAAAAATTGTATACAGAGTGTTCAAAAAAATCCCGAAAATTGAATTGCTTGCGAAATCATGAAAAACTCAATTCTTTCAAATGGAAACCACAATTTTTTATATCGTTATTCGATTTAGCATCGAAAATAAGAGGTACTTTGTTAAGTTACCTATACAAAAATCTGATAGATACATAGATGGAAAAATTAAAATGAAATGTCTGTGTGAGTTGATTCAGTATAATAATATTGAATTAAATGATTCTTCTTAGTGTATTAAATCTGAAAAAAATGCCAGCTCGTCTAAATTATACAAACGAAGATTAATTAAATATATTTATTATTTATGGAGAATGAATCAAAGTGATATCTAGAACATGTAATATGTTTGCAGTTCTATATCCGCAAAAATCGAAACCAACACCAATGACTGTTGAATTTTGGAGACTTTCAAGAACTTTGGATGCTTTAAAGCTAAAAGACAAAGAAGTAAAACAATTGTTGATAACGAAGCAATGGAAATTATAATTTTGGGATTTTGGATTAGGGTATTACCAATATGTAATTAAACTTTAAATTTTGGAATAGTGAATAGAGAGAGGGTCATCCGGTAAGGTAATATGGCCTTTTAAAAACATCTTCCATAGGATTGACTAAAATTTTGCAAAAACTAGAGTATTTATACTCTCTTCGAGGTGTCATTCCTTCGTACGCAAGACAATATATATAATATATAAATATAATATATATTGTGTTTCTGGTCGGGAACCTTCATCAGTTGCGCTTCCCACAATGAATTATTTTAAAAACATGAATTGAGTGTGAGAAGATCTATCGCATCAGTTAATGAGAATGTTTTAGCAATAAAATAGAAAAATATTTAAGCGATTATTTAGTTTTTGGAATTTGGGGTAAGGGTTTCCTTATCTAAGGAATCAATTAACGAAGTTGAGTATATAGTAAGTAGCTCATTTGTAGGTTTTTCATTTCTCTTCAACATTCTAGAAATCACAGTTTGATAAGTGTTTTTTTCGAAAAAGGTAAAAAACGAAATTGTTACCGATTTTATAAAACAAAAACGCTTGTATAAATAATGCGGAATTTTATGTCAATTATCATTAGAACACGTTGATGTCATTTTTTTGTACTATTAATTTTGTAACGTATTTTTGTAAATGTCCTGAGCTAATAGGAAAATTCCAAATAAGTATGTTTACGATGTTTAAGAAAAAAGTTAATCAGAAAACAACGATTAAATCGTAGTTCCTGATTATAACTGCTGGAAAATTTAAATTGTCAAGTTATAAAAGTTTTGATAGTTTCACCGTTACTTTATGTAATAATATTATTGTATATGCAGTATTGATATTTTTCTATTATAATATAAATTCGATGAATTCATGAAACGGCTAATAAATAGGTACTAAAATATTTTGGAAACCGTATACAGCTAAACGTTTTATCCATTCACATAATCCCTCCAGCTTATCTGCACAGATATTCAGAAAGCCGTAACCATTATACCAAAAACCCATCACGTTATCCTTAGTAACTCCCCAACAAATAATCCCCTTCGCCATTGTTATACCTTGTGCGGAACAGGGAAACATAATACGCCAAAAATAATAATGACTCTGTATATACATCGAAGAAATCTAGTAATTAATGTCGGAGGTGGATAGTCATGGAACGAAGTTATTAAGTAATCTAACCTCTCCGGCAACAAACTTGTGTTTTGTTGCCTAAACCTCGCCATATAGTGTTTCTAATGAAGATGATTTAATAACTCGGGCGGTATGGTAAAACGATAAAGGTTACGGATAATGAGAATCTCACAGCTGCACGATATGCTGGGAGACAACACGATGATGGGAACTTCAAGCTTTCGGGAATGAAGAGACTCGGTCGCAAAAACTAATAAAAGTGTTAATTAAGTTACAGAAGTTTCAGGTGTCTTCATAAAAATTGAAAGCTTTGGGTATTGAGGGATCAGCTCAATTTCGTAATTCCGAGTAAGATTTGACAAGTTCACATCGATTGTAATTATTTTGAGTTCAGGAAATGTGACCATGGGGATATTTTACTAATAGAGTGTTTCTCGCGTGTTTTTTACCGACTTCCAAAAAGGGAGAGGTTATCAATTCGTCTAAAACTTTTTTTTATGTATGACGAGCGATTATTCAAAAACGGATTCGGCAATTTTGATGATTTAAACTACATTATGTTTAGGAATATTACAAAAAGGTCCCATATAATTGTTCTTGTCTATAACATGAGATTTGCGGATTTCTAGAAAATCAGGAAAAATATTGTCGTATATTTCGTGGGTTCAATTTAAAAATTATAACAACTAATATTTACTTTCACTTTTCTAGAACTTTATTTACATTTAAAACAGCTGATTCACAATACATTTTCATATAAGCTAGTCGTCGCGGTATAACTGCTTGGCGATCGTGGTGTGCTTCTCACCAGCGTAGAATTCTCCAGTAGAAATCAACATCGCTCCTTCCGCTGCCGAGTCTTTTCGAGAATCGTATTTTTTTGTCGTAAAGCGTTTGTTGTCGTGCTGAATGACACAGGGTCGGCTTTGGGTAAATTCTGTAACAATATATATATTTCAGCGATTTTCAATGAACCTTCACTGTTTTCTCTAAAAGTGCTCACGTGAATATTATAAATTGTATTATACAAAGATATGTTCCAGCTTGAATCCATACATTTTTCAATAACGTAAAACATACCACTTTTCTGAAAATCGGAAAAATATATTCACAAAAACTGTAAACATCATGTTAAATGTCAAATTTTCATAATAAATATCTAGTTTAAATTAAGTAATTTCGAAAAGATTGTTGAGGAGGTCTTGAATTATTTTGTGTATTCATGGGTTTTCTCTCCTCCAAATTTTTTCCTGTAAGGCAATTTTACGAAATTGCCTTACTACACTTTGTTCTACATATACAATTTTTTAAATACTTATCTGTTACAGGAAAAAATTTGGAGGAGAGAAAACCCATGAATAGACAAAATAAATCTAGTTTAAATGTCAAGATATGCCATGAAAGTATGTCGTACAGGGTGTTTGTAATAATTTTCATTTTGATGCTTTTGAAGTTAGTTTATTTTAGAGACGAAGTTAAGTTACAATCGCGCGAAATTGCAGAAAATATTCCATTAGCTTATTAAAACCAAAATTTGTTATTCCGGTGATCTTTTCTGTGTGGAATACGGTGTGTACGTGCGTGCATGTAATATTAGGTGGTACATAAGCAGTTGTATACATAGGATGGTTGGAATTGAATTAGTTATACAAGGTGGTTCTAAAAATATTGTATTTTGTAGCACATAAGTAGTTGCGTATACAAGGCGGAAATAAGAGTGGAGCAAAACTATAGTTTGACGGAGAATAATTACAGTTATACAAAAGGCTCTAAAAACTGTCAGAAGCAGTTTAATATACAGGATGGTTAAAATATAAAGTGGAGTATAATCGCAGTTATACAAGGTGGGTTTAAAAAAGTTATATAGTTTGGAACATTAGTTGCTTAGACAAGGTCTTTGAAGTAAGGGTGTGTTAAAATTATTGTTATTCAGTGTGTATCAAAAATTTGTTATATAAGATAAGCTGTTAGGATATTTGATTATAGGACGGGGTATAATTATAGACATGGGTGAAATAAAATTTAGAACCAGTAGCATATACCGGGTGGTTGAAATAAATGGTAGAGTAAAATTATAGTCATAAAATGTGGTGAATTTCGTTATATAGGGTAGACCATGAGCAGTTGTATAAATGGAATACTGGACATATGGGGCGAAGTAAAATCAGTATACAGAACTAATTTAAACAATAGAAAAGCAGAAAGAGTCAATAGTGCGGAGAGGTTTCATACTTATATAGGGTGGTTTTAAAGATGTCAGGACCGTTGTAATATTGTGCTGAATTGAATTATAGTTGTACAGGGGTGACCAGTACACAGAAGCATATACAGTGTGGATGCAATATAGAGTGAATTTGTTATATTTATTGAAAGTGGTCTAAATAATAAAACAAATAAAAATGTTAAAATATATTTGGAAAATACAGACAAAAAATAAAAATTAGGGAGGGCGAAAGAGAGAGAGAGAGAAAGAGGTAGAGAGAAAGAAGAGATAGGTATACGGTAAAATTTTCAATTGAAATGTATCTTAAATCAGATATAAAACAAGATATGTCTGTAAATAGTGATTGATTGCACACAGTTTCTAAACGCTTTAGTTTAAGTCATCTGAAATCGGTTCTTTTCTAAATATAGATTATTCTTGATCCTTTTTTGGTGTATTTTTTATAGCGGCGAATTTTGGTTTATTTAATTTTGTCGTCGAAAATAAAGCCTAAATTTTCATACAATGTGAATTGATTTTTTAACTGAAATATTTCGGGAACGAGAAGGCCTCAACATATAACTCAGAAGCGGTTCAAAGCGAATCTATAAACAGAAAGAATATAGGAAATTATGCTTTGCCTATACTGAGAATGAGATTTTTTATTTATATTTACATAAAACGGGATATTTTTCTATATAATACGAAATTTTATACAATATGTAAAACCTTTACAATTTCCAAAAGAGACAGTGGTATGGAAGTTGAATTTCTAAAATCAATTCCCAAAGGGATGACATGGGTTGTAAAGCGATATCAAAATTCGTTCGGAAATATTCAAGTTGATTCCATCTTTTGTCTGATATATATATTATGTAGAATAAATATAGTTGAAGGTTTTTTTTGTAAATTCGACTAACGAGGTAAGGGCGAAATAGTTATCAGAAATAGTTCTTATGTAGGTATAAGTATTGTTCCATAGGTAGATTTCATTTTGGTTCATTTCTAATAATTTCAACTAATATACGACTATCATAGAAAAAAGAAAAATATTTTATTTTTCTGAAAATTTTGAAATATCAAAAATGTCTGAAAAATTTCAAAAAAGTCAAAAAATCAAAATGTGAAAAAAGTCAAGAATGTCAAAAAAGCGAAAAATGTTAAAAATGTCGAATATGTCTAAAATGTGTAAATATCGAATATGTCAAAATGCCAAAAATGTCAAAAAGTCAAAAAAAAAAAATGTATGATTTTCAAAAACGTCTAAAAAATCAAAAAGTCAAAATCCCCAAAAACTTCTACAAGAATTGCCATGTTTTAAAAAATTTCGAAACTGTAGAAACCGTTGAAATTTTAAAATCATCGAAAACGAAGGAAACACCATAAATGTCATAAACTTCTAATAAAATGGAAAAAACATAAAAAATGAGAAAAACTTGACACCGTCACCGACTTAAAAAGCAAACATAAGAAACGTTAAACGTTTTAAACATAGATAAAAAATATAAAAAGTGTCGGTGATTTCTCAAAATGATTTATATACCTACGGGAAATAATCCCTGTACTATGAGGTGTGAGTTAGTGTAATACTATTATTGAATTACTTTGCGATTTTTACATCTAACAATTTTTGTTAATCTATCCAAGCTGTACGGCTTTCATTGGCTTTATGTGCTCTATGAAAGGGAGTATCCATGTCCCATTAATATTATTATTGGGGTTTACATACAGTCAAGCGTAAACCTGTAAAATTGAGCAACAATGTGCGGTAGAAAAGGTGAGCTTGTCGAATAACAAATTCAATTTAATTTTAAATAAGTTATGAATACCCTTAAGTGACGGCCCAATACTATTAAACTTTCACATGATTTATCTTCACAAAATCACGGATTTTTTTGTAGAACCTTAGAAGACATAGAATAAAATAAATTAAGTTAATGTGTCTCACACGATTTAGCCAGAAAAAACAGTGTAAGTTCAGTACAAAATATATTTAGATGACTATTACAAAACATCGACTTCCTAGTCATATTACTCATAAATTACCATAACTTACAACCTGCAAACGAACTGCATAGAAGACCTCATAGTTGAGCCGAGTTTCCTCGATTGTCTATTATCTCACAGAGCCGACAATGACGGAATGGTTTTCTTAACCGCTCAGAAGTGCTCGTCAACAATTTGACATCAAAAATACATAAACATATATAGATTGTTGAACACTTATCCAGCCTCAAACCAGTTCTATCATTCTTAATGAGTTCTAACACTGTATTACCCTATTTCCTCTTTGACTGGACCCTATTATTTTCCACAAACAACGTTAAATAGACCAGAAACTTTAAACGAACAGTAAACAAAGTTTTAGGTATATTCATTAACTAGTCTTAATAATCTTTAACGGTCCCAACTTCTGTAATGAGTTCTCAACTTATCTTTATTGCCTTTATTGTTAGCAACATAGCGTAAGGCCTGCAAAGATTGAGTTCGTCGTATATTTAATTGGAACTAGGTTCTGAATTTCATTAGGTGTTATTAGGAAATCTATTTGTCATATGGAGCGAACAGTTTGACCTTACGAACTTTCATATTAATATGTTGAATAAATTTGAGAGAATAAATTTATTATATAGAAAAATACAGTGAGCGTGGTGAAAAAAACATCACTATTCTCACAGGGTGACAACATACGTCTTCCGAAGGAAATCAGTGTGATCTCATCGAAACGTCAAATAGCTGTTTTTTTAAGATAGACAAAGTCATCGGGCTGTATTTTAGTTCAATTATAGTTGTAATGCGGTTGAATTGATAAATACAAAATGGCGGGTCCAAAATTCCATTTATAGGGGTTGTCCCGGCTGCTCCACGAATCGAAAATCCGATTTCTAAAATAGAAGATGACAGATTTCAGCCAGTTTTCTTTAAAAATCAAACGATTTGCACCAACTTGGTTTACGGCTTTTTGCGTTTTTTGTTTAGAATATAGGCTTAATTTTTCAAATATCGCTCACCGTTTAGATTTGCAATCTTAAATTTTGCAAATTGGATTACGGATTTGTGGCTATCAACCCTGAGCAACGGCGTAAACTTGATATGCATCAATCTCAAAGGTACTGAGATTTGGATGCCTCTCATCAAATGGTCAAGTTTAAAGGACGGCTATATTGGATCCGCCATATTGGATTTTCTCTATCCGCAACTATACCAGACTTAAAAGGCCGAGTTACAGAGGTCACTTCTATATGATACTTAAAAATTGTGGAAGGAAGGCCCTAGCATTACGTTGAACAAGATTTTAAAGCAGTTAGGCGATTTTTGGAGTGGTAATTAGGATACATACAGCAGTTACTGCATTCTGAGATAAGGAGCTATAGATACTCTGATTGCAGAAATCAAATTCTCCTGCATACCATGGCAGTTACTTGGATATGTAAAATTATCTATCGTTTAGCCTTATTAATGGAGACTTATTACTATCACAGAACAGCGTCAGGTTGTTTATTAGTAACAATTTTTATTTAAGGCCTCTTTGCCATCATTAAGCTAACCATTAAGAATGTGCACATAAATAATGCCCTATTAATTCCATATGAAAAACAAATTGATTTTTTTTAGATTTGTAATCTTGTATATTGCAAGTTGAATTTCGGATTTGTGGCTATCAATCCTGAAAACTGGCATATAAGAAACTACAAATGAAAATGGATTGATTTTCAAATATTTGGCCTTCATATGGTCCGCCATATTTGACCCGTCATGTGGGAACAAATTTTTTGTATGTATTATAGAAAAGGTTTCTCTTTGCTATTTCTGTAACACGTGTTTGTATGCAAACGGTTCTACGTCTTCTGAAAATACGTTCTCTTTTTTTATCAGAATGCTAAGCATATTTTTACACAATTGTACATATCAATCGATTAAAGTTTAAATCTTTATGTATGGAACTTCGATTAACTCTCAAACTTTTCCGAGCACGTTTTGTTATTAGAAAGCATGGAAATGACAGGCTCAAACTTCTTGAGGGAGTTCAATTCTGAACAACGCGAAACTTCAACTAACGTTCGCAACCCACGGTTTATTACAGTTATATATTTTTGGTGTTTCCCATTATTTATTTGTACCATTATTGAAAATGTAATTTATTCAAAGTGAAGTTGCCATTAATTGCAAACGTTTATTTTAAATTAATTTAGCATGTTTGTTTAATTAGGATAAATCATATAATTAAAACAACATTAAATTACGACCGCATTATTATTTAAATTAAAACACTTTCAAATTATTTAATTCAAATAGTGAAAATAAATGAATGGTGTATAATTATATTTACTCAGATTGGAACGTAAATTTTCCAAGTTAAGCTAACCAGATTGTTTGTAAATTAATCTTTTGAGTTATTGTTTTTAGTGTGTATGAAAGAAATTTCAATAGTTAAAATTTATGTAATGGAAATAATTTAACATAATGTTATATCATTGAATATTTTAGTATAAATTTTACAATGCAAGGATCACAAATTTTGTATCCTCTATCGCCAAAATCGGAAAAATGTTGTGCGTTGGGTCTTTTGTAAAAATTTAGATTGGGAAAAACACAACTTAGTTATAGCCTTCTGGCTAATTTTCGCCACAATGTAATGTAACTTCATTAAATCCTTTATTTATTTATAAACAAAAATAGAAATATACCAAAACTGAGATAATGGGCCAGCAAAAAAGTAATTTGATAAGAAAATCATGCGTGTAAAAAATAAACTGGTGCACTTGATGTTTACAAACCTGCAAAAAGATTGTGACGTACTAAATCTGTATTAATAGGCGCCAAGACTGGATAGAATAAACGGAAATGTTCTGACGTCCCTCTTTGTACACAATGTGGCTTTTGTTGATACATATAAAAGGATTTTGAGGAACCTGATCTTTCCAGCGATTTGTATATTGGGATACAAGATCATAGCATATGAAGACGACTTATTGCCCATTGTTAGGGCAGTGCCTAATACCGAAATACATAATCACAATTTCGAGTTTATGTTTGTTTCAAATATTGCGTGGGTTAGATGCCCAAACATAGTTTCCTTAGCTATCATGTCAGCCAATTTTGCATAGGCATGAGATCTTTAAGTTTTACCTTAAAATCCAATAAAGTCAGAGATGAGCTCTGCATATACTGTGGCCAGATAGATAACTCCTATTACGAACTTTATATTTGCTTAAGGTGGCGCACCCTTAGGGCTGGAGTTTGGAGAAGGTATGGAAGGAGAAACAAAAGTGAAGGTGAAAGGACTTGGGTGCCTGCTTGTCATTTTATTAAAGATGTATTAAGTGTTAACGACAGGAAAAGGATAGTGCTCAGCGAAGTGTGACTATATTTAGAAATGTCGAAATTGGTGGAGTGAGAAGGAGTCTCACAGCAGGTTGTCAATATAGGCATCGAGAATGCAAGTGTAGATGGCTGCAAAATAAAGAGGAAATTAGATTGCAGATGAAGTCATTGAAAGACCCAATACCTTGAAACGGAGAAGAACAATCAACATACAACTGGGAGAAAAGGAAGCCATAAAATTTTATGTTATATATATATGGGGGTACATTTTGATAATGACGTCTAACATAATGCAGACATAAAAATGAAAAGACAAAACAATAACTGTAATCATTATGTAACTAAACAGAATACTGTGGACCACCGAAATTGGAAAGTAAGGAAAAACGAGAATCTACAGCACAGTGATCAAAAGCACTTTTGTTGGACCTGGGGAATGAAAGAACAAATATTAAATAAAACAGAAACGGCTGAACCAGGCGCACTCAGAAGAACAAATTAAACGTCAAAATTACTTGAACGATATTTAGCTTATTGTTTAGAGCATTTGTGATAAATCATCAGGTCTTTATTGTCCATTAGCTGTTTTGCCATGCCTAAACGTGTTAATTTAATGAATGTCAAATAAATAGTAACTTTTGCAGTTATCTTATAATACAGGAAACCTAATGGGGCGATATTTTAAGTTTAATTATGCTAAGATAAACATAGGAAAAAAACTTTTTACATTCTCTGGTATTTTGTATTAGATATTTTGAAATTTTACATCCGAAAGGACTTATTCACAGTTTGCTGTGGAAGGAGAAATGTACTCGATATTTCAGTAACTACTCCGCAATTTTTAATTTAATCCACGAGCCATATATGTTCGAGAATATTAAATTCCAATTATTTGAAGCTACGAGAGAGCAGAGTTTAAACACCTACCAGTGAAAGGTCAAACCTATTTTTTTAAGGCAAACTATACATTGTATCACAATCTTACATTGTTGACCTTCAAAGTACAGCTTATTTTGATGTATGCAAATTTCTCTGAGTCTTGTTGCTTTGAATCGATTTGGAACAATAGAACTGGCCAATAATTAAATACTAACTGGAAGGTTTTTACATTTTTCACTACCACCGGACACTCGCAATTTGTGTAACTTATTGAAATATCGATATCGAATGTATCTCTCTAATGAAAATCTGGGAAGCGTAAAGTATTTTGATATCAACCAGCGGTGTATGTTTTGTGTCAAATAAATGGTCCGTAGCACGCAGCATGTCGAATATCGTCAATTTTAATTAATGATACAACCATATCCGCTTGCCAAATTTTGAAAAAATGTGAAATGGAATATTACATCTCTCTGTATTAATAACACTGGCCTGTCAAAACACCTTCCTGGAAATAGATATTTTATATATCGGAAATTTAAACTCCCTGAATATAACTTTCTTTATTTCTTATATTTTTCAAATTAAGATTCAGTATATATTGTATACCGCTCTGTATTAACACTTAATTCATTTAAGTAGTTCATTTGAAATATGGCGATTTTAAGATATATGTAAGATTTTACTTATTACTTACTGATTCAGTCATAAATATTTTGAATTATTTTATGAACGAAATTTTCAGCTATCAAGTTTTATGAAAGCCTCACGTTTGTCGCGCTAATTTACTACAATATATTTAATTTTTATTTAATTTTAATTTGTATTTTTCCTAAACTTTATTGTCGCACTTGTTACTATTTATTATGGTGTGATAAATTTTAGTACTTGATTTTCAGTATTTGTTTTGTAATCCCATTTTTACATATATTTTTTAATTAATTTTATTTATGTGATGATAATGTATTGTATAATGAGTGTGAATGATGATGAAACACAATTTTTTTTATTGAAATTTTGTAATTGCCCTTGTTGTCAATGCACTTTACATTTACACTCTCTCATTCTTAATGGCCTATATTCCAAGCTGAGCTTCTATAACTAGTTACATACCCCCCATCACTCGACAAATTTAATTAAATATTTAAAACAAAAATAAATTCTAATGTATCATTATGTAATTCCAGCTACATTAAACCTATTTTATTTTCTTTACACTGACCGCCTCCAGATTGTATTTCCAATATCCTGAAAATACTTCTATGTGCTATTTTTCATTAATACCACTAAAACGATTGAATATTTAACTAAGAAAATCTTTATCATTTATTCATAATAGATTCCATATCTATAAATATGGATGAGTGTAGTTGTTTATTATTTATGGACAGCCCTTTATATATGAAGTTTGCTGTCTTAAAAATCCAATCCAAAAGCAAAAATCGAACATTTTGCAGAGAAATGAGTCCCTGAATTTTAAATGATTCTATTCAAACTTAAGTACCCTAAATCTACAAACGCTATATATTGATAACATTTGGCGAATGCGCCAGTATTATTAAGAGGTCGACTCAGTTTTCAAGTCCTGCTCAGTTTCACATATGCTTCCATAATGTATCTCATCTTAACCGGGCGTATTTTTGGGAATGGTATGCTCCAAAATATTGTCATCAATATCCTCTCAATTCGAAACAATATTAACGTTTAGTGGCGGCAATTCTACCACACCTATAGTTCCTGGATCTCTCAAGTCTCTGAAGAAATTATGATTGTGAAATAAGGTTTCAATATTATCTACTGTATATAGGGTTGACACCCAGACTTTATAATAAAGTATTGTACATTATTTCGGCAAAACGTATTTTATACTTTATCAAGTGCCTGAAAATACTTAATTTTAAAAATTTGAATTTTTTTTATTTTAATTCTTTTCCTAATAAAAACAAGAATGTTAATCTCTGCTCATTTGTCCACTCGACTGTGCGTGGACATGATTTAAAAAATACGAAGGGAGATTCTCATGAACTCAAACTCCATGTAGGAACTAGACATCTCTCTCTTCTACCCTAAATGAGTACAACAGTGTTACATTGGAAAGCCATAAGAAATTATTGTGTCAGCTTAGGAGAATACTGAGAAACTGAGATGTCTTCCCCAAAAGTTAGTCAGCAAATTAACAGAAATTTCATATTGTTCATGGACAAAATCAAACAACTTGTCTAGGACAAGTTGTTTGATTACAGTCACACAAATTGTCTCATTTCATTGAGCAACATAAATGAGGAGTATGTTTACATAATTGAAACTATGAAACTACTAAAACATAATATTAATATGGATGTTCTATACGAATAAATTTGTTTATTTAAAGACACAAATACATTCAAAAGATTTTATTGATTAAGAACTGTATAAAAGTGGCAACGTATTTTAAGAAGTGATGATTTTATAAATATATATAAAATAGCGCTATTTGTGCTGTCAGATCCGACCACTTCAGCATTGACAGAGATAGTTTTTTTTCTTAAGAATGCAAAGTGGCGGGATGAAAGTAACAGGGAATCCCTAAACTATAATATGTCTTAATTTGGATTTAGAGTGAAAATATGTTCTTGAAACATTCTTGTATGTGATACTTACATATCCACTAGTGACACTAGATTCACAACTAACTAACACTAACATTCACTTCTGTTAATAGAGACATTTAAAGCAGACGTCAATCTACATATAGTCAAGTTGGAGGTTAGATAATAGAACAAAATAACTACAAAGTTGGACTTCCGGTTAAAATGGCGGGGCGGCCACATGTGTGCGTGAGTTAGGTTAAGGAAAAATTTCTGTAAAATTATATAAAATAGTCATGTTTGTCTAAAAACTTGTTAGCTACTCCCCATAGATGCTTATAAAGTGATTAAGATGCTCCAGTACTGATTGGTTTGTGTTAGAATTAGTGAAAAGCCGGAGGCCCAAGGCTGCCCTGTCCTGTATATAGATTGTAAATAACAGAACATATTAGTTATTCCATGGAAAGTTATAGAACTACGTTTTAATTAATTCAAGCGTTGGTTTAAATATGTATTTAATCTAAAAAATCACCAACTATTTCATGGTACGTCTAAGATCATTGGTTTATTTCAATTCAAGAGGCAGTTTTTCGTTAATATTTTCAGTCGGTCTTTAAAAGTTATTGATAAATAGTGAAATATATAAACTTTACGCTTTATTACTTGTATATGGTATTATGGGTCTTTACCCATATCCACTCTTCACAGAGAAACCCCTTAATGAAGAAGGTAAAGAACCAGAAAATTGATGAATATTGGTGATGCTAGAGACATACTGCTATTAGTGTAATTTAAGCAATGAAATTATGCGCTTTCCTCAGTTTCAAGAAAACTAGCTCTCAGACTCTCTAAATCTGCACTGGTACTGTTTGTAACACATATCCGTGTGATTTCTAGATTAGTAACTGCCCTTTTTATAAGTTAGTAATTGCCTTTCTACGTTATATTATACGTACGAGTATTATTGAAACGAAAGCCTCTTAACGGGGGCCCACAATTACATATATGAAAATAGATAAGCAATAATTGATCTTGAAATATCCATAGAATTCAGTTCACTGTGTAAGAAACAGAGATTAAGTAAAATACATTATGAGTTTCTTCTTTCATAGAATATCTATAATATACAGGAAATATACTAATATAACATTCAATTAACATTGAAAACCTGCACAAAATTAGTTTTCTAATAAAACCTCCAATTCTCTCTTTGTGATATATTATATTACGGACTTGACATATGTCAGAAGTCAGAAAGAACGCTATTTTTCATACAACTTTTTTGCCGCATTTACAATTCATCGGATATGAACTTTAACTTGCAAATTAATAATTCAACAAATTTTATTTGGCACATAAAAATTTAAACTAAGAATTAAATTACACATTAGGATTAATGCTTAAATTTATAACCATTACTAATGATAACACAAGGAAATAGAAACAGAGACAGGAGATGACAATAGACGGGAAGTATTATTCGTCAGAAGCTTTCGCTCCCATCATTCAGCTTCAAATGACTGCCGCTCTTTTTTTCGTGTGATTTCCATCATAAGAATCACCAGGAAACAGCATTAAGCACAATTCGACTCCAGATATGCGGTCTCTGAACATTACAAAACACATTTATAGTTCTTAGATGTTTAAATCATCTTAGGAAAGAGCAACTGATGAATATTTTTGAAACAAAATAATTATTACTTTTATGTTTTTTGGGGGAATAACACCACAATAGAAATAACGTTTCAAAGCCTATTCTGACTTCGTTGTCAATGGCTTTATATTTATTGATGTGATTGCAAAATGAAAATTTCATTTTGCAATCACAATCAATTATAATTCGAAAAGAACATTTACTTAATAAAATGTTAAAAAAACTAAGTAACAGACAATTCCTCGGAAGAAATTATTGTTTAAATTAAATTAAATAAATTACTCTCATAGAAATACAATGAACGTTCACAAAAATGATGTAATATTTATCTCAGTCCCCCAATTTTTATTCAGTATGCATATTATGGTTCCTATACTACTGTTATTACCTTACAACTATATTCATATGTACAGTTTAACACAACATATAAAGGCGTTAGTTAAAATTAAATCAAATATACTCTCTACTGACTAGATCTAAAAATGAAATCTTAAGTTTATCAATATATAATTTGCCATAGTGCAGATTTTAGACAATGAAATCAATACTGTTATGTGATATCACAGTTCACACATGAAAATTTGAAAGAGTAAGTTCCATCATTTCGTTACAAAATATATTTCGATGTAATTATTCTTGCTTGTTCCTTTTTCCAAAAATTCTCATCAAGTTTTTAGACATAAAATATGTCTTTTCTGAAGATCCGTCATTTCTCTCGCAGTCTTCCAGGAAATATAAAAATAATGTATCAACTGCCATACTGTACACGCTAAAGAATAGTGAAGCAATTAAATATGTGCATATCATTATAATTGCCACAGGTACAGCGCCGTAATGCAAAGAAGAATTGTCCATGAATAGCGAGGTCAAGTCGGTTACGAATATTACGTAACACACTGCACCTACTCCGAGCGTTAAAAGAATCTTGCTAAGGAAGAATAAAAAGTCAGTCACCTTGTCTACAAAAAAAACTCTTATAATATTTCTCATGAGAAGAGAAAATGCATCTTTTTATATATAAATATAAAGCCATTGACAACGAAGTCAGAATAGACTTTGAAACGTTTGGTATTCCTGCAATATTCGTAGTTTTATTTCTATTGTGGTGTTATTCCCCAAAAAACATAAAAGTAATCAAGAATATGCCACAAACAACGTTTAGAAGACAAAAATAATTATTGTGGGTCAATACTGAAATGTAATTTTTTTGATAATCAAATTACATTTTGCACTAAATGGGAAGAGTTTGTTTTCAAAATCAAAATTATCTGACAACTCTCTTCATTTATTCATACTGTCAGGAACCGAACTATAAAACAGCCACACACAATGAAACGTAATAATAATTATTTTGTCAACCGTCACGTGTCTGATTATGAAATTCAAACTACAGAATATAGTATTCAATTTTTTTAATAGATGATAACAATCGGCACGTTAAACGCCACACCAGATGATTTATTTATTTATTCATCTCCAGCGAAATACTAAATTTTATTTATTCATCAAAAACTCGTGCCAAAATTATCATAAAACATTAATAAATTATTCGCGGAAGCAGGTCTGTTTCCACTCATTTTATTTATAATTCATTATTAGGGCATGCACGTTTCGCACGCCGTGATGCCTGCCGTTTGATTTATATTTTATTATTGCCTAATTGGTATAAAAATGTGGGAGATATTCAGTTTTGGGGCGGGTGAAATGTTATCATTGTGGATTTATGGGATGCGTCCTGTTGGAGATTAATGTTCGTTGGATATTCCAAATATTAACAAAATTCTTTTCATCTATTAAATTTTTCATAGTTTTCTCGATTTTTACACCAAATGCGATGTTACAGAATTTTGTTATTATTAATTGAAAAGCACGTTCCTATTGATTGTCTTTTAAATTGATTTTTTGATAAAAAAATTTATTAGCATAAATCGATTAGTACTCTCTATACGGTAGAATAAATTTTAGTTTTTAAATAGGGCACAAGGAGTGTTACCAATGGCTAAACGTACATTAACAGTTGGAGACGTGTTCACTACTATTTGTGTAAATTTATATTCAAGACATTCCCGAGATATCGAAATTATTAAACTGAAGTGCCACTAAGAACAATACACAACATCCTAGATCAGTTTTATTTATAATGTAATATATAATAATAAATTTATATTATAAAAAAGAACCGACTTGCTTAAAATAAACACCGTATAGAAATCCTGTGCAATCAATAACTATTTTCTGACACATTTTTTATCTGCTTTATGGTACAATTCTGTGATTATTGTAGCGTATTCTAATCTCTCCCTTTCTCCCTCTCTAATTTGTATATTTTTGATATTATTCACATAGTTTTTAACTTTTTATTTGTTTTATTATTTGGCCCACAAGTTTAACTCTAATTCAGACTATACAGAGGACTATATCGTAACCACCCTGTATATGTTTCTGTCTATTGGTCACCCAATATAAATTATTTGTCTATCATTTTCTGAGTCACCCTGTACAACTATAATTCAACTATACAGGATGTTGCAACCGCGCTGTATAAGTATTAATCCTCTCCACCCTATTGACAGTTTCTATTTTTCTATTGTTTAAATCACCCTGTAACCAATTATTTTACCTCGCCCAATATGCCAAATATAAGCAACTTATGTTACACACTATATAACATTTTTAACCACCCTGCATAACTATAATTCGACTCCACCTTATATTTCAATCATCCTGTATATGCAACTGCTTCTGACATTTTTTGAACCATCCGCCCTATAACTCGAATATGTCTACTAAATATGCTTATTTAGCTATTTTTATTCCCTCTGTATAACTACAGTTATGCTTCACTCTTATTTCAACCAACTTGTATACGCCACTCAAAACAACATTTTTGAACCACCCTGTATACCTTTAACTCTATTTCACCTTATATTTCAACAATCGTGTATATCGAAATGCTTATGTATCAACCAATATCACATTTATCTGTAAGATTTTTGAACCCACCTGTCTAACTGTCATTTTACTACGCCCAATATTTCAACTGCGCACATATAGAAAACTTCGCCCAACTAAAAAATTTCTTGTCGATACACTAATGAAATATTTTGTGCCATTTTACTCGGCTGCAATGAAAACCGTTACAAATACCCTGTACAATACACTTTCATAGCATATCTTGAATTTTAAACAAGATATTTATCATGAAAATTTGATATTTACACTAATGTTTATCGTGTTTTTGCAAATACTTTTACGATTTTCTGAAAAACGGTCGGTTTTCAGTGATAGATAATTATACGGAATCAAGCCGGAACATCTCTTTGTATAATACAATTTAAAATATTCAAATTAGTTGAGCCGTGTGAAAGAAAACATTGTAGATTTATTGAAATGCACTGAAATGTATCCCTTAATTACTGTTTTTTTCTGATTGTTTGGAAAACCGTAAATCTCACGTTAGAGAAAATAATATGGTAACTTTCTGTATAATTTCTTTACAATGCCATTTGAATCGCCAAATTTGCCCAAGCCGTTTTTGAATAATCACTGAGCATACATAAAACAAAAACGTGACAACGGATTGATAACCACCTCCATTTTGGAAGTCGGATAAAAAAGGTAATAAAGGAAAATAAGAAAACAACCTTTTAACGTTTTGTGTCAACTTTCCCTAACTTTCCCATGTTGTGTTTGACATTTCAAACTTTAATTTGACTTATTTTAGCAATCCCTAAAACACGTCCTCAAATTAAAGTACATATTCTGAGCCATGATTTACTAATGATTAAAAAGTGATTGTTTATTAGTTCTTGAATTTACTCTAACAATTTACCATGAGTAATATTTCAGTATATTTCATAAAAGTGGCATCAGTTTGTATATATTATAATTATAAAAATAACGTTTTTATTAAAACACTAATATTCTTTAAGTTATAAATTTTGTTTAAAAAATCAGATAAAATTTGTGATTTGAATTGTCACTGTTAAGAACATTTGCTTCTGTGTATTAATAAACTAAGCTGGTTGGTATTCATTTCTTTAAACATTATCAAATTAGGGCTTGTTTATCATATGAAAGATCTTATGGTATGTGAATTGTGTTCTATGTATATTTTATGAGATTGAGTTAATAAAATGTAAAGAAGAAGGGCAAAAAGTGCCCTAAAATACAATTTAGTCTTCAAAAGCAATTCTGTAAAAACACCTTCGGAATCCAGGCCGGCGTTTATGTTAACAGTTGAGGTGTAATCATTACCCAAGGATGGAGTACGGAGACTGTTATCGTCTATGAGAAGACATTAATAATTGTTGAATAATCAAGCCTAAACGCTCTGTCGATATATTCTAATATGATTTTTGTGATTCTAGGAAAATATCACCTCACTTAAGAACAAAAAACTATTACAGTAGACTTATCAACATTAGAAGAAACCATTAAACGATGATTAATCTAAATTGTAGGAGTCACTGATTCAGCATTTAGTTCGCCTGGACACAGTATTAATACATCTGCTCCTTAAAACTCACTGGTTGATCGCATTCAAAATGAGACGAGATGGATTGCTTTTCGAAACCATTTGAGGCTTTCTAAAGAGAAGTGTGCGTTACTTTTCAACTTACTCCTGTATCTAAGTACTTCTTGGGAAATAACACCACAGTTAAGAAAAATGCTGTATATTCCAAACTCCTGTAGTTGCAATTCAAGAAGTTTCATATTTTCGCCTTTATCTTCTCAAACGAATCAGTTCTAAATAGTCAAATTAAACAAAAAAATTGTTCTCTATACAGTGAGATGTCATTACCGACCTTCTTTTGTTCTCATTTAGTGTCCTTTTGACCTTCATTGGACAATTTGGTCCACCATATTTTATTGTTTTTTTTTGTAATGTAGCTTAATTATGCGCAGTTAAACACGACTTACTTAAATAATTTTCATATTGATATAATTCCACCTATTTAAAACTCTCAAGGTATGTAATGTATGAATATATATATATATGCATTCGTCAGTGTTTATTATTTTATTATAATGTGATACTTACAGTAAGATTAATGGATTTATTTTCTACATTTTAGTAAATAGTTTAATTTTATATTAAATAAGCTAATTAAACGAACCAATATTAAATAGTCAACCTATTTTACATGTGTCCAGAATATACACTCTCTTGTTTCAGTCAATAATATCTTGAATGATTTGTCGGTCCATTTCTCTGAGATAATTCTTTATTATTATTTTGATAAAAATGAGCGAATTAATCGTTAACATATAAGTTTTGTATATGTCTGGGAGTGAGTTATCCATCTTTCTGCTTCAATATGTATTTTTGAGCAAATGGTGTGTGTACTATTAGTTTTTCTTTAACTATTGTATTGTACTTGTAATTTTGTTTCTAGTCGTACATATGTGTCAATATCAATACATTGTAAATATATATTTGCCTAGGATCGAGGAGGCCGGCATCTATGTACAGTTGGTTAGTCTCAGGCATTATATACTTTTTCTGTAAATTCTTTATTTCCCTGTTTCGAAGCATCTGCAATTTTTTTAAATGGTTTTTAGTAGTTCCACTTCAAGAAAGTATTCCATACTGTAATCTACTATCAATTAGAGCAAAAAATATAAAGTTTTTAGTTTTCTTGGTGTCAGTATGTTTTTTAGAAATCTAAACTTGTAAATTAGATGTCTTAATATATTGCTGACATTTTTGACATGTAGGTGAAAATCGATCGTTACTCAAAAATATTTTATACTATTCTGTGTGCTTATTTCGTGTGCAGATACTCCATCATTTATAAACAGAGTTTGGAAATCTGGAAGATTGTTTTGTAGCTAGGGATTGAAGATTTTTTTATTATGCAACAACACATTGTCTGTATTATTCATATTTATATTGACCGTCTTAAAACTTATGTTTGATAATTAATTACATTAGATTAATATTCTAAAACGGTATTATCATTATCAAATATATATTTGACTTCAGTAGCCAACACTCGGTAAAACGTTTATCTTTATTATTTCGAATAGATTCCTAAAAAATTATTACTATAAACTAAATTTCTCCCTCCCTAATGTCGATTTTATAAACCGATTCTATGGTCAAAAGTCAGACCAAGCACTATTCAGTGAACAGCACCCTTCTTAAAAAAATCCTCTTATAAATGGAAACAAATCCATACTACAAATCATATTATCCCACCACCGACAAACATTGTCAAAAAACTACCCCGGATCTTGAACTCGTGCCCCCACGACACAACTCGACATCTACCTAATAGCAAGAAAAATATCCGCCATCAATTCCTATCTGCACTAAAAGATTTTTCGTCCTCAATCCAGATACCGACTCCCCGGCTCCCTTCGCTGGAGAAGATATCCGCATTGTCGGGGGATCCCCTAATGCAAAAGAGACCGGCGGATTCGGGCCAGAACTAAGATTGTTAAGCTTTATGTTTCGGCGGTTTCGGTTTTATCTTCTCATTTGCGATTTTATGCGAGACCGTCCCCGGGCGAACAAAGTCTCCAGAATTCGGTTGATTAAAAACTTGCCACTACATGTACTCAAACTGGTTATAAAGCGTGTTTTAATGATGTTTGCGACCGACGGGTGTGCGCATAAAGTCATTATGGACGGAGCAAATTAATGTTGTCGTAGCGATAATTTACCTACATGGTAATACGTGTAGATTTGTTAAATCTTTGAGGTTAACTGCAATAAAAAAATAAGTATTTTGTATTTGTTAACCGACTTCATAGTAATGATGATGTTCCCAATTAAGTGGTCTGTATATATGTTTTTATGTAAATTTAGTGATTACCTGAAAACAGTTTAACTAATATAAATAATTTCAGCTACGATCCCAATCCAAAAAAAACCGGTCGATTTTTGTTTCGATGGGGAAATTTTTAGAGGTGAATTAGCACTTGCGCGCATTCATCATAAGCATGCCAACTCAATAACCTTGAGAATTTAGATTAGATTTATCATGTCCCCCCAAAAAAATCCAAAGGGTTCAGATCAGGTGATCGGGCAGGCCATTCTATAGGACCTCTTCTTCCAATCCAGCGACAAGGGTATTCCAAATCGAGGTATTGACGAACATTTTTCTATTATCAATGCATTAATTTCATTTTCCAATATACTTAAATTACCAGGAATAAACAGGGGTCCAATTAGATGATTTTCCAAAATAGCTGCCCAAACGTTTAGTTTTACCGGATGTTGACTATGGGCTTCTCGAAATAAATGAGGATTTGTATCCCTCCAAAGTCTACAGTTACGTCGGCTAACCTCCCCATGAAGTGAAATAGTGCACTCAACCGAAAATCAAACATTTTACAAGAAATTCAGGTTTTCCATCATACGCAGGGCAGGGTCATAATTTCGCAAAACTCTTACCATCGATCCCAATCATCTTCATTCAATTCATGAAGTAATTTAATTCTGTACAGATGGCATTTATACTTATGCAAAATTCTAAAATGTTAGTTTTGCTAACACCGGAAGATGCAGAGATTTGCTGGACAGACTGCGTGTTTGGTATAAGTTGGACATGGCCCAATGTAGCCACAGCTACCCCTTCATCATTCAAATTCCAATGAGACCTCTTTTTTATTCATTACTGAGCCCGTCTCAACAAATTTTAAAATCAACTCCAATACGTATTTATGATGAACGTTACATTCGGGATGGTTTTGATTAAAAACCCTTGCAGAAGATTGAGCACAATTTTGATTTTGGTAATAAGGTCTTACCAGCTCAACAAGTTCTTGCAATGTGTATACCATAATTATCTTTTAAATTTTCAACAAATCAGTAAAGTAGTAACTGGACAGGTAAATGTACAATGCTTCAAATGATCGAATAAAGGTCTGAACATATAAAGTAACTTGCTGTAAATATCAGCAAAAAATAAAGTCAAATAAATGAATGTTTACATTTAATGTTTTTCTTGTATTGTGTGTTATTACAAGGTGCGCCAATAACAGGATGGTTTAAGAGCGTACTATAAAAGAACTCCTTTTTAATACTTTTCCATGCAGTAAAAATTTTTAATTTAATAATACGGTTTTACTACTAGGCCAGTTAGGTTTTCTGTTACATGTACAGGAATTGCAATAAATTTTTTTATTGTTTTATGACGGTATAGTCCGTAAAAAGGGCTTTCAAATGATATACGACAACACCTATTTTCCCTATCTCAAATATCAAGGGCATTGAATTGGCTTGTTTATGTAGAATGCGCGCAAGCGCTAATTCACCTCAAAAAAAATATCGAGCTGTTTTTCCTTATTGCTATAGTTTTGAAAATAATCAAGATATTCAGGGTGGCTCGTTTGAGATGGAATACCCTGTATATTAAGAGCCATAAAAACATGTACCCAATAACAAAAACAATTAGTGGGTTAATTACTAATATATAACAGTAACTGTCAAAACATTTTTTTAACTTACTGTTTAATGAATTTTTGTAAAACTCAATTACTACGTTTATGATCTGACACTTACCGGTGGTAAGATAAGTCGGCAAAAAAATAAGCTGCTTTCCTGCGTGTAAAACAATGAAATAAAACTATATTATTAGTACCTGGACGACCGAACCCCGCTCGTGATTTCGATATTACACATATTTTTCCTGAAAACATTACTATTTAATACTCATTCTCACTTACCTAACAAATAATTTAATTTCTATGATTTTGTTTTTTTAATTATCTTAATAAGTGTATAAATTCACACAAAACGACTACAGCAAACCAAAAATCTTTATTGGGTCTGTTCCGAGTGCGTATAAGAAGAGTGTTGCCAAGATACAAACTAAACGCTGATAGGTTCCGCCATCTTTTGCACTAATAAGGTTTACTATTACAACGGGAGAACAGATGTTTAGTGTTTGTCGCTGTGTTGCCAGATCTGGTGATTTAAAGCAAATCTCACGATATCTGTATAATTTTATCGTTTTACTTTTTCTTGTTAAATTTTATTACAGTTGAGCCGTAAAATTATAAACCACCTAAATTAAAAAATGTTGACAACAGTATTCAATAGTTATCAGAAGATTGCAGCATCAACCTGATTTTAGTTGACAAATTGCAAGTATTGAGAGTTGCTGTTTGCGTGCTTACGTTAGTCGGGGAATTTAAAAATGAAAGTAATTGGCCCAAATAAGTTTCAGAATTTTTTAAACAATTCTGTTACCAATATTTAATTTCTTTAAGACAATATTGGTAGGTAGATTAAATTTTTTACCTATTTTTCTACTTTGCAGGTTATTAATTTTAATATAAACTTTTAACACCAATGGCTGATCTCTTGAATGATATTTTTTGATAAGTCGAATACGTAAAAAATAATGATTTTTTGTTAATTTTCGCTTCAGGCAATCTGACAACGCTGCATGATTTTTGAAGCTATAGATGGGTCTGTACAGTTGCATAGCAAATAGGGCGTCGTGTGTCGATTTTAAAGATGATTCTTATTGGTGCAAAATGAGCGGAAAATGGCCGTGGCTTCCGGGTTTGTCACCACTCTCCTTATATGCACTCTAGGTCTGTTAAGCAGTGAGTGGTGCCCCCTGGTGTGTTCTACTGTTACTTTTTAAAATAACTTTACACGTTATTTAAAATAGTCCCTTTCAGAGTTGGCAAACCAATTAAATAAATCTTCAAAATACTCGGACCTGAAAAAATATAAATGAATAAGTTTGTGTGATAATCTTCATTCATGAAAAATATTTTGCTACATGCTCTCCCTTAAAACAAAAAAAAAAGTTAGTCAAAGTATAAAATCTCAATATGGTAACATTTATTTTACAAGGAATGCCTTGAAAGAAATCATTATTTTGTAAACACAAAAATAGTTAGTTGTCTTCTAAAAATAGTATTTCAGTTAATTTTTTTTCTTATTAATTGTTGCACAATACGTTGAACTTAGCACTCACTGTATTTGTTTTCGCTTTGCACAAGGGAATCTTCACCCTTAAAATTTGTAAATATGTATGGATAATGTATATTTGAATATTTTTTATACTATATGTAAAAATATAAAAACTAGTATAATTATAACTGACTATGGCATCACTCACTGCTTAACAGGGCAAATATGTAACTACTGAAATCTAAATAAATATTAAATAAGACTCATTTCACATATCCACACGGTACTTGAAATTTAGTAACGAACTGTGAATGTGATAGATTCGATATTAAATACCAGATCAACATCTTAACTTAAGCTACATGCTAACTGTTAGACATATAGTTTATTAAAAATCCAGACAAGTGTGGTATGTGTTTCATTTATATTTGAAATTTTTGTACGTTTTTTTACTGTTTGCAATGGTAATTGCTACAGGGTTAATGAGTTGCCTATAGTATTCCCAGTTATCTGTGGTATTTGTCTTTTTATATTTGCTTAATGCTCTATCTCTAATACGCATTAAATCTTTTATGTAAGTAAACTCATGGTATTTTTTTCTTATTGATGCGGACATTTTTTATCGGAGCATGTCTGTCATCTGAGCTTAAAATTTAACTGCTAAATATGTTAAGTTTGTTATTTACATCCTCCACATAGTGAAGTTAGTGATGATCTATTTAATGTCATGCAAAAGCACCTGTGTTCTAACTACTTGTCAGGTGATAGATAACGTTTGTTTACCAGCCAGTATTAACCCTTAAATGCATGATTTTTTTTATTTAAAAATAAAATTGTTTTTTGTGTATATAAGGGGCCAAATATCAATGAAAAAATACTTAATTTCTTTTCTTCTTTTTTTCCAACGCACTCTGTATTCCACTGCTTGATGGCCGGCCTCTTTTAGCAGTGGATTTTCCAGATTTACATAGGGTCTTTTAGGACACCTCATTCTAAAACTTTTTTGATTCATGGGCTTTATTCTTTTCACTAAACACACCCTTCTATAAAGAAGCCACGAATTCACTAGAAAGACATCAATTAAATGGTAGAATAATCTGAAGTACCATTTCTTCGATCGTAGCTTTATTTTGTGGCGCCCAATATGGCTGTCAATAAATCTACCCCACCCATATGCTTGTTATAATTGTAATAATTTCTGGACATGTGACTTCTTTATATTGTTTATTTTTTCGATCAAATCTTCGAGCAGTGGTTTCGGGTTGTTGTCCAGAAACTGTAGACAATAAATTTACGATTTTATTGTCTTTCCAAGATAAGCAAGCGACGTCGATTCCATCAACATTTCCAATGTATTCAACAGATTTGCCCCTAAACTCTTTTTTAAATTCTTGCTCCGTTGGAAGCTTACAGTTTGAATCCTGTTTCTTCTTACTGTCCCTAATGGCAAATACCCTGCTTATGCAGATAAACCATAAGCGGCAAAGAAGTGAAGTAATTATCAAAATATATTTTATGTCGTTTATGTTTTGTAATTGCCCTTGCTAGACAACTACCACATTTGAGCTTGCCCAAGGTCTGGTTCATTATCAGGTCTTGTATTAGGGTTGTTTTCTTGTCCTGTATAAACTTCAAATGCATAAGCATACCCAGACACTCCACATAAAAAGAACAACTTGAATTCCCATTTGTGAGGTGTGTTTGCCATATACTGCTTTAGATGATGCCTAGCTTTGGTCTAACAAATCTGCTCGTCCACTGACAGGCTTTCTTCTAGAGGTACAGATAAGAACTTCTCCTGTAGGTTGCTTATTATAGGTCGAATTTTATGGAGCTTGTCAAATCCCAGTTGATCAGCAGGAACTTGCGTCTCATTGTCATTGAAATGTAGATTCGCACGCAGTTTTTCAAAACTGTTTAGTGACATTGTCTCTTTTACAAAGTCGCTTCCAGTAAAATCAGCGCAGTAGTCTCTAATATTTGCACAGGAGGAAACTGATGTAAAAATGCATATTCCCAGGAATTTTTGGAGGTCTTCTTTTATTAAATGTTGTAGTTTACTAGGATCACGCTGAGTACTATATAGGGTGGACTCTTCACAATTTTTTTCCAGTAAAGCATGATCGAAAAATTATTTAAAAAATTGGTAAGGGGAATCAAGCTCTAAAATTTCTTTTTGGAGTTCTGTGTCACCAATAAACTCTTTGTCTGCTTCAGGAAATTTCAAGTTACCCCTTTTCCAAATAATTTCCCGTATATTGTCCAAGTCTTTTTCTGTAGATGAAGCGGAGCTTGTAGATTGTACAGCCGTTAGGTCTTGTTTAACTGTCTGGGTTATATCTTCCAAAGCTTCTGGATGAGGATCTTCAACAACCGAATCATCATCTGGACCGCATTCAGCAAGATCATTTACTAACAGTGATGGGTCTAACAAATCCTCTTCATCTTCGGAATCTCCAACTTTCAGTTCATCCTCACTTTCCAATGGAATATTCACTAATTTCAATAATTCTGCATCTGCCAGAGGCTTTTGCCGCAGAAAATCCTTCACACAACGATTCATTCTGATTCATGCGTAAGTACATAAAGTATCATATATGATACGCCCTTAAAACTTACACATAACCTAAACACTCGCTAGTAAAGTATCATATAAAGTTGTAAAATACAATCTACTTACATGGCTCGAAACTAAAAATCACTTTATTCGCCAATAACTAAAGTGGAAATATCAAACATATGGAAAAATAAAACTCGTGTTTGACAGCCGTTAGTAACGTGTGCACAGTTGCAAATTTTCGGCAACACTAAAGCAAATACCAGAAATTAAATATCGGTAAAACCTTTTTCAGATTGAATGCACATTGTTACATATATGAAACACGTTTTAGTTCCTTAATCTGCCAACAGATTCCGATAGTTGTGTCAAATAAGAGGTGTATCATATATGAAACATTATACAGTTAAGGGTTAAGGCTATACTACAAATGTGATTAAATACCCTGGTGCATATATTTTGAAAACGTTATAAGTAATACTTACTAAAAAACAAAAAATAAAATCGGGAAATTGGCTAATAAATAAAACAAACACTTCGAATTATAATAACTTGACGGGAAAACATCATTTGAACCATTACAGAACTTTAAATAAATTAATTACGGTGTTATACAATATTTTGAACTCTATATGGTTTCATCTATCATAACATGGAACTAATGTCATATATTAGGCAGCATATATCGTTACTGCTGTGTTTTTATGACCAATTCGAATCAACTGTCAAAATTAGCTCTTAGTTCAGGCTATAAGACAATGATATAACAAGGACTGTTACTGCATTTATATGATCCATAATGTTGCTGAGTGCATTTGGAAAGCATAAAACTTTTACTGTTTTCCAGTGCTTTGAAATTTTACTTTCTGCATAAATTATTCATTAGGTGAGTATTTCGTAATAAACGATTTTATTTGTCTTTTATTTATTGCTGTAAAGTAAAGCGGTTAACGGCCAATTTTATTAGGTCAGATATTTTAGATTTGACGATATCCTTGAGGAATACAGCAGTTTATTGAAAGGAGGAAAAACTAGAAAATGAAGCATTTGAAATATCTGAGTGTGATACTCGCCACACTAACTCATGAAATCAAAGGTTTTGAGAAACATATATAGGGTGTCCCAACGAAAACGAGCCACCTGGAATATTTTCCAAAATACTCAATATTGTGTAAATCGCAAACAATAATAGAATAGATTTATGAAAGGAGACTTGTTTGACCATACTAACCGTTGGTTAAACTGCACCCTCATCAACCCAGCGCTAGCGACTCCAATATTTTGCATGGAACCCTACCATAAGTGACACTTCGTTTTAAAGCCTGTTTAAAAAGGAATTCAAGGGTGTGTTGGTTTTGATATTCCATCAAGTTGTAAATAATGTTCGAATTAAAACTTAATTCCTAATTTTTCAGATGTATAATGTTACTATTTTGCCTGTTCATTGGGTTTTCTCTCCTTAAAAATATTTTCATGCAACAGGTAAGTATTTGAAAACTGTATATGGAGAACAAAGTGTAGCAAAGCAATTTCGTAAAAAATTATTATTCCTCACAGTTATTCTGAGAGAAAGAGATGTAATGCATTGTATTTTATGTTATACTTGTCGGTGTTTGGAGACGTTTCAGCTCTGACTCTGGAATCGTATCCATGGTTTAGTATTGTATTTCGAAGTTTTTTTTTAATATTTCTCTTTGATGTTGATATTGATAGTGACAAAATGTCGTTTGGCGATTATTTGATACTGAGCGTACACTTTTTCGACACTGTTAGCACTTGATTTCTCCAGTCGGAATAAGGTCGATTGAAGGGGCCCTGATTTCGGTGTTGTTTATCATCATACAGCTGGCTTCTTTAAGTTTTCCCTTTTCTATTCCTCCTTCAACAAATTTATTTGTTTCATCCCAGTCTATCCAAATATTGCCGGTGCTGGTTAAGACATGATTGGCCAAATTTGATTTATACCATGTCTTCTGGAAATGTTATATTGAGGTTCTTTTTTCCTTACATCTAAAGGTCTAGAAGTTTCACGGGTAAAAGATGGCCACCGTCACATGAAACACACAATTTTTGGAAATCTCAGTTGCGTTAAATGGTTTGGTATGCTTGAGGATGGAGCACAATGTATTATAACAAAACACAAACAAGAAGTCACTCCATTAGAACGATAATACTTAACATCCCATCACAGTAAACCTCTACATTTTTACGGCGTTCTAAAATACATAAAGTTAGAATACCACTGAGACCAATTGTAAGATCAATAAATTCACCTTTACAAAACATATTAAATTTTTACTAAATATTAGTAAACCTCACGAAAACAATTATAGAAATGTATACATGTCACAACGTTAAAAATTATAATTGTTTCTGGTAGGAACCTTCAAATTGCGCTTCCCAGATGTCGAACACTTCTTTATGCATTTGATGCATTACGCGAGATCTCGCGTCTTCAAATTAAATTGTACTTCACCTGCAGGAAGTATACTTCTTCGCATTCTTGTACTGGTGGAAGGTTCCCAATTGATGTCCTCTCGAACATATCATTGAATTTCGTAAATTGAAGACAATAAGACGACATGTAAGAGAATCAGTATAGCCGTTCCGTATAATTGTTCTCCGGACAGAATGTCATAATATATATTGTCTTGCGTACAAAGGAATGTACACCTCGATATCTAGATTTTCAAGAGAATCAGAGAGTAATCTTCAATTGCTGTTCTCCCTTAACCCTAGTACAGAATGTCACGATAAAATTTTCTCTGACAAGTGACATCTCGCGTCTTCAAATTAAATTGTAAGCGCAACTGATGAAGGTTCCTAATATTATATTTATATAATATATATTGTCTTGCGTACAAAGGAATGACACGTCTAAGAGAGTATTCAATATTCTGACAAGTGAAGTAACCTGAAAATTTTATCGTGACATTCTGTCCTAGGAGTTAAGGGAGAACAGCAATTACACGGAACGGCTCCAGATTCGGAACCTCTGTGTTCTGATTCTCTTGAAAATCCTAGATTACGGTCTTACATCTCGCGTCTTCAAATTTAAAGAAATGATATACTTATAAGTGTCAACATAGTTTGTCTTTTCACAACTGTGCTCATTGATAAATCAATACAAATTAGAAAAAAAAATACAACAATTACACAAAAAAAACAAAATTAAACAATGACATAATTATGGAACTAGCAGAACAACTCTGCCAAACCACAACATATTTTCAGTTTGAAGGAGATTTCTATAAACAAGGATTTGGTATGACAATGGGTTCTCCTTTGTCTCCTATAATCATTAATATATTTATAAGATATTTTGAAATAAGAGTCATAGGCAATTATAAGAATAAACCAAAAGTGTGGTGGAGATACGTTGATGACATTCTTGTGGTATGGGAGTATGGTGCTGAAGAACTGCACTCATTCCTATCTCTTCCTGTTATCTATCCTCACACATACCAAACCATTTAGCGCAACTAAGAATTCCAAAAATTGTGTGAACAGTGTTTAATGTGACTGTTGCCATCCTTATACCGGTGGAACTTCAAGACGTAAGGAATAAAGAACATCAATATAACATTTCCAGAAGTTATGTTATGTTATGTGGACAAATCACATTTAGCCAGTAACTTATAAAACTAACACCGGCTGCCATAGGATAGACTGAGATAAAACAAAGATTTTGTTGAAAAGGGAAAATGTAGAAAAGAGAAAACGTAAAGACGCCAGCTGTATGATGATAAACAACACGGAAATCGGGGTACCTTCAATCGACCTTCATTTGGACTAGAAAAATCTATTTCTATTCCTAATAGAGCAGAAAAACGGTATCATCCATATCAAGTGATCGCAAGACGACAAATTGTCACTGTAAAACTTTTTGACAAACTGCAAAATCAAAGCAAAATTACTTGGAAAAAACCTCGCAATTCCACACTAGACAATTGATAACGATTTCAGAGTCGGAGTTGAAATGTCTCCAAACACAGATAAGTATAAGATAATATGCAATACATTACTTATATAGGGGAATACTGGTTGACCATTTTATAGAGATATCTTTAGCTCAGAATAACTGCATGGAAGAAATTTTATAGAGACAGCCAATAATCCGGGCAATTTTACGAAACTGCTTTAATAAACTTTGTTCTTCATATACAATTTTCAAATACTTATCTGTTGCAGGAAAAAATGTTGAGGATAGAAAACCCAATAAACATGAAAATTAATTCAAGACCTCCTCAACAAACTTTTCGAAATTACTTGTAATGTTATTGACTAAGAATAATTTAAATAGATAATTTGCATATAATTTTCAAGATTTTACTATTGCGACAAGGAAAATAAAACTGACAATGTATTTTAAATCATTTTATTATAACAGTTGTTTGAAATGGTCTCCAGGCAGTGATAGTCACTGTATCACTGGCACACATTAGATAGAAAATCTGCAGTAAGTCGGCCACATTCTTTTTGGATACGATCATCCAGTGACTCTGAAGCAGTATCATAAACTCAGATCTTTAAATGCCCAAAGAAATAGATCCGGGGGGTTCTATCTGGCCACTTTGCTGGCCACTCGATGGCACTTGGTTTCCAACCATCTATCAGGAAATCGATTTACTGTGTCTCCGTCGTGCTGAAAATCAAGTTCGTCTTCTACTAGACGATCATCTGCCTCCAAAATTTCAGTCATTCTTAGATCTACATCTTTCCCAAGCAAGTCTAAATACCTATCTTGATTTAAAGTGCCATCTATGAAAACGAGACCAACGATATGGTCACCTAGGATTCCTGCCCACACATTTAGCTTTAGAAGTCGCTGAATAATTGTTGATTAATGTTACTCCAGTATCAGCAATTGATTTTTGGAAATGGAAACGCCCATTTTTTAACACGTGAAACAGAAAAAAGGGCCAAATTATGCCTCAAAGATGCGACATATTTAAAATCCAAATGTATTTATGGACCTAACCCTTAAAGATAGATTCTATGTGACAATGGTTTTACTCTATACATTAATCAACTCTCTTCTAGAAATTTGTTACATGGGATAATAAAATCCATAGTGGAAAAACTGCACAAGCACTCCATAAGAATATAAGTTTTTAATTACAATTAAAAGTAAGATGAAATTTGATCTGGCAAAAGTAAAAGTACTTTACTCTTGACCTGAATTTCTTGACAGCCCTTGTATGCAAGTTACTTAAAAAAATTGATTATCAAAATTGAATACTATCCTAACGTTTTGACATATCGTGTATGCTATTTTCAAAAAGTAATGTATAATTGCGTTACATCCAGGAACTAAGCCAGGCTTCGACCCAAATGAGAAATGGTAGTGACCAGTAGACGACAGAATAGTGATAGAAATAATAAAGGAAGTACAAGGAGTAATTTTAACAAAAATACTAAATATTTAACACATTGAAATATATTCTTAATAAAATAATAGCTTAATATATCACGCCAAAACACAAATTATTTTTCTGTGAAACAATAAACAATAGGTTACGTAAAATAATTAGATCAAATACGAGTTAAGAGAGGAAATAGCATTCTTATTTTTTCAATATTTTATAGAACCCTATTATATAAGTGAGTATTGTATTACAACCTGTAACGGAAACATGTGAACGGTAACAATATATGTAACAAATGTGCACTAGAGCCTCTCATATTACAGATTTCGTATTTGCTATAACGATTTTAATTATTAATTTCTGTTGACATTGGTATTGCGTTTTAGAAGTTCATCGAAAGGCAAGTGTATTGATTTCTGATTATAATATAACGAAATTAGTACTAATTTACTCTTATAGATAGTAGTATATGGGTATAGTATAGTAGTATAAAATTTGTTATTATCAAAATTTGTCAAAATATATGTTACTTAATTATATTAATTAATTATTTTAGTAATTTTAGGAAAGTGACGTGCTTTTATATTTTGGTTAATATTTTTTAAAAAAGGTATTTGAAAAAATAAAAAAAATATATTCATTTTATGTTACATGAACTTGATAGCAGTATTTTCGCTTTATTTTTCCAGAAACATTTGTATACAATACTACATTTTTATTTTTTTAATTTTAGGCTCAATAGTTTAAGAAACAAAGAAAAGGACTTTGTCGGTTTTTCAATATTTTCTTTAATGACTTTTTAAACAAAATTTTTTTAAAAATATGAAAAGAATATATTTCTAAAAATTTGATATTTTATATGCTATTGAAAAATTTTAAATATTTTTCTTCATTTAATTTTTTAATTTGCCCCCACAATTCATATTATGATTTTTTTGTATTTGCGGGTATAGTTTGAGTGCGGATATCTAACCGCATTTGTTTTTTCTCCAACATTTTATTCTCCGTAGTTTTGGGTTTTGGAGATATATTAGTATTTGTATATTTTCCAATCAAACAAATTATATTAAAAACATGAATAAAAATAAATCTTTTATACAGGACGAATTGAGAACACACTTCATGTCATGTAGCAAAAGATCTCCAAGTTCGCCTAAATGAATATTCCATCGAATTCCAGATATTATCTGTGTAAAACCGATTACTACCACAATTGGTATACAGAAAGCTTCCAATTTCGAAGATCATACATACATATATATCAATAATTTACATTTAGACATTTCTATATCTGCGTCCTTTTTAGGGTTCCGTATATACAATAAACGTATACCCTTATAATATACTCCGAATTTCTCCCTTTTTCACATCACAGCAATTTTCAACTACTCGACAGAAAAGGTTAAAATTTGGTACCAGTATATAGTTTGGTGAACAGATAAGGAGTACAGATCTTAAATGAAGAAATCTTGAATTTAGGGGTACGTTTGGGGGAAAATTATATAAGCAAAAATATTGAAAAAAATTAGAATTTTACCGGAAATATCAGGAGAAACCTCTACTATTTTGTGGGGCAATTAAATGGAAAATATAAAATTAAAATTGTTTCTAACACATCATGTTGTATATCAAATGAAACGGCTCATCATGGCAAAAATAAATATATTTTTTAAACAATTAACAAAATATAAAATTTTTAACCCATTCCCCCTACCTTATCTCGGAAACTATAAGCCGTAAAATTTTGAAAAAAAAAATAGGGATATAGGACTTCATCTGAACTTTACTGGAAAAATATGGAGAAACCCCTAATATTAGTTTTAGGGGGCAAATTAGAGCATTAAATGAAAAACATAAAATTAAAATTATTTCTAATGCATCATGTAATATATCAAATCAAAGGGCTCATTATGACAAATACAAATTATAGAATTAACGCATCATGCAATACATCAAATGAAAGGGCTCAATATGAGGAATACAAATATATATTTTTCATATTTTTAAATTAATTGTTTACAAGATATTAACAGAAAGATATAAAAAATTCTCATTTCCCGCTTTATATCAAAAATTTTGAAAATAATTAGCAAAACTGGGACTCCCTTGAAATTTATAAGAAGAATTAGTATATAACCCGGACAGTAATTTTAGGTACAAATTATACGATTAAATGGAAAATAAAAATTAAATTTTCAAACGCATCATGTAATATATCAAATAAAAGGCTCATTATGTGAATTACAAATATATCATATTTTTAAATCATTTGTTTAAAAGATGTTAACAAAAATATCAAACATCGACTTAATTCCCACTTTAGAAACTACACTATTTCAATTTTTAAAAAATATATTTTACTTCTATTTGTAAATAATTTGTTATTTAAAAATTGACTTATTTTCCCCTTTATCTTCCAATTTACAGAGCCTCAAAATTTAGACACGAGATTATAAAAGGCTTCTCTGAAAGTTTATTAGTAAAATAAAACTCTAATGTTAATTTTGGGGCCAAATTAGAAAATTAAATACATATTTTTTTTTATAAAAATCAAGCGAATCACGAAGCAGATAAAATAAAAAGTCTATGCGTGGAAAATGAACGTTTATATTTTTTATAAATTTAAAACGTTTCTTTTAAAAACATTAGGGTAAATATAAGAAAATGCACTCATTCCCTGCTTGTCTGATACTGGAATTTTAGAATCTTGAAGGTGGTACGGAACCCTTAGTATGCGAGTCCAACTCGCACTTATTTACATTCAACACTTACTTCTCTGTCCACGTTAACAAAGACAATTAACGTCCTTTCACACAAAAATCCCGAAATTGTATTTTCATATAATGGCTCATCTATAAAAACGCTTATACAGGACGAATTATGAACCCCCTTCATTTCGTATCGCAGCAAAACTCGATGTTGGAAATCTTGATATGTCTGTGTAAATACGACTATTTACCACAATTGGTCTACTGATGCAAACGCAAGATTTCTTAAAACAACTTGCCCCCAATTTCAAATTCCTAAGATCTAATTAACAATTACACAATATAACTGTAAAATTCCAAATGTTTAGGGGTCTAGGTCAGACCACGTTGTCAATCGCAAAGAAACCATGAGAAAAAGGCACAATTTCTTTGCCATTGACAACAGGGTTTGACCTAGACATCAAAACGTTTGGCAATGTACAGTAATTTCGTGAATTGTGGTGTTATTTATCAAAAAGTGCTTAAAAATTAACAAAATATGTCTCAACTATCCTTCAGGAAACATCTAATTATCAATATTTTTATTTTGAATGTTCATTTGGGATTTTCATTGCTCACAATGGTTTCTGAAAAATACAGATAAGTTAAGTAATTGAAAATCAAGGTGTAGTATCTAGGAGCAGTTTGTGGAAACTGGCCGGAACACTAGTTGTTTTATTTGAAGACGCGAGATGTAAAGACCTCGAGGAGGGTACTAGTTGTTTTCCTGTATAATATGTTAGGATGTATTTTGTGTACCAGTGGATAAATCCATACAAATTATAAAAGATAAATTAGAACTGGATAATTCATTTCAAACAAGAAAAAAATTATCAGTTAATACAATAACAAAGATAATGGAACTTTGTTTTAAATACAACACATTTTCAATAAGAAGAAGGTTTCTACATACAAGATTTTAGAATTCCTTGTCACCCATAGTAAGCAATATATTTAAAAAATACTTTGAGGAAACATTTATTTTTAATTCTACAAAAAAAAAATAAAGTATAGTGGCGCTACGTTGATGATATTTTTGCAATATGGGAACATAGCATCCACGACTTATATTGCCTTTTAGACACGATCAACAGCACAGAAACTACTGTTGAAATAGAGAATGGAAATAAACTTCCATTTTGGGATGTGCTAGTTGACCGATCAAACAACAATTTCACCACAGGCATTTATCGAAAACCAACACATACTGATGGCTATTTCAATTTATATTTAAATCATTTCTTAACCTTAAAATTAAATCTTTATATGACAGAGCAAAAGTAGTTTCATCAACAAATGAAATTGTGTGTACAGTGCATCCCATTTTGGTTGAGATTGCCAGGTTACTCGGTTGTTATTGAAGATAGAGTCTTGCGGTTTTCACATACCTTTTCTACTTTTTTGTGAAGCTCAGGATGGCCATATCAGATTTTGCATAAGTGTTTCCATTTATAAGATACCTACAGGGCGATTTTGATAATTTATACTTTTTGGACCCCTTCTATATCTACGAAGTTATTAGAAATACTCTTGCGCTAAGAACTATGTCTAATAAAAAAATTTTGCATAGAATCCAGTAGAGTACTCTATTTTTTTCCGAGTATGGTTTTGAAGATACTACACAACATTATATATTTTTAAATGGAACACCCTGTATTTTATTATTTCATTGAATTCGTTCGGTGGGCCATGTATTTTCCATTTAAAATGAGAATCAAACAAATAATTCCATTTGAGATTTTTTATAGGAGTTTATCAGCAAAGAAAAATAATGTTAACAATAATTCAATAACATGAAACACGAAATTTAGGTACCTAAAAGCAACTAATAAATAGTTATATATCGTTCATTATGTATAATAAACAGAACAAGTATTACAAATCAAATATCTATCTTAAAATTAACTAACACATAATTGGCAAACCTTTTCAATACGCCTGAGTGCATTTAAAATTATAACAGGTCGCCTTTGTAAATCCCGAAAAGCTGCCTCCGTTGCGGCACGAAGTTCTTCGCGACTGTTGTGTCTGTTGGTATATATTTTATTTTTCAAATAACCCCACAAAAAAAGTCCAATATAGATAAATCGGGTGATCTTGGAGACCACCTGATTGGTCCGTGTGTTCCTATCCAACATCCTTGAAAATTATTTTCTAAAAAGCGCCCAATTAATCTAGAATTGTGGACAGGGGCGCCATCTTGTTGAAAGTGTATATAATTGCGAAAGGCGAGGGGAACATCTTCCAATAGTTCGGGTAATAAGTCTTCCAGGATTGTCAAGTACCTATTGGCGGTAAGGGTTCCGTCAAAAATGCGGTACTTTATTTTTGTCCCCAGTATGAAACATGCTACATTAAAACCAAATCGACCCTGCTGTTGTCGCTCAAAAATTAAGTGCGGGTTCTCATCATACCAGTATCTTGTATTCAGTATCTGTTAAATATAGCGGCACTGTTTATATGAGATTCGTCTGACCAAATAACTTTCCTTATAAAATCATTGTCCCTTCGGGTTTGGTCTAAAAACCAATTGCAAAAATTTAACCGTCTTGCTGCATCACCAGGATATAAGTGCTGGGCAATATTGACTTTGTAAGGTTTAAATTTATATATTTTTTAAATTCTTTGGACCCGTGATTGAGAAACTCCAGTGTAATTTTCTAATTTCGCACAAGAAGCCTGGGGATAGGCATGAACGCTAGGTAACACATTTATTTCATTCATTTCTCGATTTTCTTTGCTATACACCTTTGATCGGGGTTTAGAATATGCACCAAAACTTAGTAAATTATTCTTTAGTCTAAATATAGTTGCTCGACTAGGTTGATGCCTCTCTGGATATCTGAAAGTTTTAAAAACGCGATTTCATGAAATATCTTATGGTAAAATACTCGTCCTTTATACCTGTGGAAATATAGTTCTAAAGCTTCTTCAACATTCTCATAACATTGATTTAAACATTGTATCATATCGTATTTTTCGTTAATTTGAAAAACGAATTCTCTTCCAGCCATTATCAATTATCAACCAGCAAACTCACGAATAATTATTTATATAATGATCTTTTAAACTCAAACACGACAAAACACAATAGTTACTAACAATGACAGCTTGATCAGATTTGCGTTTTTCTCTCCAGCGCTCACTAGATAAAATATCGTTCCGAAAGGCGGAATTCTATAATAATTTTAAATGGATTCATACGAGATGGAAAGGTTTGCCAATTATGTGTTAGGAAAAATGGACAACAATTTGAACAGTTAAATCAATAAGGTAATAAATAATGTCCAAAATTAATTTTAAGATGGATATTTGATTTGTAATACTTGTTCTGTTTGTTATACATAATGAACGAAGTATAACTATTTATTAGTTGCTTTTAGGTACCTAAATTTCGTGTTTCATGTTATTGAATTATTTTTCTTTGCTGATAAACTCCTATAAAAAATCTCAAATGGAATTATTTGTTTGATTCTCCTTTTAAATGGAAAATACATGGCCTACTAGCAAAAAACACAGCTTTTCAGTGTTTTTCTAATAATACCATGTTTATTGTATTATACATTATTTTAAAGGAAAAAAAATAACGAATTCAATGAAATCATAAAATACTGGGTGTTCCATTTAAAAATATATTATGTTGTGTAGTATCTTCAAAACCATACTCGGAAAAAAAATTGAGTACTCCACTGGATTCTATGCAAAATTTTCTATTAGACGTAGTTCTTAGCGCAAGAGTATTTCTAATAACTTCGTAGATATAGAAGGGGTCCAAAAAGTATAAATTATCATAATCGCCCTGTATCTTATAAATGGAAACACTTATGCAAAATCTGATATGGCCATCCTGAGTTTCACAAAAAAGTAGAGCAGGTATGTGAAAACCGCAAGACTCTATCTTCAATAACAACCGAGTAACCTGGCAATCTCAACCAAAATGGGATGCACTGTACAGTGTACCTTGTGCATGCGGAAAAACATATACCGGTAAAACATCAACACCTCTCCAAATTAGAACAAAGGAGCACCAATACAACGTCCCAAGAAGACAAATCGACAGATCAAGATTGGCAAACAATGTACTCATGGATAATGGTATACACAAAATGGGCTAAGATTTGACAAAAATATCACTTAAAGAAGAGTAAACAAAAAAAGGAAAATTAAAGAAAGAGTCTGCATGTTGTTAAATAATAAAGAAATTGGGACATCCTCTGTAGAGATACCGGTGGTATCATGGCAAGAGCTCTTGGCAGATGAACATCAAAGACGAAACTTCAAAGTCAATTAATCAGTCAATTGACATAGCCAAAAATTCAAGCTACAAATATTGTGTAAATTATTTCAAAATACATTGGTCAACAACGATTCCTGATAAGGAATCGAAACGTCAGATTAAACGGATAAGTCAGATAAGTATAACAGAAAATACATCCTAATATATTATACAGGAAAACAAATAATGTTTCCACAAACTGCTTTCCGATACTACACCCTGATTTTCAGTTACTTAACTTATTCAAAATAACTATTTGCATCCTCAGTCATTTAGAAACTACCCAATATATTTATATGTAAACATCTCTATATTTGTTTTTTTTTGGTTCTTTTTACATTCATCACTTGATTTTCTGCCAACGTCCACAAAGTCAATCAACGTCATGGCACAAAGGAGTTCCGAAATTGTATTTTCAAATAATTATCGATATTGTTATATCATTTCGTTTCCGCGAATCGTACGGACTTTATTGAATGACCGGAATCACGGTTGGTTGGTTTTTATCTTTTTCAATTTCTCAATTTCTCTTTTCGAATCTGGGTTTTCTTGTTTCGCAAAACTGCAGTCGACGAAATGAAGTCTTTCGTTCGTCGTTGCCTCTCGACGAGAATGTCCTCGCAATTTAACGAAATGAAGTGGCTTCATTATTGGATCAAATTGCGACATGTGTCTGACATAATAGAAGTTGACCTCGTTTGAGCTGGAGTGTATTTGTATTTTCATTGCAAACTATCAACCGAAGGGCTTCTTTTGCTGTAAATATTAAGTTTCTACTTGATCCGATATAAAGTGCTCAGAAAATGTCGCATATATATTGAATGAATCGATAACGAGTAACATGGTATTCCAGTTACAATTTTAATCGGAGTAAGAAAGTATTTTTTCTTACACTGATATAAGCCATTCCAATAAAAAAGTTGAAATTATTTTCCTCATATTCAATTTATAAAAGAACACTCTCTTCGAGGTGATGTCGGTCTTTACATCTCGCGTCTTAAAATTATAATAGAACATTGATTTCTCATATTATTTATGACTACAAATTAGTCCATAAGTGAATTATCACTCACTCTGTTCGACATGACTTATGTATAATTGTAGCTGCTTCTAATGTATTTTGGTACAAATGTTGCCCTTCACCCGTAAACAGCGAAAGAATGCAAAACATACCATTAGCGCAGTAACCCGAATTTTGAGTTACATCACTTGACAAACGTTGATGGCTGTATTTTGAAATATACTCAAATTTACTTTCACGGCTGACAAAGTTAACCCTAAAATTTTCATAACGGTACAGATCAGAAGACCGTCTAAATGCACTATTACAGCTGAGCCAGATTGAGCCCAAAGTTTTCTACTATTAAAGCCTGGGTATGCTTGTATCGTAAACAACTAGTTACCAAACCTGTCAGAATTGGAATTGTGGCTTCCAGCTAAAATAGTTTGAAAATATTCCGGGACAAACATGAGGAAGCGATAAATTGACGTTTTCCCACTTCGCCCTGACAAGACAAATGTGTTATAATATTAACAATTGTCATTTTGGCTTTGCGACAATTTTTGCTTCTTTAATTTTTTAATTTACATATTTTTAACTTTTTTACAGAATTTACAAGTTTGAATTTTTGATATTTTTAACATTTTTCACACTTTTGACACACGGCATTTTTGACATTTTTGTCATTTTTCACATTTTTGACATTTTTACAAGTTGAGATTTTGATATTTTTGACATTTTTGACACTCTTGACATTTTTGAAATGTATGATATTTGTGAATTTTTTGACATGTCAAACATATCAAAAATGTCATAATTTTTGATATTTTTGACATTTATGACATTTTTAACATATTTGACATTATTGACATTTTTTTTTACGCTTTTGACATTTTTGACATTTTTAACATATTTGACATTTTTGAATTTTTTTACACTTTTGACATTTTTGACATTTTTAACATATCTGACATTATTGACATTTTTGACTATTTTTTTATTTTACATATTTTTATTTTTTTAACAGTTTTGACATTATCGAAATATTGTTGGCAGTTTTAACATTATCGAAAATTTTTACGATATAAAGATATTAAGTTTGAGATTTTTAAAATTTTTGACATTTTTAACATTTCTGAAATTTTTGACATTTTTGAAATATTTTGTGATATTTTTGACAATTCGATGGTTTTGATGTTTTTGACATTCTTGAGATTTCTATGGTGTTTATGTTTTTGGCGTTTCATACTAACATTTTCAATATTTGACACTTTTGACATTCTGATGTCTGTAGCATTTTTGTTATTTTTGACATTTTCCTTATTCGACTTTCCTTATTCAATTTTTTGAAATTTCTGATGATTTTGACTTTTTAAAATGTTTTTGGCGTTTTTGATAATTTTACCATTTTTGATTCTTTTGACATTTGTTACATTTTTGACATTTGTCACAATTTTGACATTTAAGACATTTTTTACTTTTTGGACATGCTTGAGAAAAATAATTAAAACTTGTTTTTTTGATATTTTAGACATTTTAAAGGTTAATAACTAACGAATTTTATTTTTTTATTTATTACTATATAAGCTTCCATTATAAATGGCGAAAATAATAATGTATACAATAATGCGCATATAGCGGAACAGATCCACTGACTAGACCAAGTCTACCCAAACTAAGATCTTTTAAGAAACTGGGTATCGTCTTGTAGGCTATGAACAAATTTATCTTGCCAAACTATTTTTTAGGTTCTAATACGTTAGAGTCGCTACACACAATCATTTACTTTGCTGCAATTTCCATCTGCAGAACAACTGCGGTCGCAATAAGACCAAAGCAAGACCCTCCCCAATTTAGACAAACACCCCGAATACCACCTTGGCAAAAAACACTTGAAGGGAAGATAAGTTCTCTTCGGAAAGACATTGCAAGACTGACCGAGTACCAACGTGGGGTCGGGAACAACAGAATAGAAAGACTTGTCAAGACTATCAAGAACAATAACCGAATACACTCTCAGTGGGATGGAGAAAACATCACATCTCAGCAGTGTCTGGACAGTCTACGACAAAAGCTCTCCGTCTACACAAGTCGATTGAGAAGGTACAAAACTAGTAACCAGCGGAAACTAGACAACCCGCTATTCCGAAAATCGGAAAAAGGGTTTTTATAGAAAACTCAAAAATATCAATAATAATGAAACCCCTAGCTATCCCAGTGAAAAACGGCCATCGAGCAGTTCTGAAAAACCCAACTTTCCAAAACAGTTTCCCATAACTCCAGAGCGAGCTGGATTAATGAGCAGGAGGCTGCATTTCAGAATTGTGATAAGATGCAACACCAACCATTTACAACGGAAGACACGTCCAACATAATGAAACATCTCCATAACTGGAAAGCACCAGAAACGCCACCCATGAAAAATTAACAGTTCTTATTTATGATATAATTATCCAGTCACACAAGATTTCCTTACGCATGGTGCGAGATATCTTTTACCAAAGGATAACCTATGTACACAGGATCCAGCAAAGTTCCGACCAATCACTTGCCTCCCAACACTATTTAAACTTATATCGTCGTGCATTAATCATCGCCTTTTCAGACATTGTGAACTGAACAACATAACTATTATTAACAACAAAAGGGATGCGCGAAAAACTCGATAGGGTGCAAAGAACAACTAATAATTGATTCCGTTGTCTGCAATCAAGCCCAGGCCAAACGACGAAATCTCTGGCATATCTGGAGTACAAAAAGGCCACATGATTGGCTCATTCAGGTGCTGAAACTCTATAAAGTAAACAATTGTATTATTAACTTTTTAGAATATGTCATGACTACCTGGCAAACCAAAGTTTTCTGAATGAAGCCGACTGTTCGCTACAAACCGACTCTATCCCAATCAGAAGGGGTATATTCCAGGGAGATTCTCTTAGCCAATAAACTAAATAATAAATAAAATAAAATAAACAATACTTTTATTGGAACTGTTACCAAAAACATTCATTGCCTTTTCTTTTCTTAAATCTCCTATTTGCATTGCCATAATCATCTAAATCGACAAAATTGAGCAGTTTTGCTATTTTCTATTTTCTTTTCGAAATTAGGAGTATAACGATTCTGTATATTAACATAGGTAAACACCTACCGAAGTTCTTCTCCACCAAATTTGATCTAAATCAAATTTTCATAAAATATATAACTACGTTTCCGTACATATAGATCGCCTTCTTATTTTTCTTAAGAAATTACCTCGATCCTTAAATGGTAATTTAACTTCATTAGATTTTCTGAAAGGTAACATTTTAGTTGCATCCTGGCTTACAAAAATCTTTATTAGTGACACATCAGACAATATTAGTTCTGGTTAATTTCACGGTACCGACAACGACGTAATATATCTTTAAATCGTTTCCTGTCATCAACTTTCTACCCGGTAATCCCGCAGCGTTATCTTTTCACTGTCGACCTCACAATCTAATCCCGCTAAAAACATCCATTTCTTACATTTTTCCAACGAAATTGTCGCTTTTCCACCGTCGCCGCAGACGAATTAAAACTTTGTTGATCTACCGAACAAAAATCTAACAATTCCTTCTAACAGCTGCCGCTTTATATCGTTTATTGATGGGCAACGTGATATTCTCTCGGGGCAGGTGTGTGTTCTTCCCCTAATAAAAAGATCCGGGGGAACTGTCGGAGCAGATAATTGTGATCATCGAGTGACGAGTTTCGTAGGGATTTGCGGGGTCAAATTCAATTTATGAGGGAACGGTTTTTCTTTATTGCCTCTGAAAAAGACTCCGGGGAGTCTAGGATTCAAGGGATATGCACGAGTATCGGATGCAGTGCAGCTGCGATCGATGAAAATAATATCGGTCCTCTGGATAATACGGAGTTTTAGGAAAATTGTTAAAATTGAATGGCAAAAATGTGCACAAGTTGATAGCGATGTCGTAATATTTGAAATGGGTCAGAAGTAGACTATAAGTTGTCTTCATAGGCCATTATTCTAAACATTATTCAATAAGTAATTAATAACTAAATACTAATAATAGCTGGGTGACTGTGTGAACCGATACATGCGATGACACCTATAACATATGACAAAGTTTTTTTCAGTTTTGGCATATAATCTGTCAAGTTATTGTGGATAGATATATTTAGAAAACTTGATTCTATGATAAGTATCTGATGGAATTTTGACCATTTTTCTATATATCGCTGAGGAAGCTTCACAAAATTGAGAAAACACATTGCGGCCTGTGATTAAAAGGCAACTACCCTGTGCTAGAGCAAAACTGACGAAGAATGCGTATTTAGCGGAAATAAATACATTGGAAACCTATTGTGTGATGGCTTTTACTGCCGGTATCATGGGATCGACTGTGGATAATCAGGCTTTTTTGCCGTGAAATGTTGGAATTATTTCCAGATGTTTTACCTGCAACTGGGCCAGACACTTTCAGTGGAAAAGTTGTTGCGTGGGGTGAAAACCCTTTTAACCTGATAATTCATCGGCAGTTTTCCAGTGCACCGGTATTTTGAATATATGTTAACATGGCTGTTCCCAAAATTTGACGTAATACTTGACCTTTTCTGGGATTAGATTTCTGTCTTGATTTTGAGGACCTACTTATCTCAAGAGCCGAGGAACCATTTGTCTATTAGATAAAGTGGTTCACATATTGTGGACCCTCGGAGCGCAGTAGTCTTGATTACAGGTTTGATTGAGTAGTATTGAGATTTGAATCCTGGCAAAGGCCCACGCTATATGTGACTGGGTTTCCTATATGTCCCAGAGATCCGGTCGTTATTGTTTGAAATTAAAACATCTAGAAACGCCACTTGCCCATCTCTTTGTTCGTCCATGGTGAATTGAATTTCTGAATAAATGCCAGTTTTGTAAAAATTCCATTTCACATAAAGGTTTTATCTCCGCTAAAGATGACTAACCCATTTTGACATTTCTACATTTCTGTCAATTTTGACATTTTTTAATATTTTAGCATTTAGGGAATTTTAGACATTTTTGACACTTTCGACATTTTTGATATTATTGACATTTTTGACATTTTTGTCATGTTTGCCATTTTTGACATTTTTTACATTTTTTAAATTTTTGACATTTTCGACATTGTTGACATTTTTGGCATTTTTGACCTTTTTATCAGCTTAAACAATTTTGGAATTTTTTAGATTTTTGACAGTGTTCTGATTTTTGACAATTTGGACATTTCTGACATTTTTGATATTTTTGAGTTTTTGAATTTCTTTAAATATTTAACATTTTGACAGTTTTGATTTTTTTTTACTTTATGATATTTTTAATTTTTTTTCTACGGGAGCACTCTACGTGGTATCAATTATGCCCGTGTTGCTGTAGATGTCTGTCGCAGTAGGCGATCAAAAGTTCGCAAGAAATTCTAATAATCATTATTATTAGAATTTCTAGAATTAAAAAACTACAAATAAATTTCCACTACCATTAATTCTTTGTTTAACACTGCTGAGAGTTTATCTTACCAATGAGTAATATTGGTTCTTAAGTTTACCCTGGAGCGTTCTTCACTTGTATAAGAGGACGTACATTTACTAGGACTTTTACCTTTATCTCGTTAAAAATAAGTAATTTCAATCGTGATTTTTTTTGGCCAGATTATTGGACAAATTGAACCGGTTCTACCTTGAATGTCTGCAGTTGGCTATGCATAGTAAAGGGAAGTGAAGTGACCTCAAGGTGTTATTATTTAAATTTGGGAAAGCTATAAGACATTTAGCACAGAATAATAATTATTATCACAGATTACGAATTTGTAATTGTCTTCTAAACGTTGTTTGTGGCATATTCTTGATTACTTTTATGTTTTTTGGGCAATAACACCACAATAGAAATAAAACGACGTATATTGCAGCAATACCAAACGTTTCAAAGTCTATTCTGACTTCGTTGTCAATGGCTTTATTTTTATTGATGTACAAATGAAAATTTGATATATGACATTTAAAATTTACATTAGAAAATTTGTTGTTTTTAGATATACAAGTAGCAGGAAAAAATTCTAAGGATCATGTCTTATAGTTAACCAGCTTTCAAATTAGAAGAATTTGAAAGAGTTGTCTTTAGAATTTATAAGTGGCGTTCCTAGGTACGACTTTGTTATAAGATAGCGCATTCGCCTAAAATGCGATCAAAGAATTCTATTGTTTCAGTGATCCCATTAACGTCATAAGGGAAACCCTAGGAAAAACCTTATGAACTATCCCGATATTGGGTTGTTCAAAAGGAGGTTACCATTAATAATTTCTTCCTTAATTGTCGGTAACCAGATACGATTAAATTCTACAGAAGTAGAAGCGATAATGTATCATATAGAATACAAAAATACTTTTACAATAGCAAGTTTTGATATAGTAAATCTTTGTAACAATGTCCCTGTTTCCAAAACACTTCCAATAGTAAAACAACTACTAGAAAGGGACTTTTCATTAAATCAACGAACTCAGTTATCAATTGATACAATAATGGATCTACTAACATACTGTACCAAAACTACACACTTTTAATTAAACGATGACTTTTACCAACATGGTATGGCCATCGGTTCTTGTCTCTCACCAGCATTAAGTAACATCTTTATGGAAAACTTTGAACAACACGTAATTTTATCAAAAGAAAATAAACCTTTAATTTGGTGGCGTTACGTTGACGAAATTTTCGTAATTTGGGAACACAATCTTGAAGAACTAGATAAATTATTAAATGACATAAATAACAAAGAGCCAACCATCAAATTTACCCTAGAAATTGAAGAAAATAACAAACTATCTTTCCTAGTCATATTAATAACAAAAACAGGATCTTCATTCGAATCAGAAGTTTATAGAAAACCAACTCATACAAACAGATACCTAAATTCCAATTCAAATCATCCGAATACTGTAAAGAAAGGTGTCATTAACTCATTTTATGATAGAGCAAAGACCAGCTGTTCTGATGATAATAATTTCAACAAAGAAAAAATTATTATAAAGAATGTTCTCACTGGAAACAATTACCCCACAAAATTTATCAACAAAGAGTTAAACAGACTTGAACAGAAAACAAACCTTCCGACTCAACCCAGAACTTCTTTAACACTACTACTACTCAGAAACAACATTACAGTTACAACTATACCATATATACAGTGTCTGTCAGAAAGATTGAAAAGAGTGGGCAACAGATTTAATGTTAAAACAGCATTCCAAACTAGAAATACACCGAAATCGTTAATATTGAAAACAAAACCAACAAACAAAACCCAGAACTCAAAAAACTGCATATATAAGATTCCTTGCGAATGCAATAAAGTTTATATTGGAGAAACATCGAGACTATTAAACGTATCAATAAATGAACACAAGAATTACATAAAGAAACGACAATTTGAAAAATCAAAAATTTGTGAACATGCTTGGGACCTAGGCCATAAAACACAATTTGATAATACTTCACAAAGAACAGCTTAACAGAAAACGAAAAATAAAAGAGTCTGCCTTAATTCTTTTGAATGAAGACAATTGTATCGCTTCTACTTCTGTAGAATTTAATCGTATCTGGTTACCGACAATTAAGGAAGAAATTATTAATGGTAATCTCCTTTTAAACAACCCAATATCGGGATAGGTTTTTTCTAGGTTTTCCCTTATGACGTTAATGGGATCACTGAAACAATAGAATTCTTTGATCGCATTTTTGGCGAATGTCGTACCTAGGAACGCCACTTACAAATTCTAAAGACAACTCTTTCAAATTCTTCTAATTTGAAAGCTGGTTAACTATAATTCATGATCTTTAGAATTTTTTGTGCTACCTGTATATCTAAAAACAACAAATTTTCTAATGTCAACTTTAAATGTCATAAATCAAATTTTCATTTTGCAATCTACATCAATAAATATAAAGCCATTGACAACGAAGTCAGAATAGACTTGGAAACGTTTGGTATTCCTGCAATATACGTCGTTTTATTTCTATTGATGTGTTATTGCCCAAAAAAACATAAATGTAATTACGAATTTGTACATGAGGAATCAAATCCAATAATCATTTAACTTAGTAGATAACGTATACTTAAACACAATAGCACTCGCTTCACTTTTTTATAATTTTGTAAGGAAATATTTGTTCCATAAAACGTTTAAATATATCGGGCTTTTACTAGTTCCAGGTAAATTGCTATAAATAGTTTTCATCTACCTCTTCGATAACTAATGTTTTTATTGTTAAGTTATGAAAAAATATTAGTTTAAACAGTTTTCTGCGTAATATGTTGTTATCAGAATAAAAGTCTGGAATACCCAGAACTTAACATTTATTTTGTAACCCAAATTTAATACTGATTTACGGTTACTTTTTTCAACATAATTAAAAAAAAAACGCCATTTCCTAATAAATAAGTTAATATACCTACCTATTAATGGCATGCAAAACACAGGTATAACAACAGCCAAAACTAACCAAAAGTTTAGCAAAAACGTGTATAATGTATATGTACCCGTTGCGATTGAAAATATAAAATAACTACCGAAAGTGTCATTCATTTCGAGCGCTAATCACTATATATGATAAAAAGACATTGATACTAGTGGAACAATCGGGAGTAACCGGATAGTGTATAAATGTGGCCCCACAGCAGTCTGACAAAAGTAGTTTGTTATTAATTGATAATATTTTTTGTTTATGCTCGTAGTCGTAACAAGTGTACGCCCTAAGGTCCATTATTGATGTGTATGGCAAGCTAAGTATGTGCTCTAAAGTCCAGTATAAGGGATTTAAAAATAGACTTAAAGAAAATAGAATATTTAGTAAAAACTCGAATATTATCGAAATGTAAATGGACAATTTTTGTTGTAAAATAAACTTAATCAGCGCACAAATGTAATGTCAACTTTGTAACCGGTAACCACACCTAGTAACGTTGTCCTTTTTGGTGACGTTTTGACTTTCTGACTATTGACGTATGTCAAGTTTCTAATTTGAAAAACGAAATCAGATAAGTGGAATGTTTATTAGAAATGAAAGTAAATTATGTGCTGGTATTGTATATTATTTGGATGTTATATTTGTTTATATATTATTATTTACTAATTTTATACAAACCAAGAGACTCTCTTTCAAACCACACGTCCACCTTTTCTGAATCGCCAAAAAATGTGTTCGCTGCATAGGTTGACTTTACGCCGAACTTCCGGTTTCAATCGGAAGTACGTTATGTAGTTTTTTTAACGGCAAGGGTATATTTTTACAGTGAAATTACCTTGAAAAGCACATCTTTGCAAGGTTTTTCAAAAAAAAGTTCGCACCTAATTGACTTTCGAAAGTTTGCGAGCCGAAAGTAGACATCTTAGCAGCATGATTACGTTTTTTCCCAATAAATTTTGAATATACGTGCATACTTTATATTTATTATTTGCTGAATTGTAAGTAAAAAGTATTTGGTAATTCACAGTTATTGTATTTTCACTCGATAGGCCAAATTCTTTTTTGTTGGTGGAGGAAGTACCAAAGACTTCTTTTAAAAATACTATGCAATACTAATAACTTAAGTTCCAAAATTTACGGGAAAGCGTAGTCATGCTGCCAAAAATGTCTATCTCCAGTTCGCACACATTCATGAATTTAGGCCTGAGCTTTTTGGAAAAAATCTGTCAAACAAAAGGTCAGTATTTTTCGTCGTAGAATCCGAATTCACTGTAAAAATATACCCTTTAAATTTATTAAAACCAACTTTCGGTTCCAATAGCTTGGTACTTGAAGCTCGGAATAGCCTCAAGTCGGTGCAGTATACCCACATTATGTATAAGGGACCAATACATATTATCTGGCGATTTAGAGGAGGTGGACAGGTGGTGGAAACTTCCGGCATAACCTGTTTCATGCACTCTGTGGTAGATATGCGGAATTTCAATGTCAACGAAATGTCGTGTCGGAAAAAAGTTTTGAAACAAATTGAAATTTTTGCAATTCACTACCATACTTTTTCTGATTCTGCAAGGTAAGTAACAAATGTTACTTACCTCTCGTTTAGTCTTTTTCTCACAAACTCACTTTTCAACTCCACATTTTAAACAAAGAAATTATAACCCGAAATACCAGGTTATAGAAGGATAGGCGGCATATAATGGGATTATTTTCAATTGTTTTATGGTAGTGATGATATTTTCTCAATATTTATTAGTAGTTAATGTAAACGATTTATTTCCTAAGTTCTCATTTGCCATACTCATCTGTTTTCGTATGTAGAAGTGTGGATCTCTTCGCTGCAAAAATTTCATAGACCTAGATAATCTTTATCTGCAGTACGTTTGGACTAAATGTAAATTAATTTCACTGACCTGATTCAGATAGCCCAAGAATTTTGCAATCTATAGACTTAACAGATAGCCAATCAAAACTACCGAAAATTACAACATGATGTCGCAGATATGATACGAATTAAAGAGGTGGAGCTAACTAACTCAAATTTCGTATTACACCAAAAAATAAAGTTGAGGGTTTCATTGAGGTTCACTTATCATTCAAAACATGTCGGATTCGATTAGCGTTCTCTAATGCGAGGAAAGTTTCTTCTTTTTGTTGTCGACGTCTCTCTGGTGCGATAATAAAGCGATTCACGGGGGCGGTCGACCTCCGCAAAAGGTTTCAACTCTGTGAGAAGAATGAAATCGGAAGGAAACCGCCATCGAGGAGAACTTCCTGAACTTTATGTTGATTCATGAGACGTTTAAATTTGGGACAAAAGTATGTCAGAAGGGCGTCGATTGATGTCATTTAAAGCAACGAAAAAAGATTTCGATTTGCGGGAAAAAATTATTATTACTGTGATGCAGGGTACTTGTAGAAAATATTTCCAAATTTATTTTAATGCTGAATAAAAATGTACACAGTACAATTCGAAAAATAATCATGGCAGTCATTGAGGCCGGTCATAAACCCTCAAAGTGTTCATTTGTTGAGATAAAGTGTGTTACATGTTTAATGTCAAAACAATAAATTTCCGAAAAAGTTTTTGAATATAGAGGGTGACTATCAAAAGTCCCCTTTCTCTCGTATCTCATAGCAAATTAGAACTCATTTGAAAATTATTGACAATAGCTACACAGCCATTTTAATTTTGTTTGCGTTTTGAGTCAATTACATGAATTTCTACAGCGAGAACGTAAGTTTTCACGGCTAGAGTCATAGCTGATTCTGCTTTTACCGGATTTAGACTGCGTCTTTTTTAGGGTTCCGTTTATACAATATACAGATAACCTTTTAATATCACTCCGGATTTCTGCCTCTGTCACATAACAGCAATTTTCTCCTAATCTACTGGAGGAAAGAGGTTGAAATTTGGTATTAATTTATTGTTTGGTGACCCGATCAGGAGTAAAAAAAAATTGATTTTAGGGGTAGTTCTGGGGGGAAAAACTAAAAAACTCCAGCGTTCCCCTTCTCCCTGATCTCCGAAACTACTGAGCCTAAAATTTTGAAAAAAATAGGAAATATAGAACGTTGCCCGAAATTTACAGGAAAAATAAGGAGAAACCATTAATATTAATTTTGGGAGGCAAATTATAGAATTAAATAAAAATTTAAAAATAAAAAAAATTTCAAACGCATCATGTAATATATCAAATAAAAGGTCTCATTCTGAGGAACACAAATATTTATTTGTTCATAATAAAAAAATATTTAAAACGATATTAACGGAAATACACCAAAATTTACCCATTTTCCCCACTTTATCACCGAAACTATAAAATGTAAAGTTTTGAAAAAAATTAGAGATATAGGTTCTGACCTGAAGTTTACTGGCAAAACAAGGAAAACCTCTACTGTTAACAATTACAGAATTAAATGGAAAATATAAAATTAAAATTGCTTCAAACCATCATGTTATATATCAAATGAAAGGGCTCATTACGACGAAAACAAATATATTTTTTTCATATTTTTAAAATAAATACATTAAATGATATTAACAAAAATATTAAAAAAATACCCATCCCCCTATCTCCGAAACCATAGCCTGGACAATTTTGAGAAAACAATGGAGGTATAGCCCCTCACCTGAAATTTACAGGAAAAATAAGGGAAAACCCCTAATATTCATTTTGGGGGCAAATTATAGAATTAAATGGAAAATAAAAAAAAATTGTTTCTAACCCATCATGTTATATATCAAATGAAAGGGCTCATGATGAAGAAAACATATATATTTTTTTCATATTTATAAAATAAATTAATTAAAAGATATTAACAAAAGTATAAAAAAATTTACCCATTCCCCCCACCTTATCTCCGAAACCATAAGCTAAACAAGTTTGAAAAAAAAACGAAGTATAGCCCCTCGCCTGAACTTTACTGGAAAAATAAGGAGAAACCCCTAATATTCATTTTGGGGGGCAAATTATAGAATTAAATAGAAAATAAAAAAGTATAATTGTTTCTAACTGGTCATGTAATATATCAAATCACAGGGCTCATTATGACAAATACAAGTATATTTTTTATTTTTTTTTAAATGAATATATTAAAATTTAAAAAATATATATATTTAAAAAAATTACCCATTCTCAGCGTTATTCCCCAAACTATAAGACCTCATTTTTTTGGTTTATAGGAACAATATGAAAAAACCCCTAATTCTATTATTTGGCCCCCAACTAATAAAATTAAACGGAAAATAAATTATTAGAAAACCCCCATAAAAATTTTAGGGACAAATTATACAATTAAATGGAAAATAAAGATTTTCAAACGTATCATGTAATATATCAGATAAATGGCTCATTATGTGAATTACAAATATGTCATATTTTTCAATAATTTGTTTAAAAGATATTAACAAAAATATTAAACATCGACTTAATTCCCACTTTAGAAACTACACTATTTAAATTTTGAAAAATACATTTTATTTATATTTTTAACTAATTTGAATAACAGATTTAATAATTTATAATTTAAACTTTGACCTATTTTGCCCTTTATCTGTCAATCTACAGAGCCTCAAAACTCAGACAGTAGGTTATAAAAGGCATCTCTGAAAGTTTATTAGTAAAATAAAACTCTAATGTTACTTTTTGTGGGCCAAATTAGAAAATTAAATACATATGTATTCTGATAAAAATTAAGCGAATCCTAAAGCAGATAAAATAAAAAGTCTATGTGTGGAAAATCAAAGTGTATATTTTCTATAAATTTCAAACGCTTCCTTTAAAAGATATAAGGGTAAATATAATAAAATGCACTCACCCTAAGTATGCGAGTCCAACTCTGAACCAGCATATAAATAAACTTTTCCCACGTTTCGCTCACATTTGTATAGAGCTTTTGCAAGGATGAGAAATACAATATTCATTTAGTCTTTTTCTCACAAGACACTTTAAAACTCACTTCATTAAACTCGTCAAACTGAAGCAAAAACTGTAAATGACTAGGCTTTGGAGATAGCCAAAGATGTTTTTAAGAAATAATAATGTCATCCGACATTTCAGGTAAAATAAGGGTAGTATGTGTACTTAATGGGATTATTTCTGAATAGTTGTATGGTTTTTGTATTTCCGTTCGAATTCTATTAGTAGGTCATTTATATGATTTATTTTGTTGATGAAATGTGTGTTGAAATGTGGATGCAGGCTTGCCAGATGGGCGAAAGTTCAAAACCTTTGTCTCTAATTTTATGGTGAAATAATACTGTAGAGGATTTGAAAGGATGCTCGTTTGTGTTCAGACAGACGGGTGTTTATAGATCGACCTGTTTTACCGATGTATACTTTTGTACCCTTGGATGTAACATGATTTTGTTTATCCATTGGAGAGGGTAACAATTCTGAGATTTCGGGTAGTGGTTTGGAAACTCTTTTTACCTCATGCTTACAGGAAGTGTTTAAAATATGCTCTGACTACTTGCTGACATAAATATATCTTATAGTAAATTCTTGTTGTACTCAGTCAGCTGAACTTGCCCTGCACTCTTCAATAATTGACTTTTTTGAAACCTTAATATTGTCAGGTTTCGTGGTGTAAACCTTGTATTTCAATGTTAGTTTGAATCTGGTAGACAATATCCCTTGTTCTTCGAAGTTTCCTTGGACTTCCATAGTCTTGAAAAGGTTGATCTCACAACGTTTCAATATCTGTGTATTTGCGATCGGCATCAGGTGAATGATGGGAAATTCAGTTTATCTGTGGTATTTATACATTTAATCGGTCATGCGTCGCCGGTCATGGTCATTGGGTCTCATCAGGTCCAATCAGTGTCGTCGTATCTGATGGTTGGCTGTTGTTGGTGCGTAGGGACAATGGACGAAGAAGGGGTTTCCAAATGTTTTTAATTTGAACGCTTGGCTTGCTAATTTTCCATCATTCACCTGATGACTATAGCAGATACAAAGCTATTGAAACGTTGTGAGATCAACCTTTTCAAGACGATGGAAGTCCAAGGAAACTTCGAGGAACTTGTATTTCAAGTTACCCAACAGAAGAAATCGCTCCTGGCGTCAGGACTAGAAATCGAGCTGGCCAATCTATGGAACCTCACCATTCAATCCATCTATAACGAAGTTCTTCTTTCAAATCTACTGAACCATTGTAACCCTTAAGAGCACCATATTGTTGAAATGTTTTAACTAACTTGCCGAACTTATCTGAATGATTTGAATGAATATCAAAAATAAGCGGTCAATTGCATCTTGTAACATCTCCTAATACACCTCACCTCTTAAGTATTGAGGAAACCAGGTTCAACGATGTGGTTTCACAAAATGTCTGCCTAAACATTTACTTTTCGGGACATTGTGTGTGTTTTTCACGGAAGAAAAGGTACATTGTGTTTGTTAGCATTTCCATTAAGGAAAAATACTTTCTTGACTAAAACAAGTAGTTTTTGTGAAATGTTGGTTACGATCAATGTTATTTGTCTTAATTCCGTTTAATTCCACTACCTCGCTGATAATTGATGAAATTTGTTTTTCACCCTATGTACTGTACTTTGACTAATTTCACTGGAAGACCCAACTGTAATTGTCTACTACCATCTGTGCAATTATGTATTGTTTTTATTATCAATACCTTTTGGTCGACCAGATCATTTGGCTTTTGACTGCCACTGTATAATTTTTCAAATTTTGGCGGCCCACATGCTTTTACAATACAGCAATATTTTGCCATAAAAAAATTTATAGAAGATCTAAGCCCCAGTGATTAAAATTTTGGTAAGTTTTCGATATGGTTAATAGTAATTTTACTCCTTATTTCTGCTCCACTAGAGGAAATAATGTTTTTTTTATTAAAAATTACGAGTTTGGTTTTAGTTAGAGAAAAGTTCTCAACTTTTTGCTTTGATACTATAGTCGCCAAGTTCCTACATTTCTACCTACTCGATATTTCTCAATTATAATCTGGTAGGCACATGTACACTTTTTATTAGTTGAATAATTTTCTGATATGCAAACAAAAATTCCGTAGTATTCTAATGTCACTGTTTCTACTGGCTTCGCATAGGGTCCAATAGAAATGTCCAATGCAGACGTTATAACTAAAAATATATAGATTTTGGTAGACCCCAATATTGAACTCCAGGATCACCTGCCATATGTTAAATTAATTTTAATTAGAGCGGCATGAGATCTTTGTTGTACAAACTATCTAACTGCTTATATCTTTTAATTTTTTTAAATATTTTTCCCTAAAGAGATTTTATTATTTGCAAAATTAAATTTGCCGTTTGATTTTTTTGTCTCTGCGACTCTTCTCTGTACTAAAGACTCTTCTAGTATTTTTTAAATATTTGATATTTTTTTAGGTGTTACCAAAATAAAATCTACACGTAGTAGGTGTAAGTTTTTCAGACCGTATGCACAAGTATATTAAAGCAATATAATTAAGACCGAACTAGTATTCAAGTTTTCGAGAGGCCTTTATACTTTACGCACCATTCTAAATTATCCTACTCATTCTTGACTCAAACACTGCAATGTTATGTTTTACGGTAAAATGAAAAATATTTTTAACTATTTAACTGTCAATAAATTTTCTTAAGGATTTTAAATATCTACATAATTTTTATTAATTATACAATATTTATATCAATTAATCTAATGTTCATCTCGTATCTTACTTTTTCCCTAATAAACAAATGTTGGTGAGAAATTTTGTACCAAACATATTTTCCCATGTGATAATTATTTTATTTCTGAATTAGATTTGCAATGACTACCATTTTACAATTTTCGTTTCCAAAAATATAATTATTTTGACTCTCTGTGACATTTCATATATTGACCCTTATTATATATTTATTTTATAGACTTGCAGATTTTAGAAATTTTGGGGCCTTGCCATTTACCTTATCATGTTTTTGATTCTAAATCTCTTAACATAGAGTACAGCTGTTTTTCAATGTAAGATAAAAAGCTAGCTGCCCTTATATTTGTTGTTTTCAAATGCCTATGTTTATTTTGTATTTGCTTCTACCAATCATTTAATTGACACAAATTTTGTTCATCCAAATAAGCGTATACAACAAATAACCTTTTGCTTAATCTTTTGCACTTAATTGCTCTATGTGCTGATTTTTTATTTTTGATTATAAAAACTTTTTTCTATATTTATTTTTTAGGTCTTAAATTTATATTAACAATTTTTTTCAAAAAAGATAATTTTGCATCATATCTCGAAAACGAGAGCTCTAATGTCAGTCTATCAAAAACAAAGAAGCTAAAGGGATTTGACTAAATTGTTTCATTTTTCAAAATATCTAGTAAGCAATAACTTTTTACAAAAATCCGAAAGAGTCATTAAATTGGCCAGTAACTCTGCAAATTTCTACACAAATTTGGAAAAAAATATTACTGACCAATTCTTTCTTAACACAATTTTTCTGTCATTTTTCTTCTTTCCTCACTTTATATTTATTGAAAATCCATTTTTATACAAAATTTTATATCAGTCTATCTGTCAACAAACCTATTTCAACCCAAGTTAGGATTCCAATTCTTTCTTTTCGGAACATATTTTGATAATTTTTTCTGATATATAAATTATTATAACTCTAATAAATACACCAAGTCAGTTTCTCTAATATTCCATTATACACTTTTGGCGGCTTTAAATGGATATTCGACAATTTCATTTTACATTCATCAGAAATCCCTACCGCAAACTTCAATATTGAAATTAACTATCGATAATTCCAAAATCCATTCATAATAACCCGAAATGAAAAGACGGTATATGAAAGATTTTTAATTAGCGGTGTAATTGATTTCGGAATAATTGAAGCTTACGGTACAATAAATTTTGGAGCGTTCAGCACTTGTTCGTTGTCTGATGTACGAATTCCAAAGCTTTAATATTCCATCGAGCGACTAGCGTGTGAAGTTTATAATTGATATTCGGTTTAGCTTCGGTTTGATTTCAGGAAGATTGTGAAATTGCTGACGTAAGCATCCATATTGCACGCAATTGCTTTATCGGAGATATGCACTGTCTAGATTTTCATTAAGAATCGCAATTAAAAATACTAGGACTTGAGCACCTTTTCAGGTTTCTTACATTTCTTTTTATTTTAGTGTTGCTATCCGATTATTTAAAGATCATTAAAGAACTGGAGTTAGTTCTAGACCAAAATTGTACTGTACCACAGACATATCTGTTCTAAGGTTATAATTTTAATTTTTAACGCGAAATGAATATTGGCATCTAGGAGTTTCAGGAAAAACTATCACAAAGATACCTCCTTCGGGAGTCGTTCTTTGGGTAGTTACTTTTCCTTGTAATTCCAGGGGTAGAAACCACCCGCAAAAATCGTATGTTGATTAAAACCTATCAAAGGAATTATCTGTTGTAACGGCTGGCAACCACTCTAATAATTGTCACTATTTATTCTATTATGCAATTGCAATCCTGTTAGAAAATAAATGAGAGAAAAAAGTAAAACTCCCACCATGTAATAAACTTTTGAGAGTAGGACAGCAAGTACTATAAACAAATTGGAAGCTTTCAAAATGTGGATATAACTAAGAAAACTTAAGATACCATGGACGGTCAAAATAAGAAACGAGGGTGTGCTCCGACGTTTTAATAAAGTACGTGAACTCTTAAACACTTTTAAAAAAGAAATACTGCATACCCAAGGATAATTTACACAGGATTGCTCGATAGATGTATATCTTTCCGAAAGCATACGTCACAAAGTGGCTGCTAATATTTGCACCGTAACCTTTCCAAATTAAGTTGTTCACAGATTAAACAGATCACATTAAACTGATGAAACAAAACCAGAAAAACTCTTCAACTGTTAACAGACAAAGCGCCACAATAACTCGAAAGCGGGCCCAACATACGGTGATATTTTACGAGGTGGCTCGTTTTATTTCGAAAATTTTCAGTTTGTAAAATATCCTTGCTGCATACCTAGGTCACATCATTCGTAACCATAAGTATAACCTTCTGCAGTTAATTATCACGGGCAAGATCGAGAGCAGAAGAGGATTGTAACGGTAGAAAATGTAACAGTGGTCATGCATGCGTGACATACAGACGTTCATCCACACAGCCAGAGATAGGAAAGGCATGGAAAGTGTGGTCACAAATATCCATTAACGGATAAGGAGAGAAAGAAGAAGATACGTTGGTCTGCCTTGTCTTTACCATCTATTAACGATGATATTTTTATGGAGATCTAGATTGTGATACTGGTCTCTACCATCCATAAACGTTGCTCTTTTTGTGACTGCTGACGTATGTCAAGTCTTTGATTTAAAATATCGCAAACAGAATGGGCGAGATTCTTAATAGAGAAACTGGTTCCTGTTTCGTATATATATAACTGAGTTGTATGGGTATTTCCAGGTCAAAAAAAAGTGTCATGTAGATGTCTAGAACCAAAAGCAATTTTTGCATTTTACTACCATACTTTATGTGTAAATGTGGGCATTCAGTAAGAAGCTGTTCCATCCATAACAGGTTCTGATAATAAATATGTCAATAGTATATAAATCAAATATGATAACGAATTTGAAACAAATGAAAATGGGCTGGTAGGGAAAAACTCTTGGATACGTCCATTTGTATTTTTAAATGCGCATTTTTCTCAACAAAAAAAATATATAGGGTGTGTCATGTGATAGTGGCCAATATCAACTTTCTTATTTTAAATGCAAGCCCCTGTATGTTATTAAATTTTTGGATTATCCAGAAAATTCTAGACAATTCATGTTTTCAGATTTATTACAAAAATTAACAAAAAAATACCAATATTTTATTTCACAAATTCGATACATTACACTCAATACTTAATTACCATTTAGCTCTTGATATTGAGATAGTATTCAAAAACCATTCCTGCGTTCCTTTTTACTGATACAAAAAAAAACAGTTGTGTTTAATATTGTCAAAACTCATCTTGTTGTCTGCCTGCATGACAGTGATGATCAGTGTCAGTGCTATCGTCATTTTAATTTCGTTACCTGTTCGTAATTATATCAGAAAAATGGTTCATTTAACAGAAATACACAAAATACAAATCTACAAATGATTAGTTATGGAGATAACACACTGGCACAAATGGAAGTTTCACGCTTATTTCACGAAAATTTTCCAAATTTGCCGCGTATATCCCAAGGAACAATTAACAAACTAGAAAATCAGTTTCGCGAGCTTGTACATGTAAGACAGATAAAAAAGTAATTGCCAATGCTGTAAGTGATAATTCAAAATTGAAAATTATGCTTGAGACGCAAGAAAACTCACATAATTCTGGCCTAAAAGCTGTTCAACGTTTGCCACATATCAATTTTTCGAGTATTAAAGGAAAATAAAATGCATCCCAATAAAATGATGCCGACTCAGGAACTCATGCAAGATGATTTCGGTAGGAGAACGTATTTCTGTGAACAAATGGTGGCAAGGTTAGATAATAATGTGTTTGCGATAAGGGCACATTTACACCTCACGGTTATGTTAATCGTCATAATTGCCGATATTGGTCTAATGAGAATCCTCACTGGAAGACAGAGAAACATACGCAATATCCTGAAAAAGGTAATGTTTGGGCAGGAATTGTTGGAAATCATATCGTAGGCCCCTTTTTCATTGATGGCAACTTGAATGGAGATAAATATTTAGAACTGTTCCAAAGTAATGTAGTGCCAACTTTGACAAACTCATGTCCTGATCAAGTACACACAAGTTCCTGCCAATACAATATGGGTTCACCTAGATGAAGCACCGCCATTACGAAATCAATGTCCGGCAGTAGCTGAACCAAATTTTCCAAAACGGTGCATTGGGAGACGCGAATCGATAGAATTGCCAGCACGATCTCCGGATTTAACGCCATTGGAAAATGTCAAAAGTACTGTATACAAAACCAAACCCTTCAACTAAGATGACCTATAATGACGAATCACGCTTGCGATTAGATCACAGGTCGAGTAACGTTAGAAGACATTTCTATACTAGATTAGCATATTGCCAATCCGTTCGCGACGAGCATTTTGAACATTTCCGTCATTGACTTTAACGGTTTTATGTTTTTTGCAAGCCTTGTTTGCATTTAAAACAAGAAAGTTGTTTTTTCCGGTACCGATAGCTCACACTGGTTCATAGGTGATTACTACGTTCGACCAATCTTTAACTTTGTCAGCAATTGCCTTAGTTTGCCTGAAGACAACTTCTTCAGTTTTTCCACTCTCTTGTCCGTCGAGGGTCTCTCCGATTTTGGACAGCAAATGCGACTTTATCGGCCATGAGTTCATCCGATTCCCCAAAGATTTGGAGACGCTCAGAATGACCGATGATTACCCAATTGATGTTTAGGTTCTTCAACATTAAGAGAGAAATTTCACCTGTGAAAGCTCCTTTATCAGCTTTATAACAATTTTGGGCAGCAACTTCTACATTTGATGGGGCATTGCTTTTCACAAAGTGGTATACCCACCACTATCAGTGTCACTATTTAAAGGACCAGCCTTGAGGAAACTTAGAATTTCTGTAATTTGTTGCTTGTTACCATTCATTTTCCAGTTACCACCAACTACGAATTTTCTACCCATTGTTCGGTACGGAGCCGTACAAGGGATCAATTCTTTTTTAACCTCATTCATTACATAAAGTAAGTAAATATTGGTTTTGTCAAAATTTTGATTATAATAATTTCACAACTTCATGAAAACAAAATTAAATTGGTATTAGCCACTGTCACATGACACACCCTATATAATTTATTTTGTTAGTCTGAAGCTGGTAGATTTTTTTTTCTTGAAAACATGCGCATTTGAAAATACCAATGGACGTTTCCAAGCGTTTTTCCCAACATGCTCTACTTTACTCTCTTCGAGGTGTCATTCCTTTGTACGCAATTATATTATATATAAATATAATATATTGTTTCTGGTCGGGAACCTTCATCAGTTGCGCTTCCCACAATTGAATGTGCTCTCGAACACTTCTTTATGCATTTGATGCATTTCGTTAAATTTGAAGAAGCGAGATGTAAGACCGACATCTAGGATTTTCAAGAGAATCAGGACACAGAGGTTCCGAATCTGGAGCCGTTCCGTGTTAATTATATTACAATTTGTTAACTAACCTAACAGTTTTAGTTTTATTTTGCCTGATCGTTAGGGTTTTCTCTACTACATGTTTATTTCTTGCAACAGATAAGCATTTGAAAGTAACAAATGGACAACAAAGTGTAGTAAGGCAATTACGGTCCGTGCAGAAATACTTCGTCAGTTATTTTTAGCATCCAGTGTTTAGTATATTGTGTGATACTTATCTGTGTTTGGAGACGTTTCAACTCCAACTCTGGAGTCGTTGTCAATCGCTTTTTATTGTAGTTCCGCGTTGTTTATCATCATACAACTGACTTGCTTAAGTTTTCTCATTTTTTAAATTCATTCTTTCAACAAGATCTTTGTTTTATTCTAGTCTGTCCTATGGCTATGGCCGGTTCTGGTTAATATATAGTTGACCATATTTGATTTGTCCACATGTCTTCTGGAAATGTGATACTGGTGTTCTTTTTTTCCTTACCTCTAAAGGTCTTGACATTTCACAGGCATAAGTACGGCCACAGTCATATACAACACTGTATCCACAATTCTTGGAATTCTGAGCTGCATTGAATGGTTCGTTATGTTGTGAGAATAGAACCCAACGTATTAGTTGTTTTAAAAATAGTTTTTATATGGTATTTGTATTTCTAACAGCTCATTTTTTCTCTTTTTATGTTTAATTAGTATTAGTGATACTTTGGTTGTGTGTGCCGGTTTGTTGTTGCGATTTTCTTTTTAGATCATTTTAGTTTTATTTACAAAATCTTGTAGATATTCATTTTGAAGTAGATGTTCTTTGGTAAGGTTGGCTTATTCGTTAAATATTTCGCTGGATGAACACGTATTTCTTGCAACTTATTTCTTTAAAAGAAGGGATGGCTGGAGTTAAAATTCAAATAGTATTCGCAGGTTTTGGATAAGTGCTTGTGCTTATTGAATTGTTTGGTCTATCTACAAGTTCATCAAGACAGGCAAGTTTATGGCAATTTTCCATATCCCTTGAAAATTTTATTGTGGGTTCTTGACTATTGATGTAATTTTGGTACCAGTGCTATTAAGCACCGTACGTCAAAACCACAAAAAGCTAATCAATGTAATCTTTTGGTTTATACTTATAATTGCCTACCGGCTCATAACTAGGGAAGAAATCAAACAACATACACACGAAAATTTAAAAAAAAATCACCATGAATAGATAACCACTTCCTTTTATGAAGGCGATTAAAAAAATAAAAAGAGTTCAGCAAGGGAGGCTATGTATGAACGCGATTCCTCAAAATTTTACAAAATTAATACAAGTCACAAATGATTTAATATTAATGCAAAATTATTTTTAATAAATTACTTATCCGAAAATACTATAATAAAGAGCAATTTCTCAAAATTTTAAAAGTTTCTTATAGAAGTAAAGTGAATAAAGCAGTGTAAGGAGTGTTTTGATCTTGTACAGATTTAATTAAATTTACCTAATCACTATGTTCTGCACTAGGGCTAAGTAGGAAAATTAATTATATTACACGGAACTGCTCCAGATTCGGAACCTCTGTGTACTGAGTCTCTTGAAAATCCTAGATGTCGGTCTTACATCTTGCGTCTTCAAATGTAAAGCTCTACTTTATTTGTTATCGAATTTATTCCATTTAGCTGTTCGACACTGTATTTTATTATATTTCTGGTTACTCAGTAGTTGTGAAATATCCCATAATCACTGCCCTCTAATTAAAAATAATGGTTTCAAAATATTACTGCACAAAACTGCAAGATTACGCATTTATCATACGGCAAACAATTATACTTACAATACCTGTTTCCACTATGTAGGAGATATCTCCGTTAAAGTTATTTTCCCGGGAAACGCAAAAAACTTGGAATTCCTTATCAGTTGGTTTTATGACAATCACATTCCCCAGTAATCTGTTGGAAATTTCTTAATTGAAAAAAGAAACCGTTTCTTAATCTTCACTAATTCCACAACGTGAGAACACAGAAATTTTCTCTTTTCATCAGCCTCGCCTACTGAAAGCCTCATTAAAGGTCTCTAATCTAAAAATTGTCGATTCACAGCGGCACCCTGTTTATCCCCGACAGATCTGTATATCCAGCCGACGATTTGATGTGACGAAATCAATCGACATTTCTGGAACGTTAATTTAATTGATGAGGGTGGATGTTTGGTTTTTGAGGTCATCCATCCACAGGACAATTTGAAAAGAACCACAAAATGGATTGTTGGTATCTTGAATGGCTGGATTCATTACCAGAAGCAGGTTTATGTTTTCTGCAAAATCGCTGGTAATTAGGTCGACACTGATCGATCATCAAGAATCGAATTGCAAATCCGGACGCGGAACACTAGGATCCGATGAAAAGCTTTCGAAACAGAGAACGGAGGATTTGTTTGAGGTAATCTTTGGTTGCTAATAGATTGAGGTGTGAGTAAATAATTAATTTTTGTTTAAAGAAAACTAGTATTTATCAAGCACTAGCATTTAAACGTAACTTCATTCCTGCAGATTAAAGAGTAGGAAATTTTAATTTATACGAAACTTAAGCTTTTCGATTAAAAAAAGAAATTTGTATTAAATTTGAAAATTTGCTTTAGTGAGGATAAAAATTTCCCTTCTTGACTAATTCTTTTTAATAAATATTACTACCAATAACTTTTTCATAACCATCTGTTTACTTTCAGTTAGTTGAACCTATCAGTGTAAAAAGTTATTAAATATGTAGTTAATAAGAGTTCCAAAATTTAGTGTTAAAAGTTAATAAATATCTGAATTTTTAGTGTTTTCAATTTTCCTACTTAGCCCTAGTGCAGAACATAATGATTAGGTAAATTTAAATAAATCTGTACAAGATCAAAAAAGTCCTTACATTGCTTTATTCTCTTTACTTTTATAAGAAACTTTTAATTTTCGGGATAAGTAATTTATTAAAAATAATTTTGAAATAATATTAAATCATTTGTGACTTGTATTAATTTTGTAAAATTTTGAGGAATCGCGTTCATACATAGCCTCCCTTGCTGAACTCTTTTTATTTTTTTAATCGCCTTCATAAAAGGAAGTGGTTATCAATTCATCGTGATTTTTTTTTTAAATTTTGGTGTGTATGTTGTTTGATTTCTTCCCTAGTTATGAACCGGTAGGCAATTATAAGTATAAACCAAAAGATTACATTGATTAGATTTTTGTGGTTTTGGAGTACGGTGCTTAATAACTGCACTGGTTCCTAAATTACATCAATAGTCAAGAACCCACAATAAAATTTACAATGGAGTTGGAAAATTGCCATAAACTTGCCTATCTTGATGTACTTGTAGATAGACCAAACAATTCAATAAGTACAAGCACTTATCCAAAACCTGCGAATTCTAATGTCTAAGTGTTTATTGGGAAATAACACCACACTTTAAAGGAAATTGCTGTATATTCCAAACGTTTCCGGGTCTAGATCAGACCCCGTTGTCAATGGCTAAGAAACTACGGATTAAAAAGGTACAATTCCAAGATGTAAATTTAAATATTTGACAATGTTTATTATAATAATAATAAAAATAAAATTTTGTGAGAAAAATTGTAAGATTTATTTATGTAATATATGAAATGAGTAAACTGATCGTAAAAAATTAAACATGTAATTTTATCATGATTCAATGTATTTTTTAAAAGTTATTGAACAAAATATTCCTATGACAATCAACTCATTCCCTGCATATCTTCTAAATTACATATAACTTATCATAAGACTTTGAAATCATATTCAATATACGCCCTTGGTCAAAGTTAAAGAGAAAATCATGAGGTTAAATTTAGTACCAAAATTAGAAAATCTAATGGAAATAAGAATAATTTGGTCAAGTGAGAGTTGGACTCGCATACTAAGGATTCCGTACCACCTTCAAAATTTTAATATTCCAGTTTCAGACAAGCATGGAATGAGTGCATTTTCTAATATTTGCCCTAATATCTTTTAAAGGAGGCGTTTTAAATTTATAAAAAATATACAATTTTCCACACATAGACTTTTTATCTTATCTGCTTCAGCATACGCTTGATTTTTATAACAATACATATGTATTTAATTTTCTAATTTGTCCCCAAAAATTAAGATTAGAGTTTTATTTTACTAATAAACTTTCAGGGCAGCCTTTTATAATCTTCTGTCTGAAATTTGAGGCTCTGTAGATTGGAAGTTATAGGGCAAAATCAAGTTTTAAATTATAAATTATTAAATCTATTATTCAAATTATTTAAAAACACAAATAAATTATGTATTTCAAAATTTAAATAGTTTAGTTTCTAAAGTTGGGATTAAGTCGATGTTTATACTTTTTTTAATATATATGAAACAAATGATTTAAAAATATGATATATTTGTAATTCACAAAATGAATTGAATTTTTATTTTCCACTTAATTGTATAATTTGTCCCTAAAATCTACTATGGGGGTTTTCAAATAATTTTTCTAATAAATTTCAAGTGAACACCAGTACACCTAATTATTTTCAAAATTTTAGGTAGTATGGTTTCGGAAATAAAGCCAGAAATGAGAATTTTTTATATCTTTATGTTAATATCTTGTAAACAATTAATTTTAAAAATATGAAAAATATGTATTTGTATTCATCATAATAAATAAAACCTTTCATTTGATGTATTGCATGATGCCTTAAGAAATTAATTTTTTATTTTGTGCTTAATTCTATAATTTGGCCCCCATTATTAATATTAGGGATTTCATCGTATTTTTCCTGTAAACAAAAAAATGTAGGTCTTATAATTTGGGGAATATAGGGGGAAAAGGTAATTTTTTAAATAATTTTTTTAATATATTTTAAAACATTTATTTTAAAAAAATAAAAAACATATTAGTATTGGTCATAATGAGCCCTTTGATTTGATATATTACTTGATCCGTTAGAAACAACTATAATTTTTTATTTTCCATTTAATTCTATAATTTTCCCCCAAAATTAATATTAGGGGTTTCTCGTTATGTTTCCAGTAAAGTTCAGGTGAGGGGCTATACATGTATTTTTTTTTCAAAATTTTACAGCTTATGGTTTCGGAAATAAGGGGGGGTATGTGTAATTTTTTTTATATTTTTGTTAATACCTTTAAATTAATTTATTTTAAAATATGGAAAAATATATTTGTTTTCGTCATAATGAGCCCTTTCATTTGATATATAACATGATGTTTTAGAAACAATTTTAATTTTATATTTTCCATTTAATTTGTAATTTGCCCCCAAAATTAAAAGTAGAGAGCTAATTAGACGAAATAAATATAAAATTTTAATAATTTTAAAATGTATTGTGTAAATATGCTAAAGAAGTTAGTAAAATAATAAATAAAATTAAACAAATTGTCGTAAAAATCAAAGTATCAGAGCAACAAATAGGCTAATCATAGTTTTCGTAGGTTTCCATTTCTCTGTAACGCCTACACTAGCATATACGTTTTTCTGCGTTTACTGGAAAATAAAACATAAGTGTTTAACGAATTTTGAGGTTATGCTATTAAAAATGTGTCGAATTAATTGCGGTTTTAATTTTGTCATGAAAAGGTATTTTTCCTGTAGTTTACGTCATTCCTTTTTAGAGCCTTAACTCCACTGATTGAAAAGTTGTGGACTAAAGCGCGATAATCTCCGTCAGCAACGACGACCACCAGTAGCTAACGCGATTAAGATGAATACGTTAAATGCAGCAGATCCAAAATTCTGATAAATACAGTTAATAATGACATCCCTACCACAAAATTCATGAAACATTTTCATTATTTCATATGTAATATATTTGGCAGCCTGATACCTTTTGCTGACTAAAAGCTGGTTAATTACTAATACATTTTTAGGTAAACTTAACATGCCACCGACAAAATGAAAAAGAACACATGCCTTCCAGTTTGGATAAACTTGAACGGCATAAGCTAGACGAGTTGCAGTAAAGATCTTCTTGCCATCACACCCAGAACAATCCACTTAAGGTTAAGATTGCGCCGTAAGCGTATTAAGAGATTAGATTTGGCAAACGTAGTTGACTTGTGTTGCCGGAATGCGTGTACGGACTACGAATTTCGACAATTAGAGACATTCGAATTAGAAAATCCGTTCAGCTCGGAAATCTTAGCAAGGTCAGGATTCTGGAGGTATAAAGACTTTTCAAGTGGCCTGCAAATAGGATTTTAAGGGACATTATTACGAACTTCCATATGAATTAACATAAGCTGCAAACAACATGATGAGAATGCGTTACTAATATGGCCAGATCTTTTGTTATTATTAAGAATGTCGGATGGGGAAAAGGTATGGAAACTTTTGAGTAGCTAACAATATTTAGGTTGCACTGCAAAGTATTAAAACAAGCCTCTACTTCGTATTTATGGATATCTCGGGGAATTACTTTCCACTTTATTGATGACAAGGTTAACCTATGAAAGGGATAACTATGACCTAAGATGTCCTGAAAACATCTGATATGTCAACATGTTTGGATACCATTAAGCTTTGTGTTAAGCACTTTATGGTTTTTCGTTAATTGATCTTAAACTACTGTACAGTCTCTTACTCGTTAATAATTATTTACTTGAAGGAATTTTATATTTTATTTAACTTAAAGAATACTACTAGTTGTTTTCATGAACGTTACCTTAAATTACATTAAAGCATAATAGCTCGCTAGGCGTGGTTTGAGCACAGGTAATCTAGGGTGGTGCTTATGTGCCCCTAACATGTCTCGCCTGTTCCTGTCCATCTTGACAGTTTGATACACATAAATTGTTAAAATAAATTAAAAAAATACTATTACAGAAAACACAACAACATTTCTTCTGAATAGGCAAAATCTATTTGGTGTGTTTCAAATTGCTTGGTAGGCAGTAAAAGGTTTAAGAGCTTGATTCAGCATCAAATCATTTTATTAATTGGATCCTGCTTTTTTTAGTCGGGAACGGGAGTACCCGTGACATTTTATTTGAACCTTTTACAATAGAAACAAATAACACTTGCAAACTCAAAAACCTTAAATCCCGAAATGAGTTAGACGTTATAATTTCTACCTTTTGGGCGATTTCACTTGCCTGACATCTTATTATAAACAGTTTCAAAAATATTTTACCTGTAATAACAGACTGTCAGTCAGTGTCAAGCCTCGACTCTAGGAGAAACTTAAAGACCCAAGTTGGGGCTGAAAAACAGTAACTTTTCAAATATTTGAAAGGCCAGAACATCGGTTTGGCGATTATACAGTTTGTTTTGTTTTGTAGAACATCATTTTTTTTACATATATCACCCCGTTAAGCTCTTCGTCATGGAAAATGTCAGAAAAGTTGTTTCTGCGATGTGACTGGCCTATAACATTTCTGTTATTGTCTTTGACTTAGACCATTCTGTTGATTTATGTAGATTATCAAATTGTCTACTATTTCTCCAGACTATTTTATTGACCCCATGCAAACCACGATACAGCGCTCAGTACTCACCAGGCGTACAGCTGCCGGTCCATATGTTGATAAAACTTACGTTACAGTTCTATAGTATCACGCTCCGCGTTAGTATTAAGATCACATATAAGCTGACAACTACTCTGTATGAATCATTTCCTACTTACGTTAGACAAATAAAAATTATTTTTATTATTAAAGACCTGACTCTCTTTCTCTATTCCCGCTCACTCACACACTTTGTCGTCAGTTTAGTTAGACATATCTTATTTCAGGACATGATTGAGTGTTATACAGTTGTAATTCCTTACATAATCTGTTTCGAATATTTCCGAGAACATAAAACACTTCCGCAAGATTGCACAAAAGAACATCCGGTCCGTGAAATTCGTAAATGAGCTTTCATAACAAAGTACCCCGTAATGGTGGAGATCTTGTAAACAGCGAACTGGGTCAAACTGCAGTTAGATAAGAACTGCATAGTGCATGGCTTCAATAAAAATTTCCCGATGACATTACGACCTAGTTACTGTCGATTTATTATCTCATAATTTCTCGAGAGGTTATATTGGGTTACTGGAAAATTATGTCTTAGATGAAAGAAAATTGAATTGTCTCAATAGAGGTGTATGATATTATTGTTAAATGATATCGTCAGTAATAACTTCAACAACTTCTCATGTTTCAACTGTCATTAATTTAATCTGATAGGTTTTTGTAAAGCATAGTGGCTAAGTTTGGTTTTGTACTATGTTGTAACTATCAAGCACTATCAAGAACTACCAAGTTTTTAATAATGTTTCCTTGATTAGGTTTTTTTAAACTTAATATACTTTACTTAAAGAAGCTTACAAATCCTTGAGTTATGCCATAATTTGTTAATCTAATGCATCTGTCAAACATATGCTACTTTTCTAGTTTTCTATTAAAATTAATACTGAATTGTTGCGGCTGATACTTGATGTAAATCCATAATGAGAACACAAAAACGAAAATTATATTTCGAGATTTACACTTTATTTTATAAACGACACGTGTTTCGGCATACAATGCCTTTATCATAAACAAGATATATTGAATGTTTTGAAAGTTTGCTTAGACCAAAATTATTTTGAATTTAATAATATTTTATATAAAGGTAATGATGGCTTAACTATGGGAAACCCATTAAGTCCCCTACTAGCAGAAATATTCATGAGTGATATAGAGGAAAAAATTTTTCAACACCCACTATCAAAACAATTTACTTATTGGTATAGATATGTTGATGACATTTTGGTATGTTTTACAGGAACTAATAGACAATTGAGTACCTTTTTAGAATACATTAATAATATACACCCAAATATTGAATTTACGACTGAAATAGAAACAAATAATGAAATTAATTATTTAGACTTGACAATTACCAGAGTAAATAACAAACATACATTTGCAATTTATCACAAGCCTACATATTCGGACATAGTCATTCATAGTAGTTCTTATCATCCTTACCAACAAAAAATGTCTGCATTTTATAGTACGATCCATAGATTATAATCAATGTACCTTTGACGCCGTTAAATTTCGAAAAAGAATTAAACATCATTAAACAGATATCAGTAAACAATGGTTTTGATTACCATCTCATCGATAACTTAGTAAAAAAGAAAATGTTCCATAAGGCTCTAAATTTAATTTATCCTATTGATAAAAGATCTTATGATTTTTTCAAAACTTTAACTTACCTGGGCAAAACAAGTAATAAAGTTAAATCATTTTTAGAAAAACAAGACATTAATATCAGTTATAAAACTTCAAATAATTTATCCAGATATATTAAGAATAATAAATCAAGAGTAGATAGTAATTGTAAATCCGGGGTATACAAACTCAATTGCGGCAATTGTGACAAGCTATATATCGGTAGGACATTTAGAAATTTTAATACTCGTATTAGAGAGCACAAAAGATGTTACTCCACACAAGACAATAAATCTAATTATGCACGTCATTTAGTAGAGGATAATCACAACTTTAACGATACTGTAAATATATTACATTTGGAAAATAACCCCAGTAAAATTAATCTATTAGAATCCCTAGAAATTAACAGATATAAATATTCAGGTAGACTATTAAATAACCAGTTAGACCTTAATCCATCCCCACTTTTAAATCTTTTTAATGGCTCTGTATAATTAGTTTAGTTAAGTAATATGTATATATATTGGTGTAGTTAGAATAATAGTTTTAGTATTTTGTGAAACTTGATAAAGGCATTGTATGCCGAAACACGTGTCGTTTATAAAATAAAGTGTAAATCTCGAAATATAATTTTCGTTTTTGTGTTCTTATTAAAATTAAGTGTTATTTATGTATAAATGTGAAAACTAGGTTGTTTTCTTGTTTTTATACATTGTCTTATTTTTGCAACATCCAAAAATTACTAGTGTACTGGTCATGATGAAATTCTCTTGCTTGTTTGACAGTAGGTAGGTATCACTCAGCCGTTGAACTTGGCTTCTTTTTATTTACATATTAACTTTGTTAATTAATTGATAATATTTATGGATAATTGAATTTTTCACTGCTACCTAAGATGTTGACCCATTCCAAATTATTACATACATTCGTGCGCATAGAATGTTAAAGTATGTAATCGCTTTTTCTCTTTCTATGAAGATGATGTCTTCTTCCCTTAATTTTTACCTATTCTGTGGTCTAAGAAAGTTGATACGTTAAACAGCAATACACTTTTTTAATATACAATTAATGGACACATAGCTTTATGTTAACTTTTATATGAGTTCCTAATGAGTGGAGAAGCATTGAAGCCAAATCATGTGTTCAGTGGGGTTTTAAAGGAGTTTATATTGAACAACACCAATACTACTAGCGAGGTTTATTGTCCCCACTTAATCGTTCTGGCAAAAATTTAAGACAGGAAGAACCCTCACTTATCTGTATTCAAAATAAATATCTAACATTAAATAATACCTAAAAAGCGCCGTGCCTACTTTTTGAAAAATGTGAACTTTGGAGACAAGTGAATTTAACTTTGGTATTTATAATATAGATTAAGTTAAGTTGAAATAAATAAAAAACTCTCAATGATGAACTAAAATCAAGGAATTAAACATTAGCCCAACAAAACATCATCATAAATTGCGAAAACTCCATAAACTGGACACTTTTTTTCATCTGTTTGAGTCTTAGATCATGTAGCATTATTCGAGCAATATCTGCTATGTTTCTCTGAGAATGAGTGGAATACAGTAACAATGTTTGTATCTCTCTACATGGTGTCCAAAGCCCTACCCATCCTGAAAAGTAGAAAATTTGAAAAAAAATTGAAAAAAATTTGGGGTTATGGCGTCAAACCCTCAATAAAATATAAATTCATTAAGAAAACATAGCAAAACTTTTCTAATACGGAGAATTACTTACCTTTTTGATTATTTTAAAGACAATAGTCGGTTAAATCAAATAAAAAAACTTAAATCATGTAGCTTCTAGATATAGCCTGTCATGCACAAATGTCGTGGTAAAACTAAAGAGAGAGAGGACAATAGTGAGGGCAAGAGGCTATTTCACTCGGTTGGGAGCTGCTTCCAATGAAATAAGTTCAGCATGTTGTTCATTGACTGCTTTCCACCCATTAAGTGAAATAGCTTCTTAATGTCCGCGTTGCCCTCTCTTTCTAGCGTTGCCACGATTTTGTCTATATCTAGGAGGTACATGATCTAAGGTTTGAGTATTAATAACTTCATCCAAGATTAAAACATTGCTAAGGGATCCCGTGGTTTACTAACGATGAAACATACAACACAAAACACAATTTACATTGACATTTACTTAGAGCATATACTTTACTACTTATAATACTCACAGAACTAATGACAAGAATAGACTAACGCTCACAGAACACCTATTTATATACAAATTTTTTAATTCAAGAGTCTTCGAGTTTACTTCTATGGGGCTAATGTCGAATTGTATGAATATTTCAGGAACTCAGAGTTAAACTTGGTTGGTTTATACAGGATCCTCCCTCTGGCGACGTTATAACTTTCCGTGACAATACCATTTTTAGAATATGAAGTTGCATTGTTCAGGCTTTAACACAAGCTAGGTTATATTTAAAATCATGGGGAATTTCTAATTCTTGTAACATCTGACTCACCGAACTACTACATCAAGTCCCCCCAGATTCTTTAATTCTTTCATAATTGAGTCATCCCGAGAAAATCCTTACTAGCATAGTTTTAATATTGTGTAACATAAACGGTACCCAATCAACAGTTTCGAAACCGACCGATCTAGTGATTTTATCCAACTACTGGACGTCACTATACGAACAGGTTATCGACTGTCAGCCACCTTCACCATCTCTACACGCCCTCAGGAGCGGTGAGCACAGAGAGTGCTAATGAATTAGCATCGAGAATCTAGAAGTTAGCATAATCTCCCAACAGTCAAACCCAATATTTCCAAACTTCCAATCCAATCAATCTGACACAGTGTTTACCCCCACATTCTGCAAACCAACAATTTTACCGATCTATAAAACCGTCAACTATGGAGCTACAATGCCCAGCAAGACAATAACCAACCTCAAGTGCCTAGGTTACCCAAACAATGAAAAAATCGGCCAGTTCGACGGAGCGCTCATGCACCGGTAGCCAACTACAAATTAGTCTCTAACTTCTAAAATTTCCCCTAGATCTTAAAAAATTTCCTTCCACCAAGAAAAGGATATAATGCCATTACCGATACATCATCCAGCCACTTGAGCTAAACAAATGTTGTTCCCGAACATATAAATGTTCAAAAAAATTCCAAAAATTCATAACTTTGTTGTAGTAATAACTTGAAGACTAATCACCGTCAAAATGGTAAGTTGTGACCTTAGGCTTAAGTGGCGTCAAGATAATTACTGCCGCTTAAACAGATTTGAATAATTTATACGGATATTTTAAAAAACAAACCGTATTAACCGCGATCGTCCGACCGGAATATACCACAGAAATTTTGTCAGTTCATGGGGTCTGGTTAAGCTTATCTTGGATTTTCACTATAAAGATGTGAAATTACTTAAACAGATATTGCATTAGAAATGCGAACATTCGACCAATGGGTAGCAAAGGAATGAAATTTTTTATCAATACATTTTAAAAAAGGAAGCTTTGTTTAATGCAAAATTCATTAGCAATTTTTATGAATTTTGAGTTTTTACAATATTTGATAGGACTATGGCACTTAAGACGGTGGGTGCTGCAAATTATCAAAATTCTTTAATTTACTATTCTTCAAAACGAAGTTAATCGGCGCTCCAATTAGTCTTGAACAGCAAAAGTTGGCATTTTCACGAAATATACTGTTTAAACAATTTTTAGAAATAACACTACAATTTTTTTAAAGCAAAGTTATGAATTTGGGAAAAATCATCTTTTTTCAGCTTCTCTGGATTAAAAATGCTTCAATTAGGCCATAAATGCTCGTATTGAAGACTTTCTTCCTACGATCCTTTTTGTATAGTCTGAGAATAATATGATATTCAGCAGGTTTGAGCTTGTAAATGTATAAAAACACAAACAGTTCAAGGAGCTTTTATTAGTGACATAATTTAGTTCTAGTTCGTAGTATCGCCTATGAACTATTAACCAACAAACTACAAAAGAAGTTTGCTGTTAAATATTATGTTTTGTAAAATTCTAAACTGCCTGTGATGAATGTAACCTACAAGTACACGGGTGTTGAAACAAATAATTTCTAATTGAAGAAATTGAGGATATAGTATACATGATAAAGCTTTTTTCAAATAGATGCACTAAGAATATTATTTCTAATGTTTTGGGAATTCATGGCTAAACTGAGCACATAACAACCCTTCCCGCTTTTGTGCAATACTCAACTCAGTTGCTAGATAGTCTGTTAATTAAGTTTTCTTAGCTATCAATACCTCATTTGTTGGTACGTGACGTTTCATCACCTAAATGAATTCCACACTTGTCTCCTCGGCACGTTCTGTCTATTCTGCTAAAACATCAAACTCCACTCCGGTACATACATTCCCAACGATTTACAGTCTTCATAAAAACAATTACGGGAACGTGAACCCGGTTCCCATTCCGGCGCAAATTCGTATTTCCATGAAGCCCTTTTGAAGCGTCTGGTGCGGTCTCAAAAACTCCAAAATGTGATGTCTGTCGGAATGTTATGGGGAAATTGTGCATGAAAATTGCACTTGTGAGAGCAAAATTTCATCTCGTATGCCGTTTTTAGTTGTTATTTCCGTCGTTGGAAATTAACTGGTCGCGGGAATCTTGCCCGGGTTGTTCGATGGAAGATTTTTGGAGAAGTCGGGGGATTTCATTAAAGAGTGATATTACACGGCTGGTCGGTGATATATGGCCCAATGATTTTAGTAGCAAATTTCAATACATAAATACATTTTAAATAAAACAAAAACCGACTTCAAAAGAAAATTACCTAAAAAGCATGAAATAATATTTTGCTACAATTAAATACTTTTTACGAAGTCGGTGCCAAGCGAAAGTGAAAATATTTTGTGAGGTACATTGATGAGTTATACTTCGCAACTTCGCTGTTCAAATTGGCACCGACTTCATAAAAAGTATTTAATTGTAGCAAAATATTATTTCATGCTTTTTAGTTAATTTTCTTTTGAAGTCGGTTTTTGTTTTTTTTAAAATTGTTTTTATTTTACAATTTTCAGTGATGCAATGTCTGTAATTGTTAATGATTTATCCTACAGCTGTAGCATTCTATTAACATTTTTTTAACCAGCCTTCATAACAATATTTGTACTCCGCCCTGTATGTCAGCTATCATAAATTTCCAACTCCTATGAGCTACCTTATATAATTATTTTTTCTTGCTTTTTACTAACCATCCTGTATGATATAATTACATTCGACGTTATATTTTAACCATCTTGCATAGGAAATCTTATGGATCACCAACATTTTAATAACTACCCTATATAATTTTATTTTTACACCACATATGTATATTTATATGCGTGAAATTAATATGCAAATTCATAAGATTTTACTCTTCCAAAAATCGCCTCGGCAATTTTATCACTTTGAAAAGTTGAATTCTCCAGGTGTAAAAATATAATGCTAGGAAAATATGAGGTAGGCATTAAATAGTTACTTGTTCGGAACATACAAGTACATTTTGTATTGGAGAAATGATTACAAGAGCAGATTCACTTTCAAATCACCCTGTATTGAAAGAATTTTTACAAGACGAATCTCACTCGTACGTAGGTTACTAAATCACCCTGTATTGAACACCTTTAAATTAAAAGTCAGCTATCTTGATTGTCGCAAACTGCCAATAACTTTTTTAATTATTTAATTTCTCTGGAAAACAATTTTCCCAAATATGAGACCCTAACTAATCGATTTCTATCTATTGAAACTTCTAAATAAGAAAATTTCATCGAAATCGTTAGAGCTTTTTTCCACAACTCAATTATATATATATATATATATATATATATATATATATACAAACCTTGTTCGTTATATAGTATTAGATTATTTCTATTTGATAACAATTTTATATCCTAACAGAAATGAAGATACTTTAATTTGTAATTAAAAGCCCTCTTTGAAGGCAAACTTTGTCTACAGTTAATAAAAATTGACATGGAATGATTACTGTTTATGTTTTAGACCATGTAAAAAATCTGTTTGTGAAGAATAACCTTTTTCTCGGAAAATTATGAATAAAAAGAAATCGTTTAATTTATGAATACACACTGTATATTCATATTAACTGACACTTATTTTGATTTTGATTAATTCATCTTATTTACAATTTACCCCAAGTTCCGAATAGTTAAAGTAACTCCATCTAATCTTATAATACCCGCGACTCCACCAAGACATGGAATATAAGAAAATAGGTAAAAAGTTTTCCCCCATTCTATAAGAAACGATAGAAGCTATGTTATTTGAAAAAAAGTTCTGACCACTTTGAGATATCTCGGCACTAATCTAATCCCTTTTCAATTTGCCCCACGTTCCGAATAACATTTTTCAAATTTTATATAATAATACTGGCTCCTCCACCATGGCATAGAGTATATGAGAATAGATAAAAATAGTTTTTCCCCATTTTCTAAGTACGGTAAAAGCTATTTTAATGAAAAAAATATGGGACCACTTCGCTATCCCGCCAACCAGGATCCAGTAAAATGGTTGAAATCCCTCAAGCCGTTTCCTAGTAATCGGTGAACAAACATAAAAAAAACCAACATAAATACAGACGAATTGAGAACCTCCTTCTTTTTGAAGTCGGTTAAAAATAACCTTAAGTGTGAAATTATTTTTTGATAACTAAAACTTCGTTCAAAGTTGCTGTAATATAAATTACTCTGATATATATTAAAAAGTGAATAACCCATAACCTTACGCAATAACTACTAATGTAGGAACATTTGTCGGTGTTTTGAAGAAACTAATTACACACCTATCTTGTGTATATTGGAGTATATTCATCCTAATCTTTCTACTACTTTTTCATCTTTAACTGTTGTTGTTAAATAACTTACAAATGTATATATCTGGTTGCAGTACTTGTGATCTGTTTGTTATTCATCACTAGAAAATGGATGTGTTATATAAAATAGGGATGTTAAGGATATGAAATTTCGGATATGGATACGGATACGGATATATGAATAAAATTATATCGGTTTCAGTTACGGTTAGGAATATGAAATTATTTCGGATTATCCGATAGTTTCGGATAGTTTCAGTTATGGATATTAGATTTTTTGGAATTGAATTTGAACTGACAAACCACCGCTAACTTAATCAGTTATTTTTCGGGTTTGAAATGTCTTATAAAGTGCCTATCTCATTTTGATACAACTCCGTCCTTATCCGAAACTATTCGAAACTTTTATATCAGATTCGGTTACGGTTCCTGATAGATTTTTACTTCTGATATCCGATAGTTTTCGGTTACGGTTACTTGCAATGAACTTCGCTTATACTACAGGCTTTGTTAATATCAATACGCTTTTATTAGGTTGACGTGTATATATGTTTGTATCTATTCAACGGAAACTTCCAACGTAAATTTCACCAACTTAAACTTGAACTTGGCACACGTGTCAAGTGCCGATGATAATACAATTCGCTAATTTTCGCATTTGTTGTCCTTTTGTTACTGTTCTTGCCTACATGCCAAATTCGTCTACTAACGCTGCGTTGGCCATCTAGTTTGAAGTAGTAGAACTTGCGGTAATGAAATGGAAATGTTACGCAAACTTGAAGTAATTATTAACCGACTTCAAAAGAAGGAGGTTCTCAATTCGTCTGTATCTATGTTGCTTTTTTTATATTTGTTCACCGATTACTAGGAAACGGCTTGAGGGATTTTAACCATTTTACTGGATCCTGTTTGGCGGGATAGCGAAGTGGTCTCTTTATTTTTTTCATTAAAATAGCTTTTACTGTTTCTTAAAAAATGGGGAAAAACTATTTTTACCTATTCTCATATAATCTATGCCATGGTGGAGGAGCCGGTATTATTATATAAAATTTGAAAAATGCTATTCGAAACGTGGGGCAAATTGAAAAGGGATTAGATTAGTGCCGAGATATATCAAAGTGGTCAAAACTTTTTTTCAAATAACATAGCTTCTATGGTTTCTTATAGAATGGGGAAAAACTTTTTACCTTTTTTCTTATATTCTATGTCTTGGTGGAGTCGCGGGTATTATAAGATTAGATGGAGTTACTGGTATTAACTATTCGGAACTTGGGGTAAATTGTAAATAAGATGAATTAATCAAAATCAAAATAAGTGTCAGTTAATATGAATATACAGTGTGTATTCATAAATTAAACGATTTCTTTTTATTCATAATTTTCAGAGAAAAAAGTTATTCTTCACAAACAGATTTTTTACATGGTCTAAAACATAAACAGTAATCATTCCATGTCAATTTTTATTAACTGTAGACAAAGTTTGCCTTCAAAGAGGGCTTTTAATTACAAATTAAAGTATCTTCATTTCTGTTAAGATATAAAATTGTTATCAAATACAAATAATCTAATACTATATAACGAACAAGGTTTGTATATATATATATATATATATATATATATATATATATATATATATAATTGAGTTGTGGAAAAAAGCTCTAACGATTTCGATGAAATTTTCTTATTTAGAAGTTTCAATAGATAGAAATCGATTGGTAAGGGTCTCATATTTGGGAAAATTGTTTTCCAGAGAAATTAAATAATTAAAAAAGTTATTGGAAGTTTGCGACAATCAAGATAGCTGATTTTTAATTTAAAGGTGTTCAATACAGGGTGATTTAGTAACCTACGTAAGAGTGAGATTCGTCTTGTAAAAATTATTTCAATACAGGGTGATTTGAGAGAGAAACTGCTCTTGTAATCATTTCTCCAATACAAAATGTACTTTTATGTTCCGAACAAGTAACTATTTAATGCCTACCTCATATTTTCCTAGCATTATATTTTTACACCTGGAGAATTCAACTTTTCAAAGTGATAAAATTGCCGAGGCGGGCGATTTTTGGATGAGTAAAATCTTATGAATTTGCATATTAAAATACAATTATATAGGGTAGTTATTAAAATGTTGGTGATCCATAAGATTTTCTATGAAAGATGGTTAAAATATAACGTCGAATGTAATTATATCATACAGGATGGTTAGTAAAAAGCAAGCAAAAATAATTATATAAGGTAGCTCATAGCAGTTGGAAATTTATGATAGCTGACATACAGGGCGGAGTACAAATATTGTTATGAAGGATGGTTAAAAAAATGTTAATAGAATGTTACAGCTGTAGGATAAATCATTAACAATTACAGACATTGCATCACTGAAAATTGTAAAATAAATACATTTTTAAAAAAACAAAAACCGACTTTAAAAGAAAATTAACTAAAAAGCATGAAATAATATTTTGCTACAATTAAATACTTTTTATGAAGTCGGTGCCAATTTGAACAGCGAAGTTTGGAAATATAACTCATCAAATATTTTCACTTTCGCTTGGCACCGACTTCATAAAAAGTATTTAATTGTAGCAAAATATTATTTCATGCTTTTTAGTTAATTTTCTTTTGAAGTCGGTTTTTGTTTTTTTAAAAATGTATTTATTTTATTTATAAATACTATAGACAACGTTATGAGATTAAAATTAAATTATAATTATAGTTTAAGAAAACTAAAAAATACGATTTAATAACAAACCGAACTAAAAAGCAGAAAATAACTTTTAAATATGAACAGTTTATTTTACAGCAGTAGTTACTCGTACAATCTTGATTACTTACCTGAAAATAAAAATATAATAAAATAAAAGTTATTATTAGAATAATTCTATTCAGAGCAAATAGCGTGGGGTGTTAGAAATATTAAATTTTACAATTTTCTATTGGCAACTATTTATAAGAGGAAAGTTATACAAATATAGTGAAATGTACCCATTCCTTTTACTCTGAATCAAATTAATTTGTTAATAACTTAAATTTTATTATATTTTTATTTTGAGGTAATTAATCATGATTGATTGTTTGAGTTTCTACTACTGTAATATAAACTGTTTATAATTAACATTTATTTTTTGTTTTTTAGTTCGGTTGGCTGTTAGAGCGTATTTTTTTACTTTTGTTAAACTATAATTATTTATGTGCTAAATTCTCAAAAGTACTTTGCAAAACACTGGTTGGAATATTAGTAATAAAACAAATATATTTTACAACAAGAAAGACTGTGTAATATTTGCAACAAGATTGAGTGAAATTTATATAACATTAAGATGTTAATATGAACTGGGTAGTGGTCGCCCAGTGGTCGAAATTCGACCCTATTTCATGAAAATGTAAAAAGTATATTTTTATAAGAAACAGAGTTGTGGTGAAATCAGGGAAGTAGATGTAAAGACCAAAATTGTTTACTCGTATTGGCAAATATATTGAAATAAAAAGAAAATAAAAATGTAATCAAATATCGGTAATAGAAATACTTTTGACAAATGAATGACCCCTCAAATTAGTGGTTGGAACCGCTCCTGGCAAAATATTCGATACAATAATTGGAAGATTGTTCTTTGCAACCTAAAAGTTTTCTTCATTTGCGCTTTCAATCAAGTTTAGGAATATTAAAGAAAAGAGAGGAACAACAACTCTAGGAGAACTTAAATATTTAATACATTCTCTATTGTCCGCTGTTAGACATTTTTTTACACAACACCTTCGGGAAGGTTGTGATAATTATATATTAATCAAATAATAATAAATAAATTCACATTAAAAAGAGAATATTTAATATGAAAGTTACTGCAACGCGCCCGAAAAATCAATACTGATCTACTATATTGACTATTTTACCACCAAACAATAACAACGCTTGCATGCCACTTCCATACGTACATGCTCTAAGAATGTATCTAACGATCGTTCCCTTCATATGTAATTATTATTATAAATGTTTTGAGTTTTGACCGTCTGGCGGCGGCGGTATCACAGATCAAATAGGCGGCACTGTCAGTTGTTTGGCGTTGACCGTATAGACGTAAATAATGAATTTTTATTATAATTTATTTAATGAATGAACCAATATTATAAATTAATATTAGCATTCTGCACTGAAGGTCGTCAGTAGTAATCGTTTTGTCTTTGCCTATTTATATATAGATTAATTATTCAGCGTAGAAACCACGTGAACAAATTGTTTAGCTATTTGTTCAGTTGTTGGTCTAATTGTATATGTATATGTAAAATGGGTATAATACATGTAATTAAACTTTGGATTCTTAATTTTTCATTTGAAAAATTATCAATAATTTCACTACAATTTCACTCAACACTCTGCGAAATTCTAAGAAACCTTTATCTGTCAGAAGTACTTCACAATCGTCCTAGACTGTACAAAATGAAAACGACTATACAAATTTAAGCCTTTTTTCAACCTTCTGTTATATTAGACTTCAAGCAGACAAACCCATTAGGTGTAATTCCTACCGAAAACTTTATTACTCTCCCTGAGTATTATCAATTTGGTTGTCAAGTAATAAATAATAGAGTTGCTTTGTCCGCGCTCTGACTTTATATGCCTTTGTGGAAGGTTTTAGCGACGTTGGTTTGAGTTGAATCCCCCTCCGCTGACGTTTGAATCACGTGACCAGTCGTCAGTTCCCCTGTGTGTGTTGCGGGGACGGTTTTGCAATATTTAGTTATTTGATTCTTGTGTTTATTATTTGTTTGTATTAGAAAAGAGGGTTTGACGTTTCGATGAGATCTCACTCATCTTCCTCGAATAATCGATGCTATCACTCACTAAACGTAGTACATAATGAGTAAGAGCTGCTTTGCGTACTAGTTCTATGATATCGGTCGGAGGGGGCGTGGTCCTGTTTTCCTTGACCAATCAGACCTCTCGCTCTGTGAAGGGTTATCTGTCTACTGGTCATTGCGCTATTGTCTCGCCTGAGAGGTGTATTGGCGTTACTAGACGTTTTTTATGGAGATTTAATTTTAATGTAGCGGTCTGTTAGTGAGGCTCTCCATGTTGTGGGATATTGGCTGTTGATTTGGCCGCCGTACGCGAGGTCTCAGTCCTTATATGGTATCTCATAGACGCTCTGATCTTCAAGGGGAATTTTCTCTTTGTATGACGGTATGATTTCTCGAAGCATTGTGTCTTGACTGTATTTATATTATGTTTAGGCTAGAATTTTTCCAATTTTGTTCGTTGTGCGCCGGAGAAAAGTAAGAAAAGCTGTCCGACATGTTTTTATCTTCTGTCTTGGGTCATGCTAATAGCCATTTGATCATGTTGCCTACTCCAAAATGTTCATTTCGGCCATGCTGTTTTCGATATCTGTTAGAGTTTAATATGTGTGTGTTAGAGTTTTAAATACCGAAAATGACTGAGCGAGGTCATGGTACGAGTTTGCGATGAGGTATTTATTTCTGTGAGTGGTTTTGCGGTATACTGTGTGCCCTATGGTTCCCTCGGGTTTCTTTTTTAGTAGCAGTAAGTAGAGGAATGACAGTTCGTTGTTCTGTTCTGTTTCCATGATAAATGTAATTTTCGGGTGTATTTTGTTAAGATTATACAGACATTTGTCCTTTACCAAGTGACAATATTATAAATGTGTTATCGACGCATAATAGCCATAACTGAGGCTGGTACTCAATGGTCTGAAGAGCCTGTCTTTCGACTTTTTCATAAAAATATTTGCCAGGACCGAGGACAAAGTGGTTCTCATTGGTGCTCCTTCAATTTGCCTGTAACGTTGACCGGCGTAGGTAAATTATGTGTTTGGTAAGCAGTGATTAACTAGATTGATGATATTTTCTGGACAGTGATACTTTTCCTCAATGTAATGAAGGGTCTCAGTCAAAGGTACCTTTGTAAAAAGGGAGACGGCATCGAAACTCACTAATATGTCGTCCTTGTGTATATTCATACTATTTATTATGTTCTGAAGAAGTTGTGAGTTTTTAACATTACACAACATCAATATATGCCAGTTCAATCGAAATATTATTAGAATGCTTAAAAACACTAAACCTTTCTCTCCCGTACCATCCTACTCTGAAGAGGTGTAATTTAAATGAAATGACCTTTACTAATTGATGCTCTGTATATCTAGTACACTATGTTATTTTAGTACAGTCTTAGAGCCCATTGCATAAATTAAGATTATATACCTACCTTTTCTCTGAATTCAGACACTAAAAGCAATTATTCAAGTTCTTTTACCAAATTATTCTGCTTTACGAAATACTGAAACAGTTTTGCTCTTTTCAGTGTTTTGCATGAAAGAACAAATTCTAAAGGAAAACCGGAAATGGCTAAGCATATAATGAGAGTCTCTTTCAATCTTCGCTCTGCTTACATAAAGGGCTATTGACCCTGACGAGGAACTTATTTGTTAAGCTGGTCCCATGGGAAACTTGCGGTTGGTGTTTCAGTTGTTATTTTTGTTAATAATTCACCTGACAATTTGGAATGTTCTTAAGAGCTTTAATCAGTCAACCGTGAATTTTGCTAATAGTGTTAAGCAGGACTGGAGATAGTTATATTTAGCTTTTAAGCGGTACTTCGCTATTAGCAAAGACCCTTTCGAAATGAGAAAATAATTAAATTGTGATGTTTTACAGCTTTTTATGTAATTTTTAAATAGTCAGGATGCTATGTTAAATGATTTCCTTCGTTATTTGTTGTGTTTTATTAATTTTAATTTCCCACTTACTGCGCCATATATTTTTTGTATTTGTTCACCTATTTTTAATGCCTGTAAATTATTGTCTTGAAATTAATTGCAAGTTTTGTCAATTTTCAAAAACCTCAGTGTCATCATTTTAACAAGAGAGTTGATTTATTTGATAAACGGACGTCTCCTTTGCACCCTCTGTTTCGAATGTCAGAGGTTCCCCTCAGGCTGCGAACAACTTTTGCGCCAGTCCTTTGTTTATTAAGACGAATATAGCAAACTTTTTTTGATGAAAATGCTTCTTGTGAAAAACATAAAAGAATAATAGTAGTGAAGTGTTTGTAACGGTGTTATAGCCTTAGGAAAGACGAGTAACATTTCTCAACGACGGTCTTGTAATTTGATTCATTTTTTTTTCTGGTACAGTGGTGACTGGCATTGCATTATGGAGATTTTATTATTTAGGGCTGAATTAATTCGGTTTTTTTTTTCGGGAAAAATTTGCCTTTGATTTTGGAGAAAAATTATAAAAAAATCCTATGCAAATAGTCTTAGCATACCAATAAATTACTTCTGGAATTATTGACCTATTTATTATAGACTAGTCTTGACCTATTAGCTTAGAATTTATTTTGATTATGAATTTTTTGGAATATTAATATAATTTATAATATATTTAATAATAATGGCATATTATGTTAACATAAAGTCAACGTACATAGTATTTTGGAAATGAAACATACAATTGTGATATTAGCACCGGATTTTTACATCCATGTTTTTGAGCTAGGCATTTTTTCCGTTACATTTAACAAATGTAGCGACCAGTGTTATTGGGGGCATTCGTTTCATAACTGATTGGTCATGTCCCAGATAGCTATGGATCTCTTATTCTTTCAGATTTGTTTATAGGCATAGAGCCAGCAAGGGCTTTTTCCAAATTATCTATTTCTTTATTAATATGGCCTTACCGTCAATTTTCAGGTCCTGTCTGCTGTAAGCTAATATCCAGTTCAAAAAGTAATTTGATTAGATTTTAAACAGGATAACAGTCGTATTATCACCAGATTACAGAGTATGGCAAAAGTACCGGACGGGCTCGGAAGCGCTGGAATAGTGATTATCTCGGAAAAGTGGTTAAAATGTTAGCAGTACGATTTTTACTTGATCAACCTTAGATTTTATTTTGCACCTCACGTGAAAATCAAGTTAATTTTGTTCATGTCAACCAGTATTTTTATCGTAAATTCTCAAACAGCCAAATATTATAATATCTTACTTATGACTTTAGGGGTCATGTCAACGTGAGTAATTTTAAACTGGGAGCTTTAATTTTATAGCGGTTTTTGGGATTTTGGTGTTATATGTTTACTATTCCAAGAATACTACTTTCATATTTACGTCACTAATACATCTAGTCATATAAAACCAAAAGAAACCATAATTAAAAATTACGAACAAACGATGTAATCAATTCAAAACGGAAATTAGCAGCTGCACGAGATCCCAGTTGACAGAACCAGAAGGATCACAACGAAAGTGTTGGAAAGAGATACAAAAAATTGCCAGAGGAATATTGGCTCTTACGTTATACAAAATTATCATGAACAATCAATGAACGTCAAAAATGTTTTAGAAAGAGTAGATAAGCCGGTACAGACTTCGTCACTTCCACACCAGAAAGGAACAATCAGTAAAACGTTACTTTTCTAATACTAAGAGGGATAACACAAACGTACTTCAGCTGTTCCAATATTGTCTGCTCCTGGAATCTCGCGGAGTGAATACTGAAAATTTCCTTCCTTTTTTTATATCCGCAATTACAAATACTAGAAAGAATTCTTTTTATTTGTTATACCAAATTAAACTTTGTAAAGATAGGGAGCTAGTAGATGCAAAGAATTTTTTACAGTACTTAATATCACCGATGCCAAGAAGGTGTGAGCTTTGGAGATATACCGTTACTCTTCTGGGATTGTATAGCCAAACCTTCTCTCTCTCTGTCTCTCTCCCTCTCTCTCTCTCTCTCTCTCTTTCTTTCCTTTTTTTTTTGCGGACTGAGTGTGCCTTGAGATCGTAACGTTTCTTCATTTGTTGGCTAGTTGCCAGCATATACGTCTGAGATAGTTTGTGAGTGACCAGCATGTGCTTTGACAGAACCGGTCGGTATAATTGTTAACATCATGAGACACGTTTTCCTGTTTTCCTAATAGTTCTCTGACTGGAGTCAGTCATTTGCTGTTCTGTACAGTTGAGCAATAGGTAACACCCTGGTTGTTGCTGACGTACTTGGATACTTGTTGTACCCAGGTCCTGTTCCGATTGGGGATGCAGTCGTGTGTTTCTCGATTTCTTGATGCTCAACATCGTACAGACATTCTGGAATAACAGCACACCACCTCAGCCGTGTTGGAAGAACGTCTTTTGAATATATTGGGGTTTTAAACTTAAAGACTAAAGGACTACGAACCCAGTATATGGGATTTTGGTTTCCCGTCGAATTGGTTGCAATCAATTTTTTTTTCAATAGTATTTGACCTTCTGATAAAGGTTCTCATGGGCATAACACGCATAAAAGACTCCTACTGGGTGTGGCAGGGATTTAACGTACCCAATATATGGAAGTTTGGCTCCCCGTCGAATTGATCTCAGCCGATTTTTTTCGATCGTATTTGACCTTCTGATAAAATTTTCTTATAAGAACAACGCCCATACCCCTACAGGGTGTGGCAGGTTAGTAACGTAGGAATTCAGGTTCTCCCTCGAATTGGTTGCAACCGATTTTTTTTCCAAAATATTTTATCTTTTAAAAAACAATTCTTATGAACACAACGCATATGGATGCCTCCTAGAAGGCCTGGCAAGAATGTAAGTAAGTAAGTCCAGGGGATAAAAGTCGACAAAAGTTTGAAATTATGAAAGGCATGTCATTTCGCACAAGGTGTATCACCATCATATTCACCATACTTAATTACGATAAACAAGAGTATTTCAAGGTCATCTCAAGGTCAAACTGTAGAGAACACCTAGAAAAAAAAGTGAAATAGCAGATACATCTGTTTTTGAGGTCGCTGAACACGAATATAGGCTTAAGTCCACAAGGTTATGTAGAGGTCATTCTAAGTCATTAGAAATCCACCCTGACAATGATTAAGCCCACCTCCGAATTGAATTTAGTGCCATCAATAATCTCTATGACTATCTACTGCTTTATAACGGCTTTTTCTCAGTTTAACCTTCATATCGGCGCCCTTACGAAACATGCAAAACTAAAAGTTTACGAAGATTATCACGACTCGAGACACTTTTCGAAAAGTAGAACAGCTCACAACTAATTAAGAAAAATAGCATGATTCACTAAGCTCTAATGAAGAGCACCACAACTCGCTTATCTCTTTCGAAGAGTAGCTCTGCTCGATAACTCTCTGCCGACGAGTAGCACAGCTCAAAACGCCGTTAAGAAGAACGCCTCTTACTTGCTACTCGCCCCTAGAATCTATGAGCTGTGCAGTTCTTCGAAAAAGAGCATTGACTCTTGCTGCTTTTCATACGGGATATGCGAGTCATGTTACTTTTCATTATCGTCTCTGAGTTGTTCTGGGTTCATAACAATCTCACGAGCTGTGCTTCTATTCGTAGGCTTGATATTATTCAAATTCCAAATCAGCGACCCTTAAAAACCTAAAGAATGTGCTTTGAATCGATAGCACTATTTCTGTGGCTACGGCGAGTGCTAAAAAACAATCTCATTAACTGGTCAGGTTCCAGTTTAGCTTTCACCGATCTTCCCATAAAGTTCTATGTCACTGTAAAGGTCAGATTCAATATCAGCATGTATATCACAATTTTTTTATTTACATTTTGAAATGTCATGTTGTTCTTCATAATAGGTTTTTTCTCACTTTATCCTTCAGTTTACCACTACGTAACCCTGTACACTTAAGCGAAGCTGGTATTCGTATTCAGCAACCTCAGAAACCTATGTACCTGCTGTTTCACATTTTTCTAACTATTTTTTCACAGTTTGATCTTGAAATGAGCTTGAACGTGACATAATAGATGTTAGCTGACCCTGAATCTGTAATCAGCGATCCCAAATAGTCTTGTCAACCTTTGTTAAGTATGGAGATACACCTTCTGCGAAATGACAACCCTTCATACCTTCAATCTCTCGTTGGCTTTTAACACCCCGGACTTCGGATATTACTTCCCTGCCAGACCCTCTGGGAGGCTTTCATGGACGTTGTGGTTAGAAGAGCTTTTTCTCAGAAGGTCAAGTACTATCAAAAAAATCGTTTGAAACCAATTTGATGGGAATCCGAACTCCTATATACTGGGTAAGTTACACCTTTGCCACTCCCTGTAGGAGGCTTTTATGGGTATTGTGCCCGTGAAAACTTTTTATCTGAAGGTCAAAAACTATAAAAAAAATTGGTTGCAACCAATTCGACGGGAACCATAATCCCAAAAACTGGGTGCGTGGTCTTTTTATGAAATTAATTAAGTCCTTCTGTACCAATTTAGAAATTAAATTATTTTACACCTTTAGTAACTTTGATAAATTCTATCAAAAATTTTCTCCTGGAATAAATATCAAGGCATTTACTTCGTGTTTACGGTAATATAAGAAAACTGTTTTCATACAGTTTCTATTAAAATTAGTCATCACGAGAAGATGTCACAATGTTTTTGTAGCTGACTCACTTTACGAAATTAATTTTACGCGAACCAATGATCACTTGTCATTCGACAAAACAGAAATACAAAAACATACCGTGTTTAATTTCTCACAGGATTTCGCTTTTCACAGCGATTTGTCCACACCCCGACATTCCGCTTCAGTGTAATCGAGTTGTTTTCGTTTGCCTGTCAAAATTAATAGCCTATCTCTCCCTCATCGCTTGTAATGTTCCATCGACAGCAGATTTTTCAGTTCGTTGCTATTTTTCTTTGCACTCTCGATACTATGTTATTATTTTTCTATCGCTACGCTTCGCAGCATCAATACGCCTTCAACTCTTATATCGTTTTTATGAAAAACAGATATCGACGTATCGCACGATGAAGAAAACTGCCGATGCTTATCTCGCTAACATGGTTTACAATGTTTTTATGTCGACCAACGCGTTGGGTTGATAAGGGCTTAGATATTGAAATTTTTTAAGTTTATAGCGAAGGAATGATAAAAGAAGGGCGTATAGGCAAATTTGGAGAATGTTGGTTTTAGGGAGCATCTGCTGTTTGCAGAGATCATCTGTTGCATCAGGAAGGTGCATAAAAACACACCCTCATTTATAGAGTAAGATCACAGAGCGATCAGACATAACTTATTTTCACATAGATGAAAACTTATGTTCTCAGTAAAATTTCCTTAGAATACCTGCATGCATATAGAGCTTGCCGCGTGACACCTGGGCAGATATCAGGTGTGAAAGGTAACTAAAAATCTATTTACGTATAAATAAGACGATCAGACACTTTTCATGGAACTAGACGCTTTATCTCTCATGTCTCAATGTTATCAGTCAACCGATTCATAACTGATAACGATTGATTTTGTTTTATTAAGTGAAAATTCGCGGCAATGACTTGACATGACCCTTCAGGTGCAGAATTACTATTATGAATTAATTTACTTTAATTTTTACTGGTTGCTCTTCGATGTAAAATTATTCTAAATATAATTAATTAAATTCATCATACTTTACGAATCCTTAATAACATATTTAAAAATCAGATATGTAAAAACAAGTAAAGGTCATTTATTTTTTATAGCCGTCTGAAACCCATGACTGACGCTTATTATACAAGTGCCGCTCGGGGACCCCTTGCAGTAGGCATTCGTTACTCATTTTCTAAACAACAGAAAGGCCCATTGAGTAAATATATATAGAGGCACCAATTTTTTCTAATACTGCAAGTTTTGGACGGAAACCAAAAATTTTTGGTGGCATAACAGTAGGTATTGTTTTATTTTCCAATATTTTAAAATGACCAACTGTTGCTAAGTATACAATAATTACTAATCTATACATCAAGGAAGTGTTCTAAAGTCTCTTAATTATCTTTATACATTATACGAATACGCTTATAATATCACTCAAGATTACTACCTCTTTTATATCACAGCAATTTTTCCTACAATTATAAAAGAATAGTTTGGTGACTAAAAATATAATTATTTCTTATAGGGAAGCCCATTAGCTGTTTTGTTATTTAGACCTACAGGGCACTCAGTTCAAACTAGCCACCTAAAATTTGTTTAAAATAAAGAATAGAAGGTGCAGTAGGGTGCCTGCTGTACCGGCGAGTATGTACGGGTTCTTATTGTTCTTACTACAGGGTGAATTCTGTAGCAATACATTGAACTACAAAGCTTACACTACGGTCACAAGGAGTTCCGGCTACACCAAAAAATTGTCACTAGAGAGATCACATATAAATTGTCTTTCACTACTTGAGCGTTATCTTTCACATAATACGAAAATATTAATAGAAACTAAAACTTTTAATACTTACAGTTCCCAAACTAACTTTTTCTTTTATTTTGATATTTAAATTAAACTTGTATACTATGCTGTAGCAGTGGCTTTGACCGAAACTCCTTTTGGTCAGTTACTTTTTACAGAATAATGATCTAGATACCAAAAAAAATAAAAAATTAAAATTTTGAATAGTATTGAAAAAAGCATACATACCGAGATAAACAAGTGAGAAAAAATTCCTTGAAAATTTTTGTGAAAGATATTTGTTACTGTAAATGTAAACAATTTATTATTACTGATTTCGTTGTATAGTGATCAACAAATTTCTACAAAGGTTTATTCTTTAAAAGAAAAATTGAAATAATATTTATGTATGGTGAGGACAACGCTGTGCACGCAGAACTGGGCATGTTTTTCATCAGAGACATCCAGATAAAAATCTTGGGCATCACTATGTGCTGTGTTTGACTCATAAATTTCAAGAAACTGGAAGGGTGTGCATTAAAATTGTGAAGAATCGTAGAGTTTTAACTGAAGCTGCACTGGTTGAGATTTTAAGTCATTTTGGGATGGATCTTCAAACATCAATACCAAAATTCTCCAGGTGAACGCCTAAATAAATTATTTTCCTAGAAAGCATAGCCTTTACAACAGCTTGCTGAGGATGATTATGACCGAAGATTAGAATTCTGGGAATTAATGACTCAAATGGCAAATGAATATCCTAATATTATTAAAAGTATTTGTTTTCATGACGAATCAGGATTTTTTAAAATAGATTTATCAATAAACATAATTGCAGATACTGGCACAACACCAATCCACAAGTTCTCCGGAAAGAGCACAACCAACATCCTCAGAAAATCAACATATGGGCCGGAATTCTCGGAAATTAAATGATTGGTCCTTTATTAGTGAAATTATATTTGGACTTATAAAAAAACGTTATAAATACCCTTAAACCGATTATTTGGAAAACTACATAGATCAAGGTGGAAATTAGTTGAAATGAATGAAATGAGGTATTTCCAGATAAACGGATTTGAGGAATGGCCAGCAAGATCACCCGACCTGAAACCCCTTGACTTTTTTATGTGGACAACTACAAACCGTAATGTTTAAAACTCAACCTTGCGATATTCCTGAACTTAGACATAAAATAGTGGAGGAGTATGAGCGGATTACACCTGAAACGCTTCAAAAAGTGCGGGAGGAATTCGAGCTGTGACTTTACCATTGTCTTACCAACAATGGCGGACAGTTTGAACATTTAATTTAAGTACAAAGTAATTCTAACGCAAATACAATATTAATAATGTAAACATAATGTAAATAGAAAATATTTTAATTTCAATGTGTAAAATGGCTTTACCCTTTAAAAAATGATGTGTCGTAAGATGGGTAGAAAAGAGATCTTTAAAAGGTGGTATCACATAATACGAAATATTTAGAAGTGATATTCATACCTGCTTAGGGTTGAAACTTCAGGGTGGAAAATTCGTGTAAAATGTATCCCCTCGTAAATATTTAGAAGTGATATTCATACCTGCTTAGGGTTGAAACTTCAGGGTGGAAAATTCGTGTAAAATGTGTCCCCTCGTAAATATATATGCACGGGGTTTTTTGTTTTTTTTTTTTTTTTTAGGTGGCTAGGTTTTAAACGAAGGCCCAGTATACTGTGACCATGCAAAACTGCTGCTATTTCTCAAACCAACTCTCACTGAATTTTTTATTTTAACTCAGAATGAATTGGAATTTGAAGGGAAAAGAGCCCAGATCAGGAGCCCAGTGATTTCACTGTGATTCCTAGGATATAAATCACACCAGAAACCCATCAAAGCAATTATGATACCATATTCTTTCCATATATTCTATTCTATTTAACGCAAGATTGTTTCTAGTTGGCGATTTATATATCACTATTTCGAAATAGGGAGCTGCTCTGTGGGCTAGCTTTCCCTCAAACTTATAGATGTTGAAGTTCTTTCAGCTTTGAAATATTATAGAAATACTAAGTTACTTGTGTCAAATTTAATCCTCGTATTTTATCTAAGCTAATGAAAGGCGTGGGTAAAATTAACTATTTTAATATAAATTGAATTACCGCTCTACTGGGTAAATGCTTTCAGAGACGGCCATCGGCTAATCTCACTGTTTTAACATAATTCTTCAAAATTTAACGAAAAAAGCTCCTAAAACGGAGCACTAAGGTAATTCATTACCTCCAAAGCCCTAACGAGCAATGACTGTCCCAGAGATAGTTCCGCTTCCCATTAGCTTTATCGGAAGTCTTCCACCTCTCACGTTGGAACTATGGAAAATGAAATTCGACAGTCGTGTAGAACATTAATAAAAATTCTGACAACCTGTGGAATAAATGTCGACATCCATCAAAGGACAAACTGACGCTTTTTGCGGCGGGGCATTGTGCACGAGGAATTTTACGGTGGCAGTATTTCGTAATGTCGAGCGTTCCGCCGCCATCGTTTTTTTTTTTTTTCGTGGTATGCAGTATTGTTTTTTATGGTCTGCGATGATTGTAATGCAAATGGATTATACCTTTTTGTGTCAGCCAACAAAAAAGGGTATAATCGTACATTCGTTCGTTTAATGATATTTTTGTTTGACAGTGGTCGAATTGATTTATTTTCACGAGTTACGTCGCGCTACAAATTGGAACTTCGTTTTTCCCTATGAAACTATCTGCACTTGTTTTTACCACGAAAATCCAAAGTTCGGAGAATGAATTCACAGTTGGTATTCTCAGAATTTGTAGGTTTGTGTCAAAAATTATTTGCGTTATTTGTTTTGGATTCTATTTAAATTCAATAATAGGAAGTATACTCATAATATAAAGAATATTAATATGCTTAGTTGCCTACTAGTTCCTGTAAAATGTACTAGAACATGATATACGTTTTTTAGCAACAAATAAAAGAAAATTTAATATTATAATAGAAATTCATAGTACATATACCTAGATGGCATAATAACATATTTTATAAGAACTAGTAAACAACTGAGCATTTTTGTGAGTACATTTATAGCACATATTCAAATAGTGAGTTTACAACCAAAATATGAAACACGTAATGAAATTTATATTTGAATATAATTTATTGACGTAATTTGTAATGTTTGACATCCAGGTTGGACTTCTGGTTAAGATGGCGGGGTAGCTGCACGTGTGTGTATGTCCTATGTTAATAAATTAGGTTTCATGCAAGTCCCCCACGGAAAAGTGAACATTTTTTTTGATAATATGTATCCGTAATAGACCATTCGTTAGAGGAATAAACAACAAACACCCATTTTTTATTCACCACAATTCCAATTCTGACATAATCATTTTCAATGCCACTCACTGTCGTCAATTTATAATAAAGTTTATAAATTGATAACTGTATGTTTGACTAGATTATATTTCAATAAAAAATAAATATTATTTCGATCACCTAGTTAATTGAAATAAAAAATAAAATATCTCAAAAATCTATTAAGTGAATTTATCCAACTGTTAAGGAATCTTATGACTATAACAAAGCTGTCGAAAACTTTCAAATATTACAGAAATGTGTATTAAAGTATATCCATAAAAAACGATGATCTTTTTGTAGAAACAAGACTTATACTTACTTACTTATACTCATATATACTTCAGCTGTCTTACCATATCAAAGTATAAAAATTAATCAACTATTCATTTCAATGTACATGGCTGTCAATATAAAAATATTTACCACTTTTAGCCATATTTAGTTTAATAGAGTTTATGACATACCTCATCATTTTCTTAGTAAGTTATATACTAATTGTTAATTTTATCAAATTATATGTGCATATTTATATCTATCCATGTATGTATGTTTACATATGTGGAGAAATCTATTACTAACAGAGCAAAAAAACGGTACCCTCAATATCAAGTGATCGCCAAACGACAAATAGTGACTGTCAAATTTTCTGACAAACAAAATCAACATCAAAGTAAAATTTTTTTAGAGAAGGAAAACCTCGAAATACAGTTCTAAACGATTGGCGATGACTCCAGACTCGGATTTGAAACGTCTCCAAACACAGATAAGTATAACACAATATACAATACATTACATTTATACAGGAATACTGGTTGATCATTTTGTAGACATCTCTTTTTCTCAGAATGTAGACATCTCTTTATCTCAGAATAACTGTGAGCAGAACATCTGTACAGACAGCCAGTAATCCGGGCAATTTTATGAAATTGCGTTACAACACTTTGTTCTCTATATACAATTTTCAAATACTTATCTGTTGCAGGTAAAAATTTTGAGACAAAATCAACAGGCAAAATATTAGAATATATTTAAATCATAAAAATAATCTTCTTTCGGTTTACTAAGCGTGGTTTTTAGGGTTGAAATGTTTCTTCAGAATAAAATACCTTTTCCTGCATATATTGTTCACCAAAATCTTTTTTCTTGATTTTCCTTTAAGTTTTTAGTTTAGTTTTAGTTTTTAAGAGTAGAGGTGCTCAATAACAACAAATTAAGTTCATAATCTTTAAAAAATACTAGATGTCTGAAAATTATATTAATGTATAAGAAGTTTCACTCTGTGTGCATTTTTCACGCTTAAAAATATAACTAAAAAATAATCTGGGCAATTTAAAGAAATTACATTACCATAGTTTGTTCTCCATATACAATTTTCAAATACTTATCTGTTGCAGGAAATTTTGAGGAGATAAAACCCAATGAACAGGCAACATAATTGATACAGGAAGATTCGACTGCCGAAACAAGGCCTTCATTTCATTATGGATCCTAAGAAGGATCAGTAATATATAAACCACCAACCGTTTACACATTATGCCAAGTTTTATTTCGATTATCTGGCAGCATTGATCCCAAAGCACTAACAATGACGTGTATGAATGCCTATATCTTTTTTTGTGAAATTCATGCATATCTAACATTTTAATTTTTAAAATCTGTAACGAAAATCCAATAGTCTAACATATATGAACATTTTGTCTATCAAATGGGCGCCTCAGCCTACTCCTTTATCGACATAGTGCGTCTATGTAATTCATGATGCTAAAACCAACGGAGATAATTGATACGATGTAAAAAAAGTTTCCCATTAATAATAAATATTGCAATATAGTCCGTGGGTTCAATTTAAAATTATAAAACTAATATTCACTTTCACTTTTCTAGAAACTTTTATTTACATCGAATATACAACAGCTGATTCAAATATCACAACAATTTTACATATAAGCTCTTCCCTCCTCCAACTGAACTCGCGATCGTGGCCTGCTTCCTTTATAAAACCAGCATAGAAAATTCTCGAAAAATCATCATCACTCCTACAGGTGCCGAGTCTTTTCGAGAACCATTTTTTTATCTCAAAGCGATTGTTGTCGTACTGAAATGAAACAGGGTCGGCTTTGGGTAAATTTCGTAACAATATTTTTATTATTATTGAAAACTCTAACGTTCTACGAAATCAAGTAATGAAGAAAATTGGGTTTTAGTAAAACATGACATAAATATTAGTTATAAAATGATGAATATTTTATTAAGTGTATTAAGAACAGCAAATCAAGGGTAGGCAATAAATGTAAATCCAGAGTTTACAAGATTAATTACGGCAATTGTAATAAAATATATACGGATAGGGCTCAAATGTTTCAACCCCTCTCTCGGGGCACAAAAGACACCTCATCTAAAATTGATAAAGTTTGACAACATAAAACATTAAAAAAACTCTAACCCCTATAAATTAAACACATTTTTCGAATATGTTTTGCACCTTTTAAAAACTGTCGTAAGCAAGATGTTGCTACATAAATCTTTATAAAAAATTAAAAATCTCCAATGAAAACAATATACGAGCGAAAAAAAAGAGTCAAAACTCCAAAGATAACAAAAATCTCAACATCTCCAAAATATCAGATAACTTTAATAATATAAAATTATACGTTAAAAAAAACCGGTGACATATATTTCCTATCACTTTATATTTAGCAATTCACATCACACCAGCACAATTTTGATCATTTCATGAAATTGTTATTTAATGCTTTCAGATAGACACCTTATCAATTTAATCCCAATATAACTTCGTTATTTTTGTCTCTACTGTCTCTAAATTCGACCTTTTTCCGGAGCTCTAGTTTGCCTTCCTTTTCTTGTCTCTACCATCTATCAACTAGACCTTTTTTGCCGAGGTCTGGTTTGTCATCCTTGTCTTGTCGCTACCATCTACAAGCTTGCCATTTTTTTTTGTTCTGGCGTATGTCAAGTCTTTAATTTAAAATATTGCAATCAGAGGAATGGAATGTTTATTAAAACAAAAAGCAAAAATTGTGCGCATGTACTGTATATCAATCGGATGTTATTACCATTATTAATAATTTTCTATAGACAACGAGATTTTTCTATTATCGTGGTATGGGTATATAATAATCAAGTTATTGTGGTGTCTATCTTAAAACAAATGCAATATATCTCTTATTTCAAATGATAGTACAATTGTTTCGGTTTAGTAATCGAAAACAATATCTTGTGATCACCTGCTGCTGTACGACAAGCTCTTAATCTCTTGCCAACATTTTCGATAACTTTCTGGCATAACTGCTGTGAATTACTTGAAAACAGTCAATAATGTTCTCCGTTAGGTCATTAATTGTTTGTGGATCGTTGGCATAGACCTTTTCTTTCAGATAGCTCTGTAGGAAACAATCTAGAGGTGTTAGATCGCAAGATCTAGAGGGCTAATTAATGTTTTCCTTCGAGCAAGTGTTCGATTACCAAATTTCTGTTTCACAAGATGTTTCTGCTGCTGAATGACATGTTGCACCGTCCTATTCAAACCACATATTTTACACATCAATATACTACAATTCATCCCACAAAAAGTTAGTAATCATCATTCGATATCGATCACCATTCACTATAACAGCATTTCCATTGTCATCTTCAAAAATTTATGGACCAATCACTCCACCAGCCCAAAAACTACACCAAACAGTCCCTTTTTGTGGATGCATCGATCTTTCCATTATTTCTCGTGGATTTGCTTCACCCTAGATTCGACAATTTTGCTTATTAACAAATCGATCCAATTCTAAATGTGCTTCATCGCTGAAGATGATTTTGTTGAAAAAAATTCAAATTTTCAAGTTGCTGTTGTATGGCCCAATTATCGAATTAATGACGTAAACCGAAGTCTGTTGGCTTTATTTCTTACGTTATCTGAATCTTGTAAGCCTTTAAATGAAGATCTTTGTGCAACATTCCGAATAAAGTGGTTTTTGGTATGTTCAATTGCTGTGCACGATGACGAATTGATGTTTTTGGTTGTTTAACAAGACTAGCAGTAACAGCTGCATTATTTTCTTCTGAACGTCCACTATGATGATATGTTTTGCTTTTTTCATGTTTTACTCAACCAGTTTTCCACAAATTTTTAAACAATTTTCCAATGGTAACATTTGGCGGACAATTTTCTATTCCATATTCTGTACGGAATTTTCTTCCAACTTCTGCACCAAATTTAAAATGATTTTTAATAATAAACACGCGTTGGTCAATCGTATATCTCTCCATTTTTAATAACCGGAATATTCCTACTTGTCATCTGTCAAATAATATATGATATTCTAGTACAAAACTGTAAATGGCGACAAATTTAAAAATTGACCTCAAATTGGAACACCCTTTATTTACATATGTTTAAGTGTTGGCATCCGTTAAGAAGCTTTCGCTACAATAATGGAAAACACTTATTTATAAAACATTATATCATACATAATCAAATAACCCCGACGTAAATATTGAGCTATAGAAACTTAATCTTGAAGATATTATCATAAAATACTGTCGAACATCCATCAGACCTTCGCCCTAAATAATAAAACTCATCTTTACGCCTGTTCGATTTTTTCCGTTCAAATACCTCCGAAATCCAGAATTCCCCAAAAGGCCTACATTCGATACCTCTGGAGAGATTACGCCCCTTCGAACACCGCCGAACCGCCATCACAATATATCGCAGCAAAATGTACGGCATGCCGACTTTACTGAAACAATGCTTTTTTTGATTTACGTTCCTCCGCCGTTACGCTGTGTGCTTTTTTCGGAATCGCGTCATTTCTGTGACAGCAAGTGGTGACTGAACAAAAAGTTAACTACTATTTTTTTTTTGGTCCTCCGGACTATCTTTTTGTTCCGACACGCTGCGGCGCGACGGTGGAGTGGCTCGCAGCGTCGGTGCTCGTATGGAAATATGGCGGAATTAATAAATGTGAGAAAAGAGGTAATAAAAGAATTCGTGAGGATATTGTGTGGAAATTAACGTGTATAACTAAACAAGGAGTGCCACGTTTCGTGAAAAATAAAAGTCTCCCGGGATTTATGGATACGTGAAGATATAAAGTTGTTTGTACCCATTTGGGAGTTTTGTAACACGCGTTAAGTAATCTAATAAAAATTGACATTTAAATAAAACCGAATAGTAGATTTTTTCGTTTTTTGGTTTTAAATTATGTGCTTCAGTAATTTAGATTTAATTATTTTAATTTGAATTTAAGTATTTTAAAATCTATGTGTTCCACGTTGGGCGCCAATCTGCGAAATATTTTTTAATAAAAAAATAATAAATTTAAACAATTGATAACAACAGAGTGGAAGCCACGGTTCGAAAATTTAAACCAGGACACCACAAATATAGTGTGGGAATTAACGTCAAAAGGAGTGCGACGTTTTTGGGAAAATAAAGTCTCCCACGATTGATGGATAAGTGAGGATATAAAGTTGTCTGTACGCAGGGGGTACCCAGATTTTGGTTTAGGGAGGTGCAAGTTAGAAAAAAATATCATAGAGAGGGACGAGTCAGAAAAAAAAATGTCCTAAAGAAAGGAGCAAAACAGAAAATAAATTGAGCTAGGAGGGAAACCCAGCAAATTTATGCGAAGCTTTCAAGGATAGGGACGGTTTTTCAGGTCGACTGGGGAAGCTGACCTCCCCTGCCCCAATCGGTAGGCCCCTGTTTGTACCCATTTGGTAGTTCTGTTACACACGTTAAAAAATCCTAATAAACATTTATACTTAAATAAAACTGGAAAATATGTTATTTGGTTTGTTAATTGTAATTTATGTACTTAAACAAGTTTGAATTTATCATTTTATTTTGACTTAAAATGATTTAATAATTAATATGCCCCTCGTTGGGCGCCAATTTGCTATATAGCTTCATAATAGAAAAATTAAATAAAGTTTCACAATTAAAGACTACTGAATCAGAGCAATAAAATAAAAAACTATAACCGGCACGACACACAATTAGATGATACGAGGACAGACGGCGGGTTGTAAGAAGAAAGTGGATGTCAAAAGCCCTGGACAGAAAAATACTTGAAGAATATAGAGAGGACATATCTCCAGGGATGGATGAAAAATGGTCTATAAAGATAGAGATAGATAGAGAGAAAGAAATAGAGAGAGAGAGAATGAGAGACAGATAAAAGAGCAATATTTAATATAAATACTACGTTATATAATCTCGTTTAGAGTCTGACATTAGATGTTAATGAATTTTCCAGCACTTCAAAATTAGTGCTTACGCTAGGATTCAAAGTTTCTCTTTAAAAATAACAGTCATTAAAATCGATTCATATTCCACCAAGACTTTCGGTAAAATACTTACAAAAAATTAAGTAAAGAAAAACCACCGAATTTTCTCTGGCCCAGTACCAACAATAAATAGCGAAACAACCTTTATCTCATTTGTCTTAAAAGAACGATTTATACTTTTAAAAATTATATGAAATACGCTTTAGTAACAGCACTTTATAACTTCACTGCTTTAACACCATTCGTCAAGCATATATATTAAATATAAGTAATGAATTTATGTCCATCTATAAATATTGTGTGCTTTCTATAGTTACGATTCTCTTTACTCTAGGGAGATACAATATACATCAGTTTTTATATCTAATAAACACAATAGGATGGGAATAATTTCAATAATATTTCAATAACCCGAGTCTGTTCAAAAGGCAACTAATGACATACTAATCAATTACCTATTTAATTATTATACATATCTGGAGGACAAGGGATTCCTAGTACATGCAGTGTAGTGTTGAGCGATATATAATTTATAAGCCCTTCTTAATTTGTTGTGTTTACTTAAAGATATATAAAATTGTCAATGTCTATTAAACCCTCAATTTAATATTCTAAAGTTTTGTATCGCCATTTCGGTGTTTATTTCCTCAACTGAACGGAACGATGTTATAAGACCAGTCTCTTGAGTTTATGAAATAGTCAGAAGCTACAAGATGCTAAATCAGGAGGATACGATGGTTGCGTAACGATAAGGGTTGTGTTTATGATCACGAAAAACCAATGCAATATGCGATGGTGCATTATTGTGCTGCCAGATCCTAGAGTTAGGTTACTATATCTTTAAAAATGACCGAACCTATTAGTCCATTAAGTCGATGTTCATGAGTTGAATGTTGAATGTTTCCCAGAGCGGTTATTTGGCATTAAAGTTTCTCTTTTTTGAATATTTTATACTATTTAAGGCCGTCTGTCACATTCTCTTTGTTTGTTTTTGAAAACACACGTGCATATCTATTGGACAAATGCAGCTTCTTTATGTTTCACACCGTCTCCCTTTGGAGGTTTGGGATCCCACTAACATTGTTTTGATGCTGCATCCATATCAGTAAATCCTTCATCCAAGAATTTCGACGTCTTCCGCTTCATCGTTTGCATTGGATCTTTTATTTCATTAGTAATTTTAGTATTCTATACCTTCAGCCTGTTACTATATGCCCAAGTTAGTACGGCTTGCTGTAAGAGTATCAAACTCTTAGAGCTCATGATATTTATATGTGGCTATAGAAGTACATTTCGAAGACTTATACTTATACGCTTTTCGATTTATGGGTTCAAGGTCCAATTTTCGCATCTACATAGTAAGGCAGCAAATGTATAACAACTGGTCTTACTTAGCTTTGTATACTAAGTTTAATAAAGAGTTTTTTCGTGCTAATGAATGTTCTTCTCACTTACTTAATTCTGGCCTTATTTTGTTTTTGTGTCACATTCCTCATTTATGATGGTTCCCAGGTATCTAAAAGAGAAAACATGTTCCATTAGTGATTCCTCTATATTAAGGTTTAAGTCCCTACGTGTTCTTGACGACACTACTAGTTTCGTCTTCGGGATGTTTGTTTGGCAAATGTTGTACATTAACGTGAAATGCCGTTTATCAAGTTTTTTAAATCCAACAGTGACAATCTGTTGTATAACCATCTTCCGCATACCTAATATTGCTTACAGGATGTCATTTTATCTTAATTACTTTGAGTTTTTTGCCAAGTGCTTTTCTAACGATTGGGTCAGACCTGAAATAAAAGTGGTGATAGTATGCGAACCCGACGAACTCCCAGCTTCAATCTAACATCAATGGAACGTGCATATACGTCAACTTTCATATCTCTGTAACGTTAAGTGAGAATATTCAAAGTAAATAAAAGCACACTTGCACCCAATCTACTTCTAAATCCAAATTGGATATCAAATACTGTCATTGACTGGAAATATAGCACAGATGTCAGTGACAGTACTACCTACCTAAAAAAAGATTATCTAGACCCGAGGAGACCACGCATATTGAACTAAAAATTTACTTTCCGATCACATTGTAAATATAAATCGAGATTCAATGTTTTTTTATTTTGTTCTAAGCAAATTTATTGCTTTGTGGTGGAACAGAATGCCATAAACCATTTTCAATATCGAATTTAAAATATTATCGTCATATAATCCTGACCAAGAATTATTGCATACTTGCTACCGTTTCGTATTACTGATTGGTTAATATTGGCTCGGTTCCAATTCCACATTGTAACAAATGGGTTAAATTTCATTTACCCATTTCTTTTCTGCTAAAAGTATTTTGTGTCATATTTCATCAGTTGTATATGTGGCTTATATATCTTCTGTTCACTCTATCATTGATTCTACTTTATTTTTGAAATAACTTACTGATGTTTATTTAGACTGTAATGTTATTGGTGGGAAGTGGCGAAAAATTTTGTTTACATTTTTGTTAGGTGTAATATCTTCTCTGGAATAGGACAGCTGCTAATTACAAACAACAAATTTCTAGAGGGCAAAATTAGATTCAGTAAAATTATCATCTGGGAAGCAAAATTAAAAGTAAAATGCGACTCTGAAACCATGACAATTAGAATATTTTTGTATAAATGGTCCATCAAAAAACTCGATAGATCGTACTCCAAGCTGGACGAATTACAAAGAGCTGTATTTTGGATTTATATGTAATATTTCTAGGTCGATTTTTCTGCAAATCGCGAATAATGCAATTAAATAGCCAATATCGTGACATCTGTGTAGATACATGGTTTCTCAAAATAACACGAATATCTTTAACCAATTTATGCCCAATGGTAAAAAAATATTTGCACAAACTTGTTTAAGTGAATAAATCGTTCCATTAAGTGTGTGGTATGATTAAATTTTTTCTATATTTTATGAACAAGGTCCCAAATATGGGCGTTTTTAAATTGTCGTTTTTAGAGTTCGATATAGACAATTTATGAACTTTACAGGACAATTAAAGAGAAACCCCCAATATTAGTTTTTGGGTACAAACTACAGAATTAAATGGAACATATAAAATTAAAATTGTTTCTAACGCATGATGTAATATATCAAATCATTGGGCTCAGTATGACAAATACAAATATATTTTCTTCATATTTTGAAGAAAATATATTCTTTAAATGATATCAATAAAAATGTAATAAATTTTACCCATTATTTTATTACTAGGTGTATATAGCCTCACTTGAACTTTATTGAAAAATTAAAGGGAAACCCCTAGTATTAATTTTGGAGGGCGAATTATAGAATCAAATGGGAAAAATTATTTTTCTTTTTTATACGCATCATGTAATATTTAAAAGGAAATAAGCCCTTTCCTTTTATAAGAAATACAAATATATTTTTTTCATGTTTTGAAAATGATTTGTTCACAAAAAAATATAAAAAAACAAATTTTTACCCCTTTTATCTCAAACACTACACGACACAAAGTTTTTTAAAATAAAATAGAAATATAGTGCATCACTTGATCGTTACAGGAAAATACGGATAAAACCCTCATATTAAGATTGGGGGCCAAATTACAGAATTAAATGAAAAATAAAAAAATTAAATTTTTCCAAACGCATCATGTACATTATCAACAAGATTTTGTGGATGTTTTTAATTATTAAATAGTTATTAGAAATATATATATAAAATTCGACTTATTAAGAAAAGTAAAACATAGCAGTAATTTATAAACTCAAATGGGAACTTTTTGTTTTTTATAGTGCATCCGTAAAGTGTATCATAAGAATATAACAATATTTTATTTATTTGTATTTTTGCAATAATTTGCTTGAAGTATTTAATAATTTATTATTCAAAATTTGACTGATTATCTTCCACATTACTGAGTCTAAACTTTATAGAAAAAATTACAGAGGGCTTTACTGAAAGTGCATTGGTAAAATAAGGCCAAAATCCTAATCTAAATTTTGGGGCCTAAAATAGAAAATAATATAAATTTTTCATAAAAATCAAGTTAATCAGGCTCTGTGGAAGAAAAAAAGTGGTACGTTTTTTACAAATTTGAAATGGTTGGTTTAAAAGATATGAAGTTAAATATGAGAAATTCGCTCATTTCCTGCTTGTCTGTAACTGGAATAATGGAAAAATATATAGTTTTGATTTACCTATATTTTATTAAATCTAAATGGTGAAACTAAACCTTCAGTATGCTAGCCCAACTCGCAGTTGACCAAATTATTTAATTTATTTTATGTGTTCTCTTATTCGAACATTTACAGGTCTAGAAGTTTCTCCAATATAAAATTTGTTACATTCACAAAGAAATTTGATAAATTCAGTTTGTTGTAACACAGAAAATTGCGTTCATAAAATTCCCTGGGAATGTATTAAATTCTGATGAAAAATCTCCAAACCTCTAAATGTTTTAAGAAATGAAATCAAAAATTATATTAAACAGCTACAGTTTGAAAATTTTTAATTTTGTGAACATTCCGGGGATATTGGTGATAAAATACAGTTTTAAAATTTATAAATAGTGCGCTAAGAAGAATACAACCCTAATCGAAAACCTAAAGTAGAGGCTTTGGTTTTATTAAATGCTTCACTACTACTTGTATTCGAGTAGAAATCTGTCATTCTTGGTTGCCGATAATTAAGGAAGAAATTACTAATGGCCATGTCGTTGAAAACAATCCAATATCCGGACAGTTCTTGACATTTTTACTAAGTTTTTCGTTATGATTTTAATCAGATGTAAGCATAAAAATAATTGTTTGATTGCATTTTTGGAAAAATGCACTATCTTGTAACAAAGATGCACCTAGGAGCGCCTCATAAAATTCTGAAGATGACCTTCTTTTGCTACTCTGTATAATAGTAAATTATATTTTTTTAGTTGTGACGGAAATTACATACATTGTCAAATACATTAATGTTAAATTTTACAATTGTGCTTTTTAACCGACATCCAAAAAGGAGGAGGTTCTCAATTCATCTCCAATTGTTTTTTTATATCTGACGAGCAATTATTCAAAAACGGCTTGGGTAATTTTGATGATGTTATTTGTGTTATATTAAGGACAATTACAGAAAGGTCCATATAATTATATATATAACATGAGATTTACGGTTTTCCAGAAAATCAGGAAAAAAAATATATAAAGGACTAGATTTCAGGGAATTTCAATGAATATTCACTGCTTTCTCTAAAACCGCTTAAGAAATTTGAATATTATAAATTGTATTGTACAAATATATGTTTCAGCTTGATTCCGTATAATATTCTATAACGTAAAACTATTTGTCTGACAATCCGAAAAATATATCCAAAAAAACTGTAAACATCATGGTAAATGTAAAATTTTCTTAAATATCTAGTTTAAATGTCATGATATGCCATGAAAGTATATCCTACAGGGTGTTTGTAATGATTTTTATTTTTATTCGTTTGAAGTATGTTTCTTTTAGAGTCGAAGTAAATTTATAGTCTCGTGAAATGGCAGAAAATATTCCATTAGTTTATCGAAACGAAAATTTATGTCGGCGAACTCTTCAGTATGGTATACGGTTGTAGGTGTGTGCGTAGGTGCATGTGATATTAGGTTAGGTTAGGTTAGGTTAGGTACAGTTGGAATTGAATTAGTTACACAGGGTGGTTCTAAAAATATTGTATTGGATGGCTCATAAGTAGTTGCGTATACAAGGTGGTTGAAATAAGAGTGGAGCAAAACTATAGTTATACAGAAGCAGTTGAATACACAGGAGTAGAATTACAGTTATACAGGGCAGTATAAAAAGTTATATTGGAAGATATGTAGTTGCTTATACAAGGTGAAGTAAGGGTGGGGTAAAATTATTGTTATTCAGGGTGCATAAAAAAATTGTTATATAAGCATAAGCAGTTAGGATATTTGAATTGTAGGACGTCGGACGGGGTATAATTATAGACATGGGTTCAAAAAATTTTAGAAGCATATACTAGGTGGTTGAAATAAATGGTAGAGAAAAATTATAGTCATAAAATGTGGTCAAAAAAGGTGAACTTTGTTATACAGGCTAGACCATGAGCAATTGCATTAATGGAATACTAGACTTATGGGGCAAAGTAAAATCATTGGTGTACAAGACTAATTTAAAAAATAGACAAATAGTAAATGTCAATAGTGTGGAGAGGATTTATACTTTAACAGGGGTTCTAAAGATATCAGGACCGTAGTAATATTGTGTTTAGTTGAATTATAGTTGTACAGGGTGATTCAGAAAATGATAACCAATAAGTTATACAGTAGTGACCAGTACACAAAAACATATACCTACAGTGTGGATGCAATACAGAGTGAATTAGTTACATATATAGAAGGTGGTCCAAATAATAAAAAAAATAAAGCTTGGAAAATATACACAAAGAATACAAATTAGAAAGGGAGAAAGAGAGAGACAGAGAGATAAAATATGATAAAATTTTTAGTTGACTTGTACCTTAAATCACATTAAAAATAAGATATATCTGCAAATAGTGATTGACTGAACACGATTTCTAAACGGTTTTTATTTTAATTCAGCTGAAGTCTGTTCTTTTTTAAATATAAATTATTTCGTATAGTTTCTTTATTGCCAAAGGGCTCTGAAATAAACCCCATAACGTTTGGAAACATTTTCATGTATTGTGGTGAAAAAGTTTTGCTAGCCCTATTCTAATCCATTTAATTACAAATTCTGTCTTTACTTCCGTAATTCCATCAAAGAAAAGTTTAATCAAATACCACCGGATATTTTGTTTTAGAAAAATCCTCTGAACTTTATCCAAAAGTAAAACGCCCGCCTCCTGCAAACTCTCTTCTCAGTTTTATTTTCCAACCAAGCAGCAATTAAAGAAATTAATTAAACGTTTTGTTACAGGCCATCCGCACCATCTGAGCGTGTCTTAGAAGGAACCGCTAGACCATAATGAAAGCAACATCAGCACTAATCAAAACTCAATTCCGACAGAACATTAATTAATTCCACCCCAGGCATCGAGCGTAAATACTTAAACTAAAGGAGGTCTTTTTTTAATCAGCGTTCCTCGGAAGTGCAAATGGGATTTTGAAACTCGGTGTTTTCTATTTATCTCACGTGATGTTTCCCACTTGAAAGTCATGGGAGGAAAAATCAAAGGGGTGCTGAGGATCGTGATACTCAACATCCTCATCTTGCTGATAAAGTGTGACAACAGTTTTATGCGGAACGCGAAAATCAGCACGCGAATCGTGCAGACTCGGTACGGTAGGCTTCAAGGTTTAATCTTGCCCATGGACGCTCACAGGTATCTTAAACCTGTCGAGATTTTTCTCGGTGTACCGTACGCCACGCCACCTGTGCAGTCGAATAGGTTCAGTCCCACGAGGACGCCCAGTCCTTGGGACGGTGTTAGAGTTTCGGACAAGTTGGGACCGGTTTGCCCGCAGAAATTGCCGGATATAAGTAACGAAACTGCCGCGCTCGAACGGATGCCGAAAGGAAGGTTGGAGTATTTGAGGAGGTTGCTGCCGTATTTGAGGAATCAGAGCGAAGATTGCTTGTATCTGAACATCTACGCACCGGCACAAGGTAAGTGCATTTATTACTGCTGCTAATGATATTTCACAACAAGATTATGTTGAACATTACATTTATGTTTGAAAATTTCCAGAACCTTTATGTTTCTTATAGTATGAGAGTTGAGTGACATTCTCTGAGAGGTATTTCACCTATTTTGTGATAGTTAAATACAAAGTTAAGTAGAGGCTGAAGAGTTGCTGAAATCTGCGTAATTCTATATTTTAAAATTATTACTTTTAGTCCAACCACATACATGTTTCACTTTTAAATAGATGTTAAATAGAAGTTTTGAAATAAAGAAGATATTGCAATGTTGTACTAGCACCAAATTTTGGCAGTAAAAACACACAGTTGTAATACTTTACCAATAAATAAACTAAACAAAATTATAGCTCTGTTCATTCGCACTTTTGAGTAGTATTCTCTAAGTTAGGAAATACCACCAAAATGACGGGGCTTTTTTTAACCAACTTCCAAATTCGTCGCGTATTATTTTTGTATGTGTTACCTGATTTATTCTCCGATGGTGAACCGTTTTGAATGAATATGGTCTTGTTTAATAGAGTATATATCCGGATTAGTGATAGTTCAAATTTGGGAAAAGAATTCTATTAAATTCGACCAATATCCCTAACATATTGGTCAATTTTTCGAAACTCCATATTGATGTATATAGTTTCTTAACGGTTAATCTATTAAGGAAAATCCCTAGGTGAACTCACATACTTTTCAGCGACATGCAACTTGCAGTTTTGTAGAAAATCGTTGAGAATTCCAAAATTCTTATCAAAAATTTCATCGAAATGACATAACGGACATTTCCACATAAATATTTTAATTCCAACGTAATAGTGCGGGAATTTTAGGCACTGGAAGTTTTAATTGCGAATTTTGAAATCTTTCTATGTACATTTCAAGCATATAGGTAGCATTTTCGGCTCGTTAAATCAGTGAGTACCAAGCTTGTTTTGATTGAATACCAGGCAAATACCTATTTAAATGAAAATTTTTCCATTTTGCGAAGACGGTGCTTTTGGTTGTCATATGTCAAAATCTAAACTTCTATGTGCGTTTATACACAGGGTGTTTAGTTAAGGAAAACAAAATAACAAAGTAAGGTTATAAAAGTTGCATTTATAAGATAATTGAAATATAGGACAGGAATAGCATGATAGTGTCCCATAGGCAGCCGTATATACAGGATGGTTGGAATGTAGGGTGGACTCGACGTTTGGTGTTCTAAAAATCTTGGAAAAAATGTGAAATTAAAATGATATAGGTTGATTAAAAAACTGTTATATGATGTGGATGTTATCATATATAGGTTGAAATATATGCTGGAGTTGAATTATATTTATACAGTGTGATTAAAAAATTATTTATTTTATAGCCCATAAAAAATTGCATAAAGTGTGGAGAACAATTAATGTTACACTGAGCGATAATCTAAACTGTTAAAAATGAAATAATTTATGGGGTAGCCCACAAGGATTTGACTCCGTAAATATGGGATGGATTCGACTCCGTCCTATAGTTTACAGAAGGCAGCTAAAAAATGTATGCTTGTCCGTCAGTCGTATGTACAGGATGGTTGGTACATAGGGTGGAGTGGAATTATCCATAGTTATACAAAGGTGTCAAAAAAAGTTGAAAAAAGGTTACATGGCGTGGTCCATAAGGCATAAATATATTATGGGCTTATTAAGCCAACGCGTAGTAGTATATTTTGTTGGTAAACATTTACCTATCAATTTAAATGAAAATGTATCATTGTGTAATGTTGAGGCTTTCGATGTTACCTGGTAATGTCTATTGAGGTTATACATACAAAATAAAAAATAAAGAATGAAAACTACCTCAGTTCAAAAAACTAAAATTTTAAAAGAAAATATTAAAAAAATATATAACCGACTTCCACTTATAACTAAAAAGCTAAAAATAATTATAACAAAATACATCTCTAGCAAATAAATATCAAATTCAATGTTGTTAGGTACCTAACCCGGAAGTAAAAATGTAAACATTAAAAGGTGCTGTTTCTGTACAAATTAATTACCTACCAATCTAGTACATTTTTGAAATCGGTGCCAAGCAACAATCAAGTTTGAAGGATCTTAGATTTGTTTGGCACCGACTGGACCAGACTGGATATTAAATCTGATTAAATAAGCCAGACTTTTGCATTCTTTCAAGTACACAAATATTAAATTCGGGGATATGGTAATTTCATAGCGCCCCAAAAATTAAAAAAATTAATAAGAAGTCATGGCTTTAAAAATATATGAGTTAAAAATTTCCACAACCTTTCAATAGGGGTATTCAATTTGTATTTAGCTACGACAATTTTTCAAGTCTCTCAAATGCTTTTCCAAAAGTGTCACTTATCTCTTGGTCTATTACAAGAAAACCTATTATGCGTTCAAATTATAAAGTATTAGTTACAATTTTCAACACACTGGACCTCATTCAAGTTTATTCATAAATTTTAATCAGTCTGAAACAAATTAGAATTTGCAATAAACCGAGGTATTCTGAACAATTTTGATTTTTTATATGTCAAATTATGAGAATTAAACAGAAAATCAATTTTAAAATGAATTTATCCTTCCGTATAACTATATTTCAACCTGCCTAAGTGGCGCTATGTTTGGTGGCACTATGAGAGTAGTCCATGTTAACTCTCAATAAAATATACCCTTAAATAAAAATATTCGTTTTGTGTAAGACACAATATTAAATAAATCTGTAGATTTTATTCTAATAAACTTTTAAAAAAATATGTAAATTTCTAATTTTTGGAATGTAGGAAATACACATAATACAATAAAATGTACAGAAAATAAATATAATTAACAGCTATCTTTTACTACGAATAATAACGAAATATTAACTGTTTTCTGGTATACATAATATAGGACTGACAAAAAGCATACCCTAGGCGTTGAGATAAGGCAGACATAAATAACTGTTACAATTTCGTAAATCTTATATTTTATTGGCATTATATAAGAAAATCATTTCTTTCGGGCCTTATAATAAATATCTGATATGATTGTAGACTATTATTCGTTCTTGCAGAATGTACCTAGTCATCCACCTCGTAGAGCTGTTAAAATGTTTATATCAACGTAATAAATGTTGTTTCTCTACTCTACCATAACAACCTTCAGGTATGTTTATGGAAATTTTACATATTGGTATGGTATGTAAACCGCGTCAGAGACCATCAACCCTAAAGCAGTCTATGAGCCTAGGAATAAGCTTTCTGATACCCTGTTTGCCCGCACTTTTCTGACACAATGTTGCAGAACCCTCTGGATCTCATCTTAGGAGTTAATGCATAACCTAGTTGATTTGATTCTTTTCATTATCTTTTATTATATATATATTCTTATCGAAGATAGCAGGCTATATTTCTTGTAGTTTTTGTTTATAAATATATATATTCTATTAGAGTTGTTAAGTCATTCATTAGCATTGTTTCCGAAAGAATGTTTCCTTGTCTTGTAATTATTTTTATAATAACGGATTTAGTGTTTATAAGTATAGTGTTCTATCCTGACGATTTCTGAATGTTAACAAATGCTATGTTTATTAGAGTAGAACACTTTTTTGCCGGAGAAAATTCATCACGGATCTATTGCACTTGCATTCTCGAAATATATCCAGCCGTTTGCTTATCACTATGTTGTCAGAACCAGCCTTTCAAATATATCTTTAGGTATCTGTGCCTCTGCCGTCCGTATTCTAACATAACACCACTCCCTCATACTACATAGTCCCCTTTTCTCAGGTCCCTTTCACTGACCACGCTGGCGACATAATCCACATTCACCCTCCGTCCTATTTCATTGTGAATCGTACATTTGGTAACATTTTCCGTACATATATGGGACACCACAAATCTTTTCCGCTTTTTTTCTATAGCCCCGCCACCTGTCATACCGGAAGAACGTGTATTCAGGGGTATCCACTTGGCAACAATCTAAACATAAGTAATCCTCAACCAATCAAACCTGTGCAAATACTGCCTGAAGCATCCATGTCCGAACAAATTGAAACTAACGTACAATGTGGCAATGTCAATGTGTGTCAATTCAGTTGACAAAGGTTCTCAAGATTTCATGATACACCCTAACCAATGATGAACATCTACCATGAGGTAGAAATAAGTTTGAGTATATTCTAACTTTAATTGAGTTAGTTTTACTGAGTAAAGCACATTATAGGCTGAGGCGCTCGTTACATTTTATGCCAATGAAGCTGCTGGTGTGAAACATTCACTTTTATTCCTTCAGAAAATATTGAAAAAACTCGAGAAGTTTTAGAAATATCTTCGAATTGGTGAATTCGTTCTGCAAGAGAAGCTCTTAGTAGCTTATTACTTGTACATTTTTTTTCAAAATATTAAATTATCTTCTTCGTAAAAAAATAACAAACCCAATTATCCGATCTCATCCCATTATCTTTCCCTTGAGCACAGCATCTCTTGCAGACATCGGCGAAGACAAACAACGATTTGGCTTTCCGTACCGCCTTATCTCCCGAACTCAATTTTCCCTCTAAAGTTAATAATGCCATCTTGTTTGTTCGATGATACAAGACGGCATTTCGTTCCGTTACCCTTGCCAGATTTAATAAACTGCAGCAAGTCATTCACGAATATCCATAGACGTAAAATCCCTATAAAAATATAGAAAAATCGGGAAAATAATAAATTTCCGCAGCGTCTTTATTGCCAATAGAGACTTGTTAAACGACGGTTACCAGAGTTTTATCTTGTGATAAATGGGATTCTTCTCGAAATGAGGTGCAATCGGCCGAGCTACATAAAATAGTTACAGATATATGGGCTATCAATTCACGGAGTACGGCATTTTCAAACTGATTTAATATAACATGACGCCAAGATTTTTGAATCGAAATCTTCTTAACGGAATCCCTCACTTACACATAAGAAGATAGATAATTCAGTGAGGTTGTGAAATACAAGAACTGACCTTAATCGGAGACCTCATTTCAGAACTTCTTTTATAGAGAATCAATAAATTGGAATATTGAAACAAATATACCTAATATCTAACTAATATACAATAGCAGCACAATATTTGCTTCATTGTTTTTTTATATTCAAAACTAGAGATTTAACGTACCACAATAAAGGGCAAGGTTACCAGCTACCAAGCTGCTAATTAGCTCAGTTCATTAACAAAATAATTTGGTCAAGTGCGAGCTGGAATCGCATGCTAAGGGTTCCGTACCATCTTCAAGATTCTAATATTACAGTTTCAGGGAAGCCTTTTATAATCTACTTTCTGAATTTTGAGGCTCTGTAGATTTTATATATTTGTTAATATCTTTTAAATAATTGATTTAAAAATATGATACATTTGTAATTCACATAATGAGCCGTTTATCTGATAATTTTTTATATATTGATGTTAATACCTTGAAAATAATTAATTTTAAAAATATAAAAAATATATATTTGTATTCCCTTTCATTTGATGTATTGCATGAGGCCATAAAAATATTTTTTTTATTTCGCGTTTAATTCTATAATTTGACCCCCAATATTAATATTAGGTATCTCTTACTATTTTTCGCGTAAACAAAAAAATTAGGGTCTTATAGTTAGGGGAATAAAGGGGAATGGGTAATTTTTAAAATATTTTATTTAAATATATTTTAAAATATTCATTTTAAAGAACTTTAAAAAAATATGTTTATATTCGTCATAATGAGCCCTGTGACTTGATATATTACATGATGCGTTAGAAACAAGTTTAATTTTTTATTTTTCATTTAATTCTATAATTTGCCACCCAAAATGAATATTAGGGGTTTCTCCTTATTTTTCCAGTAAAGTTCAGGTGAGGCGCTATAACTCTACTTTTTTTCAAAATTTTACAGCGTATTGTTTCGGTGATAAGGGGGGGATGTGTAATTTTTTTTATATTTTTGTCAATATCTTTTAATTAATTTATTTTAAAAATATGACAGATGCAGAAATCTGGAGTGATATTTATAAGGGTATCCGTATATTGTATATACGAAACTCTAAAATGACCTTTAGGTGACAAAATTAATTCTAGAACAAATCCAACATCAGGGCGTTCTAATGATAAGACATAACTAGTTGACATAAAATTCAACAGTTTTTATCGGTGCATTTTTGTTTTTTAACAACAAAACCACTAAAAATCGGTAACAATTTAGTTTCTTTACCTTTTAGACAAAATCTATCCATGAAACTCTGAACAATGTTTATTCAACTTTTTATTTATTTTTTCTTCGATCTCGTCATCAAATTTTGTTGGTAAGACCAAAAAAAAGTTCAATCATAAGTATGAGCCCTTAATGATAAGACATGTTCATATTTGCCATTGAAAATACACAAAAACTCTAATTCTTTATTTTTAAATTTCCTTGGATCAGCAGCATTTCATGGCATCGCTTTGACTAAGGATAGACATGTTTTAAAATTGAACGCTCTACAAAAGTGCCCATAGCGGGCAAGTCGTAACTCACACCAGCTAGGTAGTAAGGGCTATTAAACCTGATTTTTCACGAAATTCACGTTTTTTCGCAATGTTCTCATAAATGACAACATCTACAGGAAAAATGTAAAAAAGAAAGTTGTAACAGGTTTGCGTGCCCTTGAATGAAGGTTGGACAACGGAACAATGTGTCCAGGGCCAAACAGCCAACCCAGACATTGAACCAATCCTACCACACAAGAAGGCAGGGGCAACCAGGCCACGAAAGAACAACGCGACGTAGCTAGATACATCGGCGTCCTGAAGTACTGTTGTTCACCCCGTGTTTAACCGACTTCCAAAAAGGTGGAGGTTATCAATTCGTCTGCAACTGTTTTATTATGTATGACCAGCGATTATTCAAAAACGGATTCAATTTTAATGACTTCAACTGCATTATATTAAGGAACTTTACTGAAAGGTCCTATATAAATGTTTATCCCAGAAAATGAGAAAAAAAGCTTTATAAGGGACTACATTTTAGTGAATTTTAATGAATCTTCACTGTTTTCTCTAAAACCGCTCAATAAATTTGAATATTGTATATTGTATTCTACAAAGATATGTTTCAGCTTGATTCCTTACATTTTTCTATAACGTAAAACTTACCATTTTTCAGAAAATCAGAAAAACATATGCAAAAAAACTATGAACATCATAGTAAATGACAAATTTTCATCAGAAATATATAGTTTAAATGTCAAGATATGCCATGAAAATATATCGTACAGGGTGTTTGTAGTGGTTTTCATTTTAATTCGTTTGAAGTAAGTTTTTTTTAGAGACGAAGGTACTAGACATATGGGGCTTATATTCGCGGGAAATGGCAGAAAATATTCCGTTAGTTTATCGAAACGAAAATTTGTTATGAAGGCGAACTCTTCTATATGGTATATGGTTGTAAGTAAATGCGTGTGTATATAATATGTAAATTAGGTGGTACATAAGCAGTTGTATACATACGATGGTTGAAATATAAGTTGGAATTGAATTAGTTATATGGGGTGGAGCAAAACTATAGTTATATAGAGTGGATATTTGCGTTATAAGACGGAGAATAATTACAGTTATACAGCAGTTTAAAAAGGTTATATAATTTAGAAGTAGTTGCTTAGAGAAGGTGTTTGAAGTAATCCTGCGGTAAAATTATTTTTATTCAGGGTGTATCAAAACATTTTTTGTGTAATCATAAGCACTTAGGCATTAGGGTATTTGAATTATAGGACGTAGGACGGGGTATAATAATAGACATGAGTTCAAAGAATTTATAGAAGCAGTTACATACACAGGGTGGTTGAAATAAATGCTAGTGTAAAATCATAGTCATAAAATGTGGTTCAAAAAGGTGAATTTTGTTATATAGGGTAGACCATGAGCAGTTGCATAAATGGAATACTAGACATATGGGGCGAAGTAAAATCATTCGTATATAGGAATAATTTAAATAATAGAAAAATAGTAAGAGAGAAGATTTTTCCTTATACAGGGTGGTTTTAAATATATCAGGACCGCTGTAATATTGTATTGAGTTAAATTATAGTTGTACAGGGTAATTCAGAAAATGATAGAACAATAAGTTATATAGGGGTGACCAATACAGAGCAGCATATACAGTATAGATCCAATATAGAGTGAATTAGTTACATTTATAGAAAGTGGTGTAAATAATAAAACAAATAAAAAGTTAAAGTATATTTGGAAAATATAGACAAAGAATAAAAATTAGAAATAGAGAGAGAGACGTAAAAAGACAGATAGATAGAGAGAGAGAATAGACTAAAATTTTCAATCAAATTGTACCCTAAATCAGATAAAAAAGAAGATATGTCTGAAAATAGTAATTGATTGCACACGATTTTTAAACGGATTTTATTTTAAGTAAGCTAAAGTCTTTTCAAATATAAATTATCATGTATTTCCTAGTGTAGAAATCACACGAAAGCATTCCCAGGTTAGCTATATACAATTAAATTAATTTTGATAACATATTCTAGTTGAGAACCTTCACTAAATGTGCTCCCCTCAACTGACTGAAATAACAAATAATTATTTATATTTAGTTCATATAACTGAATTTAATTTATCAGGCAGTAGTACACGTCTCCCACACAAACCATGAAGAAAAAATTTATACATAAACTTTGCATTAGCGACTGTTATCAAATATTATCCAATCGGTATAGTGTGTTTGAACTTGAGCATTAAAGTCGGACCCTGTAGCATTTTAATAATGTGCCTTCCAAAATTCTACAATTTAAAAAAATAGGTATAAATCGTAATAAGGATAAACTATCTGCAGCTTTTCCTAACCTTTCCTGAATTATATATTACACGGGTGGGCGCTGTAATTACCGAAGTTGGTTTGCGGTTTAATTTTGAATCAAAAGCCTCCGGGAGCATACTAATACCTAACGGGGTGTATGTTCAACCTTTCCAGTGTACCTCACCTAAAACGGGTTAGAAATATTTCATAATTTTATGCGACATCTGCGGTTTATCCTCGTCGGTTTTTCATTATTGAAAGGATTTAGTCTATTAGTTTTGGGAAACTACTAAATTGAAAATTCTCATATTCGGCATGTGTTCCTGGCATTCGATTTAGCAAACTCAATCTTGTGTTTGACATGCCGATGCATTTGCGCTGAGAAAAGAAATCTGCATATCGCAAGATGACGTACGAGTACATGCATACATGTTGAGTGTTCCTAAATGGTTCCATATTCAAACTATAAATTTATCCTACTTGACGAATTCTAGGGTGGTTTGGTCCACAAAGTTTACTCTATATAAGAGGAGAAAAATGTTGGAAATAAAATCTATTAATATTATTTTTATAAACAGATTGTACAGGGTGCTCTTTTAATTTTGCATTACATGTGAATGGTATAAGTTCAAACTTTAACAGAAAATAGTTTGGTCAATTGCGAGTTGAACTCGCATACTAAGGGTTCATATTTACCTTTATATATTTTAAAGCGAGCTTTTTAAATTTATGAAAAAATATACACTTTCATTTTCCAGACATAGAGTTTTTATTTTATCTGCTTCATGATTTGCTTGATTTTTATAAGAATACATATGTATTTAATTTCCTAATTTGGCCCACAAAAATTAACATTAGAGTTTTATTTTACTAATAAACTTTCAGGAAAGCCTTTTATACTCTACTGTCTGAATTTTGAGCCTCTTTAGATTGGAAGATAAAGGGCGAAATAGGTCAAGTCTTAGATTATAAATTATTGTATCTGTTATTCAAATTATTTAAAAATAATAATAAAATATATTTTTCAAAATTTAAATAGCTTAGTTTCTAAAGTGGGAATTAAGTCGATGTTTAATATTTTTGTTAATATCTTTTAAACAAATCATTTTAAAATATGATGTATTTGTAATTCACATTATGAGCCTTTTTTCTTAGATATTGCATGATGGGTTTGAAAATTAAATTTTTATTTTCCATTTAATTGTATAATTTGTCCCTAAAACTAATATAGGTGTTTTCTAATAATTTTTCTAATAAATTTCAAGTGAGCCCCAGTACCCCTAATTATTTTCAAAATTTTAGGTAGTATGGTTTCGCAAATAAAGCGAGAAATAAGAATTTTTTTTGTCTTCTAAACGTTGTTTGTGGCATATTCTTGATTACTTTTATGTTTTTTTGGGCAACAAAACCACAATAGAAATAAAATGACGTATATTGCAGGAATACCAAACGTTGTCAATGGCTTTATATTTATTGAATATATTCGTCACAATGATCCGTTAGAAACAAATTTAAGTTTTTATTTTTCATTTAACTCTCTCATTTGCCCCCCAAAATCTATATTATAGGGTTTCTCCTTATTTTTCACCTACAACTATATTTTTTTCAAATTTTTGGGTCTTATAGTTTCGGAGATAAGGGGGGAGGGAATGAGTAAATTTTTTAATAATTTCGTTAATATCTTTTAAATAATTTATTTTAAAAATATTAATAAAATTAATTTGTATTAATCATAATAAGCCCTTTGATTTAATATATTACTTGATCCGTTAGAAACAAGTATACTTTCTTATTTTCTATTTAATTCTATAATTTTCCCCCCAAAATTAATATTACGGGGTTCTCCTTATTTTTCCAGTCAAGTTCCGGTGAGGCCCTATACCTCTGTTTTTTTCAAAATTTTACAGCTTATGGTTTCGGAGATAAGGGCGAGGGAGAATGGGTAAATTTTCTTATATTTTTGTTATTATCTTATTTTTCCAGTAAACTTCTATTTTTTTTCAAAACTTTACGTTTTATAGTTTCGGAGCTAGGTGGAGGGGAATGGATAAATTTGGGTTTGTTTTCGTTAATATCTTTTTAACTATTTTTTTTAATATGAAAAAAATATATTAGTGTTCCCCATAATGTCACCTTTCATTTGATGTATTACATGATGCGTTTGAAAAAAAAAAATTTTAATTTTCATTTAATTCTGTAATTTGCCCCCCAAAATTAATATTAATGGTTTCTCCTTATTTTTCCTGTAAAGTTCGGGCAACGTTCTATAGTTCTATTATTTTTCAAAATGTTACTATCAGTAGTTTCGGAGATCAGGGGGGAACGGTCGATTTTTTTAGTTTTTCCCCCCAGAAGTACTCCTAAAATCAAAATTTCTTCTTTTGAATTATAACATGATGTGTTTAGAAACAATTTACTTTTCCATTTTTAATTTAAATCTGCAATTTGCCCCACAAAATTAATAGTAGAGATTTCCCCTTATATTTCCAGTATTTTTTATTCAAAATTTTACTTTTATTGTTTCCCCCAAAAGTACCCCTAAATTCAAGATTTCTTAGTTTAAGATATGTACTCCTGATCGGGTCACCAAACTATACACTGATACCAAATTTCAACCATTTCCGTCCAGTAGTTTAGGAGCAAATTGCTGTGATGTGAGAGAGGCAGAAATCCAGAGTGATATTATAAGGGTATCGGTATACTGTATATACGGAACCCTAAAAATAGAGTGGGTAAATTGAGATTGGCCTTTGCAACAGAATATCTATATATAAATAGGCAAATACAAAACGATTAGGTACCATTTTCTCCTCTGTCTCTCAACCGATTTTCTTCATTTTTGTTTTGTTTAGTAGCTACTGACGACCTTCAGTGCAGAATGCTAATATTAGTTTATAATAATGGTTCATTCATTAAATAAAATATAATAAAAATTCATTATTTACGTCATAATGTCAACGCCAAACAACTGAATGTGCCGCGTGCCGACGCCGCCAGATTCAACACATTGAGTAATTATATATAGAGGGACCAATGCTGTTTATACTTAGAGCATGTACTACTGGAAGTGGCATGCAAGCGTTGTTATTGTTTAGTGGTAAAGTAATCGTTGTATATTATAATTATACAGGGCGATTCCAAATATGTTCAAAATCCTTTTTTTCGTGGGTGGCATAAGCACTTGTATATATATATATATATATATAGGGTGTTTAAAATACAGAGTGCAATTATAAGTAATAAAATAATTATATAGGGAAGCCCATTAGCCGTTGAATTTACAGGGTTCTTGGAATAGAAGTAGAATTACCGTTATACAGGGTGGTGCAAAGAATATTATACAGAGATGCATATACAGGGTGGCGGAAATGGAAATGCAACATTTCGTAACCCATAAGGAGTTGTATATATAGGGAAGATGAAATACAGGGTGAGAGGAGTTATAGATATACAGGATGATGATAAAAAATGTTAGAAACGGAAATGATTTATAGAGTAGTCCACGAAGAGTTCCATATATATGATGATTGAAATATAGGTCACAGTAGAATTATAGTTACAGAAGATAGTTAAAAATTTCATAATATATACATATACAGAATGGTTTACCGGGTGGTTCAAAAATGCTAAAAAATATTATGCGTGGTCCATGAGCAGTTGCATATACAGGTGGTGAAAATATATAATGAGATGGAATTATTATAATGAGGATTTTAATAAATGTTTGAGAATTGAGTGCAATTATAGGGAGGTTAGAAAAAATAAATATGTTGGGTAGACCATTAGCGGTTGCTTTGTTGTCATATTAAATTAAGAATTACGAAATTGAACAAAAATAAAGTCCTATGAATTATATCTGAAAAAAACTTGAATTTGTTTACTTATTTGTAGAAGCGAGATGTAAGGCCGACATCTAGGATTTTCGAGGAAACTATCACACAGAGGTTCCGAATCTGGATCCGTTGCTGATGGGTGGTTCGAATTGTAGTGAAGGTATAATCCTGTATGCGTAGCCTTCCTGTAGACTGTTGTTTGGATTCCGATCCTAGTCCTTTGACACTTTGCATCAAGGAATGGTAGGCACCCACTTTCTTCCATCTCCATGGTGAATCTAATGGATGGTTGGGATTGGTTCAGGTGCTCCAGGAATGCCTGTAGTTCTGTCCTTCCATGTTGCCAAATAATAAAGGTGTCATCGACATACCTCAACCATAGCTTAGGCTGCTTCTCGAAACTCTTCAGTGCATGTTCTTCGAACCATTCCATGTAGATGTTGGCGATGGTTGGTGATAACGGGGAACCCATAGGCAATCCAATATCAACTGGGACCAGGCTAAAGCAATTCACAAGGAGGAGCACTGGTACAAAAGAAAATTCACAGAGACAGGCTATATAATTTCGAACGAAAATATAATTAGCGAGCCCAACGTCCAAATTAAAAATATTTGGAGAGCTCTTCTTCGGCCTCTGCCGCTATGCATCACCGGCAACCAACCTCCAGGGACGACGACGCTGGTTGGACCAGATAAGACCCAATGACCATGACTTGCGACGCATGACCTGTTAAGGGTATAATATAAATACGACGGATACTCTGAATTTCCTATCATTTACCTGATGACGATAGCAGATACACAGCTATTGAAACGTTGTGAGATCAACCACTTCAAGACGATGAAAGTCCAAGGAAGAAGCTTCGAGGAACGAGTTACATTGTCTACCAACTTCAAACTAACATATGCTAGGTTGGTTTTCAAATGATAAACACGGCAGTGACCATAAAACATTTTGTCAGTTCTTTATGACAGTGTCTTGGTAACGTTATTGCAGACCATGTGATGACCATCTTTTACTGTCCAGTGTTTGGAGTTGCCTATAATTCAATAGAAAAATATTTAGCGTTGTAAATTATAGATCAGTATTTATTTTTCGGACAAGTACTACTAAATTTTGTAGAAAATAATTTTAAATTTTTGTAATGATGTGTTGCGATTATAATTCTGTCATTAACATAATATTATTTTCACAATAGTCCGAAGATGTTGTGCAACAAATCATCAATCAGCGGATAATAGAATTGACCGAAACTTTTAGGTGACAAAGAAAAATCCGCTCATAATTATATGGAACATGTAGCATAGACACTATTACACACATTATATAGTTATTTATGATGGAAATGTGTCAGCTCCAACTCTGGAATGGTTTTTCATTACTGAATAGTTTTTACCTTATTTTTTGGACGATCACTTATTGTGAAATTTTGTCCATTGATAAACTCAAAAATTGTACAGTGTTATTTCCTTACCTACTTGACACGTTTACATCCAATAACCCCAATTTATTATTATTCTTAGTTACTTTTTAATATCATTTTGTTACAAAACGTTTCTTTATTAAAAATGCATTACTCTAATGATATTTTTTTGCAATTTTTCGAATAGCAGAAAAATATAATACGACCAACCAATCCAGGAGATTTAGCTGCGGTATTACGAAAATACGCCTCGCCGATTCATTTAATGGCGTAAAAACAAAATCCATCACCGGCCCTAAAAAATTAACTCCGCATAAAGCATTTTGCTCCATTTGCAAGCATTCATCTCATCTGCTAGGCTACGAAACCGTGCCGGGGCTGTATAGCAAATGCATTTCTGATACCGCTTAAAACAAGGCGTAATATTTTTCGAACACACCATGGAACTTCCTAGTCCGGGCTTTTATTGTCTATAAATTTCTATCTCAATACGGAGCTATCGATATTTTTGACCCGGCAGTAAACACGTGTAATTTTTTTTCGCTCGAAATATTTTCAGAATATAAAGTTGGGCCGAGGCCGTTACCATATTATGTATGTCTTTGGGATAATACATTATAAAAATGTGAAATGTAAATTTTTATGGAATCTTTCTTTAACCTCAAAAATATTTTCGTAAGAATTTATCTTGATAGAGGTGGCCGGGATAGTATCTACATGTTAAAACTTGACTTGTGTATCCGATGATCCCCCTAAAGGATAATATTCCTAGCTATTTTATCGTAAAGTTGATATTTCTCGATCTTCTAAAAAAGATTATGTCTCATCTAAATGAAAAATTAAAGAAGCATAGTTAGTACCTAAATTAGTTAAAACTTTTTTCAGTAATCGATGATGAAGGAACAATTTTTCCGGAATGCTTAGACGTAGACCACAAGTGAATTCATCAGAATTATGGCTACCTATACATGTTCAACGTACAGAACACCAGTTCTGTGTTATCTTAAAAATTAATTTTGTAATTTTCTCCAATAATTCAAACTCATTAGCGTAAGAAATTATCGTCCTCCAATTTGGCATTCCTGTGCCTGTGGTCTTTGTGAATCTGACTCCGTTTAGCAATAGATTTTTCACTTTGTTTACTTGTTGTGTTCTGCTGTTTTCCATTTCAGTCTTTTTATTTAATTCTTTCTCTGATAGTTGTCATTTGGTGTGCTAGTACAAGTTGATATAGTCATTGGTTTGCTTTACATTGGATGCCGAACGATCAGTTGATTGTTTATATTTTGTGGAATACACACCCATGCGCTAGCCCAGGAACTAGATTTGCCCTTCAGCAAATTTTACTGATGAGCACTTCCAGCCCCCTTGCCTTCCACCCTCTGAGACTTAACTCAGGTCCTCACACTAATGCAGTTTTCCTCCTGCATAATCGCTGTCGTCATGTTGGGAAAGCTTGGCTTTGGTTTGGTATGTTGCTTTACCTTATTGGTACTACAGCAACTGTCTTATTTATGTATCGTAGCTCATTCTTTGCTATGATATATAGCTAATTCTACCTTCCTGTGGACGTGCACGTTGTCGTCGTTTGTTTTGTGGGTGTGTGTTCTTCTGTCTTCTCTTTGCTTGGTAGGTTGGTTCCCCCCCTCCGGGCCCCCTCGTTGTCTCCTGAAAAATAGAATGGTATATACTTCATTTTTTACTTACCTGTATTTTATCTTTGGGCTTCTTCCTCCTCTTCTCCTTCGCTAAGGCAGAGCTGGTTCTTAGGCCGTTTGTATCTGTCAATAAATCTGCTGCTGCTGTTCAGTTGCTGTTCCAGTTTGGCGTAAGCCTCTCTGGCCCTCCTCTTCATTTCTGCAAGGTCTGGTTGGTATTGTAAATCCCTGAAAGTTTTTTTGTAGTATAACCAACATTAAAGCCCTGTACTTGTGACAACCGCACGCATAGAAATCTAACGACTGTTATGAGATGTTGTCAGTGATGGTTTGTTAATACTCAAAATCGAAGAAGAGTAGGCACCGGACGTCGAAGGAACCCAAATGATGTTCAAGATCAACGTCTTAGGCTTATGGCCCTCAGATACTGATTTTCGACAACTCGAAATTTGGCTGATGAGCGGTTAGGAGAACTGTTTACCGTCGTATACGGTCTATTGAACTGCAGCATTACCGACCCCATCTGTGCTACCTCTGACTGCTGAGCATCGATAACAACGACTACAGTGGTGTAGAGAATGGCAACATTGGAATGTAGCATGGCATCAGGTTGTTTTCTCTAATGAGTCTCGGATCTGCTTGGGTGGACATATTGGACGAAGAAGGGTTAGATGATGTCTAGAAGAAAGACGTCAACCTCAATTTGAAGTTGAGCGACATGTAAACCGAACAATATGCGCTGTGGTATGGCATGCTATTGCACAGGGAAACAGGTCATTTGAAGACTTTGTTCAAGGCAAGATGACAGCGCACTCTTATCTTCAGGAAGTAATGGAGTGTATGTACTCCCTTACCTTAATCGGCTCATGGATCCCATATTTCAACAAGATAATGCTCGACCTCATGTTGCTTAAGTGATTTAAACTTCTTAGAAGAAACCTATGTTAATCAGTTGCCAGTGTCGTCCATATCCCCCGATCTTTCGCCGATAGAACATGTTTGGGATTTAATAGGTAGAAGGCTGGAGGTTCTAAGGCATAAAATAGACAGCTTGGGATAGTATCGTCACAAGAAATAGACAACATTATTGAATCAATACCCAGACGTGTTGGGGTGTGTAAGATAACTTCGGTGAACAAACAAATTATTAACAAACTTAGTTTAAACAAATTTAAATTACTTAGTATTTTTACTGAAATGTGAAGCAATATTAAATACATTACTATTGAACAATTACCTCTTAAAAGAAAAAAGAGAGGCTAGAAATTGTCAAGGCCCTCTTGATGTAATAAGATAAAAAAAATCCTAAAAAAACTACATCAAGAGGGCCAAAAGGGATATCAGGAAGCTTGTGCATTCAAAAAAGGGGTTAATTGAAATGTTGTCTATATAATTCGCAAGCTCATCACATGACAACGATGAAGAAGAAGAAACGCAGACTATTATCGGGCAAACTTGTGACGGAAACGAAAATGGAGAGGAATATAATGAGTCTGATAATCCTACCGGGGATTATGAAATCTCGGTTTGTGACGTCTCGATAGATACGGAAGACAAACTTGCAAAAACCGGTACACCAGTAGTAGCAGAACAACTAAATTTAAAAATTGCGCATTGAATCTGAATTAGGCCTTCTGGAGGCAACACGAATATAAAACAGGCCGTTTACTCCACCTCAAGTATGTTAGAAATGATTTTTTTAGCAAAAACGCATATTGAATTCCACTTTGGGCACTGGCGGATCCAGGGGTGGGCTAACGGGCTAAAGCCCCTTCCAAAATCATCTAAGTGGTAAGCTTTTTTAGTGTTTAATGTGCTAAAATCAACCTTCAATGACGTCAAGCCCCACCCAAATGACAATCCTGAATCCACCCCTAACTTTGGGGCCATGACATAAATTGTAAGAATTCCATTCTATTATAATTGTGTATATACATGTTTCTGTGGTAAAATAAGTCGAAATAGAAATATTGTAAAGAACCCGAGAAAGGCGCTTTTTACCAACATGGCTGCGCGAGGAGTGTTAAGAAGTGGCAAAGTTGAAATTTTGAGAGAGCATATGAAAATCTATTAAACTGCCCATTTTCAAAATTCTCAGAAAACTTGAGACATGACATGAGAGTCAAGAATATTCATTTTTCAAGTTGGTTAAAATCAAATCAGGGAACTTTCCAAAGCTTTTCTTTTCAGCTAGGGAAAACACTCGCCGCTCCTTGAGGTATTTCGCAAAAATATCTATATGCAAAGTGTTAAGGTAGAACTTTAGAATATAAGTCTCTTTTGCCTGGACTAACAATATATGCCAAACAATCCCGTATTCGCCTATTATATTCCCATTTTGAGAAAATTGCCTATTACAATACAATTTCACAACACATTCCCAGATGCCATAAAGTTCGTCACACGAACCTGACATATCACCAGAATACAGCCTATTATGTAATAAGTTGGGTCGGGGCGTTAAAGCGCACCCTCGCCGATATCAATCACTTACGACCCATATTTTTATGGGCATTCATGTAATAGCAACAGCTAAAACACTTAATTTTCTCCCCTATTCGGAGAAATATCTGGCTGAATCCTCCCTAGTATAACGAGCTAATTTTAAACTGTCGGGAAGAATGATTATAGTAATCATTTTAATTGCTACCATTAGAAACATTTAGTTTACCGACCAAATGTAGTTGAGAGCATAAAAGGGATGCCGGTAAGGATGAGCAATTAGGTCTTTTGGTTCTGGCGATGAAAAAGATTACTCAAAAGAGCTTCCCGCGCCGGCTAAGAGATATTGAACAAGAGTTTTTGCAGAAAAAGGAATATTAAAGCGTTGCGGAAAATTCATTAACTTTCATGCTATCATGATTCTGGTATTAAGGAAAACTATTTTTCATTTTGAGTAATACGATGGATTTATTAAAAAACGTCCTAGGATTAAAGATATCTTGTCAGGATAGAGTTCATAAGCGTCTGTTCAAATTTTACAGGGAATTTGAGTGAATACCTGTTTGTCAGATATACGTTTTGTGAACTGTCCTTAGAAATTAATTAATTTATTAAAAACAAATTCTAATCCACTGAAATCTTCAGGTCAAACTTTATACACCGAGAGATCTGTATTCTAAGTGCAACCACGATTTTCTGAGTCCTGCTTTGTGGATTACTGAAAGGTTACATTAGGTATTTATAATTTGTGAAAAAATCCTTGGGTTTCCTATGTTTTATGCATAGTTTTCGTAAAGTCAATAGTTTTTTTAGATACTTACAGGTGAAATTGCTGTGTTTTCGACCAAAAAATGCATGTTTAATTTTTAATAATAACTGGAAAACTATGCGTATTACGAAAAAAATCATTCAGAACAAAATTAAAGAAGATTCTGCTGTTTGAAAACTTTTATAGCTGCAATATTTACCAAGATATGCCTCCTTAAAACAAAAAATTCGCTGTTAAAAGACATTTCAAGGCTAAATAGTGGAAAAACGATCAATTTTTTGAAGAAAATGTATAGAAACTTTCTTGAAAAAATATTTAAAACGAGCTAGACAAAAGTCTTTAGCACTAAAAATGACAGAGTTGTATTCAAAATAAAGTAATTATCTTTAATTTTTTAAGGAAAAATCAGAACTTGGATCAACAGATTTTCTGTCATAATGAAAATTCAACGTTACCAATTTACAAATAAGTGTATTTACGTTGCAACAATGGGTTCAAGAAGTTTGACCAGTTTTGGTATCGTAATTCTAAAAATACTTCAAAACTAAAGATGTTATGCAAAAGCATAAAAATAATAAAATGAAGTTCTTTTTCTGCAGAAGATATTCACTTTTTTATTTTTTTACGATAATTGCGAAAATCGCAGCCCTTAAAGTTTCCTTTAAAATGAGTTTTTGAGGGTCCGGATATCATAAAAATTAAGAAAGTTATAGTCGATAAACCAATTAAAATCAGATTTAGATATGTAATAAAATACGTGTCACGTAATCTGAAACATCATCTATGACGTGTTGAAACGTTTTGAGCCCTTAGAGATCGTATACCTGATCCCTCACGGGATCGATGGTAAAATGATGACGTTTCAGCACAGTCACATCTGTCGTCATCAGGTCGATTCGCTTATTTATCGTCTCCGTTTACTTACGCTTCTGGTAACTCGAGTATTAAGTATATCCCATAAGAAAAATTGATAAGTATTTTAGAGCTTGCTAACAGCATAGAAATTTAAATATGATAAAACGGAAGGACTTAGGTACATGATGATACATATACGATACACCTAGGATTTTACGTAGAATCCACTTAAAATAAAAACCTTGAAATCTACTGCGGAATAACCGAAAGAGTTACAATTTTCAAAAATTTTAGGCAAATAGTCCCTCACCCAGATAATTTTATTATCCTAAATTTCACATTTTTTTTTAATTTTGACAATTGATTACGGAGTTTCCGGGCAATAACCCTGTATATACTTTTAACTGTAAGGTCACAGGCCATTAATGAGGAGGACAAAGAACTTACATCTTCGCTCCCTGGCAAGTTTTAATGCACAAAGTCGTCTAAATGACGGAGTTGAGAGACAAAAGACCGAATAATTGTACTAATTAGAGACAGACTTCAAATGTATTAAATTTTCTTTAAAGTCATTTAGTTGTCGGCTAGCTTCAAATATGACTTTTTCAATTAGGCTCTTTATTAAACTGCTTGCAATATTACAAAAATTGGTTATAAGCTTTCCAAGGGTCTCATTCATTTATATTATTAGATCGAGCTTTACAATTTAAATCACTTATTAAAAAGATGTATTTTAAAGGAAATTAAAATTAAATGAACACGGAATTATTTTATATACGAGGCCAAATGTAGTTATTAGGTAAAGTCTTTTTGCTTTATAGAGATTATTTTTTTTCTCTATATTCTTTAAAGGATGAAGAACAAAAACAAAAGATGTGTACATTTAGACAAATAAGACAATAAAACATATCTTGTTATTGTCAAAACAATGATTTTATAATACAAATCGAAAGGCTTTTCTAAAAATATTTTGTAAATAGAGCTACGCTTTCAATATCAATTCTAAATAGCCTAATATGCAATTGATTTGTAGCTGTGTTGAATCAGAGAACTACAAAAGGAACACAGTTATGCATAAATTGGATAGTGAATTCAAGAACACTAGCCAACACCCTGTGGTCTAAATTCACCAAAATGATTGTAAAAAATTTGAAAATAATATTAATTTGCATTTTCCAACATTTTTTTCTACTATTATACAGTTTTCAGTATAAAAATATTTCACAACCTTTGTAAATAAGTAAAAAATTATTACGGAGATGATAATGATTTCAGTTTTGTTGTCTTACGGTTCCAGTTAATCTACATGTACGATGCTAAGGCATATTCAATAAGCAAAATTAAATAACGTTCTGTTTCTGGAGAATAATGAATATAAATATGTTCATGCCATCATATTATTATTGAGTAAATTAGAAATACAAATACACGTCCAGAGTTCGAAACGTCAATAAAAATTAAGGCTTTATAAAAATGCCTTCGTCCTCTTCTTCTCTAAGGGTTTCTCTCTGAAAGACCTTAAATACCATCCAACAGTTTTGAAATGTAAAATTTATTTATTTAACCATTGCACAATGACTTTTTAAGTCCGAAGAAAAATATTTAAAAAACTGTCTCTGGTAATGAAATTAACCAATGTTCGTTAGCGTACCATAAAATATTTGGTAATTAATTGATTAACTACATATTATAGCTATCAATTGAAATGGAGAGACGATGTTCATAAAATAGATGATAAATGGGGGTTATGTACAAACTCTATATAGGACAAGGCAGCCTTGGACCCCCGACTTTTTCACTAAAAACTAACACAAACCAATCAGTCTTAATCAATTAATAAGTCTCGAATTTCCTTGTCGAGGGGACACAAACTCCTGTTTTTGATATATTTTATTGTCCCCGATTTACTAGGTTTATTTTACTCATCTGTACATATTGGTCAATATTTCCATTGTTTCATTAGGTTCATGGTTAACAGTCTATTGTTTATTGTTTTTAAGATTAAGGCTCCAACTTTTGGTACAACAATGTAATCTAATGTATAAAATGAATATCTCGAAAACATAATGTAACGCAGAATGAAAATTGGTGTATTTACTCCTCTCCACAATCAAATAATAATTAGTATTATGATATTCCATCAAATTAATTAAGTCATAGGGGACAGGTGGAGGGATGTTTTTGAAATATTTTTATTTTCCGGAACATAGAGTACTATCATCATAAGAATTAAGAGGATGATTTCTTATTTAAGTAAGTAATTAGTCAAATAGAAATATTAAATGGATAAAACAGGGGTGGGGTTACTATTGTTTTAGAAAGAATTCAATATATCCGAAATAGAAAGTAATACTGGTGTGAATCTTGATATGTACACTCTTCTAAAATAAACAGAGTGGGTTCGATCAATATGTAAACATTCAATTATCCGATAGGTGACAAGCGGGGTATTATTAAAAAAAGTCACTATTTTTCGGGAATCGAAAATAATACAGATATTAGAATTAAATTAAATTAATAGCGATTCTATGTGACATTTATGAAAATTCTGTTATTGAAGAGTTAATAATTGATTCTGTTTTTTAAATGAATAGAGACAATATTCGTCATTTTGCAAGTACTGAGGAGGTGCGTTCAATAATATGTACACTATCTGCTTTATCGCACCTGAAATCTCAAAAAATTAGAAAATGTTGGAAAAGTTCAGTTCAAGCAATCCAAAAGATATTATAAACCAAAACTAGAAAAATCTAAAACCAGATATATCTGAAAATGCCAACATCACCGTAAATGTAAAGGAGAGTCAAAAGAAGTAAAGAATATTTCTAAAATGTGAAAAAGAAGAAAATATCAGAAATGTCAGAAATACCAACACTGTATGAAATGTCAAAAATGCCATAAGCGTCAAAAATATCAAAAGTGTCAAAAATGTCAAAAACACAAAAATATCAAGTCAAAACCCAGCTCATCATATTAAATCCGAAAATAATGTATTTTTAGAAACATTTGTTGCCATATATATTTGCACATAAATAATAAAGTAAAAATTGTTTACCCAAAAAATCTAAATATGTACGGGAGATAAAGAATACCAAATGTGCAATATTGCCCGCGCGAAGTCGGGACGGGTCAGCTTGTATCAATTCAAAAATGCTCAAGAATTATAATCACATTTTTACAATTTTATGATTCTCTATAGCTTTTCATATTTAAGCATGAAACCAAAAAAAACGTTTAATTTTTATATACAGTACGGCTATCGATTTGGAATCTCTGTGTTGTAGTAAGTGTGGCTATCTGATCGAGCTGGCGAAACGTGGGGACGACCATCTTCAGGCAAAACGTTATTATATCAGTTTACAGCTGCCAGCGGTAGGACGTCATGAGCCCATGGCGTGACGTCTTTCAGGTTGGCGACTCGTCCGCGCTCCCATTTGTCAATTTAATCACGTCAAATTCAAACGCTTACGCCGGTGTCGTCGCCGTGGCTACAGGTCGAATGGCGGCAATCCAAAACAGAATGATCAACGACAAATGGTGATAAGTGGCAGATTGGGTGACCTTGAACGAATACATCCATATACGACGTACATACAAAAATTATGACACAAATGTATAGAAAAATTTGGGAGGAGTTATGCATAACAAAGTGCATAAAAAAGGTATACTGGGTATAAAAAATACCGGGTGACCCATAAATGTCCTTTAGGCCGTCCTTGATCACGTGAGAGACAGGAAGGTTGAAATATTTGATGAGCGACTGGATCCCGGGAATTCAACGAACAGTTCCAACGGTTGTTCGTAATCACGTGGGAGTAAAGAAGCTTGAATGATTAGAACAAGATACCAGGAATAAAAGATTTCGTTGGTTATCACGAGGGACGATAGAAATTTGAATGACTATAACGGGTAGCGAGAATGTGATGAACGGCTAATAGTAATAACATGGGACAGGAAGCATGAATGATAAGATCGGGATACCAGGAATTCAAGGAATGGTACAGTTCTAACGGTAGTTATTACTAATTATCCCTAAAACTCTAAGATGTCAATATTCATCATTACAAAATTGTAAGTTTGTTTGTTTGTTCAGGCATCACGTAAGAACTACTTAACTGATTTTGCTGATACTATTTTTGTTGCGGAGCCTATAGTTTGACTTAAAATCTGGTAGACATTTTATCTCTCTAAATTGACAGAAACGGTAGATATAGCGAAAAAACTTCTACCATGTTGGAATTGGAATTATAGTTAATGTTGTGATTAAAAACTTATATCCACGAGCAGTTGCATATGTAGGATGGGTGAAATATGTCGCGGAGTATAATTACAGCTATACAGGTTGGTCTAAAAAATAAGTAATGCAATGATCTACAAGCTGTTCCATTTACCAGATGGTTGAAGTATAGGGTGGGTAGGATTCTAAGGATACAAGGGTAGCAAATAAGTAGTTACATATAAAAGGTTATTGTGAAATATAGGGTGGTGTAGAGTTATAATTATACAGGGTTGGTAAAAAATGCTAGAAAAATTTTGTAATATAACAGTTGCATATATGGAGTACCCGCAGTAAAGTTATAGGACAGTGTGTGATTCAAGCAAGGTTAGAAAAACTTGTAAATGAAGGGTGGTTTAAATGAAGTGTGGAGAGAAATTATACTTTATAATGTCATTGAAAAAATATGAGAGAAAATTGTGAAATGGCGTAGTTCATAATAAGTTGAGACAATAGGATAGTTATGGTTAATTATTGAAAAAAAAATTATATTGGTGAAACAATAAGCAGTAGCGTATGCAGGGTAGTTGTAATATATACAAGGTGATTCTGAAACATGCTGAAAAAAATTGTTATATGCGGTGCCCAATAAGCAGTTGCGGTTTTGGTGAAATATATTGGGCATTGATGGATTTATAGTTAAACAGGGTAGTACAAAAAATGTTATACTGGGTGGCCGATAAGTAGTTGCATATAGAGGGGGTTGAAATAGCGGGTGAAGTAGAATTATAGTTAAACAGGTTGGATAATTTTTTTTGTAGAAAAGAACATGAGCTTTTGCATATATGTGATATCTGAAACATGGATCGAAGTAAAATATATATAGTACATACCGTGTGATTAAAACAATATTAGAAAAAGCTTCATATAAGAAGAGGAGAGACAAATTATACTTTTAAGTGTGGTTCAAAAATAGTTATATAGCGTAGTCCCTAAGCAGTTGCATATATAAGATAGTGAGTGCACCAGAGTTATATTTAGGTGTTTAAAAAATGTTATATTTGGTGGCCCCTAAGCAGATGCACAACAGGGTGGTATATTTGTAGAGTAAAATTATGGTTATACAGGGTGGTATACAGGATAGTTTTAATGTAGATGGAAGTAGACTTAGTTATACAAAGCGGTTAAAAAAATGTTGAATAAAATTGTTATATAGGGTGGCCAATAAGCAATTGCAGTTTGGGTGAGTGTTTAAATAAAAGTTTGATGTTAGGGTGCAAAACTGTGTTTTTAAATTTGTGACACACCAAGGGTTCCACCAGTATTTCCAACAGGGTAGATCTAAAAAAGTTAAAAAATTATTGTTATAAAGGGTAGATCATGAACACTTGTATTCTACTATATGGAATATCTGAAATATGAGTAGAAGCAATATTATAGTATCAGAATGTATTTAACCCAATGTTAGAATAAGTTGCATATAAAGGGTGATTAAAATATTGGGTAAAGACAAATTGTACTTTAAAAGGTGGTTCACAAAATATCAGAAACAATTGTTATACAGTGTAGACCATAGGCAGTTACATAGCTGAAATATAGGGTAGAGAAGAGTTATAGTCAGGTGTTCAAAAAGTTATATTTGGTAACAAAATAAACAGCAGCATATACAAGGTGGTTGCAATATAGGGTGAAGTGGGGTTATAGTTATTCAAGGTGTTAAAAGAAGCTCCAATAAAATTGTAATATAGGGTTATCCATAAGTACTTGCAGTTTGGGTGAAATATATTCGGGATTGGTGGATTTATAGTTAAGTAGGGTAGTTTAAACAAGTTAGAAAATTTTTTATTTAGGATAATCCATATGTTTCATAAGTTCTTTCTTTTTGCGAGGCTTCAACATTCCGTACGCGGTTGATACCACGGGTAACGGCTAGTTTCAGTATAAAATATTAAATTCAGTTATGTTTACTAAACACATAAAATATATTGCGGGACTTTAGTCAGTTGGAGGAAGCGCAACTGATGAAGGTTAATGACTAGGAACAATATACTGATTTGCATTGCATGGATTGTAAAATCTGGAGAAGACAGTATCAAAATATTTAAAGTTTAAATAATTATTCCGCTTTTATATATTAAAGTAATTGATTGCGATTAGAATTTATAAGCCATAATTAATATACTACATCAGCAACGGAATTCACCCTTCATTTAGTATTTATTTTCCTTAAATATGCTGGCATAATAATAAATGACACGCTTTTTTAGCCCCTAGACTTTGCATCAATTTATATTTCCTCGGAATGTTTTAATGCACTGTGCTCTTATCCGGTTTTTCATCGCCGACTCGTCTTGGGCGCCATTAAAATGAGAAAATGACTAGTAGTTGAAACGTGACAAAGACTAAAAGAAGTCTCGATTCCACACCGGGAAATGTAAATTACCTCAGAAGCAGCAGCATCACGAAATTTTCACCGAAAAATTTATTCGCCACCATTTCAGAAGCAGATTTGTTCATCGTAATTAACACGTTGCAGCAAATAAATCAGTTACCGAAACACAACTTCATTACGTGCAACTGGCTCCCGGAACTTTGTCGAAACTTTCGGTTTATTATTGAACAACTGCTGTAATTCAATCTCCGCAGCCAGCTAGCGAGACTCTGGGATCTCTGTGAAATTGACATTTTATCTCGAGAGAAAGATATGAATAGGGAAATGGAAGTAATGACCTCTTTCTGTGAGGAAATTGTTTGAATAAACTTGGCTAGATGGCTAGGCTAAAAGACAAAGGACCGAATAATGCAATTAATTAAGTTTACTCGTCGAATAATTGAGGCGGTTTGGATGCGAGAAGGGCCAAAGAATCTAAACATCAACTTAGAGTAATTGCGGAAGGTTTTCTGTGTCAAATAAACTTTAATTGAAGGCGTAACCTTTTCAGTTTGAAAAAGAAATTCATTCGCTAGCATTTCGTACCATTAAAATATGAAAATGCTTAGGTAAATATTTGATTCTTTATTTAATGGACGAAGGTCCATTGTTATTTGTTTTATTGTACTAATCCGATCAAAAGAGATTTTTAATTGATATACAAATTATTAGGTACAGTATTGCTATTTTTGAATTTTCGAGTTGATTTGTGTAAAAAATATTTAGTTGTAGATACCTTATATACTTTTTGTTTGTATCTGTATTCTATTGGAATAACAAAAACTCCAAAAATATACAAAACTGTTTAATATTACTCAGGTAAAAAATAACAATAATACATATTAATATTTCGTTATGCCTCACTTTGCTGACAAAAGCTTCTATGCGTCGGGGCATGCTTTCAACTCAATGTTTTGCATCTTCCCTTAGTTTGGTATTATGATACCAAGCTCTGATGAGGGTTTCTATTAGTTGCTGTTTAGTTGTAATCACTTCTTTGGCCATCGCCCGTTTGGTGCTCCCACATGTTCTCAATGGGATTCATGGCAGATGAATTCTCTGGCCAAGGCAAAACAGTGACATTTTTTTCAACCAAAAATGCAGTAACACTTTTGGTTTTGTTGCATTGTGCTGAGTCATGCATAAAAATGTATTTGTCATCATCAGGAAACCATTCATTGACCCGCGGCAATTACCAGGTTTCTAATACTAGTTTTTATTGGTCTTGTTTCACTGTTTCTTCTACGATGTATAGGCGCCCCATGCCTTTGGTAGAGATCACAGACCACACTATAACACTTATTAACCTTCTCTTCATGGCAATCGGGGTGATATTGTTCACCAGGGCGTCGCCTTACAAAAGAACTTTTGTCGACCAAAATTTGAACGGTTGATTCGTCTGAAAAGCACACCTGTAAAATTACAGAATGGCCAATTGCATTATTCGAGCAATAGCTGCTATGTTTCTCTGAGAATGAGTGGAGTGCAATAACAATGTTTGTATCTCTCTACATTTTTGATTATTTTAAACACAATAGTCGGTTAAATGAAATGAAAAAATAATAACTTGACAGAACACAAACAATGCTGCGAACCGCGTTTTCTAACGGACAATGACTGAATGACAAGAAACGTCACAAAATTGACAAATGACGCACGGATTCACTGTGTTGCCAGTTGCCACTTGACAAAAGCAATAATAATAACAGTAGCTATATCACTTTGTAATAACCCTTTAAATTCAACATTATTTATTGAAATATATATAATAAACTATAAATGACATAAAAACAAGCACTGTCCCTAATAATTTGGCCACTGTATAATTCAATGGCAAACCACTTACAATATCACGTTAATATTCACTTAACTTTAATAGCAACCTCGTAGAAGTTGTAGAAAATCAGAAAATTGCAGGATTTGTCATGGAGAAGAGCTGATATAAAAGTTTTTTAAAACTTGCTTGTAATATAACCTGCAGCCTTAATCTTCCTACTACTAATAGCTTCTAAGAATATGATTAGTTTGTCCTGAGACCAATATCATTCGTTGAGTATATCTTGCAACAATAATAGCTAGAAATAGTCTGCAGAACGTATCGTATTAAACACGATCGTTTGCTAGGGATATGCAAAAATATTTTGAAAGCTCAAAAAATGCACTCCACTCTGTATGTCTTGAATTCTTGTTAACGTGGCGCAAAACGTATTAATAGCAGCCAGTGAAAAAAAGTAATTTAATTATTAACCTTAAATAGTATACAGGTAACTAGAAACCTAATAAGCTACGGAGAAAAAAAATCTAATAAAACAAATAATCCCTTGTTCCTTGACAGCTACTGTCAGTGCTCATTTGGCTGGCTGACAGCATATTGATACTTTGAAGACAATATTTGTTATTATTTTAAACCAATTTTCCGGCATTATAATGAAAACCATGATGGACAAATTGAAGTATAATATCTATTCTTTCAAAATATCATTAGTATATACCGAGTGAACTAGTCTTGTTAATACGGTGAGCTATGCAAATTTTCATTTAAAGTATTTAATTCACAATTCTTTAAAAACTGCGTATACGACAGTATCCATCGTGAACCCAAATAAACTTATCATCATAGGCTATCATTTTGACGATGACTAATATTCCAGTGTAAGTTACCAGAAAGTTATAATTATCAGTTCTTCTGACTTATCTCGATAAAAAATGAAATTAGAACTTATAAATGCTCACAAAAAATGATATCTGATTCTCTAAAACTTTTCTACTAACGATTCCTACATTAAATGTCATTATATAATCAAAAAAAAATTAATATTGTGTGGGTTTTTATTATTTCAATAATTTACGTCTACCCATTTGCTCTTAAAATCGTATCAAATATTCTCGATATACTGTAACTGACGTGATAGTATAAAGGAATTGCTGTTAATTATTGTTCTATAAATTAGTGTATATTGGTAGTTGCTACAGTAGGAATGGTATAATAGCATTTTAAATTATTTTCGACATTTACAGACTGTACTGGAAACCATTTGATAGTTTCTGTAAAAAGTGGAACGCCCTTGGCATGCTTATATAGGTACTCTTTTACACTTGAGCAATAGAGACTCGACGTTTTTTGTTTCTTGCAAAAGAAAAAATTAACTATAACTTGTTAGCAACATTTTCCTGTCCTGACATTGATATTTAATTTCCAGAGAAAGATATGAACCAGAAAACGCAAGTAATGACCTTCTGTGAGGAAATTGTTTGAATAAACTCAGCTAGATGGCAAGAATATAAGACAAAGGACCGAATAATGCAATTAATTAAGTTTAGTCGTCGAACAATTGCAGCTGTTTGGATACGAGATGGTCTAAGTAATTAACAATGAACTCACAGTAATTACAGGGTGTTTTCCGTGTTCAATAAACTTTAATTAATTTTGTAGCATTCTTCAGCACTTTGTAGTATTGTAAAAATTGAAATTGCTCAGGTAAATAACAGCTAACCATATTAACCTCTTTTTTATTAAAAGAATGTTCTGTGGAAAATCTTATTTGAAAATGTTAGGTGCTTGAGCATCAGTCAATGTATTCATTTGTTTTCGACGGTTACAGGTTGGAGTCAAAACTATTAAATTATTTTGGTTACAGATAATCATTCAAAATAACTTAATCTTTACTGATTTCTGCAAAAGTAAAAATTAACTGCCATGTGTTGCAATATACATTTAATTCTCTGACGCTTGCAAGTTTTATTTGTACAATAAGATAAGTATATAACGGTGGATGTCAATGTAGTATGTTCATTTTTTCCGTCAAAATTACGACATTTTCCGACTATCTTTGCTCTCTTTCTCCTTCTTTTTCAATTAAGGTTAATTCTTAGATATCTTTAAAAGAATAGTAACACATGTAGTAAATCATTGTACATTATTATATTTCAATTATTGAGTCTTGTGTGGACAATTATTGCCATTATTTAACTTTTCTTGCAATTGTTAATTGATTGATGAATTAAAACTGCAAGAAAAGTTAAGCGAACTACTATTTGTACAATTTGCTTCAGAAAAGTAAAATATTGTTCGACAACAATTTCTGGTAAGGATAGTCTATATCACACAGATCATACAATACTTATTCATGGATATTATACAATAAAACAAGTTTTAACACGTTCATAGTCCAACTTAACACATTAATTTTCTATTACCCAATTTATGGGCATTTTTTAGAAACCATTGTGAGGAGTAAACACCCAAATAATTAATCATATAGCTCCAGTTAGTTATTTAATATTTTATATTTTATAGTAAAACAGTTTTTTTTAGATTTAAAAAAACATACTCTACAATTTTTAGTGTAATAATCAAATCAAATGAACTTTGCTTTATAGCAATTTTTAATATAACCAAAAATAAAGGTACGTTACGTTTAAGCAAAATTATTATATTTTCATAAACATATTTAATTGCATTTAATAATCGCATATTTACCAAGTTTTATTATAAAAGACAAAGAGTTTAAACAAAATGTTATTAAGTTTTTTGATAATGTGTTTGTTCACCGCGATTATCTGTAAACTCCCCAACATGCCTTGTCATTGATTTAACAAAGCGATCTATTTTTTTCCTGAGGAATACTATCGTAAACTACTGTGTTGCATGTTGTAGAACCTCCAAATTCCGTGAACACTGGAGTAAGTTTCTGAGCCTTCTACCAGTCATATCCTAAACATCTTCAATAATTACAATATAATAATGTACAATGATTTTCTCCAAGTGTTAATATTCTTTTAAAAACGATAAAATTCTTGAAGCGATACTTTAAATATATCTAAGAATTAACTTTAATTGAACGAGAAGGAAATAGAGAGGGAAAATAGTCGGAAAATGCGTAATTGTGGCGGAAAAATGAACATACTACATTGACATCCACCGTTATATACTTATCTTATTGTAGAGATAAAACTTAGCAGTTAATCTATACTTTTGCAGAAATCAGTAAAGATTAAGTCCTTTTGAATGATTATCTGTAACCAAAGTAATTTAATAGTTTTGATTCCAGCCTGTAACCGCCGAAAACAATTGAATATATTGACTGAAGCTCAAGCAGCTACCATTTTCAAATAAGATTTCGTTTAATAAACAAGAGGTTAATATGGTTAGCTGTTATTTACCTAAGCAATTTCAATTTTTGTAATACTACAAAGTGCTGAACAATGCTACAGATTTAAGTAAAGTTTACAGAAAACGGAAAACCTCCTGTAATTACTGTGAGTTGATGGTTAATTACTTAGACCATATCGTATCCAAACAGCTGCAATTGTTCGACGACTAAACTTAATTAATTGCATTATTCAGTCCTTTGTCTTATATTCTTGCCATCTAGCTGAGTTTATTCAAACAATTTCCTCACAGAAGTTCATTACTTGCGTTTTTTTGTTCTTATCTTTCTCTAAAAGTTAAATGTCAATGTCAGGACATGAAAATATTGCAAACAAGTCATAGTTAATTTATGCTTTTGCAAAACGCCGAGTCCTCTTTATTGCTTGAATGAAAAGAGCTATACATATGCAAAAGGCGTTCCTATTTTTACAGAAAATATCAAATAGTTTCAATTACAGTCTGTATTTGTCGGTAATAATTTAAAATTCTGTATCATAATTCCTGCCGTAGCAGCTACTAATTTACACCAATTTATAGAGCAAAACTTAACTCATTTTCAGGCACAAAATTCAACCACTATTCCCTTATACCATCACGTTAGTTACAGTTTATCGAGAGTAGCTGATAAGATTTTAAAAGAAAATGCGTAGAAGTATTTAAATAAAAAAAAGCCAAAATGGAAATTTCTTTTATTTTGATTATATAATGAAAAGTAATAAAGAAATCTTAATGCGTAATGAGAAAATTGTAGAGAATCAGATATCCTTTTAGTGAGAATTTATACGTTCTGATTGGAAGGTAAATCGAGCAACATGAGTTAGAGAATTCTTTTGTTGAAATATGGGATCGATGAGCCGATTATGATAAGGGAGTACATAATGCTCCATTACATTCTAAGGATAACGTTGCGCTGCATGTTGCCGTCCCATTCCAATGTTGTCGTTCTCTGCATCACTGTAATCGTTGCCGTAATACTCAGCAGTCAGAGGTAGCACGAGATAGGGTCCAAAAGACCTTATTCAGCGGTAAACCACTTACAAGATTGCTTTAGTCTCCTAACCACTGATCAGTCAAATTTCGATTTTTGAAAAATTACCAAACTACGCCTGACAACATCTTCTAATGGTAGTTGGATTTTTAGTAAATGACAATTTGTCATTAAGAATGCTTTTAATTTAAAATTTGTTTTCTTCATTTGTATTAAGTTATATCATTGAAAACGGGGTCTGATTTAGACCTAAAACTTTTGGACTATATGAACTATACAGACTTTTAAGTATATGCGGTGTTATTCCCAAATAATTCAGAAAATATAAAAACCAAAGACGCCACAACTACCCTTCAGAAAACAACAAAGTATTTGTTATTATTAAACTGATAACCGAAAAACAATGACATTGTAATGCAACACCATCAACATGCGTAAGCTTTCGTCACCAAATTCAATCAATTGCCGGCCCTTCCGGCGTCCACTCGAACATGATCTCAAGTTGTGTGTCTGCTTATCAATTCCCAATATTCTCGATATCCTATTACACAAACAACTTGCTGAAACTACAATGTTATTGGGCTTTGCTTTGGCACCGGTTCAATAATTGAAATTACAAGTACCGCAATTCCTTATGTTTAATTTTGCAGCATTTATAATGTTACACGCTGTGTGTTTGGTTAGTATTCTCGTATAACGATTATGATAACAATTTGACCTGATGTTTGTTTGAGTTTGGAAAGCTATTGCGTTTCATTGCCATATGGAAATGTTTAGCGATCGACTTCGTTTAATTTTTTAACGGATGTCAAACAATTTCTCCTTTTAATATTTGTTGTATTTCCCATTATTACCGCATTCAGATGGTTTTCTTAAATACATATAGAAATGTTGGTATACCTTTAAAATGAAATCTCATCTATCGACTTCGATACAATTAGCTGCTCTGTTTTTTAGTGGAATGTTTAGTGTACAAAATATTAGTTATAATATTAACTGTGTTATCCTTAGTTCAATTTTTGTTTAACTTACAAATTTACAAATAAAACACAATGTCGTTTAAAGCTGATATATATATATATATATATATATATATATATATATATATATATATATATATATATATATTTCATTATATGCAGCTATATTCAACCAATTTTTAATGGTGTAGCCGACCTGAAGAATTGAAAGATTGCAGAGGAAGTTGCAGTGCTGTGGAACTAGAGAATTTAAGGTCTTGAGAAGAAACGAAAAAGAAGAGCTTAAGGTCTATGAGATGGACTAGTAAGAAAACTGAAGGTGGACAAATGGTTTTCTTTTGACTAACTGAAATGAAGAAAAAGTAGTTCAGGAGTGAAAAATTGGAAAACTGACTCAAAGGACTGAGAAGAAGAACACATTTTTGGCAGTTTTCAGTTTTAGTCAACTCAAGGCTAGAATTTGAGGAATTGGCCTTGAATGACTAAAAAGATTGAGAAGATGAATAATACGTAGGGCGTGATCTCTTCCGTTCAGTTGTCCGGCTTTTTCAATTTCAATTGGCTCTCATGTAATCCATGTTCTATAACTTGTTGTGTTGTTTATTTGTTTACAGCTGTCAAAATCTATTTTGTGGTCCGTCTGTAGTTGGTGTTGAAATAGAGCACATGTTGTTTGTTTGTTTCTGTCAGATAACCTGTGCTCTTTTAATCTAGCAGAGGTTCTCCTATTTGTTTGGCCCACATATCTTTTGTCACCGGTTCCACACGCAATAATGTATACACCCTGATTTTCTGATTTGATTTTGGGTTTTGGACTGTTCAGGGTTGTACCTATGGTTTGGTGTGGTTTATACGTGGTAGTTATGTTGTGTTTCGGAGTTCTCGGCCGATTCTGTCGGTTGTTCCCTTGATGTACGGTAGGGTTGTTCTTGGTTTTTCAGCCACATCTTCCTGTTATTTCAGTTGCGTATCCTGTCTCGGGTTATGTTTTATTGCTTGTTTGATTGTAAGATGTATACATCCGTTTTGTTGAAGAGCGGCAGTAATCGTCTTAAGCTCTTGCGCGTTGTGTTTGTCATCGGTGAGCTTTAGTGATCTGAAAATTACTGTATTGCCAACTCCCTGTATTTCCTAGGGGTGGAGATGGGAATCTGCATTCAGATATCTATTACTGTGTGTTGGTTTCGTGTAAATGGTGTGTTCAAGGAGTGCGGTCTGAGTTCTGGTTATGTGGACATCAAAGAACAGCAACTCTTACCTGACAACTCAGTGATAATGCCATGTGAGATCTCGGCCTAACGTCTGCAAGATTCAAACATGAATCTAAATAACGAACGGATGTACTCCCGGATGACTTCTTCTTCATATTTTTCCATCCGTGAAACTCTACGTCTAGACATAATTATACATCAGTCGCTGGGATAGTAAAAAAAAGAACTAGAATGTTCGAATAGGGCAAAAACTGTTTATCTGGACGCTGTGCGAACAAAGGTAGAACGACGGGAAATCTCGACGTACGCTATATAAGGCGATATTAATTTCAGTAGTTAGTTAGTAGAGATTACGTATTGTTATGATTTCGATGTTATTGAATTAGAATCAGTTGCTGAAAATATTGTATGTTGACGTGTGAATAAAAGTTCTAGAAAGTGAAGTGAATATGTTTTCTAAAATTACTTAACTTTGAACCCAGGGAGTGTATTGTAATATATATATATATATATATATATATATATATATATATATATATATATATTTTCTCTTGAGAATAAATAAACAATGCCGACAAAAAGTGGTATTTACTGAAAATACGATTGATTATAATAACAAATAATTGATAAGGGAAGAGAAGTTGGGTAGATACCATATTAGCAATCACTAGTAAGCATTATTCTTGATGTAAATACTCAAATAAGTCTAATGTGTTCTGATTTATTTTGGTGACAATAAAGACATCTTGAGCACAAAAATTTGTATTGAAGATTCTGCTGACTAATAACAGCAAATCGATTTACAATTGAGGAGACTGGGGGAAAATGGGGATAGAAAACGTCGCCTTTTTCTTCATAGAAGGAAAAAAAGTGGTGTGGGAATATAAGAACTGCAACTGAGTCGGTGGATAAAAACTATAAACTATTGGAATTCTATGGCCAAAAATGAAGCGAGATAGACCAATACGAGTTTGTATTAAAAGTTGCTGGTTGTAACAACAAGGAAGAATGTTGATGTTGAGTTACCTGGAATCAAGAAGCTTATGACTCGAATTTAAGGCAGTCGAATTGAAAACATGAGAAATTTGGATCTGTGTTACTGTCAATTACTCACTTGTTATTCTTGATGTACGAAGTAAATTGATTAACGGCCGAAGTATTTTGTGTGTAATTAATTTAGGTTACTAATGTTTTTGAAAAGTAGAATATTATTTTTATTGGTTAAAATAAACATTGAGTTACAAACATTGTTGATTATATGAGCATATAACCTGTCCCTCTAATTCGATTAAGTTTGTTCTCTATCCTAAAATGTAGATGTAAATATGTTTTTGAGAGTATCATTTCCCGGAAAGAAATAATGAACGTTCTCTACTAGAAATAATATATTGTCTTGAGTTCAGTGAGCACTAAATCTTTGATAGGTTTTATTTAACGCACTAGATCCTTAGTGTCAGTTCTATCACTTATAGGAAAATGGCGTTGCATACACCACGAGTCTCGAATCTTGGTGAGTTGGTTTTGCCTTAAACACCTAGACATCGATATCCATGTAGTACTAAATTATTAAATTCAGTTTTTATGTACGAAATAGGGAAATAACTTTCAGAGAGGCAAGCACAACTGACAAAGATTTCGGAGTGGAATCAATAGAAATCTTTACTTTAAATGAATTGTAAATCTCGAAAAGATATTACCACGTTTGCAATTTGCAGTTTGGTAGATTTTAGCTAGCCTAGTAATTCTCTATGTGTGATTTCTATCACAGAGAGGACATCATACAGTACAAGATTACCGAAATACGGTCTTTGAGAGCTAGTTTTCTCTAAAAAGTTTAAAATAGTTTCATGTAAGAAATCTAGAAATAATTATTTGGAATTCAATGTGTTAAAGGAAGCAGTTTTCCCTGAAGTCCTACCTACATATTGCTATCATTAACATAGACATTATAGTGTCATGGACTAGAACCAATCGTAAAAATTTTATGTTAATGCACAATTATGCTCTTGCAATAACTTCTTGTAATGTTGTCATAAATGGAATACTACGTTTATTTCCCGATCTAGAAGAAAATGATACAGATCTAGAATGAACGTTAAGAGTTTTGGCGACTATAGTGTGTCCCAACATTTACTAACTTAGGCAAGACTTTTCTCGCATTATGAACTTCAAACAGCTCTTCTTTTGGGGAGAACATTACTGGGGGAAAAATTTACTCAGTAGCATATCTTAATATATAAAAAATCCGTGTCACTGTGTATGTTCCGAATAAACTTAAAAACGAGTCGATCGATATTCATGAAAGTTGGGATATATATGTAATTTGGTCCAACTTAGATGATAGGAGAGTTATTATTTAAATTAATGGTCTTAATAATTAATAATTAATAACAAACTGATCATCAACGTTGGTTGTTGTTATTAATCGTACGTTCCATAAGTTAGGAACAGATGGCGCCTTCAGCGAATTTCTTTACAGAGAACTTTGCCCTTTGCAACTCATAGATGGCGCCACACTTGAATGTGATATATTTTCTTAGACTACACACTATAGATGTCTTATTTTGCCTATACCACTTAACGTTTCTTCTTTCAAATCATTCTTCATTTCGTCTTCGTTGCGCACATTAATTCGAATATTTTTTTTACAGCCAGATATTTAGAGTATATATACTATTGAATAAATGTTATAAAAATGTTATGTTAATTTGTGTTAAATTTGTCTTTCAAATCTGTCTTTAATCACTCAGCCACAGCAACGCGTGGCCGGGTCTGCTAGTTTATTATAATTCAATATTCGCAACTATATCCAACTGTATTTATTACTAAATTTATTACCTGCCTGTGAAATAATAATCAAATTAAAAGTAGTTATTCGATTTAAAGTATATTTTAGACAAACAGCAAGACAATTTTTTAAACATATATTTGGAACTTCAGTACAATTCAGTACAAATAATCATATGAATTTAGATAGATATTTCAAAATCCAAGACAGAAACTTTGGCTTTCAATATATATGTATTAGACTTCATTGTCACCATATGATTTATAAAATCCCGCATTCAAATCTCTTTATGATATTCAAATTCAGTATAAAAAAATCCCATATTTTAACGAAAACTTACACTGTTCTGGATCAAATAATTCAACATAAATATAAATCCCGATATGAGTTCACCATCATATTTAAATAACGCACATCGCGTTTTCAAGAACCACGGGAAAACCGAACGCGTTTCTCTCCACTCTTTTTGACTTTCTCATAAATATTTTCCATTCGTTCGTATCTCAATAACGTGCTCTCTCATTACCCATACGTATACACATTCGTCGCTCCATTTATGACATTTCCATTTTACTTATTACCTTTTTCTTAGAAATTCAATCACCGAATGCGTCCTCGAATCTAGATGGAAATCAATGGAGTGTCGCCATTTTCTATTTCAGCTCGTATTTTTCGAAGACCCGTACGAGATTTTTGTAAAACGTTATGTCGTTTGTTCCATAGCTTTCTGACGTTTGCAGCATTTTATTAAGTGTATTGTGTTTATATAGATTGCATGGCATGGAATGAGCAAGTACTTTGATTCATCAGTTGATAGAATGAAATGAATATGTTTCCTTGTTTTGTCTGTAATAACAAACATTCGGAAAATTTCAAGACTCCATCAAAGGGTCTGAATCTATGACTTACTTAAATTACCGACTTTCTATTTTTCGCATTATTATTTCTTTATGTTGTGTTTACAGGGCTACAGACTGTTTCTGACAGCTTTTCTCACTTTTTTTTTGTTCTTATGGAACAAACTCTAGATTAGACTGTCTTATACATTTGACAAATAAAGTTATTCTGGAACGTACTATAGCTGGTATAAAAAAGTATCTGATCCTATTCCCGATTAGAAATTATATATATTAGCAGGCCAAAATCGTGTCTGGAAAGTTCGAAAAGATACCAATACAAAGGTGCTGACGTACAAAAAGTAAACCTTTGGCAAGAAAGCAAAATAGCGACGATCTTGTAGAGTGTGAATCAGCGAACTTGTGAAAAGTGAAGAATTTGATAACAGAAGGTATTGCAGTTTAATTTCGGAGTGAATAAAAACATTTTTTGTAAAAATTTGTTTATGAACTTACGAGTTTATAATAATATAATAAATCATCCGTTTCAGGGTCTTAATTAAACCCCGCTTTCAATGGTGTTAACACAAATGAACACGACATTAAAAAATAAAAGCATTCGTAATGACAAATTTCGTAAATCACAATTTGACATTAGAAATCAGCCATGGGACTGCTGTAACCAAAGCTTTAAGGGACTTAAAAGACTTATACAAGAAGCTTAACCGAACAAAAACAGCTTGACATTCTTGTGCCGATGTCGGGAGATGAAGATTATTCCGAAAGGGTTAAGATATCGTTAATTTTCGATGGTTGAAGAATCCATAGCATATTGGAACGAGCAAGCTTCGCAGCCATCAGAGACAGGATTCATTTTCATCAATACAATAGATTTAAATTAGTAAAATATATAGGGTAGAATGTCAAATTGTAATTTACGAAATTTGTGGAGTTATTCCCAAAGAACTCAGAAAAAATAAAAACCAGAGATGACACTATTATCTTTCAGAAAACAATTGATTAATCATATTATAGAGATTTTTTTGTCCCAATACATCTGTCAGGAATACTTTCAGGAAGAGACAGCCAGTAATCCGACTAATTCTTCGAATATACTCATCCTATACTATGTGAGAAATCTTTAATGATCCGTCAAAATATATTAATTCTTGAGCGTTTTGATTATGGTTTTATTTGTACTTGTTAGGTACTTTCAAAATGATTACTGAGCTTTCTGAAGGCTCTACATTTTTGTAAATTGAATCAGGTGTATGAACAAAATTTTCACGAATCCAAAATAGGTCAGATAAAAATTCCATAAAATAAGGTTCAGGATGGGCAATTCTCCTTGAATGCGATCTCCATGAAGTCCGGTCCGATGCTGCAGGACCCTGGTCCATTTAGTCAAATTTCGGTATGCGCTTGCATTTATAGTTGCCCAACAGAATACTCACATTGTCTACACGACTAACCTCGACATCTGGAACCGTATTTCACCTAGAAAACAAACTTACTCCATTTTATCGAAATGTTCTTCCTGTTCATTACTCTCTGGTCCTTGCTTTTTGTCGGATCCCATATTTTAAAATTTGTTTCAATCCTCATTTCTTGTGTTTTCAGCTCTTCAACAGTTTACCGTTCTTCTCAAACTTCCTATTTCTTTTTTTTCTTGGTATCCTTCCATAACAGACTGCAGATGCATAAAAAATCTTTTTAATGGCAACTATTACAAGGATCTGATTTGGACTCTGACCATGTTCAAATTTTTCGTATATGTAGGCTTTTCCGCCAGATGTGGAATTATGACGAATAAATCTATAAATATATTGTGGCCACTTACTTGTAATATATGGGTTGGTTGGGTAACTCTCTCGTTTTTATTTTTATCATCTAAATGAATCTCTTTAATCATCACTTAATTCTATCGTCTTCAGTGTATCAGAACTTTTTCTCCTTCTTTCATGTAACACCAATTTCCAAGCTTAGTTTGTATCCAGATGTCCACATTTCTTATGTAAAACCTCCGACTTTCACACGAGCCAAAATACTTGAGCCAAAATATGGACAGCTGTTTTGGATCTTGGACTTGAGAGCTACCCTGAAAATATGAGACATCACGATCAACTTGGTATTTCGTTCATAGCAAAAGTGACCCACAACAGATAAATAAAAATTCTATAGGGACACTTAATACTAAGCCAATTTTTATTTCAAGCGTGCCATCACTGAAGTCATCATGAACATTAATTTCATGATAAAGGACATGTTCAAATGCATCTTTTGACGAAAAAACGCAAAGAAAAAAAAAATATTCATTGAATAAGGAAAAATATATTTGACTTTGAAATTATCTTCAAGGTCATTATACAGAACATACTCAGATTATGTTTGTCTTTCTAAGGTCTTATTAGAAAAAATAAATGTTCAATTATAAAATACAGAAAATTGCCTTGAAATAACCTATAAGGCTTTAGCCTGGACCAGATTTGGGCTAAAAACTTTTCCGCTCTTTTCAAATTTGAGGTTTCTAGTTCAAAAAATGTAAACTTGACCTTCAAGTGACCTTGGGGGGCAAATTATAGAATTAAATAAAAATTTAAAAATAAAAAAAAATCAAAGCATCATGTAATATATCAAATGAAAGGTCTCATTCTGAGGAACACAAATATATTTTTTTCATATTTTAATAAAAATTATTGAAAAAGATATTAACGAAAATAGACCAAAATTTACCCATTCCCCCCCCCCAGTATCTCCGAAACTATAAAACGTAAAGTTTTGAAAAAAATTAGAGGTATAAGTTCTGACCTGAAGTTGACTGGAAAAATAAGGAGAAACCTCTACTTTTAATTTTGGGGGACAAATTACAGAATTAAATAGAAAATATAAAATTAAAATTGTTTCTAACCCATCATGTTATATATCAAATGAAAGGGCTCATTACGACGAAAACAAATATGTTTTTTTCATATTTTTAAAATAAATTAATTAAAAGATATTAACAAAAATATAAAAAAAAATAACCCATTCCCCCCCACCCTTATCTCCGAAAACATAAGCTGAAAAATTTTGAAAACAATTGAAGTCTAGCCTTTCACCTGAACTTTACTGGAAAAATAAGGAGAAACCCCTATTATTCATTTTGGGAGGCAAATTATAGAATTAAATGGAAAATAAAAAATTATAATTCTTTCTAACGGGTCATGTAATATATCAAATCACAGGGCTCATTATGACGAATACAAATATATTTTTTAATTTTTTTAAAAGGAATGCTTTGAAATATATTAAAAAAATATTTTACAAAAATTACACATTTCCCCTGTTATTCCCCAAACTATAAGACCTAATTTTTTTGTTTATTGGAAAAATATAAAAAAATCCCTAATTCTATTATTTGGCACCCAACTAATATTTATTAATTAAACGGAAAATATATTATTAGAAAACCCCCATAGTAATTTTAATTATACAATTAAGTGGAAAATAAAAATTCAAGTTTCAAAAGCATCATGTAAAAAATCAGATAAAAGGCTCATTATGTTAATTACAAATATATATTTTTAAATCATTTGTTTAAAAGATATTAACAAAAATATCAAACATCGACTTAATTAACGCTTTAGAAACTACATTATTTAAATTTTGAGAAACAATATTTTTTGTATTTTTTAATAATTTGAATAACAGATTTAATAATTTATAATTTAAAACTTGACCTATTTTGCCCTTTATCTTCCAATTACAGAGCCTCAAAACTCAAACATAGATTATAAAAGATTTCTCTGAAAGTCTGAATTTTTGGGGGCCAAATTAGAAATTAAATACTATTCTGATAAAAATCAAGAATCCTGAAGCAAATAAAATAAAAAGTCTAATGTGGAAAATCAAAGTGTATATTTTATATAAATTTAAAATGCTTACTTTAAAAGATATAAGGGTAAATATAAAAAATGCACTCATTCCCTGCTTGTCTGAAACTGGAATATTAGAATCTTGAAGGTGGTACGGAACCCTAAGTTTGCGAGTCCAACTCGCAGTTGACCAAATTATTTTTTCTAGACAAATTGTTGTTTGTTGTGAGGGCTGTTCCTGTTCCTGTTCTGTAAAAATTATCATATTTTTTTGTGAGGTGGTTCCATTGAATGTAAGAGTGTGGTATAATTTAGGTATGGGATTGGGGTCTGTAGGATATATTTCTTTCATAACAATTTTCTATAATTTTCAATTTAATAAGTTGCCAATAAGTTGAGTGGTGTTACCATTGTTGACAGTTTTGAATTTGATTCTTTCAAGTTCATTATCAAAGTCGTTTTGTTTAAAGGTAATGTCACGAGTCTGTGTAACATACAGTGACATGTAGCAAGTTTTGACATATTTTGTCATAACGGGTTTTTTGGATGACCCTGTATCTTGGGTAATCATTCCGCCATCATGAATTTGAAAACCAACATTAAGTAGCTTTCACTTTGAAATTAACCTTTCATTTTAGTTTTATGAAACTGAGGTCTAATTTTGAAATTATTTAGAAATATGCAGGCTTCCTGTTAAAATATAATTACTTTCAAAAAATGCAGGTAAACATCAATTCAAAAAACACGAGCAGTGATCAGGAAATTTTTGACCCAAGTTTGGAACATTATTTGGAAACTGTTTAGATTTCAAGTAAAAAATTTCCAGTTCTGGGTTAACAGATGTATTTCTTAAACTCCCTGTATAAACTGTATTTCACCAAATAACAATTTTCAACAACATCAGTATTTTTCCGTTCATTTAGAACAACCTCCTCAACCACTATAAAGTTAAATGATGCTTCAGCCATATTTCCGTCTAATCAGTCGTAATTCTGTCACCAAACTACCCCAATTCCATAAATCAATCTCTTGGCAACGTTCGCAACAGCATTTTCTCTCATTTGCTCGCTATTTCAAATCCCCTGAAATCAAACGAAATGACATTAATTTATTTTCCACCCCCAGACCCGCCCCCTGCTTCCCCAGCAACAGAAATCAGATTTGTTCCGTCAATTGTGTTCAGATTGGTTGGGAACATGTTACGAATAGCAGAAGCATATGTTGTCTTGGCAAGACGAACCGACTAGCAGGGAATTGCAGCTTTCCTTTCGTTTGATGCGAATACGGTTATTGACTTTGATTTACTATTGCCAATGAGGGAGAAAATGTCCGTCAATGCGGGCCTATCTGACTGAAGCCGTTGTTTGTCGGGCGAAACAGCTGACTTCAGCTTCCTGTGACGTGACAAGATTGCTTCGAATTTTTCGAAGTCGTTCGCTTCTTGTAGTTTGACTCTTCTAAAATACATATTAGTTATTTGTCTACAAAAGGGCAGTCGTTTATTTTTAATTAACAGACTTCACTAAAAGGAGGAGGTTCTCAATTCGGTTGTATTTTCAGTACTCCGGCAAGTATGAACCGATGTCGATCATTTCTTTTTCAATTGATACATTTTGCAAGTAACGAAAAACTCTTTTAAACGACTTCTTAAAGTATCATAATATATGGTGAATGCGCTGATATTAAAACATTTTAGTTATTGTTATTCAAAATCTAAGATGAAATTAATTATAAAACATTTTAAAAAAATATATAACCGACTTCTACCTATAACTAAAAAGCTAAAAATAATTATAACAAAATACAACTCTAGCAAATAAATAACAAATTCAATGTTGTTAGGTACCTACTCAGGAAGTAAAAAAATGTAAATATTAAAAGGTGCTCATTCTGTACAAATTAATTACCTACCAATCTAGTATATTTTTGAAGTCGGTACTACCTATCAACATTGAATTTGTTATTTATTTGCTAGAGTTGTATTTTGTTATAATTATTTTTAGCTTTTTAGTTATAGGTAGAAGTGTGTTATATATTTTTTTAAATGTTTTATTTTCAAATTTTTATTTTCTTTTTGAACTCAGGTAGTTTTCATACTTTATTTTTTATTTTGTATGTATAACCTTAATAGACAGAACCATGTAACATCGAAAGCCTCAACATTACACAATGATACTTTCTCATTTAAATTGACAGGTAAATTTTTACCAACAAAATGTACTAGTTGACTTAATAAGTCCAAAATATATTTATGCCTTATGGACTACCCCATGTAACATTTTTTTAACTTTATTTGACAACCCTGTATAACTATAGATAATTCCACTCCAACCTAGGTACCAACCATCCTGTACATACGACTGCCCACGGACAAGCATAAATTTGTTAGCTGCCTTCAGTAAACTATAGTTGGAGTAGAATCCATCCCATATTTACGGAGTCAAATCCGTCCTATATTTCAACCATAGTGTATAACTCCTTGTGGGCTACCCCATAAATTATTTCATTTTTTAACATTTTATATTATCGCCCTGTGTAATATTAATTTCTCCACACTTTATTCAACTTCTTATGGGCTCTAAAAGAAATAATTTTTTAATCACACTGTATAAATATAATGCAACTCCAGCATATATTTCAACCATCCTGTATATGATTTGCTTATGTCCACATCATATAACAGTGTTTTAATCGCCCTATATTTTTAATTTCACAGTTTTTCCAAAAATTTTATACCACCAAACGTCCAGTCCACCCTATATTCCAACCATCCTGTATATACGGTTGCCTACGGACCACTATCATTCTAGTCCGTCCTATATTTCAATCTTCATATAAATGCAACTCCTTCTACCGCTTTACTTTGTGATTTTGTTTGCTATAACTAAACACCCTGTCTATAAACGCATCAAATAGCAGTTTAAAGTTTGACATGTTTTGTCACTGAATTTTCTATTAGGCCGGGAGAATGTGGCAACCAAAAGCACCGTCTTCGCAAAATGGAAAAATTTGCATTTAAATAGGTATTTGCCTGGTATACAAACAAAACGAGTTTGGTACTCATTAATGTAAGGAACCGAAAATACTATGCTTTACTACCTATATGCTTGAGATGTACATAGAAATTTTTCAAATTTGCAATTAAAACTTCCAGTGCCTAAAAATACCGCACTATTACGTTGGAATTAAAATATTTATGAGGATCTTCCTTAATAGGTTAAACGTTAAAAAACTATACACATCCATAAGGAGTTATCGAAAAAGCGAATAGAATATTAGGGATATTGGTCGATTTCCAAGCACGCATGTGTTCATTCACAAATTTTATCACTTTATCAATAGAATTCTTTTCCAAAATTTGAAGTTTCACCAATCCGGATAATACTCTATTAAACAAGACCATATTCATTCAAAACGGTGCACCACAGGAGAAGAAATCAGGTAACGTACATACAAAAAAAAGCGAAAAAAATATACGCGACGAATTGATAACCTCCTCCTTTTTGGAAGTCGGTTAAAAATAGACTGGAATTTTGTCATGGATATGGAGTGGTTGGTCCATTTTGCAAAAAATCGGAAGTCTTGTAACGGACGTTATAATATATTTAGTTATTACTTATTGGAAATCTAGGATGAAATTAATTGAAAATAGATGGAATTTCATCAAAATATGAATGTTTTCAATTTATCTGCATATATATAGAGTACACTTATTTTAGGACAGTATAAAACATATTTAGGAAATAATAAGTTAGTCTCAATAAAAAAAAATCATATTCTTGAAACCTAAGGCGAAATCATCACATGTTACTTTTATCAATAACTGTATACGAGGTTTGTCATCAAAAAGATGCGTTTTCTTTAATAGTGAAGGATCTACCATTTCTTTTGGAAATATCGAAACTGGTTATGAATGAAAGATAATTATCGTAATTAAAAAAAATACCTATTTAAAGATGGGTAAAATCTTACCACATCATGTTAATTTGAGGCACACATGCAGGTGCGTTCTCTGTGTCGCTATCATTTCAAGTTTATCGTTATCCATTATACAAGATGGTTAAAAAAATGTTACTTGTAGCCAATACGCAGTTTTATATGCTTATATAAATTCGTTGAAATATAGGACGTTTTAGAATTCTTATTATAAAAGGATGGTTAAAATACGTTAGAAACTGAATGTTTTGTTGGGTAGCATATAAGCAGTTGCATATACAGAGGAGTTGGAACATAGACTGGAGTGGAAAGAAATTTTAGTTTTACAGGTTGGTTAAAAAAAAAGCTAGAAAAAAAAATTATATCGTGAAACCCGCAAACACTTGATGACATATGATTGGGTGGAGTAGAACATATGTTATACAACTTGTTCTAAAAAATGGTAAAAGAATGTTATACCTGTAGGGTAGCCCTTTAGCAGTTTCAACTAAAGAATGGTTGGAGTATAGGGTAGAGTGGAATTATAATTTAACAGCGTGGTTCAAAAAATGTTAAATTGAGTGGCTATTGTTATATGCATACAGAGGGTGGCGACCTATATGCTGGAATATAATTATAGTCATGCAGCTTAATTTATAAAATGCTAAAACAAAAGTGCTATATTTGTAGCCCACAAGCATTTGCATATAGAGGGTGGTTGCAATGTAGGCTGGAGAAGAATTATAGTTATATAGGGTGATAAATTTGGAAAAATAAAAGTTTTATTGGGTTCTCTACAAGGTGTTGTATGTATACAATGTGTTGAAATATAGGGCGGAATAGAAATAAATTTCTAGTACGTGCTAAAAAAATCCAAAAACAAAGAGTTAATAGTGTGGTCCACAGGAAGTTATAAATACAGACTGGTTGGAAGATAAAGTGTTATTGTCATACAGGACGGTTGAAATATAAAGTGTTATAGTTATATAGGGTGATTCACAAAATTCTATCCATAAGCATATATATAGAAGTTAAAGTATATTATGAAGAGCAACTATTATAAAGAGTGTCTCAATAAATGATAGAGAATTGAAATTAAACTGATACATTTAGTCTCAGGATAACTTTATGTACATAGCTTATTTACATATACGTATCCACATTTTTTTCGAAAGCATGAATTTGCGAGTGAATTTCTGTTACACCATTATTAACATTTTAATAGATTCTTTCAGTTTTCATAGAAAGATCTGCGTGATCCGGAATCCATAATAAAATCGTTACATGTCAGTTTTGTCAGTTTTATAAGAGATTCGACAAAAATGTAGTGAAGTTGGAGATTTTTTTAAAGGTATTTATTATTATTAAAATTATAGAATTGCTCTCGAAATACTTTTCGCGTATCTGGTCTTCTATACAATTTGAATGCTATGCTGAGTTTAATATTGGCGTTTAACCTTAATGGAATAACAATTTACAATCTCAAACTAGTTACAAATATTTTACATAAATACTTTATATACAATAGGCCATTACAATGCAAAACGCGAGGGACAAAACAAAATAATATTTTATAGGGTTTTGATATATTTGACGAAGCTTCTTGTCTGACAACGTTGAAATTTGGTATCAATACAGGGTTTGCTGACTTAATCACAAGTATATAGTAAAAAAAACAATTTTTGGGTTCATTGATTGATGTTGATTTTGAATTCATCTGTAGGTATGTTTTGCCCCTCCCCCAAAAAAAAACTAAAAATACCTATTTTTAATGTCAATTCAGAAAACAAAATTAAAATCTTTTTTTTTCCTGTTACATTAAATAAATACAAAATTTATATATTTTGTTAGTTCGAATAAAAATTATGTATAACTACCTCGTATTAGGAATTCAATTATTATAAACGTATATCTTTACAATTTTAAAACCGAGCATATATTTCCAGTATTTCGGTAAAGACTAGAAATACGTCTTTTCTCATCAAATGCTAGATACTTCCAACAAACCATTAATCCTTGTTTATTTGTCGATTACAGTTATAAAGAAAACAAAACCGACTGCAATTGTAATCTTTCCCCTCTATAGAGCATCTCGTGTTCCCATTATATTAACTTTCCTCTCTTAAGTCAGACTCTTTCTGTAACGACTACAAATGTCTCGGCTTAAATGAATTCAGAATTACAGTTGGCTCTTGTCCAACGTACATTACATTCGGAATCGATAACTCGAAATTTAGAGTGCTAAGAATTTTAGTATTTGGATTCGCAGTAGCTTTTATGGATAGTATTAAATCGTCGACGAAGATGTACGATAATGTGATACAGAATTACGAGTGCATGTACGAATGAGGTGCGCTGTTAACGATATTTGCAGTTAATAAAATGTTTTAAGACCGTTTGTTAGAGATTTATTAGATTGTGGTGTTTAATTATTTCGACGTGTAGGATTTCGTTGTTATGTATCTGTGTCTTGTTGGTTAAGTGTATTAAAAATTATTTTGCATTTCCTTTGTTTACATTTTCTTCATTAAATTTTAATTCTTGTTGAGTACTTCTTCAGTTACGTGTCTGGAACCTGCATATTTCATTATTTTTAAATAATCGAGTTAAAAAAAACGAGGTTCTCAATTCGTCTATATCAACGGTTTTTTATGTTTGTTCAGCGATTACTCGCAAACAGCTCAAGGAATTTCGACCGTTTAGACTGAATCCTGTCCCAAAGTATAGCGAAATTTTCCCATATTTATTTCATTTACATAGCTGGTACCGTTTCCTAGAAAATGGGGAACATTTTTTTAACGTTTTTCTTATACACTATGCTTTGGTGGAATCGCCGGTACTAAATATTAATTAAAAAACTCTCAGTCTCCTTCATAAGCGAAACATGGTCAGTAATTATGAAAAACTGTATAAAACAGACAGCAAATTCTACAGAAGCAACCCATGAAAATTTCACAGCTAATTCATCAAATAAGGGTTCAGCCATGTGGGTTTCATAAAATCTTATAGCTCCAGTCCCCAAAAGTTAGTCACCTCAAATCCCAGGTTTTCAACGATTTCTTTGTGTCAATTGCAGATGAGCTGATAAAAAATCTTTCAACTTCTAATCGCTCCTTCAATGTATATTAATCAAATCAATACATTGGAGATAGCTTCAAATTTTACTCTGTAACAGAAAAAATGGTTATAGATAATATTAAACATTAAAAATATTACTAACTTTCGAGATTTTTCAACGTCGAAACGTTAGTATCGTAATTTCTTTGACAGGTTTTAAGTAAATCTAAGACTTTTTCGTGATATTTCTATGTGATATTTCTATCCTAGGAATCGCAGGTAAATGGCGTTACACACAGTACGACTCCCGATTTGGAGTCTCTGTGAGCTAGATTTTTCTGAATAAAAAATAACTGAATTCATTTCGCGATAAAATATTAAATTCAGTTATATGTACTGTATACATAAATAAATTATTCCAGAATTCAATCAGTTGAGGGGAGCGCAACTGATGAAAGTTCTCGACTAGAAACAATATATCATATTTAGTTCAATGGATTGAGAAATCTCGAAAAGTTAGTATTGTAGTTTCTTTGACAGGTTTTAGTAAACCTACGAATTTTTTCGTGTGATTTCTATCCCTAAAATTCTTGAATCTTTATTGAAAGATCAAATGATTAACTACTGTGAAGTGGGTTTGTGGCAAAAGGCATTGAAAAACAAAAAGCTATCTCACTACAACTTTGATTCCAGCAGTATTACCCTTATATAGTCCTATTTAGAAGTAAGAAACTAGTATGTTCTTTTTGAGAATCAACAGTCGACGAATAGAAGGATTCAGCATGACGTACCTCAGGGCACTGTGTTGAGTCCTTCGTTATTCCTCATATACATAAATGACTTGCCAAACTTTAACAATCTATCTGCTGATAATCCTGTTTGCTGATGATACCATAACATTGCTGCGCTATCAACCTTCAGACTTAATATTGCAGTGCACTCAAATCAATTTCAATCAAAACGTGGAATAAAGAATTGGTTTTTAGCCAATAGGCTTAGTCTCAACATTAGTAAGACCCAGAACATTAATTTTACATTGCAATCATCACCATCAACCCTAGAAGGTGATGCTTCAGCAAAATTCTTAGAGGTGTACCTTGATCCTGTGTTGCAACGAACGAGAATGGTACTGAGGAATTGTAGAAAAGAAATTAAAAATTTTAAAACAAGCCTTTTTTGTTTTGAGGAGTACTTAGAAAGTGATTTCAATGTATATATTTATGTAAAGTGCTTGCCTCTATAATGTACTTTGTTGTCTATATATTAGTAAATAGAACATTTTATTTTCTTCTCATTTTAATAACATTTTATATTTTCTTTTGTATACATATTTAATACATTTCATACTTATGTATATTTGACTTGTAAAAACCCACAGTTGTAATACTTTACCAATAAATAAACTAAACTAAACTAAATTAACTGTGTACGTTAGATAGCTCTTAGTTGGAACTACTTGATATTGGATTGCCAGTATCAAACTGTCCGTTTTACCAAACATATGACCATACATTAGCGGGTAGGTTTATGCTGAACTGTCGACGTAACCTTGGTTGACTTAATTTGTATGTATTCCATGAATTTTACGAGTTTTTGGAAATCATTGCGCATCTTAGAAATTTGTAAATCTAGTTACTTGCTTGAATCTGCCAATCCTCTTCCATCTTCACACCATATCACTTTTATAGATTCCATAGAGCCCCTTGGATGGTGATTTTTTTACAAGAACTCGAACTTGCCGCTATAATCGTTCAATGTTAGTCTCTCGTAGGTGTTATTAGCCTGAAACAGATTTTTTTCGTCAAGTTTGGTCTTACTCTTCTACAAAACTCTATTATTGTTATTAGTTTAAAAATACTAAATATCACGTTACCGAAAACTTAATATTTCTTAACCAAATGCAGTTTAATTCATCAAAATTGGTTAAGCTAGTTTTGTATAATCGATGAACTTACATATAAACAATATACCCATAAATTGATAACCTTCTCCTTTTTGGAAGTCAGTTGAAAATAATACAGAAATCATATTTGGTAAAAATACATATTTATAGTGTACGATTCACAAAATTTGTTCAACAAATGACTTGATATCCTATCCTATTCATAATCGTCGCAAAAAATGCTTATCTTCTAATTTGCGAACTACTTCTTGCATTAAGAAAGAACAAAACTTATTGAACTTTTTCCTTCTGAACAAAATTTAGTATATTAAAGTGATTTAACCGGCTTTATACAAAATACCTGTCTCTGAGACCGGCCTACGCGAAAGGGGTTGGTTGGTATTGAAAGAAGATAAATATGCCTATAGTTAATCCAGAAAAAAAATTCTTCTCTTTGTCAAAAGTCTGAACGATAATTGACATATTCGTTCAGAGTCTTCTTATGAATTAAAGACTTCATTAATTTTTTAACACTTATGAGGGACGAAGAACAATTGGCATGAAAATCTTTTATATCAGTTGTACAAAATTTATTTCAAAATTACAATTTTGAAAATTATTATTATTATTGTGCCTTTATTATTTCAACATAGCTTTATAGTTTCAACATAGCTCATAAAGACAAGAAGAATTCTTCTATGAAGTTACAAAAAGACTGGTAATGGTAGGCGCGAGAATCAAAAATCTCGTTTCAGTTTCGACAATTCATAAAAAATTAAGTCTCGTCCAAGTCTGGTTCTCGTATTGTTACCATTTGTCTCGTCTCGTCTCGTTGCTAATTGTCTCGTTTCGTTTAAGTTTATATAATGATAATAAACATTATGTAAACTGAATAATAATTAATAATAAATATTTTTCTAAAGCTACATGTATTACGCTATTATACAAAAATATTTTAACAAGTACATAAGAGTCTTTATTTTACAAACTCTTAGTGTTATCTTTTAAATTATTGGAAGACCAAGAATTTAAATATAATAACGCTTGCATCTTATCACCATTTCAATGATGTACCTGTTTTTGTCAAATTTTGGAAACGTAGTTTGACATAAATTGTATCTTTATAAAATAATTTTAACATTTTATGCATCTAAGTTTGTTACTAAATACTTGCGTATTTGACAGGTTCTATTAGGTATATATACTTCCACAGATTTATAAAATAAATGTTCACATCTTTACTTCAAGAACTAAAAGAGCAAAAAAATTCTCTTGATGTTCAAATACAGACAATATTTTCAAAACAAGGGTATTTACAGTTAATAATAAATAAAATAATAAATAAATAATAAAGTAATAAAAGTTGTCCCTTAAGTATTGAATTTATATTGGAATCAGTCGTATATAAGAAAAGTTTGGAATAAAACTTCATAAAACAAATTTAACGAGACCATAAACCAGAATCTCGGGTGGGTTGATTTTATGTGGTCTCGGTATCGCCCGTAATATTTTCCAAAACGTCTCGTCTCGGTTTTGCGACACGAGAACGAGACGAACGAGAAAAATCTTGTTCTCGGGTGAAGCGCTAGTCTTGTCTCGTTTTTGCGAGACGAGAACGAGACAAGACCAGAAAAATCTCGTTCTCGTGTGAAGCCCTAATGGTATGAACACAGATTGGCCGTTAGTCTTATAGCACACTACTGATAGGGGAATTATGAACGAATGCCCAAGAAAAATAAGGACTAGGAAATCACGTTAGAAACAATTTAGTAGTTTCCGATATTAAGATAAGTCTTAACATTTTTTACATTACTACTATATTCGACAATATAAACAGCACTTTCAAAATCTTAAACATCAACATGTCTCTCGATCAAAATTGTCATTTCGGTTTGAAATATTATTTTTTTACCTTAGAATTCCTTGTGTTGAATATTTTGTCATACCATACTATAGTATTGGAGTTTTTATAAATGCAAACACATACAAATATACTACATTTGTAGCTGCCGCTAGACTGTTTAGCTATTCCCTCCAGGTGTCTAGAATACATTATTTTAATTATTTTTTGGATAAGATATGCCGATTCTCATCATTACAGTTATATTTTTAGAAGAACCGTCAGTGAGCTTCGTTCTTTCACGAAATGAAACAAAACGAAATCAGGTCAGAGCGCCACCATTCTCATCCGAATATTCATAATCTTTTAATCTATTCAAGCAGCACTTCTTCTCGAAGCCATCAGGCACGCGATGGGGAAAGAATACATCTCATTATTAGGGAATATAGAAGGAGCTTACATGCCATACGTCCATTTTGAGAAATCGATATTTCCCATTAAAATCTCGAAGGCTGAAGATAGAAAACAAATTTAATGGGAAAGACGAATGCTGGATTAAATTTACCAGAAATAAAATGATATTTATCCTTTAAAATATGAAATGGTGAATGAAGTCGCAATCTTGGTGCTGAAGTTAAAACATCATCGAGCGACTTTTAGATTACAGCTGCTCTTTAATTTTTCTGTATGAATTGCTGTAATGAAAAATTCAAAGGAGATACCGTATAAAGAACGTTTTCAAATCGTCTTTGCAAAGATGAAATACTTGGAATATTTGTTTATAGATCGACTAAAATTTATTAAATACAAAACCTATTTAATAAAATCATATAATATGCCATTAAGTTTATTACATTTACTAACGATGCAACGAGAATGCCGGACAGTAACTTCTTCTGCAATGTGTACAATGAGATGCGAGCATCCCCACCAAAAAGTCGAAGGTGTCAAATCTGGAGCCCTTGGTGTCCATTAAAAACCCTTATTTTTAACAGACTTCAAAAAAGTAGAAGGTTCTAAATTTGGGATATTTTTTTAGACTTTGATCCGGCAACTATATAACGATTCCGATAATTCCTTTTTCACTTGATAGAATTTTCTTCCAGATTGGTCCCATATTTATTTCAGTTTCTTTCAATGACATACAATGTTTCATTTGAAAAAAATCGGAAAAATCTTGTAACAAACGTCTTATTGTATCATACAATATGGTGAATGCGCTGGTATTAAAACATTTTAGTTATTATTAATCGAAATCTAGAATGAAATTAATTGAAAATTGATTGGAATTTCATCATAATATTTCAAGATGAGTGTTTTCAATCTGTCTGCATATATATACGGTGCACTTAAGTTAGAATAGTATAAAAAATTTTCTTATAAATAATATTTATATAAAAAAATTACATGTTAATTTTATCAATAACTGTATACAAGATTTGTCAAAAAGATACATTTTCCTTCATTTATGTTGGCATTATGGAAACTGGTTATAAATTAACATTTAACCGATTTTAAGATGGGTAATAGGTTACGAGTCAGATGTAAATTTGAGGCACACATGAAGGTTATACAAGTGTATCGTTAACCCTTATAGATGATGGTTAAAAATATGTTATATGTAGCCAATATACAGTTTTAAATGCTTATATAAATTCGTTGAAATATAGGGCGTATTATAATCATAATTATACAGGATCGTTAAAATATCTTAAAAAATAATTGTTTTTTTGGGTGGCATATAAGTAGATGCATATACAGAGAAATTAGAATATAGAGTGGAGTAGAGAGAAATTGTAGTTATACAGCTAGCAAAAAGCTAGAAAAAAATATCGTGAAACCTACAAGCAGCTGACTAAATATAGTTGAACGATAGGGTGGAGTAGAACATTTTTTACAAGTTATTTTAAAAAATGGTAAAAGAATGTAATACATACCTTTAGGGTAGCCCCTTAGCAGTTACAAATAACGAATGGTTGAAGTATAGGGTAAAGTGGAATTATATGTTTAACAAGGTGAGTCAAAAAATGTACAGGTTGTTGATATATATATATATAGTCATGCAGTTTGATATCAAAAATGTTGGAATTGAAATTAAAGTGACTCATTTATTCCTGCTAATTAGATTTTGAGAGAATGGTAGGCAAAATGGACATGAAATTGAACAAAAAATGTGTGAAGTTCCTATAGCTGCAAATAAATTTGATATAAGATAGATAATAAGAAAACGGATTGGGATCTACTATAAGTAGAGGATAAATATCAAGAACCTGGTTGTTGTAGAAGTGGAGAAAATATATAATTGGAAAGAAAAATAATCAAAAATAGAAAGAAGAAAGAGATAGCCAATGAGAACTAACTATTTGGATTGGTAAAGCAAGTCAATCCGCCAGACAACTTAATTCTGTATTCGGGCCAATAATTAATTATTTCTAAGGAAAACACAATAGGGAACGCAATACTAGACAGTATTATTATTAAGTGTAAACTTGGGAAATAAAAAGCAGACATTAAATATAGTTGGAGGCGATAGAAATGAACTATTTAAAACGAAGCTGTAGGGTGTCTAAACTGGGTCATATCAGCAATGATGTACCTAGTAAAAAGTAGAATGGAATAAATGAAGGTAGATTAGGAACAAGAAAAACGGATAAAATTATATCTTAGAGCATATACCTTCTGGAAGTAGCCAGCAATGAACAAATGTCGTACCAAAGACAGGAAAAGAGTACAGTAGATAGGGCAAGAGTCTATTTGCCTCGATTGGTAGTTGCAGCCAATGAGCTCATTGCAGTCCCAATCGAGAAAATGCATAGCGTCTTACACTCTCTATTGCCCTTTCTTTCTAGCCTTGGTAAGATATTTATGCCCTGCAGGCTATCTCTAGGAATTAGATGCTCGAAAAAGTATATGTACATGTAAGAAGACTGTTAATAGAAAGATACACACAATGAATATGGAAATAAACCTCAAGCCTATCGGAAAAAACTTGGGTGCCCATTGGGAAACTGACAATTAGATGACTTGGAAGCGGTACAGAGAAGGAATCTTCAGAAACATAACCAGGAATTGTTACGTTAGTTTTATATCGTAATTATTGCACTTAGTAGGTATACTTATAGTGAACGATTATAAAAGTTTGTAGGTAGTAACTTCGACGAAATCTGTACAAAAACATAATAATTAATGTACAAGACTTTATTATAATTAGGGACAATAAATTGCAATTAACTATATAGAGTGTATACAAAAACAGCTCGATTTAATTAAACTTTCTGGGACCGTAAAATCGCAAGCACTAGCGCGTTTCAAAGAGGTCGGGGTGTATATCGATTTCAAAGCTGACTGAAATGCGTTGGCTTTTGGATCTGTGGAGCTTCTAGTGGGTTTCGTTAATACAAAGACTCAAAGTGAAACGGTAATAATAATGTTTGTTTTGTTTTTGCAATCGTATAAACACAACGAGCATTTTGCTTGTTTCGTTTTAACTCGGCTATTTTTAAATGCTCTAAATTTAAAACACAATACGTACTAGTAGGAAAAAGTATTGCGGAAGAATCGTAATGGTTTGCATAACTTTTACGGCGTGTAGGTGCCTAGTGATTTGTAAAACATAGATGATGCAAGGATATAAACAGGCCCAGTTGGAAGACATTTAACTGCATTAGGCTCTTCCAAAAGACCGCTGAAGATAGGAATTTGAAGTCATTTGAAGATGTTATGGGAAAACTTGAAATCCAGATGGATCTCTGCTGGTAATGTCTAGCTTGAGGTATTCGTACACCTTTCTCAGAGACCTTCTGAATAGTCAGTTTAAGTTCAATTCTTTCCCTGTTGCACAAAATATATGGTACTAGGTTAAAATAGTAAAAAAATAGATGTTATAAGTTCAAGTCCTATAATTCGTCCGTCAGATAATTTAGACACCGGGCACATTACCAAAAAAATAATATTTGCAACTTGTCTGGTTTTATTACTAAATGTTTCTTATCTGAAATGGTGTATTTTGAGCTGTAGTTCAAACTACACCATTTCAGCTAATTGACAATTCCAAAAACGTCATTTGAGCTAATATTGCTTCAAAAAACTGGATAAACTTGAAATCGAAACATCACATAATACATATAATACAGGAAAACAAGTTGCTAATGCAGAAGCTTACATTCGCTCACTTCGATAGAATTTTCCTATAAGAAAGATTTATTAAAATTATCATTATCGTGTTATCTGTAACTTTGAGAAATCACTGTCGAAGGTGAAAATTCAAATGGGCTATTCTAGATAGATATTTATTTCCTCAATCGTTCAGAAACTACTTGAGTTGAAAGTTTGTACGAGTTGATGGAAATTGAGGTTTGAAACAATGTAAAGTCGAAATACCCTTGGTTTGACCAGAATTTCAACCAATAATCAGGGTAAATTTGTGACTGCTCACACAAATAATATTACAAAATTGAATACATTATTGCCTAGTTCTGAATGATGTGTAAATTACCTCAGGGAATCATGCAACCATATATTCGGGTTCTTGTTCATTGAAAGGTGGCGAATGAAGCGTTCTTAACGGGGGGCTCACATTTAGACATATTAAAAATAGATGAGCAGGGGAAATTTCATTTGTTTCGACACCGACATCAGACACTCTATGCGATATATTACGGACTTGACATATGTCAGAACAAACGCTATTAATTTCATTCACCTTTTACTAATTTTTTGCCGCCACTTGCAAGTTAATACTCGTAATACAACAAATTTTATTTGGCATTTGTAGAAATTTAAATTAAGAATTAAATTATATATTATATTATATATTAATTCTCCTGAAATTTATAATCATTACTAATATTAATATCAGAATTTTTTTATCTACACAGAGTCATATGTCAGGTTGATGACTCAACACCTCTGCCACTGACAGAACAACAAGTTCAAGTATATCACCAGACAACTGATCAGAAGCTGCTTAAATGGAAAGAGAAACCCCTTCATGGAAGACATATAAATGACGTCAACCAAGATGATATCGACAGTTCAGTGTCGAACTACTGGTTGATCTCTGGTCATATGTTTCCTGAAACGGAAGGCTTTATATTGGCAATCCAAGATCAAGTAATTCCAACTAACAACTATCTAAAGTACATGGTCAAAGACCCTTCTATCAACAACAACAGATGCAGATATGGTTGCCAAACATCTGAATGTATCCAGCATATTACAGGAGGTTGCCAAGCGTTCGCTGCAACTGAATACAAGAACGACACGATGCTGTGGCAAAAATAGCGCACCAGGAACTGGCGCTGAAACTTGAGTTATCACAGTCGGTAAGAACACCCTACTATATATACAGACCAGAATCTATTTTAGAAAATAACAACTACAGGCTGAACTGGGACCGCACGATACTGACCGATCTGACTGTTGCTCATAATAGGGCAGATATAGTGTTAGTAGATAAAATATCTAGGAAAACAACCTTAATTGACATAGAAATCCCAAACAACAATAACATAAATATTAAGCAGGCTGAAAAAATAGCCAAATACAAGGATTTGGAATTTCAGATGAAGACATAGTGGGACATGAACAACACACGAACTGTACCAATTGTTATGTCAACAACAGGAGTAGTCCCAAAACTACTACTAAATAATTTAAAATACCTCGGTCTGGACGAACATCTTTACCAACTAATGCAAATACTGTTCTGTTAGGAACAACCCGAAGGGTCAGAAAATTCATGGGAAGCCACGACCCCAACCACGGGCCTGATAACCTGGCAAGGGCTCCTACAGAGCTAAATCCTTTTGATATCTAGGATACCTGGGGTTAGTGAATTTTCCCCTAAGGTCACGTTATGCGTGCCTTAGAGGGAGTGTGCTGCCATACACTGTATGGTCAAGTCGGCGATAATAATTCAAGGAAATAGAAACTCAGACAGGAGATAACAAGAGACGGGAAGTATAATTCGTAAAAAGCTTTCGCTTCCATGGTTCAATGTCCAATGACTGCCGCTCTTATTATGCTTATAATTTCCCAATTTCCTACAAATATTGTTTTTGAGTAGGACTTCTGTTACAAAATAATAATTTTTCGTCATTTCTTGATCAGCAAGCATGTTCTTGGTATTTTCGATAGATCTTAAAGTAGTTTCATATCGACTGTGTGCAAAAAACCTTTACAATATTTTAATTCACTTTTTTTAAATTAAGTTCTCCGCGCCACCTACCCTTAAAGGCTGAGCAACGTCTGCCGAATCTGTTAGTTTACAATTAAATTCGGGATTTTCTGCTGAATAGCAAACACGCACTGACAAACAGAGAGCTTTATATGATCAGTAAATAATTTCTTCAAGCAGCTTGAAATACCATTTGTGTATAATTAAATCTAAGGCTTTGATTCAGTCAGAAAATACCATCAAAACATTCTCCAAAGGCACTTAATCCCTTTGCCCTTCAAACAAACGATACAAACACAGCGAACGGTTATTGAAGCTATTCGTCTGACAAATCAAACAATTATTTCGAGCACCAGGTGACAAATTCAGGTCTGTCATTCATAGAGGCGTATCGAGCGAGGCTTAAACAACAGAGCGAGGAGGATCTGTCAGCCGGGAGGACAATTGAGTTATCTTGGAGGATGTATTTGTTCAGCGTTCTCTCGTACATTTGTGGTGTAAACAGAAAGCACAAGCATTTCTCTGGGGGGCCTCAGAGAAATTATCCGAAGAGGAAAATGTACATTTTTTTGCTTCGATCGTAATTGGTTTTTGGATTCATTGGAAAAACAGTTGTGAGATTTATAGTATATTATCTGACACTTGGTACAGGTGTACATATGTGTGAGTTGGTTGATATTCTGAACTATGTTACAAATAAATGGTTTCACATTAGTTACAGGTTTTTCATTTGTATCTCCAAAATGGTACTATAGCAATTACTACTTTATTGTTTTAGAGGTGTGCTGAGCATTAATACTTCACTTTATTTTCTAATTTTATTAAAAATATGTTGTCATAATTACAGAACATAAAATTAGAATACTAAATAATTATGCCCGAGTTGACCATACAATGTATGGCATCACACTCCCTCTAAGGCACGCTAAGAGTGTCTTTAGGGGAAAATTCACTAAACCCCTGATATCCTAGATATCAAAAGAGTTTAGCTCTGTGGGAGCCCTTGCCAGGTATTCGGGTCCGTGGTTGGAGTCGTGGCTGCAGTCTGCCATGAATTTCCTGACCGCCCGGGCTGTCCCTATCAGGACGGCTTTTTGCATTTGTTTGTAAAGATGTTCGTCCAGACCTAGGTATTTTAAATTGTTTAATAGATGTTTTGGGACTTGTCCTGTCGTTGACATAACAATTGGTACAGTTCGTGTGTTGTTCATGTCCCACTGAGTCTTTATTTGAAATTCCAAATCTCTATATTTGGTTATTTTCTCAGCCTGCTTGACATTTATATTATTGTTGTCAATTGAAGTTGTATTCCTAGCGACTTTATCTACCAAAACTATATCTGGTCTATGGTGAGCAACAGTCCGATCAGTCAGTATCGTGCGGTCCGAGTACAGCTTGTAGTTGTTGTTTTCTAAAACAGATTCTGGTTTGTATTTATAGTATGGTAATCTTACCGACTGTGATAGTTCAAGTTTAAGTGCTAGTTCCTGGTGCAGTATTTTAGCCACAACATCGTGTCGTTCTTTGTATTCAGTTGCAGCGAACGCTTGACAACCTCCTGTGATATGCTGGATAGACTCAGCTGTTTGGCAACCGTACCTGCATCTGTAGTTGTTAATAGAAGGGTCTTTAACGATGTACTTTAGATAGTTCTTAGTTGGGATTACTTTGTCTTGAATTACCAATATAAAGCCTTCCGTTTCAGGAAACATATGATCAGAGATCAACCAGTAGTTCAACGCTGCACTGTCGACATAATCTTGGTTGACGTCATTTATATGTCTTCCATGAATGGGCTTCTCTTTCCATTTCAGCAGTTTCTGATCAGTGGTCTGGTGGTAAATAATAATAATTATTAATATAATTATTAATTAGCAGCTTGTATTAATTACTATCAATATATTAACAATCCATTTGATAATTATTTTGAAGTATATTTTCAATCGACCTGCACTTATTTTCAAAAAATATTTCGTATACTCAGAATCTGCTGTTTACTATAACACCGATGATGGCAAAATGGTGTGAATTTGATCGCTAGCAGCAACAGTTGTTCATAGACGTTAAACATGTATTTGTAGATTCTACAAGATGAGACTGTGGGCAGCGTTGTAAGATATTGGCTTCCCCTAAAAACTGGTCAAATCCGAATACAGGAAATGAATCACCATAGTGAACGGCTAAACATACTGTTAGTATTTGTAGACGACGATGTAGACCTGATAGGATAGTAAAATGACATTAAAATGATGATATCTTTAATCAGATCGAAGAAAACAGCAGAGCCGATGAGATCCCAAATCTATGAAAACTAACTGATAAGTACACTTGTCAGAAAGTTGCAATCAGAGACAGATTTGGACACAGTATCAACCTCGCGACTATATGTTGGAGTTAGTGAGAGAATCCAAGGATCTTGATACAGCAATAAGTGAGGCCAAAGACAGATGACAAAAAATAAATACAAGTAGGACAGAGATGTCTCTGTTTTTCACATGACATAAGATAAAGATCAATCAGTAAAAAACAGTTATAGAGCCAGTAGAGTTGTATGATAGCGAGACCTTTACGTTAACAGTGGCAAACGAGGAACGCGTCCGAATCTGGGACGGGAATATCCTAAGCAAAATCAGAGCAAAACACTTGGTGAGACGAGGGGACAATATACAATAATAATTTGGTCAAGTGCGAGTTGGACTCGATAACTTAGGGTCCGTACCACCTTCAAGATTATAATATTCCAGTTTCAGAAAAGCAGGGAATGAGTGCATTTTCTTATATTTACCCTAATATCTTTTAAAGGAAGCGTTTTAAATTTATGAAAAATATACACTTTGATTTTCCTCACATAGACTTTTTATTTAATCTGCTTCAGGATTCGCTTGATTTTTAGTAGAATACATATGTATTTAATTTTCTAATTTGGCCCCCAAAAATTAACATTAAAATTTTATTTTACTAATAAACTTTCAGAGAAGCCTCTTATAATCTACTTTCTGAGTTTTGAGGTTCTGTAGATTCGAAGATAAAGGCCAAATAGGTCAAGTTTTAAATTATAAATTATTAAATCTGTTATTCAAATTATTTAAAAATACAAATAAAATATATTTTTCAAAATTTAAATAGTGTAGTTTCTAAAGTGGAAATAAAGTCGATGTTTAATATTTTTGTTAATTACTTTTAAACAAATGATTTAATAATATTATATATTTGTAATTCACATATTGAGTCTTTTATCTGATATATTACATGATGCGTTTGAAAATTGAATTTTTATTTTCTGTTTAATTGTATAATTTGTCCCTAAAATTACTATGGGGGTTTTCTAACAATTTTTCTTATAAATTTCAAGTGAGCCCCAGTACCCCTAATTGTTTTCAAAATTTTAGGTATTATGGTTTCGGAAATAAAGCAAGAAATGAATTTTTTTTATATCTTTATGTTAATATCTAGTAAACAATTAATTTTAAAAATATGAAAAATATATATTGTATTCCTCATAATGAGCCCTTTCATTTAATGTATTGCATGATGCGTTGAAAAAATATTTTTATATTTTCCGTTTAATTCTATAATTTAACCCCCAATATTAATATTAGGGATTTCTTCATATTTTTCCTGTAAACAAAAAAAAATAGGTCTTATAGTTTGGAGAATAACGGGGGGAATGGGTAATGTTTTTAAAATATTTTTTTAATATATTTTAAAATATTCATTTTAAAAAATATAAAAAAACATATTTGTATTCGTCATAATGAGCCCTGTGATTTGATCTGTTACATGATCCGTTAGAAACAATTATAATTTTTAATTTTCCAATTAATTGTATAATTTGCCCCCCAAAATGAATATTATGGGTTTCTACATATTTTTCCAGTAAAGTTCAGGTGAGGGGCTATACCTCCATTTTTTTCAAAATTTCCCAGCATATGGTTTTGGAGATAAGGGGGGAGGAATAGGTAATTTTTTTTGTTAATATCTTTTAATTAATTTATTTAAAATATGAAAAAAATATATTTGTTTTCGTCGTAATGAGCCCTTTCATTTGATATATAACATGATGGGTTGGAAATAATTTTAATTTTTATTTTCCATTTAATTCTGTAATTTGGCCCCAAAATTATAAGTAGGGTATCTCCTTACTTTTCCAGTAAACTTCAGGTGAGAACCTATACCTCTAATTTTTTTCAAAACTTTATGTTTTATAGTTTTGGAGATAAGGGGGGGGGATGGGTAAATTTTGGTATATTTTTGTTAATACCTTTTTAAATAATTTTTTTAATATGAAAAAAATAGATTTGTATTCCTCAGAATGAGACCTTTCATTTGATATATTACATGATTCGTTTGAAATTTTTTAAATTTTTATTTAATTCTATAATTTGCCCTCCAAAATTAATATTAATGGTTTCTACTTATTTTTCCTGTAAAGTTCGGGCAACGTTCTATATTTCCATTTTTTTTTTCAAAATTTTAGGCTCAGTAGTTTCGGAGATCAGGGGGGACGGTTGATTTTTTTAGTTTTTCCCCCCAGAACTACTCCTAAAATCAAATTTTTTTCTTTTACGATATGTACTCCTGATCGGTGCACCAAGCTATACATTGATACCAAATTTCAACCTCTTCCGTCCAGTAGTTTGGGAGAAAATAGCTGTGATGTGACAGAGGCAGAAATCAGGAGTGATATTATAAGGGTATCCGTATATTGTATATACGGAACTCTAAAAACTACCAAAGAGCTAGAAAACTTATTTCGAAGACTTATTTCCGAAAGGATATCAAGATTTGTATGGATAGAAATCCAAAATGGAAAAATATAACCATGGTTCTCAATACTGTGAACATCGAACACTATATGGAGGTTGCTAGAGAACAAAATAGATGAAAAGAAGGTTTTAAACTGACGAAGTCCGACCCAGGGTTGTAATCCCAGGGTATATGTAACTAATATGTGCTATTGCTCGATCGTTTTTTGTGTTATGGTGCAAGTTAACGGTACATAACTCCTCATTATACCATATTTCAGGGGTATGTTCATGTTCTATATTCACGTCAAACAGCTATTGTTGTTGAGGCCAACATCTTCAGGTCAAAAATTGAAATAAACGAAATATAACCAGGTCATGTAAACAACACATTTCTTGCAACACTAGAGATATACAAATATTTCCATTCGGTTTATATATATTGAGCACCATATCTTAAGTATTGCAGCTATGGTGGAGTTAGGGACTGTTGTAGTTCCAGATCCATTATGGCGGACTTCCATTACAACTTAGTAAGTTTTCCGTACTACATTCTACCTAGGGTTTTTTGAGTTATTTAAATAAATCTTTTAATCTAGCTCGATATTATTATAAAAACCGTTTGGATTTAACCTAAAAATTACCAACTAAGATTTTGAGGAGGATTTTTCGCAAGTATATTAGGCTTTTACCTCTAAAGACATTTGCCTTGTCAGGAAATTTTATCACCTGTATAATGGCCGACAAATCTTGGTAAGATGCAAGGAGCTTATTTGGTATTTGAGTTATAGCTACTATTACAGCGTTGGAATTTGTTCTTGTACTCTACACCTATAAGCTAAGCTGCCAGCATGAAGGAGCCTATAAAATTACAGCCTAAATATTAAAAAAAACTTGTTTGTTTATATATATATATATATATATATATATATATATATATATATATCGGGTAATGGATACATGCAACAATATTCCACTAGAGCAAGCCTATGATACTTCAGATTACCATAAAAGTTAATTCACAAAAGAAGGGAAAACCAGTCGACAGAGACACGAAATCGGTAGTAGTACTGTGTGTAACGCCATGTTCGTGTGATTTCTATCCTACGTATCAAAAGCAGAAAGATAGTTAAGTAGATAACACACCAGACAAGAATAAAAAAGGTATGTAACCTTAAGTGTGACATATCTGGTGTTCGATGTATTTATGCCTACTTAACTCGAATCCATAGTCAATTTTGCTTCATCAACATTCAGTTCTTAAAATTCTCCATTTTTGTGACGGGCTTTAGCGCAATAAGCAGGCAAAAATACATTGAAAACTATGTCTTGTTTGCTGATGAATCAAATGAGGCAGTGACTAACGAATTTTTAAAAAATATATTTTTAAAACGCATTTAACCAATTTTCAGCTTAACTTCGTTAACGTTACTAAAAACTTTTAAATTATCAGTTGGAATGTTTCCATGAGAACATCTCAGGCTGAGCCCTAGTTTTGTTGGCGGAATCACTAACTGAAGGACACTTCCCTGAATCAAAGTACAGAGGAAAACCAAATTAAATATTTATAAAAATACCGTTAATTATATATTATCTGATGTGAATTCATTTGTGAAAAAGTACATTAATCCTAGACTTTCAGCTGGTATCAATTATATTAAATCTTATTTAGTATATAATCACCTTTAACATACATAAATAACACCATACTTCTTTTATCAAGTTGGATTCTGTAAATGGAAATTTTATAGATTTGCGATCACTAATTTCCCCGCTTAAGCTTTATGAAACGCCTATCATTTAAATCAATTACACTAATTCCTGATTAGATTTCTAGCTATATAAATTAACGACTATACACACACATACAAACGTCACATGCAATTAACACTCAACAACAATTATCAACCATAATTCATCTACCTAGATTTGCAGAAGGGAATACAAACACACACGCACACAGGTGTGGGATAGAGTTAGAGATCAGAAGTGGTATAGTAATAATTTAAACTGAAATAGCTGTATCGCTGTTTCATATAGTGTCTATATTTTATAAGGTCACCAGATAAGCAATTAGATCAGGCAAATCGAGTGGAATCGTAATGGCCTCCGATAACAATGGTTAGGGATATGACAAAGACTGACATGGGATAGAGAACGGATGTTTACGTAAGGACAATGTGAAGAGGGTGGAGCGCATTGTCAGTCATTTCAATACTCTAATAGCGGGATTTCGATGTATTGTATGCGGTTTTGCCTTGTTGTACAGGATATTGGATAATATAAGCCTTTTTTTGTTGGTGATGATAGTTCCTAAGGGGCTTTTATGTGACAATTTGGTGAGTTTTAGTGCTTGATTGAGATATAAAGCCCTAATGTATGCAAAATTAACATATACATTTTCTGTGTATTAGATGAGCATCGAAGTTAAAATGAAAACATTTTTGTATATATATATATATATATATATATATATATATATATATATATATATAATATATGACATTAAAAAAGTATATGTGTTTATATATCATCGAGTCAGTATTCCATTGGACACTTTCGGTATTTACACCCCATGACCTAAGAATCTTAGTTCCTGTAACACCGGCTCGATCCATACGGAAATATGATAGTGATGGTTTTATCCTTATAAGTACCAATTATCTTCAATTGTTGATGTTCATAGCATTCTAGTGCACTCTAACTCGATATTGTAAGCTGTTTTATCTTTCATTATTAATTGTAATCTTTCAATTTTCTAAATTTCGAAAGCTTTCATAATATAATAAAAGAGTACAAAGTGCCCTTTAACAATAAAAAATTGCCCATGGATTCCAAAATATTTAGCCGTTAATGATAAATCCCATCCCTGCCGGGATTAAAATGACGACGTTTCGGCAGAGTCACCCATTTCATATATAAATACTAGAATTCCCAATTTCATCATGATATTACTCTCCACAACATGTTTAGAAAGAATTTCAATTTGCAATTATTTCAAATCAAGTGGACCATATCGTGATCAATAAAAAATTACATTTAGTGTTTGTGGATACTGTATCTCTATCTACCTAAATCGTAATAAATAAGTATCACTCGAATACTACTATAATAATTTATTTAAATATTATATCCACAAACATATATAGAAAATTTTCACTCTATCTCGAACACTTGTAAGGAGAAGATGAACTAGATTAATTGTACCTAGTTGCTGTGGTTATATCTAATATTCTACTCTATCACAGAAAACTGCAAAACTTCACAAAACTCAGGATGTCCAACAACATTAATATAAATACAATGATGAAAAACAACTGACCAAGAAAATGTTTCCAGGTAAAGATGGATTTTAAGATGTACCTAATTGGTTTTCCTGTGGATTTAAGGGACACTGGAATACGTTTCTTGCAATCGGTTACTGGGATTTGCAAATGAATATATCATGTCGATCAAAATCTTGGTTTCTGTTAATATTTTGGGGACACTTGCCAAATGCAACTGCCTCACGAAATTTTTTGGTCTAAATAGTTTAATAGATTCCTCTTTTGGGTGTAATTACAGAATTTTTGCAGTAACTATATCCGTCTTTATTCGACTAAAACTAATTACAGGTAAAATGAAATGTTATAACCGTAGCATGAAAATCAGGTCAGAACAGAGGAACTGTAGAATAAAATTTGGAGACCAGATTCATGTTGATATTCTACTACAACATAGTTTGATAATCAATCAATGTGTGTTCAGTTCGCCGAGTATTTATAAATGGTCATGCTTCACCAATGTACACTACCCACAAATGCATGGCATGCATAAAATACCCTTGAATGAGGGAGGATTGTATTTTTCCGAAGAGAGTGTTACCCTTCTGGAGGAGCGTTCCAATAATAATTATTTTTAAGTTTTTTGATAATAACAGTGAAGTGTATTATAACATTTCAAAAGATACGAGGGCTGGCACATTTGGTCCTGTAATATTTACTGTAAGACAGTGATACTTCACATAAATTAATTACTTAGCCAAGCAAATCTAAAATCCTGCTTTGCGTACTTATCTACTAGTTCATCAAAATTAGTTGTTTCTTGGCACCGCTTGGCACCGACTCCAAAAATATACTGGATTGGTAGGTAATTAATTTCTACAGAATTAGCACCTTTTAATGTTTACATTTTTTACTTTCTGGGTAGGTACCTAACAACATTGAATGTGTTATTTATTTGCTAGAGTTGAATGTTGTTATAATTATTTTCAGCTTTTTAGTTATAGATGGAAGTCGGTTATATATATTTTTTTAATATTTTATTTTCAACTTTTTATTTTTTCATTTTACTCAGGTAGTTTTCATCCTATATTTTTTATTTTGTATGTACGTATAATCTTAGTAGACAGACCAGGTAACATTGAAAGCCCCAACATTACACAATGATACATTTTCATTTATATTGACAGGTAAAGGTTTACGAACAAAATCTACTAGTATGCGTTGACTTAATAAGCCCAAAATATATTTATGCCAAGTAACCTTTTTTTAAATTTTTTTGACAACCCTGTATAATTATAGATAATTTCACTCCACCCTATGTACAAATCATCCTGTATATACGACTGCCCACGGACAAGCATAAATTTATTAGCTGCCTTCTGTAAATTATAGGACGGAGTAGAATCCATCCCATATTTACTGACTCAAATCCGTCCCATATTCCAACCATCGTATATAACTCCTTGTGGGCTACCCTATAAATTATTTCATTTTTAACATTTTATATTATCGCCCTGTGTCACATTAATTCCTCTCCACACTTTATGCAACTTTTTATTAAATATTTTTTTAATCACACTGTATAAATATAATTCAACTTAAGCATATATTTCAATCATTCTGTGTATGATTAGTTTACGTCCACATCATATAACAGTTTATTAATCACCCTATATAATTTTAATTCCATTTTTGTTCCAACATTTTTATATCACCAAACGTCCACTCCACTATCATTATGCTCCGTCCTATATTTGAATCATCATATAAATGCAACTTTTTCTATCACTAAACACCCTGTGTATAAACGCACCAAATAGCAGGTTAGGGTTTGATATGTGTTGTCACTGAATTTTCCATTAGGCCGGGAGAATGTGAAACCAAAAGCACTGTAATCTCAAAATGGAAATATTTTTATTTAAATAGATATTTGCCTGGTATACAAACAAAACGGGCTTGGTACTTATTTGGAATTTTCCGCGATTTTCTGCATAACTGCAAGTTGTACGTCGCAGAAAAGTATATGAGATCACCTAGGGAGATTCCCTAATACATTAAACGTTAAAAAATTATATACATCCATAAGAAGTTTTCAAAAAGTCGACCAATATGTTGATTATGTTGATTTCAATGCACGCATGTTTTCATTCACAATTTTCATCACTTTGCCAATAGAATTATTTTCCCAAATTTGAAGTTTCACCAGTCCGGATATATATTCTATTAAACAAGACCATATTCATTCAAAAGGGTTCACCACAGGTGCAGAAATCCGTTAACATACATACAAAAAAAAACGCTACGAATTGATAACCTCGGTCAAAAACTGGACATACAATGGTTCTTTCCAGATCTAACGATTTACGTTTTACTTAGTTTTGCAAAGCTTGTTTTTGTTTTCTTAAACTTTATTAATTATATTACTGTAGCAGCCGATAATAGATAAAACAAACAGGTCAAAGCGAAAACTTTTCCTTAAGGAGAGCTTACGCTCACCTTCGAAAGGATGCTGCGAAGACACAACTGAGCCCCAGCAGGAAAGCACTTCATGAAATTTGATACTATTAAATTGAACTGAAACACTATGGTATGATATAATCAAACTGAGTACAGCCAGACCGGAACGGCTTTGAGGGTTAATTAGAGTTTATCTAAAGCGAGTTTAACCGAGATGATGGTGTTTGTTAGGCGCAAAGACAATGTTCTATGAAATTAAACGTCACAGGGAATTCCCCTGTGGAGGTTTGGGCAAACAGGTCACGCTATTGAGTGTAAGTGATCTTTTTAAATTGAATACATGGGTACTACTAATTAACAGGATGTCACGTGTTACATTATATTTCACTGAAAATTATTAGGTATTTTGTTATAATTTTGTTAGTATTACTTAGTTCCAAAACAAAGCTAATCTATACATAGTGACTAGTTGGATGAGGGCTAAATATTTCAGTTACTTAATTAAAAAATCCCATTACTTTAGATTTATAGGTACAGATATCAGGCATAAAATAAATATATTTAAACTAGAACCCTGACTAATATGCAATTTCTACAAAATTTATAAATATAAACAAATTTTAAACTAAAATTTGCATGTAACAAAACAATATTTTTTTTCTCCGTGTGTTGTTAACGAAAAACTACGCTTGAAATAAAATATGCATACATGCGTCATTTCTTTTTAACAGTTCCAGGCATATTCCCAAAATCTATACTACATTCTCTTCGATCGGTTTGTAGAAGTGGTATCTCCTTCTATATAACATTTATAGTGATTATGTTAAAGGTGACTTAACATGCACTTCTTTTACTTGCATTAAAAGAAGAAGAAGTGTTAGATTCGACGATTTATCAGCTGTGTGCGTTCTACACCGAGATCAAATAAAGACAGTCTTCAACACCACTCAAACTATACCCAATTTAACCGGAAACTCTAAAGGTAAAGTACTTAACTAAGATCGAGGAGTTTACGAAATTTCATGTTGCCATTGTCCACTAAGTTACATCGGTCGTACCAACAGGCGTGTCAACCATCGAGTATATTATCACTCTTTGTCAGTTCGTAAAAAAGATCTGACTTTAGCTCTCGCGCATCATCATATCCAAACAGGACAGTCTATCAACTTCGAGGACAGTAGGACTATCATATCTCTCAATTCCCGTAGGGTATCTATGCATTTATATGGGCTGTTAGAGTTTCTTGGATTGCGTACAGTGTCTTTATACAGTATTTTGCACACCATCTGGTCCTGGTGCTTTCCAGTTATGGAGGTGCTTCATTATGTATGGATGTACCTTCCGTTGTAAATTAAATGGTATTATTATTATCCCGAATTGACCATACAATGTATGGTATCACACTCCCTCTAAGGCACGCTATGAGTGCCTTTAGGGGAAAATTCACTAAACCCCAGATATCCTAGATATCAAAAGGGTTTAGCTCTGTGGGAGCCCTTGCCAGGTTTTCAGGCCCGTGGTTGGAGTCGTGGCGGCAGTTTCCCATGAATTTACGGACCGTCCGGGCTGTTCCTAACAGGACGGCTTTTTGCATTTGTTTGTAAAGATGTTCGTCCAGACCGAGGTATTTTAAATTGTTTAATAGATGTTTTGGGACTAGTCCTGTGGTTGACATAACAATTGGTACAGTTCGTGTGTTGTTCATGTCCCACTGAGTATTTAAAATTCCAAATCTCTATATTTGGTTATTTTCTCAGCTTGCTTGATATTTATATCCCGACTTGACCATACAATGTATGGCATCACACTCCCTCTATGAGTGCCTTTAGGGGAAAATTCACTAAACCCCAGATATCTTAGATATCAAAAGGGTTTAGCTCTGTGGCAGCCCTTGCCAGGTTTTCAGGCCCGTGGTTGGAGTCGTGACGGCAGTTTCCCATGAATTTCCTGACCGTCCGGGCTGTCCCTAACAAGACGGCTTTTTGCATTTGTTTGTAAAGATGTTCGTCCAGACCGAGGTATTTTAAATTGTTTAATAGATGTTTTGGGACTAGTCCTGTTGTTGGCATAACAATTGGTACAGTTCGTGTGTTGTTCATGTTCCACTGAGTCTTTATTTGAAATTCAAAATCTATTTGGTTATTTTCTCAGCCTGCTTGATATTTATATTATTGTTGTTGGGAATTGCTATGTCAATTAAAGTTGTTTTCCGAGAGACTTTATCTACCAAAACTATATCTGGTCTATTGTGAGCAACAGACCGATCTGTCAGTATCGTGCGGTCCCAGTACAGCTTGTAGTTGTTATTTTCTAAAACAGATTCTGGTTTATATTTATAGTATGGTAATCTTACCGACTGTGATAATTCATGTTTCAGTGCTAGTTCCTGGTGAGTATTTTTGTCACAGCATCGTGTCGTTCTTTGTATTCAGTTGCAGCGAACGCTTGACAACCTCCTGTGATATGCTGGATAGATTCAGATGTTTGGCAACCGGTCGTTGTTGATAAGGGTCTTTGATGTACTTTAGATAGTTCTTAGTTGGAATTACTTGATCTTGGATTGCCAATATAAAGCCTTCCGTTTCAGGAAACATATGACCAGAGATCAACCAGTAGTTCGACGCTGTCGACATATGACCAGAGATCTTGACATAATCTTGGTTGACGTCATTTATAAGCCTTCCATGAAGCGGCTTCTCTTTCCATTTCAGCAGTTTCTGATCAATAGAACTTGTTGTTGTGTCAGTCGCAGAGGTGTTGAGTCATCAACCTGACATATGACTCTGTGTAGATCAGAAAATTCTGCGAGTTTCTGGAAATGACGCAAATTGGAAATTTGTTGATCACGTAACTTACCTATCAATCCTCTTCCTCCTTCATATCGTGGCAATGTTGTACGTTCGACGGAGCTCTTTGGATAGTGATTTTGAGCTTTTGTTAGTAGAACTCGACTTTCCGTTGTAGTTGTTCAATGTCCGTCTTGCACCATTTGACTATTCCTAACGAGTACTGAGCACGCGTAAGTGTTAATAGATGAAACAGATTTTTACTGTTAAGCTTAGTTTTCAACAGTCGTCTTACCCTTCTATAGAACTCTGTTGTAGGTCCTTTTTCATAGTGTAGTGATCAATTCGTTGAGCCTGCTTTATTCCAAGGTATTTGTAAGTATGACCTTCCTCCATATTCAATTGAGGTGCCATCTCATTTCGAGGGCCCCTGCTGTATTTTGCCTTTCACTATATTGATAATCCGGCAATTGTCTAGGCCAAATTGCATATGGATGTCATTAGAGAACCCTTCTACTATTTTAAGCATATCATGCAGCTGTTGCTTCGTAGCTGCCATCAACTTTAAGTCGTCCATGTATAACAAATGGTTTATCTTTAGTGCTTGTACGTTGTTGTGTGTGAGACTGAATCCAAAGTTAGTTGCGTTCAGTTTGCGTTTGAGAGTGGGTTCATGGCAAGGCAGAATCACAGCGGGCTAAGAGAGTCTCCTTGGAATATACCCCTTCTGATTGGGATAGAGTTGGTTTGTATCGAACAGTCATGACATATTCGAAAAAGTTAACAATACAATTATTTACTTTATAGAGTTTCAGCATCTGAATGAGCCAATCATGTGGAACTGAATCAAAGGCCTTTTTGTAGTCCACATATGACATGTAGAGATTTCGTCGTTTGGCGTGGGCTTGATTGCAGACAACCGAATCAATTATTAGTTGTTCTTTGCATCCCATCGAGTTTTTCGCGCATCCCTTTTGTTGTTCGGTAATTATGTTGTTTAGCTCAAATGTCTGAAAAGGAGATGATTAATGCAGTTATAAGTTTGTATAAGGTGGGAGGCAAGTGATTGGTCTGTACTTTGCTGGGTCCTCTGTACAATAGATTATCCTTTGGTAAGAGGTATGTAACACCATGTGTAAGGAAACTAGGCATCTTGTTATTATTATTATTATTATGATCTTAGGATGAAGCCTCGATAAATGAACTCATAGCTGTTAAAAATATATTAATGAAAATGGATTTTTTAAATCTTTTCTATTATTTTTTCTATTTTTTGTTGTGTAAATTTCATTAAGCAATTTTTATTTGTCTCTCCTCGCGTGCTGCCCCTCTAGTTTTATTTTTAATCCTGTGAGGCTTGCAGTTTTGGATTTTCCAGACTATTTGAAATTATTTTGCTAAAGTTCATGTCGAGTATTAGAAAACTTAATTAAATATATTAAATGATCTTTCTTTCTAACATCCACCTTTCACATTCTACTGCAGTCATTTAGTAACCTCTACCCTCGACGATAGGATTCCTTAATTTCTTTTCGTAGACAATGATAAAAAAGAGAGTGGCTCATCGAGAAACTGGAAAACGAGACCATTTATTGGATTTCGTAGAATTAAATTCGAAAGGCAACCCCGAAGAATGTTCCGTTGACAATGACAAATAAAATCGAGGCAATAAATTCCTAATATAAATAGAGGCCAGAGTAAACAGGATTAGACCTGAAGACATTTTATTTACCCTTTTTTTAGATGTTCTTTTTTATTACAGTTGTATTTGATGATCTGTGTTGTCGTCGCTTAATTTAATGTCATGTTTGATAATACCTATTGAAAATACTTTAAAAAGTTAATTATAAATTACCTCTTCTTTTGCTTTTTTATAGCATTACAACCCTTCGTGGTTTTTATGTAACGATGATCTGCCCACTTTATTATCTGTCCACCATGATCTCCTTCGAGTTGTTGAAATTCGTAGTCCATATTATTTCTTCATCTGAATTATTGTCGTCCAATTCCTTTCATTCCTGTCAGATTCTAATTCCACCCGATACTAATTAATCAGACCGTAGGCAGGGGTTTGTAGACGTTTCCTGTCTATCATAGGCACTGAGAGTTTTTGATTATATTGTGTTTGAGCTGCGGTTGAACATTTCTAGTTCATTATTGTTCAGCTATTGATTGGGCTTGTACCTAAGCATATATTTTCCGTACGATTCTTCGCTTAAAGCGTTAAAGTATAAGCTCATTTAGCTTTGTGAGAACCATGTCTCGTGTTTGTGGGAGACAACAAGGTTTATTATTACGTAATTAATAAATCTTTGAGGATCTTAATGATATTTATGAATATTCTGTAGAATTTGTATGGACACAAAAAGCATGGGTTACCACCCTGTATATTTGCTTGTATTTCTCCAGTCATATCATTATTTACTGTTATGAAATCTCTAAGAACCTTTGTTATCTTTTGTCCATATTTATCTCAGAGGATTGCATGTTTTATGCTTATAATTGATTTTATGCTTTATATAGTTTTAAAGCCGACTTTCTTGTTCTCGTGTTTAATTATTGAGAATTTCTCTTTGACCTTTATAATATTCATTCCTATTGTGTCAATGTCGTTTGGAAAGGCCAGTACCATTTGCCAGAACTACCGAACTTGAATGAATTTTGATCTTCAAACTGTTGTACAGACTGAAGATTTTCATCAAAATAATTATTCAGAAATTATAGCAACTAAATATAAAAGAGGATATTCTAAGAATAGGAGATTTTTTTAACCATAACAATAATTACAACATTTTATTAGCAATCATTAAATGGACAGTTTCTTAATTTACTGTAACTGTTGAAAACTTCTTCTTCATGGAACTTTGTCCAAAACACATGTTACAAAAGGCAGTACGAACAATGCGGCATAATATAATTTTGGCACTGGCTCACTGCTGTGCCTTTCATCATCATTTCATATTTAGGCGACCGCCCTATTTGTACAGAATTACTGCATGTAATTTTCATTCTGTCTGCGCATTGGAGTCTTCTCTCCTCACTTCCTCATTTTTTTTCTGTAACAGATAAGAATTTAATTTTGTAATTTGAACAAATAAAATGACTAATTGTAAATTTTAGTGGTTATTTCTTGGAAAAAGTATTCCTCACAGGTGTTATAATAATAATATTTTTTAATTGAGATATGCTACATTGTGGCGAACTTTAGCTAGAAGGCTTCTCATTCACTTAATCCTAATGCAATATGAATACGTTTAATTAACAAATCAGAATAAATAGGGAATAGTTTGGTAGTAATAGCACATACTACATACTACATATACTACAAAGTATATAATAGAAAATTGAAGTAAAGGAAAAATTGTTTCTAAAATAGGGTTCCAAACGCCTGCTGTGTAAAGAACTCATTAAAATAAGCCAGAAAGTTCCTATTAACATGTGCCGTAAAATGTATCCTTAGGTACCCTTAAAAGGGCTCAAACAAAATCTTTTTTTTTTCTGTTATTGACAAACGGTCGAACATAAATAGAAAAAAATGTATGGGTCTTACATAAGTTTTTATTTTCCCTACAGACTAATAAAATCTTAAAAACTTTAGTAAAAAATATTATTGTCCAAACAGATATTTCCAATGTCTAAGTACTTATTGGGAAATAACACCACAATTGAGAAAATTGCTGTATATTCCAAAAGTTTCAAGGTCTAGGTCAGACCCCATTGTCAATGGTTAAGAAACTATGGATAAAAAAGGTACAATTCTAAGATGTAAATTAAAATATTTGACAATATGTATTATTTGATTTCTGATGTGATTAACAAAATTTTATTTGTAATATACAGGGTAGCACAGAAACTTCTAAAGATCATATAATCATAAAGTTCCTTTCAAATTGGAAGAATTTGAATGGGAGATCTTCAGAATTTTATGTGGCGCTCGACTTTGTTATAAGATAGTCGCCAAAAATGCGACCAAAGAATTTTATTGATTCAGTGATCCCATTAAGATCATAAGGGAAAACCTAGGAAAAACCTTATGAACTATCTCGATATTGGGTTGTTCACAAGGACATGACCATTAGCAATTTCTTCCTTAATCATAGGCAACCAGGAACGACTGAATTCTACGGAGGTAGTAGTGAAACAATCGTTTTCATTTAACAAAATTAAAGCAGACTCTTTCAGTTTTCTTTTGGTGTTGTGTTCTTCTTTGTGTAATATAACTGAATTTTGAAACTCTATTTTATGACCAAGGTCCCAAGCATGTTCACAAATTTTGGATTTTTCAAATTGTCGTTTTTTTATGTAACAGAAAACAACTAGATATTTCCAGTTAGGCCAAAATTGATACAATCTGTTTACCATGGCAAATAAAAACTTTATTATCAACCCTGTAGGTAGGCATCGAAATAAAATAATACAACAGTAAACCACAATACAAATAACAAAATTGGTGTTAAGTTCTTCTGCTACAGATGAAGAGCATCAAGATAGTAATATTGTTGTAGGTATATCTTCGGCGTAGGTTTGTATACAGTGCTCCAAGGATGTACGCAAATCAAAAATATAGACAAAATAAAGAACGGACCCGGAATGAATCCTTGAGGTAGTCTAGACAGTATAGAACAAAAGGCTGTCTATTTAAATAATATAAATTTCTATATGAGCGGTTTTCTATTGTATTATATATTGAATATAATAAAATATAAATTTATATTTTATTAATTTAGCACAGAGTATTTTGCAATGACTTTACTATAGTATATTTTTTAGAAATTTAGTGATCTTACTCCGTACATAGCAGTTGAATATTCATAACCCGGATATGCATTTTACACCGAATAAAAAATTAATTTGGAACGTTCCACCAGATATTCTAAATTTATTCCCCTGACTAATGGCATCGTTAGCGACCCCTCTCGAGTAACACTAACGAGTCTGTCTTCATATTTTCAACATGCCGTCGTTCTCGTTAAGGCGATATTTCAATTATAAGTCAACATGAATGAGTCGAGAATGTGTTCGAGGAGAATTTTTTAGAGCGTGCACTTTAACAATAAACACACAGAAAGAGAAAAAATAAAACATACTATTTACCAATAAGCTGTGAGAATTTAAGTTCTAGATTTCATTGAATTTCAATGAATCTTCAATGTTTTCTCTAAAATTGCTAAATAATTTTGAATAACTAAATTGTACCAATATATATCCCAGCTTGATTCCGTATATTTTTTTATAACGTAAAATATAATGCTTTTTGAAAATTGCAAAAATATGTACAAAAAACGGTAAACATCAATGTAAATGTCACATTTTCATCGTAAATAGTATATTATACAGGGTGTTTGCAACAGTTTTCAATTTGGGTCATTAGTGTCAGCTTTTTGTAACGAAGTTCTTTGACGAGGCTTGCAGTGGAGAGAAATGGCAACAAATATTTCATTAGTCTATCGAACCGAAAAATTGTTAGGCCGGCGACGTTTTCTATATGGTATACGGTTGTGTATATGAGAGGTGTGCACAGAAATTCGAGCAGCAATAAAAAAAAAATCGATATAGGGTGTTACATAAACAGTTGCATATATGGATGGATGGTTGAAATATAATTTGGAATTATATTTATACAGGATGGATGACAATATGTTGTATTTGGTGTAGTATATGCGTAGACCTTGTGGTTGAAATAAGAGAAAAAAATTAGTTATACAATATGACCAGAAAACGTTAAAATAAATTGTTAACTACGAATATGTAGTAGGGATATTTGAGTAATATGGCAAAGCATAAATACACCGTTAAAAAGCGGTATATATTGTCTGGTTGAAATACATGGTGGAGTAAAATTATAGTTATACAATTTAATTCAAGAATGTGAAAAATTTTGTCATAAAGGGTAAGCCATGAACAGTTGCATATATGGAATACTTGAAATATGATATACTAGGCAAACAAATGACTATTACCTCGAAAATAGTAATAAATTAAAACTTAGTACATCAACATTATATGGAGGACTATTACTTTATGATAATCTACCCAATATTATGAAAAATTGTGTAAGTTATTAAATTATTTCTTTAATTTTACTAGTGGTCGAAATTCGACCCTATTTCATGAAATTGTAAAAAGTATAATTTTATAAGAAACAGAGTTGTGGAGAAATAAGAGAAGTAGATGTAATGACCAAAAATAAAAAGAAAAGAAAATTGTAATCAAATATCGGTATTCGACATATTTTTGACAAATGAATGACCATTAAATTTTGGCTGGAACCGCTCCTGGCAAAGTATTCGATATAATAATTGGAATATTGTTCTTTGCAACCCAAAACTTTTCGTCATTTGTGGTTTCTATCAAGTTCAGGAATATTAAAGAAAAGAGAGGACCAACAACCCTAGGAGAACTTAAATATTTGATACATTCTTTATTGTCCGCTGTCTGACAATTTTTTACACAACACCTTTGGGAAGGGTTGTGATAATAATATATTAATCAAATAATTAAATTTACATTAAAAACAGAATATTTAATATGAAAGTTACTACCACTAAACAATAACAACGCTTACCTGCCACTTCCTGAAGTACATGCTCTAAGTATATCTAACGATTGCTCCCTCAATCCATAATTACTCAATGTTTTGACCATCTGGCGGCACTGTCAGTTGTTTATCGTTGAAGTATGGACGTAGATAATGAATTTTTATTATATTTTATTTAATGAATGAAACAATATTATAAATTAATATTAGCATTCTGCACTGAAGGTCGTCAGTAGCTACTAAACAAAACCAAAATGAAGAAAATCGGTTGAGAGATAGAGGAGAAAATTCCACCATTTGTATCAATATCTCTGGAAGGTTAAGTAACCTGAAAATTTTATCGTGACGTTCTGTCCTAGGAGTTAAGGGAGAAGAGCAATTACACGGAACGGATCCAGATTCGGAAACTCTGAGTGATAGTTTCCACGAAAATCCTAGATGCCGGTCTTACATCTCGCCTCTACAAATAAGTAACGAAATTCAAGTTTTTTTCGGATATAATTCATAGGACTTTATTTGTGTTCAAATTCATAATTCTAAATTTCATATGACAAAAATTCAACCGCTAATGGGCTACCCTACATATTTATTTTTTCTAACCTCCCTGTATAGCAATAATTGTACTCAATTCTCTAACTTTTAATAAAATCCTCATTATAATAATTCCATCTCATTATATATCTCCAACATCCTGTATAGGCAACTGCTCACTGACATCGCATAATATTTTTTAACATTTTTGAACCACCCGGTAAACCATTCTGCATATGCCACTGCCTATGAGCCACCATATTTACTCTTTTTGTTTATGAAATTTTTAACCAACTTCTGTAACAATAATTCTCCTCCGACCTATATTTTAATCATCATTTATATGAAACTCTTCGTGGGCTACTCTATAAATCATTGCCTTTTCTAACATTTTTTATCATCAGCCTGTATATCTGTAATACCTCTCACCCTATATTTCATCTTCCCTATATATACAAATGCTTATGGGTTACGAAATGTTTTTCCATTTCCGCCACCCTGAATATGCATCTCTGTATAATATTTTTTGCACCACCCTGTATAACTGTAATTCAACTGCACCTTCTATTCCAAGAACCCTGTAAATTCAACCGCTAATGGGCTTCCCTATATAATTATTTTTAGTTATAATTGGACTTTACTCTATATTTTAAACACCCTATATATGCAACTGCTTATGTGCCACCCACGAAAAAATGGAATCGCCTTGTATAATTATAATATACAACGATTACTTTACCACTAAACGCTTGCATGCCACTTGCAGAAGTACATGCTCTAAGTATATAACAGCATTGGTCCCTCTATATATAATTACTCAATGTTTTGAGTCTGGCGGCGGCGGCACATTCAGTTGTTTGGTGTTGACATTATGGACGTTAAGTAATGAATTTTTATTATATTTTATTTAAACAACGAACCAATATTATAAATTAATATTTGCATTCTGCACTGAAGGTCGTCAGTAGCTACAAAAGAAAACAAAAATGAAAAAAATCGGTTCAGAGACGGAGGAGAAAATGGTACCTAATCGTTTTGTCTTTGCCTATTTATAAATAGATAATTTGTTTTATTTTATATAGTATTCTTTGCTGACAATAATGTTAAATATGGAGCGAAGTAAACTTATATAGCTACACAGGGTGATTGAAAAAATATTAGAAACAGACAATAGGATGGAGAGAATTTATTCTTACACAAAGTGTTTTAAAAAATATATGGGAGGTTGCAGAATAGAGTACTTGTGGTTGTACAGGTTGGTCCCGAAAGTAATAGATAAATGAGTTATATTGGGTGACCAATCCAATCGAGCATATACAAGGTGGTTGCAATATAGGGTAAATTAGAGTTACACTTATAGAAAGGAGTCCAAATAATAAAATAAATAACGAAGTTAAAAATATGTGGATAATATAGAAAAAGAATACAAATGAGAGACGGAGAAAGAGAGAGAGAGAGAGATAAAAATTCACTGAAATAATCAATAGATTTTGTAAATCAGATAAAATAAGATGTGTCAGAAAATATAGTGATTGCACACGGTTTCTAAACAATTTTTATTTTATGTCAGTTGAAGTCGGTTTTTTTAAATATACATGATTACAAAACATTTTTTGTTTCACTAAATTAAAAGTAATTCAATTTTCTTTGTAAATTATGAAACACCCAGGCGTTTTTCTCCTTAAAACTGCATTTTATAATAGCCATCCAATCCAAGCTTCCTATAAATTATGTTCACTTCGATAATAAATTAAAATCCACGTAATAGCGAAAATAGCTTTCAATTTTCCCAAACAAAGTGCTGACCGTAAATCAACTTGTAATAACTTATCGCATGGGAACTATTATATTCTGTGGTATAACATTTAACTCACTCCCAGGAAATAATGCAATTTAAACGCTCTTCTTCTACTCCATTCACATGCCCAACTGAGATTAACAATTCTTCATAATTTATGTTGAACGAAGGAAACGTGTTACTTTCCGTTTTCGCCGCCTTCTTTGTTGGATTTTCCTCTTGCGAGGTAGTTTCCCTTAAGAGAGTCAGCGGGCGAGACGTTCTGAAAGCTGTGTTAGCATGTTAGTTAAAAAGCACAATTAATGGTGAGTTTAACAATCGGATGATTTTAGGGGAATAATATAAAGTATATCCTAAGTAAGAATGAAATTGCATTCACGTCTTGTGAAGCTTAATAATCCTAACCTAATTAAAAATTAAAAATCAGGAACTTGCCTATACGATAAAAAACCTGTCAAGTAAACAAGAGCAATAAAAAAATGTAGTAGTATTCGTTACGCTTGTTTTGTAAAGAAATGGGGTTATTTTGGTCAAATAAAGACGAAGTTTGAACATTTTATAATTGAAGCTACGGAATCTTTAACAATAACAGACAGGTTCTAAATAGCTTGAGTGCATATATTTTCGGTGGCGATAGTATACACCAAATAAAACAAAAAACTCGTATAACACTGTGGTGTATAGGCCTTAATAAGCGGGAAAATTCCAAAGACATGTTAAGTAAATTATTGTCAATCTGGCAACGTCGCGGTAAAATCAGATTCACTTTTAGTGCGCATAATAAAGAAATGAGCCACCACAAAAACATGAACCCCTGTGATTTTTTGTGTATTGATTAATTATATTGTTTCAAGTGCCACTCGAGTATTAAGGTAAATCAAAGTTTACGAAACATTATTTTCCAAAATATACGCTTTTAACAACTGTGTATTGAATATTTATATTTGGCAATTTATTTTTTGCATTAAATTGAAGAAGGGAGGATACAAAGTTGTTTACATGTGATACAGCAATAGTTCGATGCAATACATATTAAACAAAACATTCTTATACTCTCTTCGAGGTGTCATTCTTTTGTACGCAAGACAATATATTACCCCAGGAGTTACGGGTAACAGCAATTACATGGAACGGCTCCATATTCGGAACCTCTATGTGCTGGTTTCCCCGAAAATTCTAGATGTCGGTCTTTACATCTCGCGTCTTCAAAACATTTCTTATATGTACTTTTTTTATGTGTTAAATTATTTCAAAAATATTTATTTCTCATCAAATTAATATTATTTATGTTAGACAAATAAATACCCATGTACTTGCAGGATATGTTATCATCAGGAGATTTAACAAATTCTTCAGAGTAAATATGACAATTCTCAACCGAATTTATTTATTTTTGCAATTTATTTTTTAAAATAAGGATTAAATCAAGATATCTACATCTACATCGAATATCACGCACGCAAGTCACCTTCACTTAGATATAAATTTTCGCACAAGAACCGATACAGTAAAAACAATCGTGGCAGCGGTCCGCTGTAGTACTAAGCTAGCCGTGTTTATATGCCACGTTGCCACATCTGTTAGGAGAAACATACGGCAAATTATAACAGAACATTTTGAGTTTAGATAATAATTTTCTTTGTTAATACAATTATATTAAAGGTGTATATCCTATTGAGTATTTACATATTTAGCTTTACAAGCATTTTGAAGCCGTAAATGGTCTATTATTCAGTGTAATAAAGGCACCCTAACTTTTAACTTACTTTGCACTCAAAACGCTACACCTTGTACAGTTTTTAGTTTCCAATTACAAATGAGTATGTTTCTCCTGAATATATTTTAGCATATGAGTTTGAAATTTATCAAAATTTATAATGTATTTCTTGCAACGAGCCTTTTTATTTAATTTGCTCCATGATGTGCTGGATTTTTATAAGAATTTTTTTTTTCATTTCTACACAAAATTAAGATTAGGATTTTCGCTTTATTTATTCTATAAACATGAAATAAAAAATGACACTAAATTAATTAAGTTTTTTTTACGACATTGCAAATTCATGTAACTAGTAAAATTCTCAATTCTATGTTGGTAAATTCGGGTATGATTTATTTTAGGTACTTATCCTTTGATTTATTTTTTAATTTCAATGCACATGAAACAATTATAATTTTTTATTTTCCATTTAATTCTCTAATTTGCCCCCCATTATGAATATTAGGGGGTTCTCCTTATTTTTCCAGTAAAGTTCAGGTGAGGCGCTATACAATTTTTTTTTCAAAATTTTGCAGCTTATGGTTTCGGGGATAAGGGGGGGGGGTGGTTAATTTTTTTATATTTTTGTTAATATCTTTTAATTAATTTATTTTAAAAATATGAAAAAAAATATTTTGGTTTTCGTCATAATGATATATATAACATGATGCGTTAGAAATAATTTTAATTTTATATTTTCCATTTAATTCTGTAATTTGCCCTCCAAAATTCTCCTTATTTATTAACTTCAGGTCAGACCCTATATCTCTAATTTTTTTCCAAACTTTACGTTTTATAGTTTCGGTGATAAGATATTTTCGTTAATATCTTTTTAATTTTATTTAATTTTTTTTTAATTTGTATTCCTCAGAATGGGACCTTTCATTTGATGTATTGCATGAGGCGTTTGAAAAGTTTTTTATTTTTAAATTTTCATTTAATTATACAATTTGCCTCCAAAAATTAATATTGATGGTTTCTCCTTATTTTTCCTGTAATGTTCGGCAACGTTTTATATTTCCTTTTTTTTGAAAATATTAGGCTCAGTAGTTTCAGAGATCAGGGGGACGGTCATTTTTTTAAGTTTTTCCCCCCAGGGGTACCCCTAAAATCAAAATTTCTTACTTTACGATTTGTACTCATGATCGCGTCACCAAACAATACTTTGGTACCCAATTTCAACCTCTTCTGTCCAGTAGTTTAGGAGAAAATTGCTGTGATGTGACAGAGGCAGAAATCCGGAGTGAGGGTATCCGTATATTGTATATAAGGAACCCTAAAAACTACATATTTCTAAAAAGCATCATAGAAATTTAAAACTTAAATACATTTCTTCGTTCCCCACAGTCTTATTTAAGCACAGCAAGGTTGCCAGTTGTATTCCAAGTACCGAAAATTTAAGAATTTAATAGGTCCTTAACTATACCAGATAGATATGTCTTTGTTCAGAACTTTTATTTCATACTCACCAGTACTATCACCTGGCAAAATATCTGAACTGCATTATGTTGCACCCTATATAAGCAATAGTTATTCAAGCACGTGTAATTTGTAATCAGTAATAGGCATTTTTGTTTTTCTCAACTGCAATCGGTATTTAGTTTTAGTTTTTATACGGGACAAAAATAATTGGCAATAAACATCTGATACGAACTGCAAGTCCCGGATAAGTAACATTCCCAAAATATTTACGAGATCTTGCCTACAGATCCTCCTCAGTAACTACCGTGAATACCCCAGGAAAGTTTTAGAATAATTATTTTCCACGACTACGAATACGTCAACTTCACCTTAGAGAGAGCTCACGATAATAGTCGGCTGTGAGATAAAACTATCCGAATAATAGAAGTTCAGTTGAAATAACTATTTCGTCGTGTTCTTCTTATTAAAGTGCGCCGTTATGTAAAATGAAACCTCGTTAAAAACTTTGAATATTTCGATAACGATCTCAAGATAAGTGCGAAATTATTTCGAAGTTGTGATATTACTTCGAGTATAATTTGGATAACTTTAATGAAAAGAACATAATTGCAAGGCGTTTTATTATATTTATATTTCGAAGATATGAAATGGTCCAAATTGTCGAAAATCTAATTTAAGTTTGTTATATTACTTGAGTTTTGATAAGGTCTCTGATTGCTTTCTAGCATGAAACGAATCTGTAACAGCTGGGTATTAAGGTAATAAACATGAAGGTTTATAATCCTTGGGACCTTGACAATAATCCCAAAAGTTTAGTTTTTTTGAAAGGTTTCGCTCTTGAGCAGAATTGTTTTGCGATTTGCACATAAGTAATAAAAATTTTATAGAAGTTTTTGTGAGTTTACTCAAGGTGTGTGAATGTTCGAAAAATTTGGCGAGTTTTGTGGCTTTTTCGTATTCTTTTAACTTGGCAATTATGAATTTTTTGTTATAAATAATGTGCCAAGACGTTATTGTTGCGTCCAAGGAAAGATATTGTTTGTGGAATATTCACAAAACATCAACCGCATGGTGGCGCCACTGCATATAAGGGTGAAATGGCCGCCATGCATAGGAATCTTTGAATATTTTATGTTCTAAGCACGAAGTATAGATACAAGGAGTCCGAACGTAATGTTAAATAAATGGTTGCATTTTAGGGGACAGAATGTTTTGCCGGTAGAGCGCGCTTCTTTTGAGGAAGTACTCGTTTAAATCCTTACGCGGGTAATCTTGTTGATACTGACAGCTGACAGCAAACAATTCTATTAAAAAATAAATTAATGTTATCAACAGGTCTATAAGAATTGAAATTATAGTTCATCTTTTGCTTCTACGTGTTAAACTATTAAACAAACCGTAAGTGAAGTAAAGAATTTAAACATAGTTTCTGCAAATTAAGTAGTAAATATAAATTCAAAAATGGTTAAATACCTATTTATTTCAGTATTACAATGCTTGATAATAGGAAAGTAATTAATTGATTACAATCAAATATATTATTTATTAATCGTATTTGTTATAAATAAAAGACGTTTAACATTTAAATACCAAACAATTTAGATTTGACAAATACACTAGTGGAAATTTCTCTTCATAGTAAAAAAGTTTAAATTATTATTTAAGTTAAGATGATTAATTTTCTTTCTATTAATAATAACCGTAAGTTACAGTAATTTGGAAATTTATAAATACAATATTTATTAACAACACTGATCTTTAATATTATTTTTAGGTTACTCACTTTTGGAACTTTGAATATACCCACTTTAGCCACATTTCCACTTGCCTTTCGGCCACTGAGGCATGAACAGCACAACACCTTCCCATTTTTTTATTAAAACTATTTTAAACAATTACATTAATATTTTATACTTAGTTTTATAATTTTCATAATTTCCACATTCGACAGCGCGTATTTATGTTTGATAATAATAATAACATCGGCACGTCTTGAACATTTGCGCAGCTAGTGGCAGAAAAGAGAACTATGATCTGGGTTTAATATTGTATACCACGAATACTGCGGAAAGCCTATACCGTTCGGACTCCTTGTATCTATACTTCGTGGTTCTAAGACAAGAATATTGTATATGCGGTTGACGTTCCGTGAATCTTCCACATACTTCAAAGTGTCATTATTACAGAAAACTGTAGTACCTGCAGTTGGTGAAAATGCCTGTTATAGCGTAGAATACAGTGAAAATCCCTAAATTTACCCCGCAACGGTTAAGGTGAAGGATTCAAATTGTATATTTTAACAGAATCTTATTCACAGAATTTTTAAGAAAATTTGTTAGTAGAAAAATTCATAAAATCTTATCGTGTGTAAGGATAAATTCAAATTATTTCTGATTTCTTATATTTCCAAAAAGGCAACTTTTTTTATGTATGTCCAGCGATTATTCAAAAACAGCTTGGACAATTTTGATGTTTTAAACTGCATTATATTAAGGTACATTGCAGAAAGGTACCGTATGTATAGTTCTCTATGACATGAGATTTATATTATTCCAGAAAATCAGAAAAAAAGTAATTCAATGAATCTTCACCTTTTCTTCTCTAAAACGGCCCAAGCAATTTGAATATTATAAATTATTTTCTTCAACGACATGTTCCAACTTAATTCCTTATCCTTTTCTGTAACGTAAAACATACCATTTTACTGAAAATCGGAATAATACGTGCCAAAATACTGTAAACATCAATGTAAATGTAAAATTTTCATCATAAATATCTAGTTTAAATGTCAATATATGCCATGAAAGCATATCGTACAGGGTGTTTGTAGTGGTTTTCATTTTGGTTCATCTGAAGCCAGGTTCTTTTAGAGATAAAGTTAAATGGCAGAATAGTATATCGGAGCGGAAATTTATTATGACGGAGATCTATCTGGTATACGGTTCTAGGTATGTGAGCGTGTGCATGTGATATTAGGTGGAACATAAGCAGCTGCACTCATACTATGGTTGAAATTTAAGGTGGAATTCAATTAGTTATACAGGATGGTAAAAAAATATTGTACTGGGTGGCACATAAGTAGTTGCGTAATATGCGTGGTTGATATAAGAGTGGAGCAAAACTATTGTTATGCAGTGAATTTTGTTATATAGGGTAGACAATGAGCAGTTGCATAAATGGGATGCTGGACATATGGGGCCAAGTACAATCATAGCTATACAAAAAATAGAAAAATAGGAACCGTCAATAGTGTGGAGAGTATTTATACTTATACAGGGTGTACTCTCTTCAATGTGTCATTCTTTTGTACGCAAGAAAATATATAAGATATGTATTGTTTCTAGTCGGGAACCTTCATCAGTTGCGCTTCCCACATGTTTAATATTACCTTTAAGTTTAACTTTTCATGATATTAAGTTTAAAAATGCTTTATTTCAACTGAAGTTTAAATTAATTTCACTAAAATAAGGACATATAGCTTTTGGGCATTCTAATAAATATTTGTTGTCATAGTCTGCGGAGAAAACGTTATATAATGAATTTTAAGCTTTATATGCATATAATTAGATATTAGAGTTTAAAAACTAAAGTAGCAAAAGTGTTCCAATTAAAGCTTCCTGATTATCTGAGACATAACCATTTTTTGCAAAATATATTAAAATTAACTTGGTTAATTTCTATTTATTTGGATGGCGTTATAGTCATGTTAAGTTTATATGCATTGTATTATTTATATTATTATAGATGGCTATGTACAGCTAGAGCTATTTATTATGGTGTATGTAACAAATAAGAACGTGCTATTATTATTTGTTGTTATCAACTTCCCACCAATAAAGTGCATTTTTGTGATGTTATGGTTTGTTAAGTATTGTTATTTATATTATTATACGATTGTTCAATATGCGCTAGAGCTATTGCTGCTTCGAGCTTCTTTCTTTGAAGTACTTCTTCAGATCATAATAAACTTTTCCTTTACAGAAGATCAGTTTCTTAACAGAATTGGGGTCCTTGCTTGTTGGGACTTCGTCAGGTATTACTATTCGGTTCCTACCAAAATGTCGTCGAAGGAACTTCTAGCTTCTGGATGACGTAACAAGCTGGTGTTGTAGAATTTGCAACAATCCAGTTGATTGCTCTGGCGCATTATACGATGTCATTAATCTACGAATAACAAAAAAATGGAAATTGGAGTTTAAAAACATTATTTACTGTTAAACAATTTTTAAGTCTGGTACAATACGTTAGCCATGATACGGCCATTTGGTTTTTCCGATTTCTCCTACTTAACCACCTACAACTTAATAAAAACAGCAGTATCCTTTAGAGATTGCCACCCTAAACCGAATAACATTGAAGAAATTAAACATTAATTGTGTAACAATTCCTTAAGTCAGAAAATTTGACAGCAGACAACCCGAAGTATTATTCTTTCTGTTACATTTATTCCTACAAAATAAATGTAATAATGGAAAACACGTTTTGCTTCTGAATTATTCATAAGAAAGTTTTAGGCAGAGGAGTTCAACTGTAGATGCTTGATTAATTGTATTTTATATTGAAATCAGCAAAATTATTAAATTAGTGTTTGTCGTACCAGTAGAAAAATTATTTTTAATCTAAGAGTTGAATGGTTATTTAGTTTATTAATTAGTCTTTACAAAATAAAATAATGTTTTTGATATATATTGTCCTCTTTTCTGTTATAAATTATTTTAAAATCCGTTTAGTTTCAACCCAAGCAGAAATTTTATACCCCGAGTAATAATGTTATCAGAAATTCGCAAAGTATCAATATTTGATAGCATAATTTTCATAATGACTGACATTTCGGGAAACCTAGTTCATAGAGTACTTTGAAGAGAGTATTGGCAGTATTTTATCAAAAACTACATACATACATTTTTGAGTGACAAAAAAATTGAGAAACTTTAAACAACCCAAAAGAACTTTATTTTTGAAAGCCGAATTGGCTTATTAAATTATTTTGAAAGCGCAAAAGGAGCTCACCATAAAGATATGATAGCAGATCCAAAGCTATTGAGACGTTGTGGGATCAATCATTTCAAGACGATGGAAGTCCAAGGAATACGAAAATTTTGTGATGTTATTTTGTATTAAAAAGATGTTATATTTCTTTAATTATAATAATATATTGACTTTCTGTCAATGAAGACACTCTTAATATATATTACCTTGATTCCTTTTTCTTACAGCGAGAATTGAATTGTATTTCAAGACGAAGGAGGAAGTAATTTTGACCTTGAAGTTCATTTTCAAGGTCATTTTAAAGCCAGAGTATTTTTTTAATGACAATCCATGTATTTGATACCTAATTCGGGAAGAGCGGGAAATTTTACGTCCGACGTAATATAGAAACATTTTTTGTGAGAATATAACCTAGATGTAAGAATAACATATTTCTTACATCAAGGTTATATTCTCACAACTATACATTTTTACAACAATCTCTGTACACTCACTACTTACTGTACAGAGATTGTTTTCTTTTTTTACACCATGTTAAATAACTTATTAGCGCAAGCATTAAACGAAATAAGCAAATCAGCAATAATTAATACATATCGTAAGAACCCGGAGAACAAGAGAAATTATTTAAAAATATATTTTTTCTGTGATGCGATAATTTTCATATGTGTCATTGTTATTTAGTCGAAAAAATGTGAAAAATAGCCATTTCAGGTTTTTAATGAAATAACTTTTTGAAGATCACAAAAAATTGTATTAATATCACTTTACACGTAAAATTACCTTCAAAATGAAGTTCAAGGTCAAAATCAATTGCCCCGAAAGGTGTCCCAGTTTGCCGTGAACAAGTTTTGTAGGAACATTTTTTAATATCATGCCAATTAAAATGCCCCACCCAGTATATATAAACATTCTAACTTACCTGCATAATTACACAAAGCCACTAAAAAAGTTTTAGAGTGGGAATGGATTAAGATCTAACTGATTGTTTCATAGCCTACCTGAACATTTGTAATTGTTAATTTCTAGGGATTCTAATAAATTAAATTTATTGGGATTATTCTCTAAATGTAAAAATTTTACATTCTCATTAAAGTTTTGATTATCCTCTATTAAATGACGTGTATAATAGAATTTATTATCCTGTGTTTAATAACTTCTTTTGTACTCTCTAGTACGGATAATTTCACAAGATGTTATGAAAGGACCAGGCACCTTTCTTATGGAAAAATGGACCTCCCTCAAATTGTTGTTGAAATTTTGGTATGTTTTAGGGTTTAATGTTCTGACAAAAAGAGTCCATAGGCTCAAATAGATTCTATGACTGGTTTTCGAGATACAGAGTGTAAAATATCGAAAATCCCGCATTTTTGATATCATATTTCCAATGATAGATGTGCTTTATTTCCGGTTATTGGAGAAATTGTGTTTTGTACCATTATTGGACATACATATTTCACAAAACAATTGCCATAATTATTGTTGGATTACAGGGTATTTAAGAAATACGTAACATGTGATTTTGAAAAAAATCTTTTTTTATTACAACGTCGAAAACATAAGAAGATGTTATTGCACAATTAATATCTCGTTAAAGTAGTTATTTCTTTGGTGTGCTTCATATAATATACAGTGTGAGCCATAAATATAAAAGTATATTAATTAATGAATGTACGATTTGTGCTGCAGTCAATACATGTCTCTTTAGTGTCTTTGCAATCAGTTATATACTATCTCAGTATGTTAACAAATGGTCAGTGTTTTACTGAACAGGTACTATGACTAATGTTGTGAAACATCTGTTTAAGATGGTCCGTATATTGCAGGAAACGTGCAGCACGAATGTCACGTATTTTTTCAGAAAACTACAACAAAGGATGTACTCGCACTCATGAGTTCTTGGACGTGTTCATATATTATACAATGTAAGTCTTAAATATAGCTATAGTGGGCATATACCATTTTTTACCATTAATGCCCTGTCTCCAATACGTTAGCTATTTTTGCAAACTTTATAGTGTGGTGAGTCGTCTACGCATGGTTTATACAGGGTACATATTAATGGATGACTTTAGCAGTATTACAATTCACACTGTATAATGAAATTATCTGAACAATTATATCTTCTTATGTATACTTAATAGAAATGAGTGAGATATATAATTGTGCAATAACATTATTCTTTTCACATCTATTATGAGAAATCTGATCCGATCATTTCCGACATATATCTCGACCCTCAGTAATCCGTACCGGAGAAACGGGTAGTAGCAATTGTTTTGTGAAATATTTATGTCCAATAATGTACAAATCACAATTTCTCCAATATCCGGAAATAAAGCACGTCTATCATTGTAATCCACCAAAACGATGGCAATCTAATGATATCAAAAAAATGCGGCATTTTCGATATTTAACATCTCGAAAACTAATCATATAATCTATTTGAGCCCATGGACTCTTTTTGTCAGAACATTAACCCCTACAACATACCAAAATTTAAGACAATTTGACGGAGGTCCATTTTTCCATATGAAAGGTGCCTGTTCCTTGATAAAGGCATGCATGCCAAAACAAGTGTGACAAAATAAAGTGTAAATCTCGAAGTTTATTATCTTATTTGTGTTTCTCATCATGGATTTACAAGTACCTATCAGCCACAACAATCCAACAAGTTTTTTAATTTTATTTTGTACAATATCAATGTGAATCTATTTGTAGGTTGACAATAATCCGCATAGATTCACTAATTTTATCCGACAGAATAGACTAGAAGCAGGAAATATTTATTAATTTATATATGACGTAATTTTCCATTATCCAAAAACTGCGTAACAATCGAATTACCTCCATACAAAAAACCGCAGTTCTACAAATGAACAACGTGCCAATTACGAAAGGGTTTTGTGGCACATCCAGTTCATAAAACAAGGTTAAAACGTAGGGTAAACATTAGACTCCACCCCTTTATCCTCACTAATGTACTTTGTTATAAATTAGCGAAAGTGTTATCGGATAATGAGGAATAACTGAGTCGGGAATTATCATGGGTGGTTTATTTTGCAGGAATTAGCAAGTTGGTTGGGAGGAATTTATTAAAAAGTTACACAGCTTTAGGTGTAGAGCAACGCCCTTATTTAGTTCAGGATTCTTTGTTATACGTCTTTATTATAAAAAGTAAACCTACTTGGCTAACGATCTATACATCTGTGCATATCATAGAATAGCCATTATTGCTATGCTTAGTCATGAAACTTTTAATCAATATTAGTACTTTCCACGTATGACTTTTGACAGTCTCCACAAGATATACTATATACTACGTGTTTCTCAAACTCGATTTTATCTTTCGGGTTACCGAAGATTTGGCCTATGTTCTTGTGAGGCTTGAAAATTGGCTTTATGTTCTGCTTTCTCAGTCGTCGTCATATTCTCTAGGAAGGACCTCTAAAAGAAAGTAGGATAGTTTCATGTTCATTCTCCACTATGTCTTTGTTGTTTTCTGTTCGATCGGTTTATTGCTTGTATAATTGTATGATTTTTGTATCCGTTTTTCTTTACCTCTTCTGTTATGATTTCTTTTTTGGTGTTGGTGTATGTTAATCTAAATGTATTTTAGGATGTAAGGTATTGATATATGTCAAAAAATTTCCACATTTGATTTCTCCATGTGACCAGATGTTGAAAATATTAATTAAGTAACTTTGGCTTAAGATTGGCATTTTTGAGAGCTTCTTCTTCGAAATAAAGAGATTGGCTATTACTGGTGACAGCGATGAGCCCATGGGAGCCCATCTGTTTGTTTAGATATTTGTCTATTTTATTTGTTGTTTAGGTAGTGTTTTGCGAGTTATATTATGAGGGTTGGGGAATTTTCTTTCGTGAATATCTTCATTATAGCTTTGTTAACTGGAATGCTTGGGTATAGGGACTTAAAATAGAGACTAGCAATGATGTCGATGTTGTTCGTTTTTAGGTGTATTTTCCTAGTGAACTATTCATAGTTTCTTAGATAGGAATCTGCTTCTTCCACCTTGGGCTGCATAAACTATATATTTTCCCAGTTTCAGTGTTACTGAGTTTACAGCACTTACTGGATCTTGTGGGAACCCCTTCTTTGTGTATATTTGGATGTCCCTAGAGTCTTCGGGACCTGAATGATTTCTCGCATACTCGAAACGTTCACCAAATAACGAGGGACGAGGACGAGCGATACTGCATTCGAGTTGTAATCCGAATGATTTCCTTCTGAATCGATAAGTGCTTTTCGTTCATATAGAGTGTAAAGGCACTTTCGTTTATTCTCTCTTATGTAGTAGGCTTATTTACGTCTTACATTAGACAGAAGAAATATGTAAATATCTTGTATATTGTCAGGGTATGGTGCAATTATAGCAATGCGAAATAATTTGATGAATTGGCTGTAAATATCGATTAAGGAAAATTATACTGTTCCTTGAATTATAAATAACAGTTCCTTCACAAATAAATTGTAAACTAAATGAATAATTAGGAAAATTTAATAGTATAATTTTACCTAAATTTAAATGTTGACACAAGGGCAGCCGCATACACGTAGCAAAGGTTACGGATCTGAAAATAAAACAAGCGAGAATCGTTAGAATCATAAACGTACCATCCGAGTATTGGGTCATTTGAGCGATCATTCGATTATTAAAATCACTCGAAGTTTAATAATCGATTATTAATATCTATTGCGCTCATCACTAGTGAGAAGTAAGACAAAATATGAATGGTAGGAAAACAATCCAAAAAAAGTTATGCTCTTATAAAGGGTTCGAATCCTAGAGGCCTTTCATGTACTGCAAACCATAGCTCTGCAATCGCCTTTCTGGAAGTGGATCAGTCCCAAAACACAAAAGTGGCTTATTCTGCTGTTCTAGAATGATCTCTCCCTCTGACTACTTCTGTACGTTCATCTTGAAAGAATGCGTGACAACAATGCACAACGGTATTGAGACCTCTATGTGTTCTCATATTAATTTTCCTTAATTAAATACATGCTGATTCGCGTTTCTTCCCATGCTAGGAAAAAATAACAAAATATCAAACAATTTACAAACAACTGAAACAAAATGCTTACTGAAGCCATACACTACGTTTGAAAAATTCTCAGGCTGGGAACTAAGTTCCCGCCGTTTTTTTAATTTTTTTTAATTTTAATTTTCTATGTAAAATAACAACTGTTAATCAATAATGTATCCATTGTTGTTTACGATATCTTCCCAACGTTCAACCAGCTTTTCAATGCCTCGGCGGTAGAAATCGCCTGATCTCCTGCCAAAAAATTCGTCCAACCAGGCCCTTAATTCCAAATCATTGTTGAACGAAACTCCACGCATAGCGTTCGAAAGCGATCGAAAGAGATGGAAATCAAATGGTCCCAAGTAGGGAGAATACGGAATGTGTGTCAGCACTTTCCAGCCAAGTGTTTGAATGGCTGCCTTGATCATGTTGGAAATGTGCGGGACATGTTGCAGAAAACGCCATGTTTTTACTTTTCTGGGCGAGACTGACAACCGCTTTCGAGGTGTAGGTGCCTCTACTTACGGGACGTTTTGGCCAAGTTTTAGAAGTAACAGGCAAGAGGTTGGCAAATGGTTCTCGCCTCGAATAATAGGTCGCGCCCCATACAGAGCCATGACCCGACATCTCAAGCGACGGTTCCACTGTTACCCGCCAGGCCGTCTCATCACCACAATCCCGAAGGAAAGCAGGTCCTTACCACTACTTGTATTAAATGTTTAACAAGGTTTTGACAAGTCACACAAGAGGGCCGCGGACCATCTCCTTCCTTAGATACTAATGAGCACCGCCTAGGCGCAAGAAACGACGTCTGGAATCGACTGCCATGACTCCGAAAGTTTTTTGGGGAAAGCCACCGGGAAGTGGATCTGACTACATCCAAGTGGAATTGACTACCCCTGTTTTGTTGAGGAGTTGCATTTGGTGAACGTCAAGATCCGCATTCACTGCTTGGTTTCGTCCTAGCAATTCATAACGAAGAATGCCTTCCTATTCCCTCTAAACGAACAATATCGTTTTTCACAGATGAAGTTCTTGTTTTGCTCGTGGTGTCGCTTGTTCATCCGGGCTCAACCATTCTATGCGCTGCTTCATGTTGGCGTAAGGGCACCATTTATGTTCCCCGGTTTCGATACGGTAAAGGAGTCGTTGCTTGTGTTCATGAGTTGCAAACCATAAGAAATTGTCGATCTTTGATTTTTGTTGTCATTTAAAACATGTGGAAAGCTTGCGCCTAATATCTGAATCTTTTAAATCGAATGGAGATGCTTCTCTACAGCGGTGTGCGAGCTTTCCATTTGTTCTGCCAATTTTCTGGTTGATTGATGTGAATCTTCATGCAAAAATCATTTAATCGCTCTTCGTCGAACTCAACTGGCCATCCGGACAGCGGTGCGACTTTATATCGAAATTTTCATTTTTGAGTTTGACATACCAATCAAGAGCGGTCCTTTCAGCTATGGTAACCTCTTCGTAAACGGCTCAAATGCCGCGAGCAGCTTTTGATGCCTTAGCACCTTGATTGAGTAATTAAGAATGAGGTGTCGAAAATGCTCATTTTTGTCGACTTGACATTCCATTTAAATGATCTGAAAATTAACTAAAATTAATTCGAGAAAAATCTAAACATAGTTTCTACTGCAATAAAACATCTTTTTTCGAATAATACAAAACATTACATTTGAAGACGCGAGATGTAAGACCGACATGAAGGAATGACACCTCGAAGAGTGTATACAAAACATTATGACAAAATATTTTATTTTGACTGCGCAATTTTAATTATAAAAAAAATGGCGGAAACTTAGTTGCCAACCCATTACTTTAGTACTGATATGGTAATCAAATCTACTGGTTTGTGCCTTAACTAAAACATTTAAAATTACAAACTATGACCAATTACATATAACTTGAAGAGGCTTCTAAGTAGATTAATAGTGGTTATTATTGCATTAATTTTAAGAATACTTCTCCGCTTTTTTTTTCTTGATCGTGCTATTAATTTTCCATCAATATTTTAGCATATTATAACAAGCCTCCGAGTTATATCTAGAAGCGTGTTATGCTTTATTATTGAAAAACTCTGTTTTACAGCTCACGAGCTGAAATATTATTCTAAAATTACGATAAAACAGTTTGCTTAAAAATGCTGTAGCTACAGCGCCCATTTTAGTTACCGTAAATATTTGATGTACCTTTTATTCGAACTCCGGAAAATCAATTAATTCACGTTTTGTTTGCACATACTGACAGAATAATATCCAGCTGGAAACTGTTAAATCGTTAAAAGACTCGATGATATTTAAACAATTCGAGTTTCAGCAGAAATAATGTGTTTTAACATTCGTTGAAAAAATCTGTTATGCCTTCATGACACTAGCAGTGCAGCAAAACAAAACATAATGATGAAGCTTTAGTAATTGAAGTCAATGTTCCGAATCATCTCACGGTTCAGCAGCTTTGTTCGCTAAACTGGGAGAAAATTGGTAATTGTCGGCTAGTATTTCAACCTGAATGTTCATTATTTTTGGACTAGTTGCTGGAATTTCATCAGTTTTTAATCAAAATGTTTGTTTTTAAATTTTGTCACGTTTTGCATTAGATTGGAAAAATGCTGCCATTTCATTTTCCAATTTTCCAAAAGTCAATTATTGCATTTTTTTAGAATTAAGATTTATGCAAACAGTGGTAAGGAAAATCAGCAAAAGATTTGTTTTGGTAGGCTATGCTGATGATGCTGCGCTCACAGCTAACTCAGAAACGGACCTACAAAAGCACCTTCATGAGCTCTTCTAAATGAGAAGGGAACTGACAATGTTGGTTTCTACTGCCAAAACAAATGAATGGAGATAGCAAAGGAGTCAACAAGGTGCAAACTGGTCATGGAAACTACCGTCATTGAGTACGTCATGGAGTAAGGTTAGCTCGGCCTACATGTGTCTAGCTCCAATGATCGTGCAAAAGATCCAAGAGCACAAACTGTTAGAAAATCATCAAGTGCGTTAAGAGATGTTTTTTTTATCCAACATGTACATACGAACTGAAAGTAAAGTTATAGCTGATTTTGCTTTTTCTTGATTTGGACGGCGTCATTTTTTCGAATTAATTTATTTGTATCTGAACAAGCATATAAACAAAGTTTTCCGACGTTTCGCTTTCAGTTATAAGGGGGGCTTTTTCAAGGATGAGAAAAATAAAACAAATGTTACTTACCTTGCGGCGACTCCACTCATTTAGTCTTTTTCTCACAAACACACTTTGAAACTTCACTTTATTAAACTTGTCACACTGACGCACAAATTGTAAATGACATATAGGCAGTTTGGATCTAGCCAACGAAGAAATAATAACTGAGCCCTGAAATTTCAGGTAAAAGAAGGGTAGAGAACTGCTGTCGGAAGACGGACAAACCTTGGATTTACTCATGTTCATCGAAAAATATCTTATGTCCACTTATTTTCTTTTTCAAAATAAATATTACATGCAAACTTCTCGTACCCCCATGGGTTCTCCGCTATCACCGGTAGTGGCAAATATCTTTATGGAAGCATTTGAAGCAGTGGCTTTGGAGTATGTAACAATAATGGGCATATTTAGAAACTATAGCGTTAGGAAACAGTGCGTGAGAAGGAGAATGCCAAGTGACAGACTACCTACGGTTTTCTTGATCAACAATCCTCCGTAAAGACCCCTAGACTTGCCACATATAGTTATTGACACAACTGGCAATCTAACACTGATGATTACGGCGAGAGACCCAGACATGTGAAACATAAACAGGCGGGTCTAAGACATGAGGGAATAGAAGAACAATTTCAAATACTTTGGGTCTCCATGACGTTTGGCTTTTAATGAATTCCCACATTTTCAATTAGGCATCTGGAAACCATATACTTGTTCTACTGCACTTTCCAATCTTACTGATCTTACTAGAAAAACAAATGTACCAAAATTAACAATACTCTTCGTATTGGATTATTCAGAGGCATTCAATACTACAGTTACATTTATCTATACTAAAGTAAATCAGATTATTTAGTGACCTTATTTATTATTGCTTTTAAGTATCGGGACACCAAATAGGCATTTGAATATGTATTCTCAAGTGCTCTAGAAAAATCAACAGCTGCTACCTGAGGTTCCTCAGTGGGTTCGTTAGACTATTCAACAGTATAACAATATTTTTGCAGACGATACCCAATTCCAACTGTTTCTCAAGATAAATCGCTATGTAATCATGCTCTATTTTTATCAGAAATATATAAAGAACCAAAGAACACTAAAGCAAAAGTCTAGACTCACTAAAAGACTGAGAGTTTCTGAGTCGAGATCGAACTCGGTGTCTCAATCTGGCTATTCTTTAACCCCTTGAGACACTTGGTGCATAATTATGGACAGTTTCATCAAACTCAATTTTTGTAAAGAAGTTTAATCTGACAACGTTCGGACTGAATGGGCATAATAATGAATATATTTTACATCAGTTAATGATAGAAGTGCTGCCATCTTAGCGGAAATGGGGTAAATACAGCCCTATCAATGGTTACCTGCTATAGCGATGACACACATTAGATGTAAGTCAATACAAATCTATAATAATCACTTAGTTACTTTGAAATATAAATATATTTTTTTGATTATAGTTTAGGTGAAAGATCCAAACAATGATTTAAATTAGTATTTTTGCAAAAATTTTAACTGATCAATGGCGGATGACCGCTTTTTCGTTAATGTTCATAATTATGCACATTGAGTCTCAAAAATAGTTTTTATTTTATTTTACGTAAATACGATCCTGAAAATGAGGTTGATGCTTCGATGCTCCTACAATTTTTGTATGTGTATTAAATAAGAGAGGAACTACTCTATCATTAGGGTTGCCACTTTTTTCTGAAGAAAATATAGATTATACATTTTTATGTTACAAAATTTAGAAAAAAATAGTACACATTTATTTCTCATAATTTTTTCATATATTATTTATTTTAAGATCAACCTTACAAAACCTCGAAAATCAAGCAGCAACAAATAACGACGGGCAGTTGACGTTTAAATGCTATGACAAGTTGACAATTGGCAAACCCCAAAGCATATTGAATTCTCTGTAAATACATCTACTCAAAGAGTGAATTATTTGTGTGACAACCGTAAAACAAAAGAGTTGTTAATTTCGTTCTAAAATTTCCAACTTACAGTTATCATTAAAAAACGCGACATTTGAATTAGCTATTAGCAATGAAAATATAGTACATTTCCTTCTATATTATTTTTCTGAATAATATAGTATAAATGGGTAAAGTGTAGTAAGAGACTATATGTATAGTACAGGTGGCAACTCTATTTGTCATTTATCATAGATGATAGTTGGTTGTGGTTGTTTCGTGATTATATTATTTTTTGTAAAAATTTACCATTGATACATATTGTGCATAATTATTCACACAATTTTGTTATAAAAAAACAACAAAATTTACCCTATGTAACATATTAATATTGATAATATGGTCATTCTTGAATAAAATATATCAATAAATTTTTTTTTCCATACTTAAAAAAAAATCAGGTCTCAAGGGGTTAATTCTCACCAGACATCTGACCTAAGTGTAAAGTTGCTTTTCTTCGTTTATTTATAGTTGTCGGTCGAGTAGGTGAGGATGTCACGTGATGAGAGGGCTGTGTGGTAATTACTTGGTTATTGGTGTGTGTATCTGATTTGTTTAATCTTGCCATTGCTCAGCTCCATGCTGTAGGATCGCGGATTCGAAAACGGCGTCGGTTAATACTTTGGAATTTGATTTTTATTTCTATAGCTTCGCGAATGGTAGATGCCTTAAACGAATTGAGGGATATAATAGTCCTGGTGTCCTCGAAATTGATAGAGGTTTCTGTTTGGATGTGATGGTGTGCCATAGCTGAAATCGGATCTTTTTATACTATTTGTGAGATTGCTCATATACGCTATGGTTAGGGCGCCTCTTGGTACGACCAATCTATCTTTGTGGGCGACACGGAATTTCATTTACTTCGCTATCTCCGTTAGGAACTTTATCTTTTGTGTTCGTGGTTAAGTTTTTATAGTTTGGTTGGTGTCGAAAACTGCCTTATGTAGGTAGATTAAAGGGTTTTGGCTAAGTACCTGGCTAATTCTTGATTCGAATATGGTACAGAAATGGCGAAAGGAATATTCGGCTTATGAATCTTTGTTAGCCCGGAAAATGTCGGTATTTTGGAAGATTTTTCTCGAGGAGAGATGATTTTTCTGACGTCAATACGCAGATGGTTTCTGTCGATAATTTCATTAGTCTTTTCCTATAAGTAGCAGGATTATTAGTAATTATCTTTAGTTTGGACTCTGAAGTAGAACAGTCCTTAGTATTGAGAAGAATGCGTTACCTTGTCTACAATAGTTATGTTTTCGTTGGCACGAAGTTGTTTTAATGCGGGGCTTTTGTTACAAATTAGGCTTGATTTTGGAGGCTCCACAGTGCGGGGTAGTGTAGCAATATCTTGACATGAGTACCTTCAGCCTCAATTTCTGACAATTCATCTACATATATTTTAACTTGGGAAAATGATTTCTTCTGTTGAGCTAGTTTTCTGCGTCTCGGTAAAATTAAACCCTTTAGATTAAACTTGTGGACTGATAGAGTACAAGGGGAAATCAGGAAAGTTGTAGATAGTCCTCTGAGGGAGTGAAGTGATAGTGGGTTTCTGTTTTGTAACAAGTCGTGCTAGTTTCCGTATTTGAATGACTTTTTTGTCAAATCTTCATAGTTATTGCTAGTAATGCGATGAAAAATGTCCCATAGAATTGGATAAGGTTTGAAAGTATATAACGATGAATAACAATAATTGAAATTTCGGTTAGTTAATATCTAATTTTGTGAATGGAATTTCTTAACAGCTCGAATCTTGCTCTGTTAAGAATACTGAATACTGGTCGTCTTTTAGTTTGAAACGGTTGGCAATGATAAGGGTTCTGTAAGATTTATGAAAAGCAAAATTACACCGAAGCAGGGATTTCGATTAAGACGTTTGTTAAAGTTTTAAGAGAGTTGGAAGAAATACTCCATGTAGGGGTGAATAAAATGTTCTGAGAAGCGTCTGCGGTCATAACTATGAACTGGCTAAGTTCCGTAAAGCCTTTATTCCATACTTGGTTTCTAAGAAAACTGACACGCAAAAAAATAAATAGCACGCCTTATTACAAAACAAAATCTCATTATCACCGAATAAAAACCATTTTCACGTGTTTTAGATTGAATTTTACTTAACAAATATTAGAACAACAAAGAACCTTGTTATCCAATATCCAAATCATCGTTGCTGAAAGGTCAAACGTTCAGTGACATTCGAAAAGAACTCTACACTTAGTTTGAAAATAAAAACCCAGTAAGTACGTCAATGATAAGATAGCAATATCGAGAAGAAACCAAAACAGAATAGAGATAAGAAATAAGATTAAGCTATTAGATGTAAATACGTACGAGGGCTGACTTATATATTTCGGGATTAGAGAACAAAAGCAAATATTAATCATCGAAAATCACTTTATTGTTTTTCAAAACATTCCCCATGAAGATCTATACTCTTTTGCATGCGTTTGAACCAAATGTCGAAGCAGTTTTTCCACTCTGATTGAGGTATCTCCAAAACATGCATTCTGAAAGCAGCAACCGCTTCTTCAGGTGTCGAAAAATGTTGACCCCTCATTTTGTTTTTTACGTACGGGAATAAAAAGAAGTCATTTGGTGACAAGACAGGACTATACGGCGGAGGACTCATCAAATCGATGTTTTGAGTGGTCAAAAATTCAGTTGTTTGAGCCGATGTGTGAGGGCACGCATTGTCGTGGTGAAGAGTGATCCGTCTTCGGTGGTTGGTTTTCCTCATTTCTTGGAAGACAACTGGCAAACAAATGGTTGTGTACCACTCAGAATTGACTGTTCTGCGTTGTTCTAGTGGTACGGTTGCGACATGTCCAGTTTTTCCGAAAAAACAGGCGATCATTTGCTTGGAAGAGCTTTGTGCGCGAATAACTTTTGTTGGATTCGGCTCATCTTAAGACACCCATACAGTCGATTGCTGTTTACTTTCGGGCTCATACGCGTAAATCCACGATTCATCACCTGTCACTATGTCATAGACCTGTTTTGAAGCACCGCCATCGTATTTTTTTATCTTTTCTTTCGACCAATCGACACGAGCCTTTTTTTAACTATTAACAAATTGTGAAATTGTGTGGGATCCAACGCGAACAATTTTTTTTGACATTCAAATGTTTATGCAATATTGGATGTATGCTGGTCCCACCAATGTGTAAGGTTAGGTCTCACGATAGGTCACATGACGATCTTGCAATATCAGTTCGCGCACAGCATCAATGGTTTCTGGAACAACAACTGTTTTTGGACGACCTTCACGAAATTCGTCTTGGAGTGAACTCGACCTCGATTGAATTCACCATTCCATCGATAAACAGTGGTCCTTGATGGAGTTTCAACGCCAAAAATTAAATTAAGTTCATCCATGTACTCTTGCTGACTTAATCCATGTCGAAAGTTGTAAAAAATAATCGCACGTTCACGATAATTCCATTTTTTGGCCGAGATGAATCGTTTAAGTTACTGTAAACAACACATAAGCGCTCGTATGTCGAAACGTTCTGAGTACGTATAACCTCAAAAATGTCAAACCTTACGATAGAGCTGTCAGTTGTCAGATTGCAACACTCGGGTTGTCAAATCCCGAAATATAAAAGGCAGCCCTCGTAGTCAACTAAAATCGTAATATAGGAAAATGAGAAGACAATGTATACGAGTGGCTACATCAGGGAATACTGTTAGTAACTATATGTCCAGAAATTTGATGGCAAGTATACGCTTAATTAACCATAGTCGCTGTTGGCTTCCTAAGGGTAGCTTACGTTCAGTTATACTAAATATAGCACATTGTCGGCTTACGACTGTATAATTTAGCAAATATGCTTAAGCTTAAGTCTTATTTCAAAACATTAGAACTCATAACTAAGAACTGGAAGCTCGTATGGCAAAAATTTGTTATACGAATATTTTATTTAAGTTCCTGGGCACCCATTAAACATGCCTAGCAAAGCACTATAGATCAGTGAACATAAACCACTCTAGGATTATACGGTAAGCACTCAAATGTATTAATTGTAATTAATTTATCATGTAATACAAGAGAGAATTATTTAATGAATACGATATTAGTGCCTACATTCGTAATTTGTTTTAATTTTCAATGACATCGCTAATTTCGTGTGTCAGTTCCAACCAACCCACAGGGTGAGTTACTAATTCATTCAGCCTTGACTTCGTGACAAAATTATTCAGAAAATCTCCCGAGCCGCAGAATAAATATACCTCGGGATATTATTCCATAGCCCTACCAGGATCACAAAACGCCAACTCAAAACGCTAGGGAAATATAATATAAATCTTAGCTTTGTTATTCAAAGAGTAATTATTATCCTGTTGCAGTTAACTCGCAAAGACAACCAATTAGCCGGAATAAAATAAGGTTTGTTGCGGTTAAGGAAATTCGCAAGAGGTTAAAATATGTCCTTGCCGTATCCACTTTAAGAGCAGCGATACTTTACGTCAGGAAAATTGTCTTAAGAGTCGCCATTATTTATGCTAACAACTTCCGTTTAATCTGATAGAGGCGATTTATCTGATGGCTTTTGAAATGCAAAATGCGGATGGTTTGTTTTCTGTGTGAGAGATTCCGAACAATATCGCTGGTTTTTGGAGGGCAAATGTAAAACGGATTCATTTCGGAAGATGAGAAAGATTAGCATTTATTTATAGGGAAATTAGGTTATTGGTGGAACTGTTATATAAGAGTCTCGCATAAAATTTGAAACACTAATATTTATTTTAGTTTTACGTTTCTTTTTGGGAAAATATCACTATTCATGAAGAATAGAAGCTGTATATTTAAAAATCTGAACATTTAAAGTCTAAATCTGACTTTGTTTTCAATGGAAATATTATCTGTATTAAAAAATATAAACTTGAGATTCAAATTTTTAATTATATAGTTTTTGTTCACCAAGTGTTTTATAACATTCCCAAAAACCGATAAAATCAAACTAGAAATTCCTACAAAATACATTCAAATAACCATTAATATTTATTTGTAACTATTGATTTGTATTTTTATTGTTGTTACTATTTTCACTACAAAGTTGTAAAAGTCATAAGCTAACAATTGCAAATAATTTAAAAAAAACTGCCTTCCTAACAAAAAAGCACAAAACAATAAATAATATTTTTCTTGAGTAATTAAATACTTATTTATCTTAATATCTGTTTCAACTAAAACATAAATATTTTTTTCTTTGGGAATAACATCACATAAACTTGAAAGTCTGTATATTTCAAAAAGTCCAAACGTTTCAAGGTCTAAATCAGACCCCGTTTTCAATGTGGTATTTAAAACAAACGAACAAAAAATTAAGAAATTAAAAAATTAAAAGGATTTGTAATGACAAATTTCATAAATCACAATTTGAAATTATGTCTTTTTCTAATTTACATTTATTGAAACAATTAAATTGAATTCTGTCGCTGCGAAGCTTGCTCGTTCTAATATGATCTGGATTCTTCTAAACATGCAACATTGACGAAATCTCAATCCTTTCGGACATCCTCACCTCAGGACATCGGCACAAGAATGTCAAGCTGTTTTTTTATTACATTATTTTATTGAGAAACTAAGAAAATATGGTCCAAATTCTTCGTCTACTTATTTCCACCAGAAATGTCGCAATTCACATTGGACATCATCGAAAAAATGATAACCGGAGAAGACTACACAAAAGCCGTTCGAGAAGATGGTTCACCAGAAAGTTCAGATTGCTCTGGAGTTGACATATATCCTAACAGATATACAGCTAGAGAATCTTCTCCCAGATTACCGTCCAAAGTACAGCCAGGAAAATGTTATAATTGGAGATCTTATCGATGCAAGTTTAACAGGAACAGTCAAGGTCTTGTACATTTTCAGTAGTGCCATATTTTCCGGTTTTGTTTTGTTATTACGAATCCTTTTAATTTTTTATTTTTTTTAATTCCTTGTTCATTTGTTTTAATACAATTGAAAACAAGGTCTGATTTAGAGGTTGAATCGTTTGGAGTTTTTGAAATGTACAGACTTTCAAGTTTATGTGGTGTTATTCCCAAAGAACTCCAGAGATGCCACAATTATTCTTCAGAAAACAAAACATAAATAAATTCAATTTTATTAAGCTAAAATTAAGTATTTTAAGGCTACAGAAAAAAAAACTTGATAGTTTCTCTGAAACCGTTAATTTTTTTAAATGTATATGTTTTATAATGTTTGAGGGAATGGCTTAATTGGTGCAGTTTTTAAATCTAAATAACTTTTTCGATAATGCCAAAAACAAAGTATTTTACTATTAAGCAACATTTAAAATTTTGACCAAGGTCCGTTACTGTTGAATAGAATGGAGTAACTTGTTTTCTAAATATTTATATACATATGATTCCAACGTATGTGACTTAACCCACTGTATTGTATACGATTTGAGAATTTTTAACATTTTTTGGTTTGCTAATTATCATAATTTTGTACTTAATTCCAATTACGTTCATTTAATTGTCTCTCTTCTACAAAATTGTATATTAAACCTTTTTTTTTTCATTAAAAAATATTCATTGCACAATTTGTAGTAATATAGCATAATTGAATGAAATTTCCAAACAATCAAAATGAGCTAAAAAAACTCTGCATACCATATATTGGAGATACAGTATAACAAGTTGGTTTAACATTAAAGTTAGGCAAAAATTTCAAACATGGACAAAATTTGAACCATCTAGTTTTTATTTTATAATTTGTTGTTTTACTTATATTAGAAAGGTTTGTTATATTTGTTTTTTTTTAACTGATTTGCGACCGAACCATTGCTTTTAATTTTTGAGATTATTCTTGATACAGTTGCTTAAAAGTTGTAAAAAAGAATTACAAAGATTATTGAAAGTGTTTTTTGATACGTATTTGTCATTTAAAAGAAATATCGATATTTCTTCAACAATATGGTGAAATTATTCAAACTTTCCTTCAGTCATGTTAAAATTTGAAGACTTTATTTAGGAATTTCTTAAAAAATAAACCTTGGAGTACGAAATTTATATAAAAACAGTTCAGTGTGATGAGTTGTTTGAGTATAAATACTTACCTAAAAAATAATTTTTTGGCCAAAAATAAGGAAAACTTAACTGTATTCTAGATGACTTGCTGAGTATTGTCGGCACCTTTTTTTAAATTGATAAAAACTTTTCCCATATGTTCCGGACTTTAATGGTGTTACTGAATATAAAATGCTTCTGAAATTTCCTGGGAATTTATAAATTAAGAAACGACGCCAATGTCTGTTTTTTACAACTCTCAAATTATAAATATGCGAGGAAAGACAAGGAGAATTGATTTTCTGAATAAAAAAAAAAATAAAAAAAAATAAAAAGTTTAATAAACGGTACTTGGTTCATAATTTTAATTAACTAATTTACTGTAATTCGGCACTAATTTGAGACTGAACTATGGAAGCGAAAGCTTCTTACGAAATATTCTTCCCTTTTCTCGTTATCTCACTGTCTCTATTTTTCTTTATTTGTATCACTCTTAGTAATAGATATAAATATTAGGTGAATTAAAATAATAGTCACTAATTTGATACGAGTCAAGTATTAATCCTAATTTAATTCTTAAATTAAATATATCTGCAAAGAAATATATGTTTATATATTGAGTAAATGCTTGTAAATAATTTTGTTCATCTGAATAAGTATTTGAAAACAAAATGTCAAGGAAACCTTTGTTTTGTCCTTAAGTAAAATCATTCCAAACACATAACATTTATACAAAACAATAAATTATAAGTATACCTATATATTCAACGGTAGCAACAATTTAAAAAATTTTAATAATTTTGTCAATTAAAAATAGTACATAGAATTAATTAATAATGATATAATATTAAAAAGAGTTCATTAGTTCTCGGTTTTAAACCGAGACCACGAAGTATAGATGCAAGGAGTCCGAACGGAATAGGCTTTACCGCAGTATTCGTGGTATACAATATTAAACCCAGATCATAGTTGTCTTTTCTGCCACTAGCTGCGCAAATGATCAGGGCGTACCGATGTTATTATTATTATCAAACGTAAATACGCGCTGTCGAATGTCGAAATTATTAAAATTATAAAACTAAGTATAAAATATTAATGTAATTGTTTAAAAATAGTTTTAATAAAAAAATGAGAAGGTGTTGTGCTGTTCATGGCTGCCTCAGTGGCCGAAAGGCAAGTGGAAATGTGGCTAAAGTGGGTATATTCAAAGATCCAAAAGTGAGTAACCTAAAAATAATATTAAACATCAGTGTTGTTAATAAATATTGTATTGTATACACTAGTGTATTTGTCAAATCTAAATTGTTTGTTATTTAAATGTTAAAGGTCATTTATTTATAACTAATACGATTAATAAATAATATATTTGATTGTAATCAATTAATTACTTTCCTATTACCAAGCATTGTAATACTGAAATAAATAGGTATTTAACCATTTTTAAATTTATATTTACTACTTAATTTGCAGAAACTATGTTTAAATTCTTTACTTCACTTACGGTTTGTTTAATAGTTTAACACGTAGAGACAAAAGATGAACTATAATTTTAATTCTTAAAGACCTGTTGATAACATTAATTTATTTTTTTAATGAAATTGTTTGCTGCTGGTTAATTGAATTTATTGAGAGAATCAGCCCACATCTCGCGTCTTCAAATTTAATGAAATGTTTCAAATACATAAAGAAGTGTTCCAGAGGACATTCAATTGTGGGAAGCGCAACTGATGAAGATTTCTTGACCATAAACAATGTATATTATATATGATATATAACGTATATTATCTTGCGTATAAAGGAGTGACACCTTGAAGAGAGTATTCAATATCTCTGACAGATGAAGAAACTTGAACTATTTTATCGTGACATTCTGTGGGAGAACAGCAATTACACGGAACGGCTCCAGATTCGGAACCTCTGTGGGCTGATTCTCTCGAAAATCCTAGATGTCGGTCTTACATCTCGCGTCTTAAAATTTTTCTGTTCGAATTAAGCTAGTATTGTCAGTTATTGGGATATATTGCTCGTTATTGGAAAAAAAAATTAAATCATTTTTATTAAAAAGCTTTACAGATATGAGATAATATAGCTTTATGTCTTGAGCGTTTGTTATTTTGAATTTTCACATTGGCATAACCATTTATTGTGGTTGGGATAAAACAGTTACATACTTTTTTATTGTATTCATTTCAATTTCGCTATTCTCTATGTTTATTGGGACTTTAAGGGTTTCAATGGTTTGGTATTCTATTCGGGCAAAGAATAAAACTTTGTTTATTGCTTCATACTGGTCTCGATAAATTCTGGAAGTTGACGTTTTTAAATATAATTTATTATCTCTTGCATTATTTCATAACCTATTAAGCCCTCAAAGAAATTGTAATTTAAATAATTAGAACTCTATATTTTTCTTAGAATGAAATTCCGAAAAATCTGTGATTTCGATAAAATAATTTTTGGCAATTGTCGGAAAAAATGAAGAAACAATAAGTAAATTTTTTGCAGGTATTCTATATTACTTGGATGTTATATTGGCTTATTTTCTGTTTATTATTGATTTTCTATAAAATTATTATTCAGAGGTCTTAATGTAAAATGATTACTTCATAATATGAAGCTAGTCAATATATGTAATTAATGGAAAGTTTCTTTTTTTATTAGAACGAACAGCAAATGTTGTATATTAGTTTATTCTCGATATATTATTGAATTTCTCTGAAAGCAGAGAATCTTAATATATTACATGGTGCGTGTTTCTTACACAGAGAACTAATTTAGATGGGCATTTCAAGATCGAGGCAGTGTGCTGTGTCAGTGTCGGTGTCGGTGTCGAAACAAATGAAATCTCAAGTTATCCAATTCATTCCCTTGCTCATCTATTATAATATGTGTAAATGTAGGCCCCCAATAAGAAGCTTTCGCTTCAAAAATTATTATTACCATAATCATTTAACACCGATTATACATACAACTCAAAGTGTTACACTAAAGTTATAAAGACGGTTCAATTTTCTCAAATATATCTTATATCGAATTTATACGAAATCTTGCCGAAAAGTTTATCACGATATTCTTGCGTTCAAACTTTTCCAACACCATGAATAATTCCCAGCCGAATATCGACAAGAAAAAGACGAAGATTCACCCTTGTTTTCGTTCGTCTGTGTCACTGCTGAACCTCGAAATCCCTATTTATTAAAGTTTTTCATAAAGTTCCATATTCTTAAGCTTCGCGGCCTTCGAAGCATATACTTCTGTTCCGTCTTAACGAGTACGATTACATGTTTTAAGTCTGCCGAGAGTTTGACAAATTAATTAGTATTTTGTAGTTGAGTCGGATACGCTAACAAGGCCATTACTCTTCGGAATGGCTTATAAATATAAACGAAAACTGACTCAAAATTAATTACTGTGATGACATGAAATATTTATTACGGCGCCATTAATTGAACATTATCAGTTTTCTATCGAATTTAGATCCATCAATTTACACTCTTAATTGGATTCTGTTTGTAGTGTCTCTCGTTATGGAGCAATCCACAGTGGAATTTATGGTCCATGATTTGGGGCTCTGTTATTGCTTTGGTGCTTATATTCAGAATAACTAGAAGCAATTTGAGTAATAGCGTATCTATTGTACTAACTGATTCCTCAAGTTATTGCTATAATTTGTTTAACTAGCTAAGCGCTGTTTTTTAGACGAACGGAACTTTAAAATTGAACAAGTTAAATGCAACGTATGGTAATGAGACTTACAAAACGCAATTTGTGTGACCAATTGCGAACCACTTTTTCTAGCAACTAGAGCCTTACACCGTCAGCACCATGGCAATTGTTTGGTTCTAACAATTTAACTAGATAATGATTCACCTATACTTAATACCAGTTCAATAGAGATTTTTAGGTGACATAAAATTCAACAGTAAACCGCATAAGCATCACGGACATAATTAAAACAGCATACTCGCAGAAGTAAATTATTCTAGCCTTAAAAACCCCAAAAAATATGGGGAATACTCTACATTACAGAAAATCAAAATGAATGTTTATTTATTATATCTAAGTAAGACAAAATTAGGTACCATGGTGAATAATTCCAGAATGCCAATTTATAATATTGTCAATATTAAATAAAATATAATAAAAATTCATTATTTACGAATAATGATTTTTAGGTGACATAAGATTCTTCTGGAACAGCAAACCGCATAAGCCATCACGTAAATAATAGTTTATAAGTCATAGCGGTTGACTGACATAATTATAACAAAAAATGTTATACATACTATACGGGTGGCCGAAGTAAATTATTTAGGGTAACCTTGAAAACCCATAAACAAAAGTATGGGGGCCATAGGCAGTGGCATATACAGTAAAAAGTAATGAGGTGTTCATAATATACAGCCGTCAATAGAAAAACTGTAGAGAATCAGAAAATCTTCAAAATGAATGTTTATTTATTTTGAATAAAGAAAAGCTAGCCTATAACGTTGTTTCACCAGGATTTCTTCAATAACGCTGAAGAACGATATTGTATTGAAACGTTAAGTAGGGTTTTTAAAATCTGTGAATATAATTCTATTGAATTGGTATTTGGTTTCGGTTTGAAATATGGTGATTTGTGGAAAAAGATATTTTTTTATGTTGTATGTTGTTAATGTAATACCAGGATGAGGTCGGCAAAAGTTAAAAGTTGACTTATTATAACTGCAACAAAAGCGATATCTTGTCTTGAATGAATGACCGAGGTAGAAACTAGGGCAACTACTGTCAACTTAGTTGTTATAAATATGTTTTCCTACTGTCTGTATGAATTCGGGATATATCTTGGATATTAGGGATAATAGGATATACTTCATTTAAAGTGCGGTAAACCGTTATGTACATTTTATTCTGTGTAGTTCCCAATCTGTGCAACATACTATGGAAATTTGACTATTGTGGATTGTAAGGTCCGATGGACTATTCAAGGAAATTTAATGTTTTGTCTGTCTCAGTTTCTAGGGTGGCGTAATTGTCTGTAAGTACCAGTAAAACAAGCAAAAATGTCGTGATACCAATATAGGATTTTACTGTTCAGATTGTGTTTGAAAATGAGTGATTCATAAAATATTTCGGCCACTTAATGGGTTACCCAGTTTACAACTGTGTACAGGTACGTTTTTTATAATAAATTTCATGATAAGGGTAGTAGTACCAATGCTGGGAAAAAATACTACATCGAATGATAATAATATGCAGTTATTAGGTAGAATTAGTTTTTGAATTCACTACGTCAAGGGAATTCTTTATGCTATGCATAGTTTTTTGCATTTAAATGTTAGTCTTAAGTTGTATTCTGAAGAAGCCAGTAACCTGGTGAAACAATTGTATAGTAAACATCAGCTGAATTTTCCTCAAGTAAAGACTGAAACTATCATCAGAATGTTTATTTATTTTGAAAGCAGCATTTTTCATAAAGAAAAGCTGGAAAAACCAATGTGAAAAGAGTGATTTTTAAAAATTCATAACTTGGTTGTAATAGCAGCTGGGACCTTAATCTGCCTCCTAGTGATAGCCTATAACGTTGCGCCGTATTGTACCTTAAGTAACGCAGAATTCTATATCCACGATCAAACCGATATGCAAAATATAGTTTGAAAGTTTATAAAATGCACTTCAATTCGTATATCTTGGATTTTTGTCATATTGCCGTAAAACGTAATAATACCGGTTTGGAAATTTGGCTTAAACGATGGACCCTCTATTGTTTTGATAGTAGCGAATCCGGTCAGCGGAAAAAAGTCATTTAATTAACATCAGTAAACTGTGTACAGGTGGATAGATCTGAGCAGGCAATAGTGCACAGACGTACATTTAATGCAACGTTTACTATTATTTTAAACCAACTTCTCGGCATTATAGTGAAAAACGAAAATTGAAGTGGAATTTATGAACTTTCAAAATATCTTTAGTATATCCCGGTCGGACTAGTCTCGATAATACCGTGGGATGTGCGAAATAGCTCTCTAAATTATTTAAATTCGATTGGTTCAAAAACGACTTATTCAATAGTATCCATCGTGAGCTTATATAAACTTAATATTATAGACTGTCGTTTTTACAATGACTAATATTCCAGTATTAGTTACCAGAAAGTTATATATTTTTGAAAAAATCCACTTTTGGCCAGTTTTTCTGAGTTTACTCGGTAAATAATGATCCAATCAAGATTTATAAAAACTGATTAAGAAGGATTTCATATTCTCTACAACTTTCATGTAGTCGGCATTACGATTCCTCCATTAATTTTCATTATTAAACAAAAGAAACTATTTATTATTTAAATCGATTACAAGTTTGCTGTTAAAATCTTAGCAATAATTATCTATAAACTGTTACTGACGATGGTATAAGCGGATTGCTGTTGAATATTATGTCTGAACAATGAATTAAATTTTGCTCGATAAACTGGTGTATAAAGCACACCAAACTATGACTTATTCTGGATGTAGCAGCGTCTTCACTCCAAATTCTTCTTCCTTGTCTGGTGCCATATCGACTTGAAATAAATAAGGTTATATTGGCTAACTAATCACGGTTTGCGGTTAATCTAAATAGTAGTTTGACACTGTGTATTCCAGTCCAATCTCAAAAGTTGGAGAGCCGTATCATCCACTTCTTTCCAATATTCCGGTTGACTTAGATTTAACTATTTGCCATGAGTTGAAGAATTTTATATCGGTTTCCTCTAACTGCATGTCCTAGTAGGGCGACAACACGATGTAACGGTCGCCCACTTAAGAACATCAAATCTGACAAAAATTGCATTTAGAACATTTACGAATGATAACTTATACCGCATATATTATTTTTATTGCACAAAAAATGCAAATATATTCAAGATAATCTGAAAAGTCGCCCTAGCACGAGATCCCTTCAAGCCCGGCTCTCTGGATCCGCCCTTGTTTCATAGTGTTATATTTTCCTAAAGACACTAGGCAGACAAATATTACGAACAAGTTTTTCGATTTTGGTTTAACACAAATTATGCTACAAACATAAAGAGTTCGTATTTACAGATACACCCTTCTTTAACCATTTACAACGTCACTGCAGCTGCTCTTCTCTTTACAACTGTTTTATATGTTAACAAAAATATAACACTTGCATTCTTTAATAAATTAATTCTTTAAGTTGAAATAGTTCTGGGAGTACTTTCTGCACATATATTGAGTTAAGTTGTTATGTGTTAGTTCTTTCTCTCGATAATAATGGGTCGTCTAGGACGCATTTTGAAGTCTGTATATTATAATGTTGTCGTCAGTTTTAAAAATTAGTACATGAATACTATCGGCATTTGAAACATTATTTTACCACTTATATTCTTCTCCAAGTTCTACACTGTAGATAGACAGACCATTTTGTATTTTCTCCAAAATTAAGCAACATAAAAAAAAGTTTTAATTAATGCACTATCCCTTAATTGTAACTTTTTTTCGATACAAAGGGGGAACTTGTTTATATGTACTCGATATCCTTATAGTCGGAAAATTCGATTTGTTACTAAGCTCCACTGAATGTTTAGGTAGTACAAGAAATTATTTCTCCACGGTGTGGATGTTACTGTACTGAACAGCGATGGGATTTATAATCTAGTATCAGTAGAAAATATTTCACTATTAGACTTCCAAAACGACTTCGTCAAACATATATATGGATAGCATTACATGCTCAAGTTCGCTCAAAATAGTTATAGATGTGAAGAGGAACATAATCCTGTACGACTGGTAATCCGATATTTTCCAGGAATTATTCTAAATTGACTAATAAACGAAAACGACTAATTTGTGTAGTTTTTCGGTGGCAAAGAAAATAGAGTGTATAGTTGCGATTCTTGTGATATTCCTTTTTATACAGTGCGGGCCAATAATGCTTCCACTGAAGATTTTGGTTACACTAATTTATATTTTAACAACACGCCACGATGGGAAGGTGTGGGAGAGTGAGAGATACAAACTGAACTTTCACTAAAATTCCTAGACATATACGGGGTGATTCATATTATTACATATTAGGATTTCTCTGTCAATTTAGGTAAAATCTCATTCATTAGACGCGTTACCGAAAATGCACCGTTTAGGGTTAATTCGATATTTCGTCAAAATATTGACATTTAGAACACTTTGACACTTTGAAGAAGCGAGATGTAAAGAGCGACATCTAGGATTTTTATGGAGACGAGCACATCTCGCGTCTTCAAATTTAAGGATATGTATCAAATATATAATGAAGTGTTCGAGAGGACATTCAATTGTGAGAAACACAACTGATGAAGGTTCCCTAACCAGAAACAATATATATATATATATATATATATATATATATGAACTAAGCTAGGTTCCGTTTCGACTCCTGCTTTGGAGCCATTATCAAGAGACAAAAGTGAAAAAGAGTTTCAGAGTCTAGATCGAACTCGGGGCCTCAATCTGCCTACTCCCCAAGAGTCACTAGGTAACTGAACTGAATTTGAGTCTGCTCTGCTTCTTTTATTTATAGTTAGCGCTGGGGTAGAAGAAGATGTCACGTGATGAGGCTGTGTTGTGATTGGTTGGGTATTGGAACCTAGCTTAGTTCATAATAATGACCGCGGAAGCCTCTCAGAATATATATATATATATATATATATATATATATATATCGTCTTGCGTTCAAAAGAATGAAACCTTGAAAAACCTCGAAGAGAGTATTCAATATCTCTGACAGGTGAAGTTAACCTGAAAATTTTATCCTGACTTTCTAACCTAGGAATTACGGGTAACAGCAACTACATGGAGCTGCTCCAGATTCGGAACCTCTAGGTGCTAATTTCCCCGAAAATCCTAGATGTCTGTCTTTACATATCGCGTTTTAAAATTTAACGATATGTTTCAAATACATAAAGAAGTGTGCGAGAGGACATTCAATTGTGGGAAACGCAACTGATGAAGATTCCCTAACCAGAAACAATATATATTATATATATTGTCTCGAAGAGTGTATCTAGAACACTGTCTGGTACCATAGGAAGCTACAATTGGGGGAAACTATTTGTGACCCTCCGCAGTCCTAATAGCCAGAATGACAATAATAATCTCTTTTTACTGTATGCTCAGTGATTATTCAAAAAAGGTTTAAGCAAATTTTATGATTTAAACCCAGTTGTAATAAAGGATATTACCAAAAGATACCATATAATTTTTTATAACGTGAGATTTACAATTTTCCAGAAAATCAGAAAAAAACACTAATGAAATGAATAAATATACCGCAAAGAATCTTCACTGTTTTCTTTAGAACGTGTCCAACAATGTGAATATTTTAAATTGTATTCTAGGGTTTTTCTATAACGCCAACCATACCGTTCTTTTTCAGAAAATCGGCAAAGTGAAAAAATGGTCTTCAAATCAATGTAAATGTTAAGTCTTCTAAATAAGGTCTTAAAATATCAAGATATGTCAAATAGTATATCGTACAGTGTGTTTGTAAAGGTTTTAATTTTGATTCAGTTTTAATTCTTTTACGCCGATTAGCACATAGTGTAATAGGAGAAAATATTCACTGAGTTCATGGAAACTAAAAATTGTTACGCCGTCGACCTTTACTATACAGTTTAAAAAGTCTTAAAAACTAATATATTATTGGGTGGTATATAAGCAGTTGCATATATACGATAGCTGAAATATAAGATGGAATAGAATTATAGTTATACAGAGTGGTCCAAAAAATGTTGTATATTATAATGAAATAATGGTGATGTAGAATTATAGTTATAATGAGAGGATCATATAATGTAAAAAAATTATTAAAGTAGCTGCATATCCAAGATGGTTAAAATAAACGGCAAACTATAATTAGTTATATAAAGTTGTTTTTTTTAAATATTATAAAGTATCGTAAGTATAGTTAAATCACAGTGTAGTAGAAGTATAGTTATACAGTGTATAACTATAACCATAACCACTTATGATGCATGAATTATAGGGCTGAGTACAATTATAGTTATATGAGGCGATGTATAATAATAGTATTCAGGGTGATTAAAACTATATGAGAAACACTCAATAGACTGGAGAGGATTTATACTTATACAGGTGGTCCAGAAAATAACAAATAAGTTACATTGTGTGACCAGAGAAGCATATAAAGGGTGAATTAGAGGTCTACTTATACAAAGTGGTTCCAAATAACAATAAAGAAATGAAGTCTAAGAATGTGTCTAAAAATTTAAAATGAATACATATTAAAGAGAGAGACAGAAAAAGAAACAGAGAGAGAGAGAGTGAGAGAGCGATAGAAAGAGAAAGAGAGAAAAATAAAGAGAAAGAGAGAAAGAGAAAGGGGGAAAGAGAAAGAGAGAAAGAAAAAGAGAAAGAGAAAGAGAACGAGAAAGAGAAAAAGAAAGAGAAAGAGAAAGAGAAAGAGAAATAGAACGAGAACGAGCTCCGAAAATGTTAAAGTAAATATCATATAAATATCGTTTCAAATGTAAAAGTCAAGATATGTCAGAAGATAGTTATTGATTTGCACAAGGTTTTTATTTTGAGAGAGTTGAAGTCGGTTCATTTTTAGATATTAATTATTATTATTTCTATTAAGCTTTCATAAATTATTTACAGTTTTTAATTCCAGCAAGGACGTATCCATCCTGTATGTTCGTACACATAGAGTGATTACTTTCCATAAGGTGAACTAACTAAATTTACCGAGCGATGAAACACTGAAACAAAATGTCAAATTTTCCTCACTCCCTTTAACTCGATTTCTTAATGGTGCAATCCCTCAGAGTTTTCGTAATTTGTCAGAGTTGAGGGCCTAAAGACGTAAAAAAACAGGATGGTGCTCATTAAAGTTGACGATGAGACTGTTTTAAAAGGCCTAAAGTATAGAACAATTTGGTTAATGGTCCGGAATGAAATTGGAGTTTAGTGAAGAAAATATTGCTGATACTTTTAGTAAAGTTATTTTTATTCAAGCGTTTCTTAACAGGGGTAAAAATAATTTGTCAAAAAATTTAATACGTGGTTTGCATAAAAACTAGTATTTTCAATTATTCGTTGCATAATATTGCGATAAGAATAATTTTATAACACAAAAGTATATTTTAATTTCATGCCCGGTAAACTGCAGGTCGTTTTTAACCGACTTCCAAAAAGGAGGAGGTTATCAATTCGTCGCCACGTTTTTTTTATGTATGTTCAGTGATTGATCAAAATCGGCTTGGGCAAATTTGATGATTTAAACGGCATTGTATTAAGAAATTTTACACAAGGATATCATATAATTTTCTGTAACGTGAGATTAACGGTTTTCCCAAAAATCATAAAAATAAGTAATTAAGGAACTACATTTCAGTGAATTTCAATAAATCTACACTATTTTCACTAAAACCGCTCAACCAATTTGAATATTTTAAACTGTTTTGTACAAAGAAATGTTCCAGCTTGAATCCGTACAAGTCTCTAAAGGTAAAACATACCGTTTTTCCGAAAATCATAAAAATATTTGCAAAAACACTGTAAACTTCAATGTAAAGTCAAATTTTTATCATAAATATCTAGCTTACATGTCAAGATATGCCATGAAAGTATTGTGTTTGTAACGGTTTTCATTGCACTCAAGTTAAATTGTACAAAATAGTGTATAGAAAAGACATTTTTTTTAAGTGAGCTATGTTTTCTATTTGGTATACGGGGCTAGGTGTGTGTATGCACAATTCTAGCAGCAAGCCATGTGCGGAGCTGAAATATCGAGCGAAGCAAAATTTCAGTTAGTCAGGTGGGTTCAAAAAAAGCATACAAATAAATGTGATATTGGGTGGTACATAAGCAGTTCCGTATATAGGACGGTTGAAATGTAAGGTGAAATTGAATTAAAGTTATATAGGCTGGTTCTTAAAATATTGTATTGGATGACACATAAGTAGTTGCGTATACCAGGTGGTTGAAATAGAAGTGAAGTAAAACTATAGTTATACAGAGTGGATAAAAATAACTTAAATAAGCATATGTACTAAGGATATTCAAATTATAGGTTAGAGGGTTCAAAAAATGTTAAAAGCAGTTGCAAATACAGGATGATTGAGATATGAGGTTATATAGTGTGGAACATAAGTAGTTGCTTATACTTCGCATATTGGACGGAAGTAAAATTATAGGTATACAGGGTGATTTAAACAATAGAAAAATAAAAACAGTCAAGAGGGTGGAGAAGATGAATACTTATACAGGGCGGTTGCGACATCGGCTAGCTTTAAGTTATAGTTGTACAGTGTGTTTCGGAAAATGGTAGACAAATAATTTATATTGCAGAAACATATATATGGCGTATGAAATATTGGATGCATTTGAGTTACACTTATAGAAAGTGGGCCAAATAATAAAACAAATAAAAAAGTTAAAAAATATGTGGATAATATAAAAAAATATATATATAAATTAGAGGGAGAGAGATAAGAATACAATAAAATAATCAATAGAACTGTACCTTAAATCAAATAAAAAAATATGTCAGAAAATAATTATTGATTGCACACGGTCCCTAAACGGTTTTTATTTGAAGCCAGTTGAACTCAGTTCTTTTTTAAATATAAATTATTATAATAATATACAATGTTATCATAAATTTTTGTCCAGAATTCAAAAAGGGGAAAATATCGCAAAAATGTAATTCATGGCAAGCTATTGGCTTCTGAAATATTTCAAATATAGGAAAAAGTATATGCGCTATTAGATACACGACATTTTTCTTCAAGTAACCTACCTACTTGTACCAGCTTACGTAATACTTCTTGAACGAAATTAAAGAAAATGAAAATACTTTTAATAATAATGCATTTCATTAACATAAACTCTGTTGTTTAATTGTCCGCATAAGAAAGCATCCATTGAAGGCATATCTGAAGTTCCTGGTGTCCATTCAAAATGTTGATGAACACTAATCCGTGTTCCATTAAAGTTGGTGTCCAGAAGCAATCTTACGTGTACACCATTGTTAGAAAAATAAATAATTTATTTATTTGGTAATAAGAAAAAATTTCAATTTTGAATTTTTTTCTGAAGGTCATGGTTAGGGTCATATGTCAATGTCGAAAAAAATTGCAAGCGGTATGGCCTTAACCTGGTACATAAGGTATATAAAATTTTCCTCCCTTTTCATTTTCTTGGTTGGTTGGTTCTTATAAGTAAAATGATTCGAACTGGATATGAACTTAAGAACTTGTCGTTTACTTTAAGGTCAAGGTTTGGATCACCGTCAGTTCCGGTCTGTCCACTAATACGTTTGTATGAGCATTTTTTTTATTCGATGCGTAGTTTCCAAAATATATGGCTGTATCATTTAAGATGGGTCAAATGGTATACGCTTCTAGGTATTTTCCAAACTTTAATGATGATAACGCTACTAATTGTTGTGTATTGTGAATCTGTCGATATATGATCCTGATATATTGACAGCTGTCAATTCGCTACCAGAAGACAAGGTGCTCTATATCCAAACTACAGAATAAGGCACCCGAGCACAAACGGTAAAAAACTTCGTATGTGAGTTATTCTCCAAGCATCCACTCAGAAATTATTATGTTAATTATTATTCCTATATAATTTTTTTTTCGCTGTAACTAATTATTTAATTTTGTTCTAAGTAATATAAAAATACTTGATCAGACCAAGTATCAGAACTGTAAGTATACATATTTTTGTTATTTATGGTTTATTTACGTCAATAACTTTCTTATACTACGCAGTAGCTAAGTAATTACACCCCAAATCTACAAAAATATCAACAAATCGAACAATGTGATGTATATCCACTAAAGATGAAAAACGCTTTTAAATTGATTATTGTGTTGGTGACATGACCAAGAACGGAGAAGTAATCCATCAACGAAACTGATGTGAAGATTTTATCAACTTCCTGATGGCTTAGTACACAAAACAGAAATTTCTGAATTAGTTTTATGGTGCAAACTTATTACCATAATTGCTTTCAGATGGATGAACTTAAACCGAGAATAATGAAGGTTGGTTTAACAAAATTTTAATTTTCTAAACATCAATACATAAATTCTCTATATTTTTACCTGACTGCATAATGAAGATACATAGAAAGTAATTTGTAGTTGAGTTTTTGTAAAAATCGATTTGCTTAATATATTTTAAAACGTAATATTGGTTAAATAATTAAATTAATTGTTGTTATATTTTTTTAATAATTACTACTTGGCTCGCCCATGAAGTAGAAAAATTGTTATTAACTGTTAATGCAAATAATATAAAAAAATCCTAGAATACGATAATAGAGGCCCCACGGCTTACAATTGTGAATGTAAACCTTCCAAATACCAATACAAATTCACACAATAAGTTTCAATAAAATCGGGCCAACCGTCCCAATTTTTTTTACAACTAGATTGCAGCGCCATCTGGCAGGATATATTATACCTAAATCTATCTCACTCAAACCTACACAAAAAATTGATGCCCAATGTTGGCTATTACGTCACTATTTTAGTATAATACAGTGCGGTTTTCTGGAACACTCATGTTGAGCATAGTATCTAAAAATTTGAGGAATTAAATTAAATTTATAATGGGGTCTCCCTCTATTTTTCCCATAAACATGTACTCCCGGTCCCAATGTTGACCTACTTTTCACTGGTATAAATTGTAATTTTCTCTAGAAAGACCTGTTTACTGTTATTCTCTATGGTCCTGTATACCTCTTATCAAATGTTTTAACATTCTGTTGGATAATTCTCCTATTATTGTGTCTTGAAATATTTGGCAAATCAACACATATTTTCCATGATTTTACTGTGTTAATGAGAAAAATGTTGATCAATTTATTTTTGTGAATTATTTTAATGTATAAAAATTATCAATATGACCTCAGAAGAAACCAAAATATGTTGTTTATAATCAATCCAATGTAAATAATATCTTTTCCAAGAAATTTGTACTATTTTAATTTCATTCTAAATATTACATACATAATAGTATGTTTTCCCACGCTTTTATAATTTTAAAGGGTTGTACTTTTGAAAATGCTTAAATCAAGACTCTCAAACTTGTTGACCCATATATGTTCCTTTGTCTACATTATCAACTTATTCAACAACAATCTGTTTTATATAATTTCTTAATATAGCTTCTTGGATTATCCGTTATATATAATTTATATTTTCTTTGACATATTTACCCAACTACTATCTATTCCCAATTCTGACCGCTCGTTGTGGCTTCCCTAGTCGTACTTTTATAACGTTTGAGAATAACACTATACAATTGCTGGAAAATAGTGGGCAAAAGATTTGATATGAAAACAACATTCTAAACAAGAAATATACTACAATTAATTATATCAAAGACAAAACCAACTAGCGTAACCCAAAGTCAAAAAAATGCATCTGTAAAATTTCTTGTGAAAGTAATAAATTTTATATTGGAGAAACATCTAAATCTATAAATGTCCGAATAGATGAACACAAACAATATATAAAGAAAACTTTGAAGTTTGTGAACTTGAATGTGGAGTCTTTGTCATAACATACAATTTTATAATTCAACTATATTACAAAATAAGAGCACAATACAACACGAAACATGAAATATTCTTCTTTAATTTTATTAAATTAAAGCTATTGTATCGCTAGTGCTACAGATTCAGCCTTTCCTGGTTAATCACAATATAGGATGAAATTAAAATGATAATGTTCGTCTGAACAACTCATATCGCTACAGTTTAGCAGGTTTTCCTCAGTTTTCCTTTGTGACTATAATGTGTCCTCTTGAACACCTTAATTTCGTTGATCTCATTTTTTGGCGAATGCACTATCTTATAAAAAACTCATACAGAGGAAAGCCATAAAAAATTGGGGAAGATAATTCTTTCAAATCATTTGAAACTAGCTCTGTTATTTTTAATGGTTTTTAGAATTTTTTGGTGCTACCCGGTATATATCAAAGTAGAAGTAAATTCTCGTAGTTTGTAATTTGTCATTGCGAAACATTTAATATTTAATTGTATAATTCAATTGTGCTCATTTTTAATATCCAATGAAAACGAGGTCGGATTAATAGCCTAAAAGATTTGGAGTATTTAAAAGATATATACGGGGTGAGGAAAAAGTATGGAAACCCCTAAATAACTTGAGTAGAACTCATTTTCAAGAAAAATGATAAATACAAAAGTTGTAATATTTTGCCCTTGCAATTTAATGCTAGCCTTGACTTTGACCTTTAACCATAACCTTGAGGGTCATTAACGGGTCCAGTTGAATTTTTTAAACAGGAATCCCCACTTTTTATTACGAAAATGAAAAAAGCAGAAAATTTCACCTCCAATGATGCCATTGACCATGACCTTGAGGTTCATTAGTTAGACCAGTTAACATTTTTTAATATCGAGGTGCTTTCTAAAGTGACTCCCCTAGCCTCTCACTATCGGGGTGCTTTTTGAAGTGAGTCCCATAGCCTCTCACTATCGGGGTGCTTTTTGAAGTGAATACCCTCTTAATCATAGCAATAAAATTTTAGGTTAAGTGCCTAAATTGTTGGTCTTGAACCCGTTGGCAATATGCTAACCTGTTGTAAAATGCTCCTACAACCTTTACAATTATTTCTCTTGAGATGTTAGCACATTAGCACATTGTTCAAGAATACGATTTCTAAGTTCCTCGATATCTTTAGGTTTGGTTTTGTACACGCTGTCCATTAGATATCACCATAGGAAGTAGCCTAATGGTGACAAATCTGGTGATTTACCGGGCCATTCGACTGCTCCTCTTCTTCCAATCCACCTATTTTGAAATATGCCATCTAGCAATTTCAAGGCCAACAATTTGAGCACTTAATCTAAAATTTTATTGAGAGACTAAAAGATTAGAATTTAAAAAGTACCCCAATTGTGAGAGGCTAGGGGACTCACTTCAAAGTCACCCCTCAACGTCTTGGTCAAGGTCAAATTCAAGGACAGCATTAAATTTTCAAGGAAAAATGTTACAACTTTTGCATTTATCATTTTTCTTGAAAATAAGTTCTATGTACTCAAGTTATTAAGGGGTTTCCATACTTTTTCCTCACCCTGTATATAGTTTCACGCCATTGTGGTGTTATTCCTAAGATATCGTATAATTATAAATACATAATATTTATGAATAATATGTGTACACCAAAAAATCAAGTTTTTCATTTATTGGTTCATCTACATTTTTAAGAAACAAATAACGTGTTTGAAGGAACTGTTATGTTTACTTATTTCTTGATATAAAAATGTTTGCATTAGATTTGTGATATCGTGTTATTACCATAATACGTTCTCAGATGAATGCACTCTAAAAGAGAAAACGATTAAGAATTCTTTTACAAAACCTTAATTTGCAGAGGCCGAAATTATTCTCAACAAAAGAAGATGAAAACTCCAATATTTCTTACCATTTTTTCTTTTACTTGTAATAATATTTTCGCTGAAAAAATTAATGTCTCAAAAAGGAGATTCACTTCGAGATCTTCATAAAACAAATAGAGCCGAAACAAGGAACAACGGACCCTTTTCTGAATTAATTATCGACAGAGCGATACTTTATCCTCTCGGAAAAAGGAAAAGCGAACATTCGTCAAACGAACAATTCATCAAAAACCGACGAATCAGAGTAAAAACAATGAAAAACTTTCGACTCCGTCGTGCCATCAATTTCTCGGGTATCCGCAGCAAAGTAAACCGCTCCAAGATAATGTCGACGAAAGTGAATCTACAGAGTAAACGTCGGTAAACAATAGAGTGACGAAAGAATGCCGCCTAACTACTTTGAGATTCGATCTCCGTATCTTTTGTAACATTGATCGTTGATCACATTCCCAGCTTTTCAAAACAGTTCTCTGTGTTATCGAAAACTCTCCGTCGAAGTTTTGTTCTTTATTTAATGGTGACAATGACGTCCGACAATGAACGATGTGCACTCGAACTCTGACAGTTTTGTACCGGTTGTATAAAAATGAAAGTTGGCACAGTCCGAAATCACAATTAATGGAACAAAGATATATGGAACTTAAAAGTGACAAGCAAAAGTAAGGCGTTGATGCTAATAACTACTGAAATTACGTTTGAAGTTCCTTACCTCTTGTATATCACCTAACAAATAAAAATTAAACTACTCCAAGGATAAAAAAATGTCTATGTACATCTCAAGCATATAGAGAGTAAAGCATAGTATTTTCGGCTCCTTAAATCAATGAGTACCAAGCTCCTTTTTGTTTGTATACCAGGCAAATACCTATTTAAATGCAATTTTTTCCATTTTGCGAAGACGGTGCATTTGGTTGTCACATTCTCCCGGCCTAATAAAAAATTCAGTGACAACACATGTCAAACTTTAAACTGCTATTTGGTGGGTTTATAGACAGGGTGTTTAGTTATAGCAAACAAAATAACAAAGTAAAGTGGTAGAAGGAGTTGCATTTATATGAAGATTGAAATATAGGACGGACTAGAATAATAGTGGTCCGTAAGCAGCCGTATATACAGGAAAGTTGGAATATAGGGTGGACTGGACGTTTTCTGGTATAAAAATGTTGAAAAAAATGTGAAATTAAAATTATATAGGCTGATTCAAAAACTGTTATATGATGTGGACATAAGCAAATCATATAGAGGATGGTTGAAATATATGCTGGAGTTGAATTATATTTAATTAATGTTTCACAGGGCGATAAAATGTTAAAAATGATATAATTTATGGGGTAGCCCACAAGGAGTTATATATTATGGTTGAAATATAGGACAGATTTGACTCCGTAAATATGGGATGGATTCTACTCCGTCCTATACTTTACAGAAGGCAGCTAACAAATTTATGCTTGTCCGTAGGGAGTCGTATGTACAGGATGGTTGGTACATAGGTTGGTGTGGAATTATCTATAGTTATACAAGGTTGTCAAAAAAGTTGAAGAAAAGTTACATGGCGCAGTCCATAAGGCATAAATAGATTTTGGGCTTATTAAGTCAACGCGTACAGTACATTTTGTTAGTAAAGATTCACCTGTCAAATTAAATGACAAAGTATCATTGTGTAATGTTGAGGCTTTCAATGTTACCTGTCTCTATCTATTAAGGTTATACATACAAAATAAAAAATAAAGAACGAAAACTACCTGAGTTCAAAAAAAACTAAAAAGTTGAAAATATAACATTTTGAAAAATATATAACCGACTTCTACCTATAACTAAAAAGCTAAAAATAATTATAACAAAATACAACTGTAGCAAATAATAATAACACATTCAATGTTGTTAGGTACCTACCCAGGAAGTAAAAAATGTAAACATTAAAAGGTGCTCATTCTGTACAAATTAATTACCTACCAATCTAGTATATTTTTGAAATCGGTGCCAAGTAAATCTAAAATCCTTCATTGCGTACTTATCTACCACTTCATCAAACTTGATTGTTGCTTGACTTCAAAAATATATTAGATTGGTAGGTAGGTATTTAATTTGTACAGAATGAGCACCTTTTAATGTTTACATTTTATACTTCCTGGGTAGGTACCTAACAACATTGAATGTGTTATTTAGTTGCTAGAGTTGTATTTTGTTATAATTATTTTTAGCTTTTTAGTTATAGGTAGAAGTCGGTTATATATATTTTTTAATATTTTATGACATTTTTATTTAAAACAAGTTATAAAAATAGAAATTAACGAAAAAAAATAAACAAAATAAAAATTGGTACAGAAAATACATTCTGTACACAGGCTGTTCAAGATGCTACAATATGTTGCATGCCCAACCATTTTTTGCAAAATTTACATAAAAATCTATTTTTTCGTTTTTTGCAATATTTACAGTTTCCTGTTTGATTTGGGGCGGGATCTGGTAGAGTTTCAGAGTTGCTATATTTGGCAATTGCAAGATTGTATATATGTGTGTAAACCAGATGAAGAAGCTCTAGAACCCATATGTTCCTTTATTAGCTCAAGTCCCAATTTTTTTACAAATAGCCTCCCATTTTTGCAATACTCTGCATCTGGATTATTACATCTAGTTGTCCCAGAAGCATTGACATTGCAAACGTTGAGCATTCCATAAAAAGTAACTAACAGCCAACGTTTCGTTAATCAACAATCTCTACTCCGGATTTTGTAGAATAATAAAATAAAATTGTCTCCGGTTTACCACATTCTGGATTGATTGTGTCTTCACGGTGGAAGGAAGACAGCAGTAAAAAATACACTAACCCACAAAATACAGCACCTTGTTGCCTTAATCTTAAGATACCAGTAATCCGGGAATTCCCGTTTCAAACACTGCCATCTACTGTGTAAGTTCCTATTTACTAATCATCGAAAGTGGCATAATCATTAGCCGCTACCTATTTTAAAGAATACACGACGGTGGTTTATCAGGACAAAATAATTTATATTTCAAAAACCAAATTTTGTGTTTTAGTGAAATGTAACGTAAAATACTTCTTGTTGTATTCCTGAAAGGTAGTGATAAACCCAGATTTGTATATTAACTTGTTATATAAGAAACAGACTTTTGCGTAGTACCCTTGTCCTGACAGACCACCGTCGTGCATCAGAGTGTTAAAAGTTTAGAAAAAATATATAACTTTTAATTTGTTAAATTAACTAATACTTCAAGCCCTTGTTTTCAAGAAATTAAATGTGATAAAAGTAATTAATTTCTGGATAAACGAATCCAAATTATAAGGAAAAAATTCACTGTTTTTTAGGCTTATTCTCCAATTTCAGAAAAGATTATTCAACTCAATGAAAACTGAAGCAAAAAAATAATCCTCGATGTTCTCGAGGAGCAGAATAAAATTAAAAAACAAACCGTTTGTCAAACAACACTTTTACATTACTCGAATTTGCTATTTATTTGCTGTATCAATTTACCGAGGTTTGGTTAACAGATAATGAAATATTACAAAAAAATATAATATCACAAAAATTTAGAAAATGTCGGAAATATATTAAATGTAGAGTGCCAAAAATTGAAAAGTTGACAATAACATCGAAAACCTCGAAATATTACGAATATTAAATACACCAAACATCACAAAAACATAAAAACTGACAAAATATTCAAAACATTCTGTCAAAACCCTATAACTATAACCCTATAATTTGTTAAACAAATCGCAAAAAATTAAAATATTAAATACATCAAAACTGACATAACAACAGAACTAACTAAAATTGTGAATGTCATCGTAAATGTGTATTAGTAAAAAATGTAAAAATATAAAAAATTTCAAAAAGACAAATATGTCAAAAATATCACAAATGTGAAAAATTTCAAAGAGGTCAAAAATATCCAAAAGTCAAAAATATCAAAAATGTCATATCAAAAATTTCAAAATGTTAAAATAACACAATTGTCAAAAAATTTCAAGACGTAAAAAATGTCCAAAAACGTTAGAAATGTAAAAAAATTCAAAATGTCAAAAATATCACAAATGTGAAAAATGTCAAAGATGTCAAAAATGTCAAAAACGTCAAAAATGTCATAAATATCAAAAATTTTAAAACGTTAAAAGACGCCAAAAATGTCAAAGATGCCAAAAATGCCAAAAAAGTAAAAAATGTCAAAATTGTTAAAAATGTCACAAATGTTGAAAACATCAAATATACCAAAAAAATACCAGAAACGTGTAAGATACAACCATAATAACTAAATATTGTACTTTTGGAACCCCTTGTATACAAGATGTTGCTATATAAATTTCGCCCATGAAATGTGATTGTCTACTGAATGATAGTTTAGGCATCTTTAGTTGGAGTTTCTATGATAATAACACTGTTATCACAGAAAATCTAAAAAAATGTAGGAGATGTAAAAAGTATGAAATGAACAAATTGGTTCAAGACAAAATTAGGAAATAAGCTAATATAGCCTCTACCTCTAGCGGAGCTGGGGAGGATCTACCACTTTTATATTTGTTTACAGATTGGTATATGTATTGGTTAAGACAAACAGCCACCTCAGTATGTTGTTGGTTGCATGTGTTGTTCACAATGTGAAAATGTTGTTTGAGCGGCATGGTTTGCAGAACATGAATGACGCCAAAAGTTTATGAACGCATAAGAAGTTTTCATAATTTTGTCTTACCATTCATTCATGAGCATAGATGTAAATATAAGGGTTTTTAGCGAAAAATCCAGAATAGGCTTGAGTATGCATGTGGTTAATACATACAAGTGTGGAGTTGCGATGTGAAAAACTATTCGTTGCCATATAAACTATTGAAATGTTACATCTTTATGGCCTTAGTTTGCATAAAATTTTTGGTTTTAAAGACGGGGTTAGTGTAACGTTAAATCTAAGCTGGTGAGGTCCCAAACTTTGTCCCGCACGGCCCTCATGTAAAAAGCAACGCGAATCGGTTTTCCGCTATATTAGTTGAAATTATTTGTCGCACTGAAAATTTAGAAAAATTATCTGTTGCAAATTAAATTCTCCACAACTATGGTTGTGTAATTTTTAGTTTTCGAACCAAAAATAACAAAGTTGTTATTGAAAATAAATAAAAGTTTTGGAACCAATAATTTCCTTTTAGTCGTAATAACATGTTTTTTTTGTCATTTTTAAAAAATAAATGGCTACAGAGCATTTCCATAGATGTGTTTTCACGGATCAAAAATAAAATTCCGTTGTCAAATTTTTGCAACCCCAAATATAATTTTTCAATGGACTAACATCCAAGACGGCAATAACTCGTACACTTTTCAAACTGGAATTCTGAATCTTTACATTTTTTACCAATTAAGGTAACAGATGAAACTAAACTTTTATACTATTTATCGCTTTTCCGGAATTCTCGTAAGCGCAAATATTATTCCAAATACTTATATTTTTATACTTCATTTAACTAGTTTTTTAAATAGTTAAGAGAATTTATTGTTTGACGGTTTAATAGAAGTTAGATAGGAACATTTTTTTTAATCTGTTCATTGAATTAGTTTTGCAGTATCATATTAATATATAGATCTCCTATTACAATTATTATTTTATTATACAATTAAAACGGGTACAGCTGCTTTCTGAGTGGGATCGGCAAAAACCAAATCTAGTCCACGTCTGCCATGACATTGAAGAGCTACGATTGTATAAAGCAGTCATCGACACCATCACAATCGTCTCACATTTTTCGTTACTGTCATTGAAATTCTATTTACCCCTCCCCGTGTAGACGAAAACTTCTAACAGAAAAAGAATTGCTCTAAAAGAGTTTGTTACATGACTGTACAAATACGTTTTTGCACATTTTTAAATGTATGAAGCGAACAGATAAATCGCTGTAATGAAACGTCTTTTATAACAAACCGGTTAACGTCAAATCAGAATGTTTTATAGTGCTTGGCCACCGTACACGCATTGAGCAGCTCTAACCCGAAAAGCGAATTAAGCAATGAGTTGCACGGGTGAAACCCTTGTGGCTCTAGCCACTAACATGTATTGAGTCGCTCTAACCAGAAGAGCGAATGACGTAATGAACTATCCTGCTAAAGCCTTTGTGGGCAAACGAATGCAATTAAATATTAGATTAGGACCACGGCATGGGGATAATGCAGAGAAGAGTGTTATTGTAAGTGTAATGGAAATCCTTTGTTCAGAATTGGGTGTATTCAGTCAGAACAATTATGCTATTGATTTTAGGGGGTCTTCTCACGTTACGTGGATTCAAAGGGGATACTGTCATAATTGTATTTGGTTAGCTGAAGCAACAAATTAACAATTAATATGTAGGTGTCCCTGATGTATAATAATGGGTTCTAATGTCAAGTCAAGCTCTGTGTTTATTCCCCTAATATGATTTGGTAAGTTAGGTAAGGCATCTTGGCATACGTTATTATTGTGTTCTATTTAGCTTTCCGGATGAAAATTTGAGTAATAAAGGTGATTTATGATGATAATTAAAGACAATGTTTAACCACTTTTTGGGAAATAACACCACAAGTGACGAAAATTGCTGTATATTTCCAAATGTTTCGGGATTTATGTCAGACCCCGTTGTCAATGGCTAAGAAGGCACAATTTTTCATTTTAGAATTGTGCCCTTGTTTGTTAAAAAAATATATAAATGAATTGATAAAAAATGTTGAATTTTATGTCAGTTACTATTGTTTCATCAATAGATGACGTTGTTCTTGGTTTTGTTCTACTATTAATTTTGTCATCAAAAGGTCTTTTTCTATGTAAATGACCTAAGGAATGTGTTAATTACTGTATCTGACATTGTGCTGTTGACCAATTTATTATCTAACAATTACCTCGAAACTTACGGTCATGATTCTGATTAAAGGGATGAGAAAGATCTCATTCCAAAAATTTCCTGAACGATTGCCAAGATTGTTGTCAAATAATTTTCGGGATTTTCTTTTTGTTACGGAATATATGTATTCGCGTGAATTAAATTTATCTAGTGGTTTCCAGAAATTCATCTGTTTAGTTGATAACTGATCACTCCCGCAATTGATCAAAAAACGATGACATTTCAGCAGGACCATATGTGCCCTCATCAGGCCTGCGTAGCGGATTTTGAAAGAATGAAAATCTCTACGTACAGCCATGAATTTGAATTCATATAAAGGTCAGAGTCAGTTTTAAGTGGGCATATTAATTTTGATACTATCTGTTCGAGATTTTTCAATCGATTGAACGCAAGAAGATATATTATTTCTAGTCGAGTACCTTCATCAGTTACGCTTCCCTCAACTAGTTGAAATCTCGAAAAATTATTTATGTATTTGTTACATTTTCCTGAAACCCCTAGATGTCGAAATTAATTTATTTATTAGTCGTTTCAGTTTTTATAAAGGGTGACAAGTTAGTAGCCAGCAAGTTGGTTTAACTTGGTTTCGTTGCAAATCTTTAAAGAAACTAATTGTTCGGGATTTAACTGATTATTTCATTACTAATAGGATTTTACGTACGGACAACACGGTTTTTACCAAGACGTTCAATAATAACTAACATGCTATACTGTTTTAATGCCTGGACTAAAGCTGTGGACAATTTTGAACCAGTTGATGTAATTTACCTAGACTTTAGAATAGCTTTTGATCAAGTCCCTTACAATCGGTTATTATATAAACTTGAACAGTATGGTGTTCGGGAACTAGATTAAAGACTTTTTAACGTGTCGGTTGGCTCAGGTTCGGGTACAGATTAAACTCTCTGAATCTTAGGAAGTAATAAGTGGTGTGCCTCTGGGTTCGGTACCTGGACCTTTGTTGCTTAACATGTTGGTCGCTGACCTGGCTTTGCTGTTTGGTTCTGATGCAATGCTGTATGCAGACGATACCAAATGTTTCGGGAATCCACAAATAAACAGCGCTAAGTATTGATATTTCTATGTTAACACAGTGGTGCAATGATTAGTGTCTTCATTTAAACTCCGACAATTGTTCGGTATTGCACACTGGTTTCAGCAACCTCACAAACATTATTTTATTAATAATACTCGAATAGTCCCTGTTGTTACCCAAACAGACCTTGAATTATTTATTTCTAACGTTTTGATATAGTCTGCTCATATTTCTAAGATATCAAAAAAGCTAACCCTTTGGGATTCATAATTTATTTGGTTTTTTAAAATATGTCTCCCAATTTGCTAAAAAATATATACAAATCCTACGTACGTCCACCACTTGAATTCGAAGTTCCCGTGTGGAATCCATATTTTGCTAAAGCTATTCATCTACTTGAATAGACTCAACGTAGAATCACAAAACTTTGTCCTACGCAATTGTAATTGTACATATGAGGAACGCCTAGAAAAGTTGTGAATTATTTCCCAAACAGGAAGGTGATTACGTGGCGATCTTATTGAAACTTAAAAGATTCTTCATGGTTTTTATTCGGTGAACTTAGGTTTCACAATTAACCCGAGTAGCCAAGTAAGGGGTCATAATTTTAAACTGTGTCCGGAATTTTTTTTTATACGGTGTGTCGACAATTTTTCAAATACAACCTTATCGTACGTTCATGAAATTTACTGCCCTCCGAAGTAGTGAATGCTACATCCATTAATTCTTTTAAGAATTTATATTCTCGATATGTTAATTGTGACCTGACCTGACTTTGCAAGTTTGTTTAAATATCAATTTTTCTTTTTAAAAATGAACCCCTTTTTGACTTTTTGTAGTTCATTGAGACTTGATTTGATTGATAAGTTTGCGGTTCTACAATGTGTTAAAAATGTCTGAAACTGGTCAATTCGGTTGATTTTCTAAAACTCGAGTTCGACATTACGTCTGACATAGTCTAGTTATTTCATTTTCAGTTATTAATTATGCTGTCCTTATAATCTACTAGTTACATCGCAATAATATGAATATTCTTGGTTCATTCACTAAAATAATATATAAAAGTTTTTAGGCATATTTAAAAACATTACGAAGTTACAGGGAGCAGCAACATCTAAAAAAGCAATACCTAATGAACAGGAGCGAAAAGAAAATGCAATGCAAAACTTTTTGGAACAGCTTGAAAAAACATTTTAAATCTATAAGAAGCAGCTAGGAAATATATGCAAAACTATCTGGAATAACTAGAGAACAACTACAAAAACATTTTGACGCAAGCGAAGATAGCTACGAAAACAAGCAATATTGTGAGGCTACAGGTAACAGCTAAGAAAACATTACCAAGCCACCGAGAGTGGCTAGCAAATAACATAGTAAAGCTATTAGAAACAGTTGTGAGTTAAATTCCAATTACGTGGAATAGTTATAAGAATATTGTGAAAGTACAGGGATCAGCTAGAAAAACATTTGAACTTCCACCAACAGCTACAAAAATCAGAAAGAGGACGGCTTCAGAAACATTACCAAGCTATCGTGAGCAACACGAAAAAACATTTCAAAGCTACTATGAAGAGCTTGTATAATCAATTAAAAGTTATCAGCAACAGCCAGGAAATATGTTTCAAAACAACTTAGGATAGCTAGAATAACATTGGGGGTTAGAAAAACACCTGAGAACTACCGGGTGCGGCTAAAATAAAGATTGTAAAGCTACTGGGGACCTCTTGAAAAATTATTGAAAAGCTGTCAGACACAGCAAGGAAATATATTGCAAAACTACTTGGAACAGCTAGAATAGCATTACGTAGCTACATTGTGATGTTATTGGAAATCGGTACAAAAAACATTGGAAAACTACAGGAAACAGCTTCAAAAACATTGCGAAGCTACCGAGAGTGCCTAGATAATGTATTAGCGTAGCTTTCGGAGACACCTTGAAGAATCATTGAAAAGTTAAATTGTAAAGAACATCTAAGAAATTTGCTGCAAAACTACTTGGAATACCTAGAAGAACTTTGTGAAGCTACAGAGAACAGCTATACAAGTCGGACTGATAATATTCCTGTATAATTTTAGCTCTTGATATTAAAGGTACAATCGCTATTTTCTGGGACTTGAGTCAGTAGAGGTACTGCACTTATGTTATTTAAGAATATTAATTTATATTTACTAAAAGAAACCCTAGGAGTTGTGGTATTGCCACCAGATTTGAAAACATTTGGTGAATATTCTGATTTTTGCATCAGATACAACAATTCCTTAAAAATACAAGTGGAAAATCCAGTTTCTGTTTAGAATTCCCGATACTACCGAAATTTTATTTCTCTCGATTCTCTCGAGAATCCTTACATATCTGATAAGGTAAATTGAAATCCCGTTCGTATAATCCTGCGCTGCAGACTGCAGTCGCATTATTAATTCGAGCGGCATCTTGCAATTTGCAGTTAAGTACACGATACAAAAATCGACAGCTACAACGATACTCCTCTCATCTCATCCGACAAGACCGTCGACCTCTATTTTCCATCTTCGAAGCAATTTTTCTCCTTCATCAATCACCGAGTCGTAGCAGCAGCAGCAGCATCCAGCGGAAAACTCGGGACAATCCAAAGAAAATTAATTTCTTTCGAGCTATCTCCTCTGTTTTCAAATTATTCCGTACAACCTCGCTGCCGAACCGGCTGGGATGAGGACAATTGTAGCAAGAAATGTTTTTCGAAGATTGATTGCCAGTGGAAATTTGATAGCTGAAAATAGGAAAAGAAAATTTGGAAATATAGATAATGTAATTAATTTTTTTGCGGAATGATTGAGGCGGTTCGTTAGGTTTAATAGAGGTGTCTCCATAACGTTGATGAAATTTGGTCTGGAGGTGTTCTTGTTATAATAAACTACTGACTTTGGCAGGCAGTTGAAGCTCATCATGAAAATTAATACTTTGGAGTCTGTTTCGCTTATTTCTAACGAGGTTTTTGACACCTAAAAGTTTTTAACAAATATGGGTTTTTAGTCAAATCATAATAGGAATGAAAGATGAGAATGCCAAACACAGAAGAAATTGCTCCCACCAAGCAAACCTAGGACCCATTTGCTAGTTAAAACAGGAACAAATTCAAAACTCTTATTTCCATCAAGCGGACTACATATTGTTGAAGTTTGGTTGTAGGTTTTCTGTCCTTCTCCAACCATTGTCGCAAGAATTTCAGAACATATTTTTGTACAAGAAAAAAACAACTTATTTAGAGATATTATATTATAAAAAGGTACAATGAAAAGAACTGTTAAAATAAAACTATAACTCATAAAATAAAGTTTATGAAAGCAACGGATTAAATTTCAGTCAATGTGCATGCTTATAATTTTTTAGCATCTCGGGCGAGAATCAATATATAAATTGCAGTGAATCAAAAGTATGAAAATGACAGCAATAACTCGGCAGGAAATCTTTTCAGAGAAAAAGTTCACTAGATAAAGTTTAGGATTTCACCTTGACCATGACTAGCTTAACCGAGAACATGAAGGTCATTTTTAGGTCAATTAGGTTTATTAAACGGAAGCCCCTAATTTGGACTCCGAAAACTAAGCGACTGGGAAATTTTACGTTCAAATATCGCCCTGACTTGGTTTCAGAAACATGGAGTTACCCCTAATTACGCAATAAGTGTTCGGAATTATTTGAATAAATTATTCAATGAGAGGTGTATAAGAAGACGCAGAGTAATGAATGGTCACCGAGATCCCCTGATCTCACTCCATTTCATTATTTCATGTGGGTCTGTATCAAGGATAGTGCATATCGAACCAAGCCCAGTAACATCGATGCATAAACAAAGAATACGAGATGAAATCGCTGCCATGGATAGAGAAATGATGCCGAGAGCTGTATCAGCTGTTTTCACCCACAAGGAGTTTTGTCAAGAAATAGGTGGCAATCACAAGTTTAAGTGAGATCATACCTTTCATTTTGGGTCTAAACATCCAATCTAAATTGGCTCTCTGAGCGCTTTACCTTGCCCTAAGGCTTGGTACACATTCAGTTTGCTTCAACTGACTGGGTACTCACTTCACCTTACAGTTCGGTGTACAATGTTGCTTCAATAGGATGGATAAAATTTTGAACGTTCAAGGTCATATGTAACCTGAAAACATTCATACTTTTGTAAGTTTTTAAGGTCGCTGTAACCGAGTTTGTTTTGTCTATATGAGGTCGCGTCCAAGGTCGTATTACAGCAAATGATGCTAGCAAAATCAACAGTTATTTTCTGAACGATATTTGTGGCTAATGTAAAAACACACTAACACCAAACCTTTATTTTAAGCACTTATTGCCGTTTCAACAACTCTAAGTTGTCATCATCAATGAGTAAACCAACCAGTTTGGTTTGTATGTAAGCAGTTTACAACACATTTCTTTACATTCAAGGCTGGTTGGAGTTAAAATTCAAATATCTATCGATATTCGTAGATTTTCGATAAGTGCTTGTAGTAACATATTTTCCTTTTGAAGATTCTATAAACAAGAACTTGGTATGGCCATGTGTTGTTCTTTGTCGCTTATAATCAGTAATATATTCATGACATATATTGAAGAAACATTTTTAGGAAAAAACTTTGAATAACAACACTAAATGGTTGACAACGTCTCCAGACTCGAAGTTGAAAAGCCTCCAAACACATATAAGAATAACACAATATGCAATACATTATGAACAAACAGGCAAAATAATTTCTTTGTGTTAATTCTGGCTGTCCAAAATAATAAAAAGGGCGTCAAATATTAAAAATTTTGGATGAAGCGCTATCAGAAATACAATGATTTTTTTCTTCAATTATCACGAAGTCTGGAATCACTCTTAACTCAGTTTCGATTCTTAAACACATGTGAATAAGAAATGCTCTTATAAGCCTTCTTTATCCAGGCTCACTTAAGAATTACGTTTGCTTTGGACAACAAAGCAACACAAGCTTAAGCCATTTCACAAATTAGTCTAACACGTTATTGTGTACACAGGCAAAATTTAACTAATGCTAATCAGAGCATAAATTAATGTCTTTGGTATGTCTAATTACGTGTCAGCGTAGACGGTAATATCGTCTCTGACTGATCCGAATGCATACACACAATAATGGGAGCATAACTACATATTCAGCGGTCCTGGGAACTTTGGAATTGCCTATTTTTAATGAATATTAATTGGTGTTTGAATTTTGAATGCCATTAATTCTGTTTCGGTGATCAGAACTTATTGATAGCAATGCTATGTGGAATACGTTTAATTCAAACTGCAATATTCGTTGCTTGAGTGCGTTTGACTGTAATTACGTGGTAATTAATGACGTCAGAGTTGGTTGTTGGCAGACGATCACGTTGACGAATTAATTGGAATTTGCATAATCTTCAAAGATGAATTTTGGTTGTTGTCCCAAGCTGGTTTGTCGAAACAATTGGGGAACTGGTTAATATTTAAGTCGTGAATTAGTTAGGTTTTGGTGGATTAATCTGATTAACTTTAAGTTAAGAGCATGGATTTCGGACTTTATGCAGGGGGCATAGTATTAAAATTGAAATAACAATTCTTAGGACTAATGCTAATCTTTTGAAGCGAAAGCTTCTAAACGAAGGCCCATTTATGCATATGAAAATAGTTAGGTATGGTAATGATAAGCATAAATTGAAATTACATTTGTTTCAACACTTCACACATACAAACAAACTTTAAATATTTAATTCGCATTTAGCTCTTGATACTGAGAGAATAAGCAAAAACCGTTCCTGCCTTCCTTTTTACTCGTTTGAAATAAAAACAGTTTTGTTTATTTTCATGCATCTCTTGTCTGCCTGCGTGACAGTGTTTATCAGTGTTAGTGCTATTGTAATTTGAATTTCATTAACTGCACGTAATATCAGAAAAATGGTTCATTTAGGTAACAGATATGCACAAAATAATCATTCTACAAAGGATTGATTATGGAGATACACGGACACAAATTGAAGTTTTTCGCTGATTTCACGAAAGATAGATAACAATGTAATAGAATTAGAAGATGTTTTGTTTTCTGATGAGGGCAATTTTAAACATTCACGGTTATGTCAAAATTGTCTAATGAGAATCGTCATTGGATGACAGAGAAACATACGCAGTATTCTGAAAGTTACGAAATCAATGTCCGGCGCGAGTCGATAGAATGGCCAGACCGATGCCCTGATTTGACGCCATTGGACTACTTTTTGTAGGGATATGTCAAAAGTACTGTATACAAAACTAAACCCCTCAACTTAGATGACTTACAATCAGTCACGCCTGAGATGTTGAATAACGTTAGTAGACAATTCTGTACCAGATAGCATGTTGCCAAGACGTTCGCGGCGAGTATTTTGAACATTTCCTATATTGACGTTAATGGTGTTTTGTTTTTTGTTATTAAGAAGTAATAAGTATTACTTATTAAATCTTTAGTGTAATGTAGCAAACTTGTGAAATAAAATTATTTTATTTTTTTAATGTTAATGTAATAAATTTGAAAACAATATATATTTCAAAAACAGTTGAAGATAGGTGTAGGACATTGTACATGAATAATGTCTGCAATTATCTGGAGAATCCAAAAAATAAATAATATACAGGGGCTTGCATTTAAAATAAGAAAGCTGGTATGGGCTTTTTTGTCAAAAAAATGCGCATTTAAAAATACTAATCGACGTGTCCAAGCATTTTTCCCTACACGCCCTCTTTTATTCTTTATTAAATTTATTTCATTCCACACTGTATATTGGAATAAACTATACTACAACAGCTATTTTGTAGAATAATCTGGAGATAATGTATTACCTGTTTAAAAAGTATTTACTTGAATAATGTAAGCTCATTATACAGGAACATATATTGTTGGAATATTAAATATGAGAAGTAAATTATTTGAAGAAACGACAATTAGTTGTTTGAATTTTAAGTAGTGTAGTGACAAATCATTCACCTGGAGAAGTTTAGATAGCCCAATGACTATACTAATACAGCCTGCCTATTTACATCAAAAACGGGTGGAAAGATGTTTGCCGGAAAATAGTAAACAATGGCAAACTTCTTTCCATTGTAACCACTAAGACGTAAATCTAGGTATATGTATGCACTTACTGAATGCCTGAACGGTGATACTTTGCGCCGTTTATGTCCAGCAGGCAATAGCATAAGTTTGCTTATTTACATTTTGATTTGAGGTTAACTTTGTAATTGATAATTTTTAAAGTGTGTTAGGCTTGAAACTTTTTTGAAATCAGCGACTAAATTGTATAATTGTAAAAAAAAAACAATAATAAAGTGTTATTTCAGTGCATGCAGGAAAACGGTATATTCGTTTGCCGATCATCTTCTCATCGGTAAGTGTCAGATAATAAACGAACGTGTTAACTGAGTTTTACAAAAGGTCATCTAATAATATATTTATATTTTTGGATTACGTATGTAGTTCTATAATTTTGAATCTGAATAACAGAACCTTTGATTTAATGTTGTTTGGACGCTACTGTTGGAGCCGGAATATTTGTAAACAAATATACCTGTATCTCTTTATATTTTTGTTTCATGTTTCAACCGATTTTTTATTTGGTCGTATATGAGTGTGCCGGGTCCATTTATATTAGTAGTCATTGAGACAGCCTAAGTTCAAATAATTTCATGATGTACCTGTTCAAGAGATGGTACTGCTTATTTTGAATTTAGGCTTTCTGCCTTGAATTGTAGATATCCGATTGTCGCAGTTGTCACATCATTTATATTTCTATTCACATTTCACATTGTGGTTTGGGTTTGAGTGTTCGAACATTCGAAGAGTTATAAGTCGAGAGATAAGAAAACAATACTTTATTTAATTTAATTTTGTATTTGTGGTAAGACATTATGTCATATTTGATTTCAACATTCAAGGCAAAAATAAGTGCAATGTTCCCTGTTGTAAAGTCTTAAATAATAATCGCTGCAAATTTCTCTCTATTATGGAAGTTGATATGTCTTAAATATGGCTGGAGAAAAAGAGGTAAACGAGTCTATATATAATTAGGTACCACTTTCTCCACTGTCTCTCAACCGATTTTCTTCATTTTTGTTTTGTTAAGTAGCTACTGACGACCTTCAGTGCAGAATGCTAATATTAATTTATAATATTGCTTCATTCATTAAATAAAATATAATAAAAATTCATTATTTACGTCCATAATGTCAACGCCAAACAACTGGATGTGCCGCCGCCGCCAGACTCAAAACATTGAGTCATTATACATAGAGGGACCAATGCTGTTATATACTTAAAGCATGTACTTCTGGAAGTGGCATGCAAGCGTTGTTATTGTTTAGTGGTAAAGTAATCGTTGTATATTATAATTATACAGGGCAATTCCAGATATGTTAGAAATAATTTTTTTCGTCTGTGGCACATAAGCAGTTGCATATATAGGGTGTTTAAAATATAGAGTAGAGTGCAATTATAACTAATATAATTATATAGGTTAAATTTACAGAGTTCTTGGAATAGAAAGGCAGTAGAATTACAGTTATACAGGGTGGTGCGAAAAATATTATACAGAGATGCATATGCAGGGTGTCGGAAATGGAAATGCAACATTTCGTAACCCATAAGCAGTTGCATATATAGGGTAGATGTAATATAGGGTGAGAGGAATTATAGATATACAGGATGATGATAAAAAATGTTTGAAAAGGAAATGATTTATAGAGTAGCCCACGAAGAGTTCCATATATATATGATGATTGAAATATAGGTCGGAGTAGAATTATAGTTACAGAAGATAGTTAAAAATTTCATAAACAAAAAGAGTAAGTACGGTAGCTCATAGGCAGTGTCATATACAGAATGTTAAAAAATATTATGCATGGTCCATGTAGTGGTGGAAATATATAATGAGATGGAATTATTATAATGACGATTTTAATAACTGTTAGAGAATTGAGTGCAATTATAGTTATACAGGGAGGTTAGAAAAAATAAATATGTAGGATAGCCCATTAGCGGTTGAATTTTTGTCATATTAAATTAAGAATTATATCTAAAAAACTTGAATTTCGTTACTTATTTGTAGAAGCGAAAAGCAAGACCGACATCTAGGATTTTCGAAGAAACTATCACACAGAGATTCCGAATCTGGATCCGTTCCGTATAATTGCTGTTCTCCCTAAAGTCCTAGGATAGAATGTCACCATAAAATTTTCAGGTTACTTAACCTGCCAGAGGATATTGACACAATTGGTCGAATTTCGACCACTGGGCGACAGCTAGTATTTCGAAATTGCCCTTACTCCAATATAAGTTTCAAATACTTTTCTATTTTGGAACAAAAATAAAGAGATTTTTAACCCCAGGTATCCAATGACCTCTTCAAACAATATTTACATTAGAACTTGTCTTAAAAATTTATTAAAATTTAGCCCACCTTAACCTTCACATTCCCGTATCTTAAATTCAAACTGACTCACTAATGTACACACTGGTTAGAAATAATTTTTCTTCTTTGATTGATTGACGCGAGGTATCCGAAAGCTCACGATAGGGAAGAAAACCGGGAATTTGCAGGATAAAATACTTTCCTAACTCGAGACGTATTATATGGATGTAGAAAGAAGTGAATTTGTAAAGAGAAAAATCGTGAGATACGGTTCGCAGATCCTCTAAGTGCGCAATTATTTATGAATAGATATCCAGGATCTCTATTTGAATGGTCTTCGTCTTCGGTTTTGGCTCTCGGGGAATATTTATATTGAAAATGCGGATGAAGTTTTTACTTCAGATTAGGATAGAATGGTGGAGTTTTAAAGTCCTACGAAGGTTTTTAAAGATTTGTTTTTTCTAAGGCTAAAGCAAACAAATATATATATAGTACGGGCTTATCGAATTTATTTAGTATCCGCGTATTTTACAGTTCGTTTTAATGTCCCATTAATATTCACAGTAATGGCTGACAAAAGGAAAATCTTAAAAGCGAATCATTTCAAAAATTGAATTTCTGTATTACCTGTTTTAATATCGTCGTCACACAGTAAGTATTATTTTGTTTTTTATTGCTCGAATAATTGCTAGATCATGATTCGCAAAACTAGTAGGTAAAATAATAAAATAATAGGCCACCTGTTAGTGATGGAGAAAAAGTAACCATTCGTTACTAACTACTCGTGACTTGACAAGATACGAATACCAACTACTTCGGCTAATAGTTACTTCGTTACTTTTTCAAATCGGTACTAATACTCATAGGTAGTTGCAGTATTTGATATCTCGCATGGTACAATATTAGACGACGCACCAGTTAAAAACAATTGATAGTAAATGAGATGACACACAGTGAAATATTTCAACTAAAATTACAATTAAGAAATAAATAATGTGTTTTACAAGAATGCATTTTTGTTTTGCAAAGAATAATAATACTAGATTTTGAAAATGTACAGGGAGAATGGCTTTAGGGGTGGAAACGGGTATTCCCAAACCTGATATTAATCGTACTTCATGGGTCGAGGTTAGTTTCTTGTTATATAAAATTGGTTTTGTTAGGATTTAGTATAATGTAAGTAAAGTTTTCCATTACATTTTCATGATAATAAATACAATATATACAAAAAATACTGGTAGTACTTATTTGTAATTAAAAAACGATGTAGTTACCAGATGGAACTCCACATCCACTATGATTCAACGGTTAATAAAAATGCAAGAGTACAGCGTCTGTCAGATAATGAATCGGGGATTAAAAGACAAAATGTGCAATTTTAAAATCCTCCGAACACCGAAAGCTGCAATTAACTCCCAAATAAATGCAACCCTCTCTAAAACTATTATAACTGTCAGAGGACTAACAGTGGCTCTGAAAAAAATTCACAAGCTATGGATACGTACGAAACAAATTTACAACACTATTTACGTCAACGAATGAGGGATTTCTGGTTAAAGAATTAAAGAAGATGATGCTGGATGCGCAAGTTCAAATCCACAGTTTAAATCAAAGGCGTATAGCAGAGAGAACTGAATGTTAGTTTCCAAGTTGAAGAGCCTTCTGATGTGTTTACCATCATGCATAGAGAGTTTTTTCAAAGGTTAGTCAAAGCATAACAGAAATTGCTTAAAAGGCGAAAAGGCTAAAAAAATTATATTCCTCAATGCTAATAAAAGCACTTTCTAATTTGTTCATTATTGTTCAAATAGTAAGTAAGTAATAGTAAGAACACAAAGTATCATTTTATTGAAATGTAGTATTATTTTTAATTTTATAAAATTTATCCAGATGTGTTATCCTCTGTTTTATATATGCTATGTATAAATATTTAAATGAGTTATAGTACTTAATCCAGGTTTCATTTTTAAAGCTTGAATTAAAATCTAAGTTTATTAGTGGTAAATACTTATAGACTAGAGATTTACAGAAGAATAAATACTCTGATTACTTATGTTAAATATACGACTATACGATACACTTAAAGTAATGATGCACCAAAGTAACTAACATCAGTAACGAATACTCAGTACCGAAGTAACGATTAGAAACGATTACTCAAAAGTAATTTCTAGGTAATTTCTATCTCTACCACCTGTTCGTTCATCACTGTATATTACGTCATTAGTTTCAGTGTTGAAAGAAAGGAATTCAGGTTGCTGTACTTTTATTAATTCAAAATTTGTTAGACATCTGAAACTGCCTTTGTTAGTTTGAATTGATATTCACCAGTCACAGTTAAAAATTATTCGATCTGTGCTGAACGAAAAAATCCGAGCACCGATTATTTGTATACAAAAAGATCCTTTCTCGAAAGAACTAAAATTACTTATAAAAACATCAAGACGATAGAAAAGACTAGTTTAAAGACAATAGAAAATTAGGATATAATTTTGTAGGATGTATATTTGTAGCATAGACATTTAATTTCTATTCGAAATACCAATCATATTAAAAAAACACTTTCGTTTTTGTATTAATATATGGGCAAAGAAATTGGTTATTCTGAAACATAGACATATGAAATAATATATCTGTAATTATAAAAGTCATTGTTTTAGGGTTCCAACTTAAAAAAGTTTTATGAAAATTTATTTTAACTCAAATAAAGAACACACTCGAAGTAAGGATTACTTACTACTTTGTAGTTGTTTTCAAGATAGTACAATAGAACTTAGCAATTTCTTTTAACTTCTTTCCAGAAACTTATCGTCACGATTGAAATCGTACAAGTTGCAAAAGTTTGATAGATTTCTCAAGCAATTGCTGTACTTTATAGGTTTGCCATATGCTCTTGGGATGAGAATATAAAACATTTATAGCAATAATACATCAGGAAATATGACCCAAATAAGAAACAAATCGAGGGTTTCGTATAGTCAATTTTTAGCGTAAAAATGTTGGCCGCATTGAGCTCAATTTGAGCTTCATATATTGTATACTCTCTTCGAGGTGCCATTCCTTTGTACGTAAGACAATATATATTATATATAAATATAATATATATTGTTTCTGGTTAGGGAACCTTCATCAGTTGCGCTTCCCACAATTGAATGTCCTCTCGAACACTTCTTTATGCATTTGATGCATTTCGTTAAATTTGAAGACGCGAGATGTAAGACGGACATCTAGGATTTTCTAGAGAATCAGTACACAAAGGAATGACACCTCGAAAAGAGTATTCAATATCTCTGACAGGTGAAGTAACCTGAAAAATTTTATTGTGGCACTCTGTCCTAGGAGTTAAGGGAGAACAGCAATTGCACGGAACGGCTCCAGATTCGGATCCTCTGTGTACTGATTCTTTCGAAAATCCTAGATGTCGGTCTAGCGTCTAGCGTCTTCAAATTTAACGAAATGCATCAAATGCATAAAGAAGTGTTCGAGAGGACATTCAATTGTGGGAAGCGCAACTGATGAAGGTTCCCTAACCAGAAACAATATATATTATATTTATATATAATATATATTGTCTTGCGTACAAAGGAATGACATCTCGAAGAGAGTATTCAATATCTCTGACAGGTGAAGTAACGTGAAAAATTTTATTGTGACATTCTGTCCTAGAAGTTAAGGGAGAACAGCAATTGCACAGAACGGCTCCAGATTCGGAACCTCTGTGTACTGATTCTCTCGAAAATCCTAGATGTCGGTCTTACATCTCGCGTCTTCAAATTCATATATTGTGTTCGGTTAATTGATTTATAAGGGATAAGGTGGAAAAAGTATCTTCATTAAACTGTTTTTCTATTCGCGCGGCGACTGTAACAAAGGTGAATGGCCGTTTCAACAATATACAGAAATTTACTGATTTTTTTAAAAAAAACCCACGTAATTGTCTATATATGAAAAGGCAAAGACGAAACGAGCGAGTACCACTTTCTTCTCTGTTCCTCAACCGATTTGCTTTATTTTGGTTTAGTTAATTAGCTACGGACGACCATCAGTACAGAATACTAATATTAATTTAAAATATTGGTTCACTATTTAAATAATAACATATTTGAAAAATCATTATTTAAATCGATTTTGTTAACATCAAACAGTGCCGCCAGATTGCTTAGAAATAAAATCATGAGATGGATTGACTCCAATGTGAACGACAAACTAAATTAAATGTGAAACTAAGAGTTTTGGCCGTTGGCTTCGTTTATTGGGCGATCGCAAGTCTGCAGTTTGCAACTTTTATTGCATTGTAATTATTGTTTGTCAACTAAAATTAGAATTAAGTTGCACCTGATCAATTTACTTATGATAATTTCTGATTAATTATAACCTTATACATTTAATTTAGAGTTATTTTATTTTTGTCAGATAACTTTCATATGATTTAACTAAGATTACAGGAAAGCTTGAAATTATGAACAAATTCACAATAAACAGATAGATCTGGAAACACTGAGTTCATGGCTTCTTGCAGGAGTTTTGATTTAAATTTTGACATTTCATTATTTTGTAGCGATTAGGTTAAAAGTTGTTAATTCAGTCAGAAAAATTTTCAAAGTACTTTCAAGGTTTAAATTTCAATTTAAGGAAAAAAATTATCCAAAAAAGGTGTATTTAACTAATATTAATTAACAGTATGTGGTTCGTATTTCTTTATATTTTCCACATAAAACAGAAATCGTCATGTGTTACTAGACAGGTAACTGTGTTTTAAATCATATTAATGAAAATGATATTTTATTTTTTTTATATTGAAAATCATACTACTTCATACAATCTTACAGTTTATTTATTTTACATTAGATGGTCTCATTGCTGAAAAGTTCTGACTTTTAAAACCAAAGGACTAAGTTTTACTTAAAAAAAATATCATTGACATTTTGAAGATTTGTATGAATATAAAAAATGTACCTACCCATTTATTAGGTTAGGTAATCTAGAGTAAAATATATTTTTATTAAACACATTTTTCCTTTGAAATCTTGCATTGCTGGCTTTAAAGTTTGCAACCAGACCATGTACAAAAAATTTAAAATTCATAACGCTCTAACACTACAACTGAAACAGCTCCGTAATTATATATGCTAGGTTGGTTTTCAAATGATAAACACGCAGTGACTGGGTAACGCTCTTTCAGACTATGTAATGACCATCTTTTACAGTGCAGTGTTTGGAGTTGCCTATAGTTCAATAGGTAAATATTTAGTGTTGTAAATTATAGATCAGTATTGATTTTTCGGACAAGTTGTACTAACTTTCGGAGAAAATAATATTTGTAATATTTTGTTGTGACTATAATTCTGTCATTAATATTATGTTATTTTCACAATAGTTTGAAGGTGTTGAAAACAAGTTATCAATGAGAGGACAATATAAATGACATTGAATATTGAAGTTTTCATTGGGTTGTTTGTCTTTATTTTTGAAATCGTTTGTTATTAAATGAAATATCGACTGGAAATTACATCGAACATTTTGCCTAGACACTATTACATTGTGACAATGTATAGGACATAGTTATGTAAAAATAATTCTACAATAATATACATAATTAAAAAATAATTTCTTGAATTATATCTGCAATTGTAACTCATATAAAATAATAGGCATAGCAAAGACCCGGCCTATTTTCTAATTTCGACTCAACTATATTATAGAGACAAAATAACATCAATAATATTCAACTTATAACTTTAACGAATTAGGGTCGAATTACGACTGGGCGACTGCTAGTATTAGCTATTGGTCTGTTCGGTGTTTGGTAGTTTTTCGCCATACAGGTTTGTAAACAATAAATTTTGTATGCCTTTATATCTTTTATAATTTGTATATCTGCAGTATTTATATTGGTAATACAAAAATTATTAAATGCACCAGAAAAAACCACCATCTATTTGTAGTTGTACTAGTGCCAGTAATAAAGCAAAATAAACCGTTATGTCGAAAAGAAATTGTATTCAATTTTAAAATACAGTAACATGACGATTGCAAATATTCGCCGTATTTTCTTCATCAGCTGATTGCATATTCGAAAGGGCACAAACTACATCAGTTCATTTCAATTTACCGTTCGACTCCTTTTTTCCCTCTCTCCAGGCCTCGAAAGTGTTCAATTTAAAATTTATTGCACATGCCATCTACATCAACGTCAGTTCGCTATTGACATATATCACATTTGAATATTTCCTGCTTCGGAAAAGAGCTTACTTCAGCTCTCCGACATTCGCGAATGAAATATGAACATCATAATCCGCATTCGAGACGACAGTTTCAAATGGATGAAAAGTGGGGCCGTTTTGTAGATTGTGTAGAAGTGCTGTTGAAAAATGTATGCTTCATTTTGTTTTTACGCACTGAACCCGTTAACCCCAAATGGAATCGCTAAGTTCCAGACCTGGCAGTCTTTAGTTTGCGATCTCGAGTGTATTCGAGAATATCATTTTAAATTTCCAGTGATTTTACGCAATTAGTGGTGGCAAAGGTTAGAGTTTAATGATGGCTCAATGGACCCATTCCGTCCTAAAATCGTTGAGAATAAAAGATTTTCGATGAAAATATATACACTTGTTCGCCACTTTTTTCTACAGATCACTATTTATAGATTCTAAGTCCTTTACGGAGCAAGTTAATATTATTAGGGAGTACTGTAGATTACACTTGTCTAACAATTAATGAAAACTTTAATTAACTAGAATAAAAATTCGCAATTTATCAAGTAACATTATATTTGTTCTATCCTTCTAGCCTCATCAAGTAAATTCTTGTATGTTCCATGTTTGTGATTTAGCAATCTACACTTTCCTGAACTGTCAGTTTTTTGTCAAATTGACAGAATGAGTCCCAAATTCTATACAGGGGGTGGTAACTCAGATAGGTAATGTTGGTCCAGCTGTCTGTGAACTGTAATGGTGTTTGATCGTAGCCCTCTTAAAAAAATTTTCAAGTACTATTTTTGACAGTTAGCCCAAGTGACAGGTGACAGACACAATGTGAACTTTTTTATCGGTCATTAGTATAAATCGTAAATCACATAATGTCATTTTTGTCTTTGTTTAGCCTTTTGTCAGAAAATCGAAGCCATTGCAAAAGCGATTGCTTTGCAATTTTTCTCTAATTTGTGGTAGAATTTTGTATCAAAACCCATTGATGCAGTATTCATACATCGTTTTCAGGTACTTTATATAGCCAGAAGCTATAAAACATAATGTATCAATCAGTTTTTTAGGATTATTTTACAATCAACACAAAGTCGCAGGAAATATCGCTTCAAAGAATAAACAACGAAAAACTTTACATGCCAGGTACGTTTATCTTTTTTCTCATACTATTGTATTTCATTTATTGTTTAATTTCAGGTTATCTGCAGGAAAACAACGAACTACTGTTTATTACCCCCATATGATGGCAGGTAAACCAGTGAAAACAACCAAGCTATTATGTATGAGATACATGCTATTTTTTAGAAGCTGTTGACAATTAGGAAAATAATATGAATATTGCAAAACAAAGAAGTTCCAACTCTGATATTTCAGTAAAATTGTCTGAGCTGGATTATAGAAGTATGGCAGTAGTATGTCAACTGAAGATGATCATTTTTATTGTATTAAGATGAACCCTGCAGCTGAGTCAGAAAAGCAACTTCACAAGGGTAAGCATTTTATGGTGCTTGTTGAATAATTTATAATATTAGTTTTAACTATGAATCATTTTAATGTATAAATAAGTAGTGCCATTTTCAACTGTATTTGTTAATTTATCTTTTTAAATAAATAAATTTAATTTCAATATTAGTTTCATTTATTTCGATGGTACATTGTCTTCTAAATGTTATATTTGTGGCATATTCTTGATTATTTTTCTGTGTTCTTGGGAAATAACACCACAATCGAAACAAAAATTTGTATATTCAAGGATAATTTGGTTTTTCCTTGAATATACAGATTTTTGTTTCGATTGTGGTGTTATTTCCTACTGCCAGGGTAAATAGATTAACCACCTAAACTTTTGAAGCAGAAAAGCCCTGTTAATACACTAAAAAAACTATGATCAGGCTATGAGAGGAAAATTTGTGCATAAAATCGCTGGTCTTTCGGACACTTCGTAATGGTACCCTAAATCTCGAACCACTGTTATACCACTTCGAGCTACTTAATTTAGAAATGTGCACCATTCACTCCGTACTTTGTTCTCGTTTCATGCAAAGCAAGAGGGACCAAGATCATATATCATACACTTTATAGACAATTATCTAACTAATTTTCATTAATAAATTTCATGTAAGTAAAAATTAACAAACTCAACAATAATTAATATTACTATAATAGGCCGCAGCACAATTCACTGTTTATATAGTTATATAATCTCAGCATTTTAAAATGTCTGTTTACTGTGTTATTCGGTATAGATTGAAGCGAAAGCACTATAATAGAAAAATAGACAGGTACTGTGGCTTGGACACTTCTTAATACCCATTCAACTTCGTTTCGTTTAAAAGAACCCCTTTATAGCAAATCAATAATATAATAAATTATAGTAAATTAACAACTATAATATTTAATATACAATACCAGCACAATTTGTTTGTATTAATAAGCATTAACATTCTGTTTGCGATATTGTAAATTACAGACTTGACATTCATGGGTTTCCGACTATGGTTACCATTTACCAAATTGCAGTTAGTTATGTGTGCTGACCAAGTTCATATTATAAAGACAACATTTAATAGAAACACTTCTAAATATTATTTGAGTTTAGAGTAAATAACCTATTTTAAATATCCTTAATATCTGACTTTAGCACATATATCACTGGATATGGCATGCAATGCACATTAATAATGGACCGTAGAGCATATAATTTATATGACTTTAAGGACATAGACAAAAAATATCGTTTTGAGGTATTAGGTATTGTCAAAAAAGACTTGCAAAACCAAACGAAAATATTTGTTTCTGTGCCAAATTTATTATTTTTAAAATCATGTTTGAGTACTATGTAGATTTGCATACTTATTACCATATTTATATTCAAAGCGGTGAACCCTAATATTAAAACCTTTATTTAAACACTCAACGCCGTTTTAACAACTCTGCGTTGTTATCATCAAGTTGTAAACTAGTTCAGTTTACTGCTTGAACTTTGATACTATTTAAATAATGTTCGATAATGTAATTGAGAGGGGTTTTAGAAAGTCATTATCTCAGGAAAAATACGTTTATACATAGCTTTGAACTTGTGATAGTTTGATAATAAGTATTGGATAAAACTATATTATTATGACAATTATTTTAATGTTCCTGAAAATTATGTCCATTACTAAGAATGACACCAAGAAAGAGAAACAGATATAGCTAGATAACGACAGACCGGAAGTACATTGTTCAGTCTCAAATAACTGCCACTCTTTTTTTCTAAATTTTAAGTAATTATTTATTTAGATACATACATAGATTTATTCGATTTTTCGATTAAAATTAAAATCAACCGTCTGTGATTAAGTTTTGTTATCACGTTGAATATTGGAGTTCAAAACTTAATAAAGTCGATAACTTCAGGAAAGTAATTTTCCCAAAAAAAAGCCGAAATGTTTTTTTAGTCTCAGACATAAACATGAACTACCCGCCTTGATATTGCATTAAAGGAAAAAATCCAGATTCCCCAAAAAACCGCTGAAATGTTAATTTTTTCAGTCTCAGACATAAACACGGACTACCCGCCTTGTTATTGCATTAATGGAAAAATTCCAAAATTCATTTCAACAGTGCAAGTAACTTTAACAAATATCTAACAAATACCTTTCAAAACATCATCAAATGAAGTTCAATAATCTCAAATAAGCTCATAAAAACAAAAAGCGCTCCTGAACAGTTCTATTGACTTTCCAAACTAACTCCGATATTATTTTACATAAAAGTAACTTCCAAAAACTTTATCCGTTCCTGCAGAATATGAAAGCAGATGAGCTGGGATAACGTACAAAATGTTCGAAAAATGAAAGAAAAAAAAATAATAAAAGGAAACTCCGTCCGTCCACTACCCCGATGGAAAAGTACAAAGTTTATGTATTCAATTTTTCTTCACATTTGATTGATTGTTTTTTAATATCGTTTACTTTGAACTTCGAGATTCGGATGGTCCATGAAATGAAAGGCCCTCCGGAAAAGTTTTTATTAATGCCTTCTTTTAATATCTCCACTCGTGGTTTTAGGGATTATTTAAAAACTTTTGCCGTGCAAAGGGTCGTATATACCGTCGAAGTTGAATTTATTTTTTTTTTGTGTTTTGGAGCGATATATCGCCGTAGAAAGTTAATATATCTTCCAAAGTTTATTTTATTACGAATAAAATTTCAGTTGAGCAATGCGATTTGGAAAATATTGGTTTCTGCTTTATCTTGTAGGCATGTATGATTTTTTTGTTAGTATATTTAGGAAAATATATTATTTTTAGTCGAGAACCTTCATCAGTTACGCTTCCCTCATCTCTCAACCTCGAATTAGTATTTATGTACTTAGTACATCTATCTGAATTTAATATTACGTTCAATGGAAAGTAAATTATTGAAACGATTGCTTTAATAGATTTTAGTTAACCTACGAAGTCTTTCGTGGGAATAGTATCTCAGGAATTACAAGGAACCAGCGCTACACACTTGTAGTGTCAAAAACGTCGGTAATGCCTAGTTGTAATGGCAAACCACCACCTTATTACGGCCCACGTGGTAAACGTTGAAACCAGGGTGCACGGCAGCTTCAGTGGGACAGGAGTGGGTTAACATACAAGGGCCAAGCCAACTGTAAGTTAACTTTCCAATATAAAGATGTTCTGGGCGCCAGGTAGATTATCTGCCTATTTACCCCAACTAACCGCCTAAGATAACCTACCAATCCTCCGCGGCTACAAGAAATCTATAGATAAGGGCTCCATAGCTAATAAAACCTCAGTATATTGTCAGTTACGTCACAACAAACCTACTTCAATAAAACTTTTCATAAAACAGTAAATAATTTAATGAACTTGCAAATTATCTCAATTCAATCTTGCAAAAATATCAAACACAAGTCAACCTATAGCCAACTTCATGTACCTACATACTCATATCTATAGTTCAATCAAGAATCAACATTACATACCTGATACACTAAGTTCAAATTATTACCAAAATCACCTAGTATCTAGTATCAGTATCTAGGTAACTGCGGTGGACAAACCCATTATTAACAAACTTCTATAAAAAGAATTATAGTCCTTGGTATCTTTTATTCAAATTTTAATCATTAACTCCCCAATATATAGATGCTATAGATCTATATTTTACCAAAATAATCTTGAGATTAAACATCTCCTTCTGGATATTTCGTTGTCAGTGTGTATATTTAAAGGGACAAAGAGATAGATAATCGATGATTGTTTCAGTTTTCACTTGATGTAAATTAATTTTTAAGATTACGTAAAAACAACAAACACTTTGTCACACTTTTATTTCTTTTAATTTCACATGTGTTTCGCAAAGTCGTTTTTATATGGTTAATATTATTCTTGTCTATTAGGTTTATGGTTAGACTGAAGCATTCATCAGGTGGCATGCTGGAAAATAGATCGACTTCGTCGATTGAGAGGTTTGAGAGAGTTTGGCAATATTAGAGTTTTTTTCTTTGAAACTAGATCCATGAAATTCTTGATAATGTATGTTGGGATAAATTTGCTCTATTCTTTTAAAACACAAAGAAGTTTTGGAGGCTTTAACTGAGAAATAATATACTATGAACCTGACGGGGTGGTTAATTTTGTTTGGTTTGATGAATATAAGTGTGGAGCTTTTGGGTTCATTATTACAATAATGAACCTTTTTTTGAAAGCCATTGGATAGGAAAGTGATATCTTTAAGAGTATTTGTATTGTAATGCCAATTTCTGATGAAGTCAGACGTGGCGAAACATATGTCAAATTAAAAGAAAATTTAACCAAGTGTTTGTTGTTTTTAAGTAATCTTAAAAGAGAAAATATCTAGAAAACCTATACAAAATATCAGAAATCACAAAATATGCCAACAAATACAAAAATGTCAAATATGTCAAAATGTGTCAATGTGTCAAATATATAAAAAAATTCAAAAATAACAAAAAGACGCTCATTTGTCTGGCCTATGCACAGTCGGGGCGGGTCGCTTAGTTTCGGATTACCAATTAAGCATTTAGTACATATAACTAAATTTAATATTGAGCTCAGTGGATAGGAAAATAATGAAAGTTGTATCATAATTGACATGATATATTTTAGTTAATCTAGGAATTCTTCTGTGTGGTATCTATCCTAGGAATAATAAGTAAACGGTTTTACACATAGTACTACTCCGAGTTAGGGGTCTCTCTGAGCAGGTTTTCCCTGAAACTCCTAGATGCTATAACGATACATCATTATTTTCATTAAGTAATCGAACGCGTCATATTCAGATATGAGGTTTCATGTAAATTAGCCCAAAATATATCTAATTCTTTTTCGATAAGTTTTATTGTGTGATTTTATTTTGAGAACATAACTCACAACCTTGTACTCAAACAGTTCCAGGGAATTTTAGCATACCGTGAAGTTCATATTTAAATAAGTTAACTAGATATCGTAAATATCAGGATCAGTTATTCAGGAGTGTATTTGTTAGGCCCGTTTAGCAAATATTATTGTAAGGGGAAACGAAAATTCTGCGTGTAAAGGGAACAAACCCCATATGCTTCGCCAACACCTAAACAAACAAACACACACCACACATGAATGCGGTAGAGTTTATTTTAAACTTTGCTGGATGAATACCAAGCTAATGAGGTGCAAAATCAATATTTCGAAAGTTTTCGATTTTGGTCCTAAATCTGTTTAAATTTATACTGTTGGTTAAAGCAAGTGGATATAAGGATTTTAGGCTGTGGTTTGTTGAATAATAAAATTTTTCAAAAGCATAAAATTAATATTTGATTTGTTATTAATAAAAGACTGGTAGTCAGTTGGACTAAACGATGAAAGAGAAAGTTTCTGACGAAATGTAATATCCGTCATTCGTCTTGTTCTGTGGTTCCCTCAATTTGGGTCGTTTTTATAAATGGAATTAATTGTATTTCAGAAAAATTAAAATAATTGTCGTTTTCATGTTAAGACTCAAGTATTACTCCTAATGACTAATTGAATTCTTAATTTAAAACCTAACTGAAAAGGAATATATTACGTGTAAGTTAGTTTATAATTAACTCATGGAATTTCTAGAATTATAATAATTTAAACATACATTATCTATTTGGTATTATGGCAATATTCAGGGCTTACATTTCAAAACTAGACACCCAAAATAACATGTTATTGTATATTTTCATGGGGACACATTTTAAACACCCTACAGTTTCAACCACTATGCGGGGGAAAATATCACTTCTATAGGTTTAAAAACAAAGGAGTATCATGTGATACATCTTTTTAATTGGCTCTTTTTTGTCAATCTTTTGACTCATCATTTTTTAAAATCAGATAATTTTTTGCAGAGTAATGCCATTGTAAACTTTCAAATTAAAACAATTATTATTTACATTGTATTTACATTATTGATATTGTACTAGTGTTAGAATAACCTTGTACTTAAATTAGGTGTTCGAAATGTCCGCCAGTGTTGGTAAGCCAATAGTAAAGACGCAGCTCGAATTCCTACCGCACTTTTGAAGCGTCTCTAGTGTAGTCCGCTCTCACTCATCCACAATTCTACGTGTAAGTTCAGGAATATTGAGAGTTTGAGTTTTGTACACCACAGTTTTAGATGTCTCCATAGAAATTGTCACGGGCTGTTAAGTCAGGTGATCTTGCTGGCCATTCTATAGTGCTCCTTTATCCAACACGTTTATTAGGAAATGTCAATTCGATCAGGCAAAACATAATGTGCTGGTGTTCCAACAGTCCAAATACAATTCCTGAGTTAAATTTTCATCCACGAACAAAGAGGGCCAATAATTTTATTTCGGAGAATTCCGGCCCATACGTTGATGTTGGTTGTGCTCCATCTAAAAAGAATCCTGCTTCGTCAGAAAAACAAATGCTTTTAATAAAATTAGGGTCTCCATTTGCCCTTTGAGTCATTAATACGCAGAATTCTAAACTTCTGTACGACGGAAATATTTGTTAACTTGGAGACTTTTTTGCAACCAGTGCAGCTTCAGATAAAACTCTACGATTCTTAACAATTTTATTGCACACACTTTTAGCTTCTTGAAATTTAGGAACGAAATCCAGAACATACTGATGCCCACTGAGTTTATCGGGAAGCTCTCAATTGTTTAACTCGGTATTTATACTTAAAAAAAATTTTTACGATTTCTAAGTTACTATAATTTTTTAAAAAATATACGGACTCCAGGTAGCTAATTACAGGTTTTAAATTGTGCAAGTTAATAATCTATGTATCATTTAGGAAATGAGTAGTTAGCCAAGAGGCTAGCTAGTAGCTATTTTCGAAGCAGTTACATAAATAGGATTGTTGAAATATAGGGTGTAGTAGACTTATAGTTATATAGAGCAGATAAAAATTTCTATATATGCCTAAACAGTTAGAATATTTAATTATAGTGTGAAGTATAATTATAATTAAAGAGATGGATTAAAAAAATGTTAGAAGCAGTTGCATATTCAGGGAGGTTGAAATGAACGGTAGAATAGAATTATTGTTATACAATCTGGTTCAATAATAAAATTTTATTATATAGGAGAGCTATGAGCAATTGCATATATGTAATACTTGTAATATGGAGCGAAGTAAAATTATACTAATACAGGGTGATTAAACAATAGTAGAAACAGTCAAAAGGGAGGAGAGGATATATACAAGGTGGTTTAAAAAATGTCATGGTTGTTGCATCTTGGGGAGTTGAATTATAGTTTTACAGGTCACGCTAGCAAAGTAAGTTACATTGGGTGACCAATACATAACAGCACATACATTTTGGTTGCTATACAGAGTGAATTAAAGTTGTACAATGTGGTCTAAATAATCAAAAAAAAAAAAATTAAAATAAAATTAAAAAAATTAAAAAAAAATATGTGGTAAAAATTTATATATAGGCTAAAACTAACTTACATAATTTCAGTATAAAAATCCTTGCATTATCTGTGAAATCTGTTATTTATACTTCAGATATTTGGGATTTACCCTTTGTTCTGATTACTGTAAGTTGCTAATAATTTACTCGTAGGTACAAATTAAAGAAAATTGAAATATAGATTTATTTTGGTTTACTCGTTGATGATGGCAACTTAGAGTGGTTGAAAAGTCGTTGAGTGTTTAAAATAAAGGTTTGGTGTTAGGGTGCAAAACTGTGTTTTTACATTTGTGATACAACAAAAGTTATACATTTCCATATTCCTGCTTGTTTAAAATCTAGAGCTGCATTTGTGTAATTAATTTAACATCATTATTTAAAGGGAATGTATTTTTTAACATCTTAACCAACATTTAATCCCAGGAATAACACTGTAAAAAACGGGTAGAGTTGTTCAACAATATTTCCATAAATACAACAGGTAATTAACCTAAAGTAAACCCCGTATAATCCAGCTCAATTTCTCACACTGTGAAAGGTCTCTTAATACCCTACCGGTGCCCTCCATCATCGAGGCAGATACCATTACTCGGCGAGGCACCTCATTATCCACAACCAAATAATTAGAAGGATTTTCCGCGGCCCGAAGCCGGGGATTAAAGGATACCGACGTGAAAAAATCGTGGTATTTTTTCACAGGTATATGAGGCAGCTATGATGGAGAGCCGGCCATCTGCGCCGAGTCTATTTCTTGAGATCGTTCGCCCTGGAGACCGATAGCGATGTCATGGACAGAATTCCTAAACAAGCTGCGCTAATCACGTTTGCGGTCTGTTCCGTAATTTCGACGGAGATGAAAACTGTTTGATGTTGATAAAAAAGGGGACCGTCAATTACAAGCCGACGGCGCTGATGTTGCGATGTTCCAATTCCACCTTTTCTCTTATTAGATTTACGGCGTCGCCGGCGACTCAGATGGCATCGTTTTGTTTGAGGGATTTTTTTCTAAGGGAAAGATGGAATTGCTTTCGGAATTTTACGACAATTTCTTATTGTTAGTCTTTCTTTGAACCGTTGGTAAATATAATTAACTTTAAGCTCAATTTTACTTGTTATAGAGAACCTCTCACAGCAGGCTGATTTTTTACCTGACTGAGCTACGCAAAAGAGGGTAAAGTGATTATGAGCTTATGTATATATGTTTGATTGTATGTATATAGGTATGTAGGTTTGTTTTTAGAGGTTGGTGTTAATACATTTAATTATCAAGCAGGACCAATTTCCTGGCCTCGCTTAGTATGTCGTACTCAGATGTCAATACCAATTAACAAAAACCTCCTCTTTCTCCGGACTCTGATTCCCCGCGGAAACCGCCGTTAGGCAGATTGCTCTTCCTCTAGGTGATTGAAGCCAATTCGTTCTAGCTCTCTTCCTTTCGATGAAGGGCAGATCCTTGAGGACTTTCTTGGAGACAATACTTGTCGCGTTCCAAGCAGCAGATGAGAGCATTGCTTCTACAAGTGTACCTTAATGAACCGTCTGTTGAAGGATGATTTCCAGGTCATCACGTTGCAAGTTAAAATGGGAACAAACGAAAAATACGTGCTCCGCACCTTCATGAAATCCGGGGTAGGATGGACATTCAGGGGCATCATCTCTTTTGAAGCGATCGAGATATATTCGGAAGCTGCCATGTGCTGAGAGCATCTGTGTCAGATAGTGGTTGACCTTTCCAGGATTTGGGTTCTGCCCATCATCTATTTGCTGTATAAGATAAGTCTACCTTCTTTTCTAGCATTCCACTGCGATTGGCGATTGCCATTAGCTATTTGGCCATTCTGAATTTATCAGAACATGAATTAGATGACTTTTGTCGTTGAAAAAGGTCTTGCAGCTCTTCAGCTTATAATCGAATAGGTAGCAGCGGAAGGTACTACTTACTCTCAGGCCACTCAGTCTTGGATATTTTAGGGCCTAAGCCGAAATTAAAAATTCAAATGTCATAACAGAGGACACTACTGACGACAGTAGCATCTTTCTGCCCTGTGTTGGACCCCAATCATGAGGCATCAGACTTGGTAGGCTTGCCCTCCCCATTGACGCTTTGGCACTAATATGCTCCACTAGTTGCTTGAAATTCAATCGGGTATTAAGCATCACTCTCAGATACCGAATAAACTCTTTTGATGTTATTGGGTGCTTTCCACTTCCAGAGTGATTAGTTCTGCTTTCTGCTCCTGGTTACCGCTGTCTCGGTTTTATGGTCTGCTAACTCCAGTTTCACCTTATTCCTCCACTAGCTGATCCTTTCGAATGTGATGTGATAAGCGAAATTGCTTTGCGATGACCACCACTTCCACATATGCCACCAGTTTAACATTTACAGGCAAAGCTACCCTCTGCAGCCTGTCATACTTAATGTTCCACAGAAGAGGGCCCAGCAATGAGCCCTGTGGAACTCCTCCAGTTATTCGGTATTCCTTTGGGCCACACTCCGTATCATATTTCAGAAGTTGATCTGTAAAGTAGCTCACGACTATCCTGGTACATTTTTGTCTTCAAGGAACTCTATTATACAAGCCCAATGGGCGTTCCTGCGTCGCTACCAGGCCATATTTCTTCATACCACCATTCCAAATGGTCCCCGCAATCGCCTTCATGACTGTTATTGCGACAAAATCAATCGCATATAGCCTGATCATCCTTTCTGAGAGTTCTACTGGTTGTCGGCTAGCAGCGGTGCGACTACTGCATCGATGGTTTGATCTCTCTAGTACCGTGCCTGTTGTATCCAGCATGCAGAGCGGCCGAGCATAGCCGTTCATCTGGTGGCTATTTCCGCTTTAGACAGTAGGACGAGTTGTTGTTTCCACTTCCGAGGGAGAATCTCTTCTTTGAAGCATGTGCACTGTTGGTACGCTTTTATCAAAGAGGTATGTGTAATCCCTTATATACATTAAGACAATAAGCTTTCCGGAGAGAAACAGCTGTTCCGTGTATTGGATTCGCACATACTAAAACCCGTTCGTTCCCCATGGTATCGCTGGGAGACATAACTTCCTGGGAAAGTCTAGCAGTTACTGCTCATTCTTCCGTCTCCGCTCCCCTGCTTGGAGTGACTTCATCACTTTTGCCAATAACTCCCAAACAGCAACCCAGTATCACTCGTCCCTCAGTATATTTTTCGGTAGGCTCTCTGGAATCTGAGTCCACCATGTTGTTGACCAAGTTTTCGTCAATCTTTATTGAAGAGCGGGCAAATCCAGATGACATGTTCCGTATTTTGTTGAACCCCATAGCCAGCAGGGTGACTGACGTCTTCTTCAAGTTAGAACTGGTAAATATATGCTAAAGCAACCGCGTTCTGTCAACATTTGCGTTAAGTAATAATTTATCTACTATTTTTTTAGATTTAACCAGTCTTCTATACTTGATATCAGGTGGAGATGCGAAATTCAGTAGCACTCTCGTTTAGCTATTTTGAGAAGTTTGTGTTGCTTGCAGATGTTATCCCACTTTACCGAACTGGAAACACTAATAGAGTCGAGTGCGACAAAAAGGCGAAACTTCTTGGTCCCGCCCCTTCTTTCCACCTTTCCTTGCGTTGCTGTGTGCAGTCTTAACAAAATCCCTATAATATCTATGATTGATCGGGATTTTCGGAAGCCGTACTTGTTATCTGCAAGCAAGCTCTCAATGTCTGCTTCAACAATGTTGTGTATGATCCCCTCCAATAAGTTTCTAGCCTTTGGTCTAAGATACACAAGCGGCTAAAAGACGAGGGATCACCTAGCAATTTGTTAGCTTTTGGTAGTAGAACTAGCCACGGTCTCTCCCAATACCTTCGAGAAATTCTCTCTTCTACGCATGAGTTGTACACAGGGCAGAATATCTGAGCGGCTGCTATAAATGCTGTTTTTATTGACACATTTGCATGTTTTTCTGTGTATGTTTTAATCTTGCGAGTGGCACGAATTAAACTCTAGTAGGACAAAAAACAGGACGCCATATTGTAAAACAGGAAAAAAGTTACGGAGTCTCTGTGGAGACGGGGAGGTTGGTTAATATAAATATTATGTAATATATATACTGGGTGTAGTACTGGAACAGCACAAAATATTTCCTACATAAGTTATAGGACTTATGTGCGGCTATTTAATGGTATCAGTGTACATGACCCCAATCATGAGATTGAAAAATATCTGAACTTCACATTATATTATTTTAAATGGAGACTTCCAACTTAGATCCCGAAAATAAATTGAGGGGACACTTTCCCAGTCAGCTATGGGGTTAAACATGACTTTCACACATCACTTCATGCTAAATTTAACTATTTACTATGGAAATACCTACTAACTGAAAATTTGAAGAATTAATATATCAAAATATTTGTTCAAAAAATGAACGAAAAATTAAATTAATTAATCAAGAAAGGGTCTCCGCAGTACAAAACAGCTTGACAATGAAATTGTATGGTGAATTCATTGGTTAACGTCATCTTTAACTTTATATCTGAATGTAATTTTTTTGGCTTTTTCGATATAGGGAGTTCCCATATAAATAAGATAATATGACCATGAAATGTCTTGGTCTTTGTCATGGTTATTGACCCTACTAGATACATACTCCCAGTATATGGGCCCCTAGCAGGTACCTCTGAACCTTCCAACAGGCAGGTTATCAATTCTAGATGCAGTCAAATTAAACAATAAACAGAATTGAATTTTGTAATGTAAAGTAAGAGAATTACTAATATAAAAATTATCTACCCTTTGAGTGTAGTTATGCAAATATAAAAGATATTTGACAGGATAACTAAGCAAAATAAAATTTTAAAAAATATATAAACGAAGTCATAAGATTTATATGGTTCCGTATGAACAGGAGGAATCTTTAAATATTTTGCATTCAGGTTATGAATTCGAGCTGAGTTGCACATTTGAATGATATACACGCTCTTGTCAATTGACCAGTGGGAGTTATAGGGGCAACTGGTGACCTGCATTTTGAAGGATCCAGTGGGAAGGGAAAGAATTCCGACAGGATGTTTATTTGCTATTTGGCGAGTAAGCAATAAAAAATTATAATATGCGAATAATAATTAAACCTTCAATGACGATGACAATCATGAGTACTATATACTTCGGGGACAGGGAAAATGGAGAAAATAGCTCTGAAATATTGCTTGTGCATTACTGTACATAAGCAACGAACGAATTACTTTCAACAGAACAGTGGTTCAATTTTGAATTTTTGTGAAAGGTCAAGCGTTAAAACTGAATTTTAAATAAAAAAAACAAAATACCAAACTGCGTAAAATGAACTTCAAAAAGAAGGATACATGATGACTTATTTTAGTCTTCAATCGGATGTAATTTCTATAAATTACTTTAAGTAAATTTGTTCTGAAATATATTTTGGAAATTACGGGACAAATTTATTGATATTCTTTGATCTTCTCAAAGTTCTCAAGTTCATAACAAACTTTATTTTACATAGTAATGTATTTTTTAAAACATATTAAAGTAAATAATTTAACAAAACAATGCCGTCTTGGAATTTTCAGAACTAATATTTTTGGGCGTAAATGTTTTTAACTTCTTCTTAATATTTGAAATTTTTATTTTAGAGATCGTAAAAAAAATTATCATCTAAAAATACACGTTTTCCCATTCTCACACCCTTTAATTACAGGAAAAACAAAAGGTTTCAGGACTAACATTTTGTGATATTTTAAAAAACTGTTCAATTTTATTCTACGTCTTTTTAAAATATTGGTTTTTAATTTCATCAATACTGAGGGGTTCTGACTAAAGTCAATTTAGCTACATATTTCTGGTAATTGCCATAATTGTTCACTTTTACATACAAACTCATACATATTATTAATAAAATTTACTGTTCTCTGCTCAGTTTTTGATCACAATGATTTTCAGTACATTGTTCGAATTTCGGAGTTTACAACAGACTATTTAATGAAAATTATTATGATTATTAGGCATTGTTGCATGCCTAAAATTGAGTTAACATTGTAAAGGTTAAAGTGAACAAACACATTCAGCATTATTCTGTGCTTTATATTGCGAATATTCTATTAATTTGCCGGTAAAACCCGAATATAATGACAACATTTAATCTAGAGCTGAATTTCATTTCGAAATATTTACTAGATTATAGAAAAAGTATGTGGGTTAACTATGTGAAATGGAATTTAACTATCTAGAGAATCTTTTTTAAAATAACAGTGAAAACGTTGAAAAGCGCATAAGTAGCGGATAGTTTCTGTAGTTTTCAAATTTATAAGTAAAATTTTCAGTTCTTAAGCAAACTTTGAGGTAGTCACGTAATTTTTTTAACTTCTTATCCATGTACTGGATGTTAGCAAACCCATTTCCGGATTCCGTCTTGTCTGTTGCAGTGTGTACAAGTTTCTAATCAAATCCATTTATGTTGAAAAGTTTCGAAGCATTGACGCCTGTTTCTTTGCTACACCTCTTTTGCCCTCTATTTTACGTTTATAGAATCTGCTGATTGTAAAGCTGTATATATGGGACTTGGTGTTCAAAAACTTGAAGGTATATAGGTATGGACCATATAGCTTTTAATCAGATTAAAAATGGATGCAAAAGATTAAGTTTGATAGAGCAACCTGAAATCAACACAGTCCTTAAAACTAAATCCACTGCATACAACCACCGATCAGCTTTGTCTTATAGATAAAGTAATCTCTGCTTTCTATTAGAGACTAGTGTTATCGGTCGTTCCAATAGCATAAATGATGAACAGCGCCATCTATGATTTCTTGTATAACAACTATACAGAACGACTAACCTATCTGTTCATGTGAGTGCAGTGCTAGTTTCCTTATAATCTATAAATTTGCAACAAATTCATTACGTAACGTGAGATACGGGTAATACTAAATTTAAAACAATTCAACAACATATTTGGCGGGAGCGATAACGGCATGCAATAGTTTATGTGTGATGCTTGCAAAAACATGCAAACAGAGAGAAAATAATTCTAACATATATACAGATATATCCACATATTTAGAACTATATCATTCAATGTATGACAGCCGTTTCAAACCAGGAGTTCTCGTCAGATACGCTTCCTTGAATGACAAGTTCTAAGTGAAATAATTGTATGTAATACACATCAGTAAGACAACACTCAGTATATTGAACCTAATAGATGTCGGTGACATCTACCGTCTAGTGAGTAATTTAAGTATATGAAGGCATACTATGCTATAACATATACCTAACTCTTAACAGATGGTTAATAATATATTATATAAAAACCTCGAACCATCTGTCAAGAGTATGGTATATGTTATAGCATAGTATGCCTTCATATACTTAAATTACTCACTAGACGGTAGATGTCACTGACATCTATCAAGAGTATGGTATATGTTATAGCATAGTATGCCTTCGTATACTTAAATTACTCACTAGACGGTAGATGTCATCGACATCTATTAGGTTCAATACACTGACAATTCTAATAACTTTTTTTGGCTTCTGTTGCTCAAATAAACACCCCTGTATACAGAGTGTAAATGAATCAGTGCGAAAGATTTCAAGATGTACTTCCTCGCGTCATCTTATGACGAAAAGTTCCTATGAACATTTGTCCGCGTCGGAAGTTTTCACACTAATTGTGGAAATTGCAATTGTAGTATCCAAATCCTAAATACTTTCTTCATTCTGTACAAGGTGTTCCCAAATATTCATGATTTATTCCAGTGTTTTTCATCTTGACTACTAAAGGTTTACCGGAGATACTTATGTTGCAATTTTGAAGCATTAATGCCTTTAAAGATAATTTAAAGTCTTCATAGCTTCATAGTTATTCATTTTGATTTCTACAGCCCAAATAGGTGTGTCATAAATGATATCATAAGGCATGGTACTTTTTGTGGGGTTAGGTAAGTCATTATCGTGAATGCACTAACACCTGTTCGAATTTCACAATTTTCAGTACTTACAACCTCCCCTGAGAATTTACTTTAACACGCTTTTTCTGTAAATAAGAAGTCACTTATGGATTTGCAATAACTATAATTTTATTTCTTGTTATTTTTCTGCCACTGGATTAGTGTAGAAAATATTATGAATTTCATGTGTACCGTAAAAACAAACAATCCTTCCGTGATGAAATATGCCATTTTAGTTCAAAATCATTAAAAAAACAAGTTTACACCTATCTTTGCAAACAAAAAGATCAAATTTTGTGCTCAGAATGGTCACCTTCAGATATCACACAGGAGTCTAGAGCTCGACATAGATCTTCGTATTCGATTGAAAATCTCAAGAGAATCTTGAATACCAATACAGGAAACAAGCGTTCCACTATTAATCAACGTTTTTAAATATCCCTAAGTTGAAAAGTCTATCAGATTTAAATCAGGTGCACGATCTGGCCAAAATCGAGGTTCATTTCGACCTATCCAGCCACCTGGATATGTTTTGTTCAGTACTAAAATGGGCAGGGGAGCTATCGTGCATAACCTCGTCCTGACACCCAAAGGAATCGGTTCAAGAAGAACCGGCAGCTCTTCGCATAGAAACTGAGTCTATATATCTCCATTTAATGTAGATGAAAGGAAATGTGGGCCAATTAGGTTATATTCAATAGTTCCAATCCATACATTTAAAGAAAATCGTTCCAGGTGATGAGTTTCAACGACAGCATGAGCATTTTCTTCCGCCCATATGTGGTTGAGGCGATTATCAATAATGGTTTCCCTTGAAATGTTCTTCGTCCGTGAATATAATATGCTCAAGAAATTCCGGGTGTTGTCGAATCATATCTAGCATCCAAAACGAAAATGCGAGACGGGCAGGAAAATCACGAGATCTGCCATTTCTGCGTTTGAATAAACCGCCATATTGGTGAAAATTCGCGAGAAGTTACGCACAACTATTACTGTGTGTCAGTAAATATCAACGAGTGTAAATTAACAATAATTAAGTTAGAGTTGTCAATAAGAAGAACTAATATGACAGCCGCTCTCTAGAAAAATAAATAACAGAAGGATTGTTTGTTTTTACGATATACACAAAACTGTGGCAAATACGAGAAAAAAAAACTCAAGAAATAAAAATGATTCATAAGAGATTCATATGCATATTTTATCATTTGTCTGGGTCATACTCAAAAAAAGTTGTAGGAGCAGAAGGAACACTTGACCCCAGGAAAAGTAACATCCTGTAGATTTTCTCACTTATTTTGCCATTATTTTCATAGCATTAACTTAAGTATTACTGATCACTGTGTTTAACATAAACGTTAGTTCTCATATTTAGCTTTCTTATTCTTCTTCTTGTTTCAACGATGCCTTAGACCATAAGCCTTAGGCGTAATGGCTCTGGTCCTTTCGACCTTATTAGCCAGACTCAAATAATTTTAATGTCGAAATTTTCAATTCAAGTACCTCCACCATATGAACAATCCTGTGTAAATTTTGAACTAAATTTTGATTACACTTTTAAATTAAATAAACTTTTCTTTTCCTACACCTCATCTATTTACAAAGGTGGGACAACCTTTGACTTCCGGTATACTAATCTATTTTACACTATTCACTTTTAAAGTTTGTAAACTATATAAATCACTGCTAGAGGGTCCGTCACTTTATAAGCGTTCATAAAAAGATGCTATTAATTTTCAATCGCTTGGCAACAATTATCATTAATATAGAATCTTCATTAATCTTCAAAAATAACGTCCTAATAAACACAATTCATACTTCACTAGAACAAATACTCTTCACTATTTACACTTTGTACACAATTAAATCAATGTCGATTATAATTGAGTTCAAAAATTTAAAATTAATTTATAAGGTGAAAATATGTACAATTGGATATGCCGCCATCTTTACCGGAAGTCCGTACTTAGCTTTAGTATACCTTGTTCTCGTTATGATAATATAGGTTACGAACCACTGGTTTGCAGTTTGTTGATAGGATAAGCTCACAATATATTTTATATAATCTCAAAATAAATTTATAAGTATTAGACTCAGATTTTCAGCATAATTATTTATTGTTGTTGTTTACAGGAAGCCTGTTGTCATGCTGAACTTTCTTGAAATTAAATAAAAACTGACGAAGGCATTCGTGTGGATAAAACTTTTGTATTTTCAAAAAGACTAGAATACGTCGAACAATAAAGAACTCCGAGTAATCATTCTAATTAGAATTTGCTGTTTTGTTTATTTTTCTCTACGATGAAGTAGCTATACACGAATCGTTTTGCATACTAATTTGAGAGATAAGTTTCAGAAAAAAAATTTCATTACTGTTAGAATCGATTTCCAAAGAAAAATACGTTTGCCATTCCTCGAGTAAATATTTTCCTCATCGTAAAGTCTCTAGGCGAATATTTGTATTCGCTAACAATGGTGTTTACTTAACAATGACATATCTTTTTATTTTGAGTTATGAAACAATAAATTGCCAATTAAATCAAAAGCCCATCTGTAGCTTTAATATTTCAATAACACCGTTTGAAGTTTACGGGAAGTATTAAAACTGATATTTGAGATTAACTATTTTCTGCAACAGAAGCTTCAATTTTATAATGTATAAAGAACAGATATATCGGCGTAAAAATATATCTAATATTGTAATGGTAGGATATTTTAATAGCAAGGAACTTATATTTGAAAAGATTTAAAAGATATAAAAAATTGCTTTGGAACTTTTTACTCTATCAAACGATAGATAATGTATATCAATCTTTTGATATACAGAAAAAGAAAATTAGGCAAACTGTAAAACGTATAGAAATAGTCTCTATTTTTTGAAAATATGTACAATTTATGTAATGATATAGCTAGTATTTATATTTATTTAATATGCGTTCCTTTTAATTGCTAAACCAGTTTACACATAAAAAATTAAGACACATGATAGAATGACCAAGTAGAACCTCCAAAAATAATTAAGACACAGTTGAAATACGTTTTTGTAACGATGTAAAAGTTAATGTTTTAAAATTAAATAACTTTAATTATCAAATCATAAATAATCGTCAAATTTAATTTTTATTTGTGTTACACTAGAACAGAAAAAATCACACAGATTTTACAATTTATTGGTATCTCCTCTCATGTTAATATTTGAAGATTTGAACAAGATATTAGTCTGCATTTTTTCGCAGATAAAGTTTATTTTGTTTACCTAATCTTGTGGAACTAATAAATCAATCCTTCAATAAAAGAGGTCAGTAAACTTTCCATAATTTGATGAGAAACAATACAAAATTATTACAACCTTTTGGCCGATATATTCCGGTTCAGTTAAAACGTATCAACTTCAAAATGGCGATCTATAGATTTCCTTAAAATGTGCCATAAGTTTCTATCAGACGAAATTGTTTTTTTTTTATTATTCACGGTCGAAAATAAATAGAAAAAATGTAGGGGTTTTGCATAACTTTTTACGTTAAATAACATGTGCTACTCCGATTTTAGGTTGGTGAAGAGGGTTTTCTGCCCATATTCTATTTCTTAATTTTTTTTACAGTTTTTTCTACAGGTTTATAAAATCTTAACAATTTTAAGTGAAAAATATGTTGTTTGTTCAGATCGATATTTCCAATAGTTTTCGAGTAATTTGAGTTAATTACTCTGCTCTTCAAGGGGTTATTTTAGAGATTAATATAGACAGAAAAATCCACCTATTTTTAGAAACAAATTAGATTGAAATTATACAATATCTTGTAAAAATTATATATAAAATATCTTGTATAATAAACACTTATATATTTGTTTTTGATGATATTTTTTCATTAATAGTAATTATTTTGTTTTATTTACAATAATATAGAAATGTTTATATTAGGGTACTGTGATAAAAAAAGTTCCATAAGTAATTGAAATTCATGTTAGAATTTAATAGTCTTAATAATTTTGAGACCTCTTAAAGTTAAAAAAAATAAAAACTGAGCTAGTGTAAGAAATAATTATTTATTTAAAAGTGCATAAAACTACTGAAAATAACTTGAGGTGTTTTATAGAAAGTTTCAAGTTGTGTTAGAGATCAAGCACTCTTGACTATGCCCCGCTATAGCCAATCATATATGTCAAACTTCTTCGAATAATTTTTTTTTCAATCATTTGAAAATAATAATTGAAAAACCTTTTCCGCCACCATTACATAATATTATTCTAAATTAACTTGTGAACCTTATTTCCGAACATAGTTTTTTGTAGTCCGTGCCTGATAACGTTTTATTAAATGTCTTGATTTTATAACTAGAAAGTACTAAAAATTTAAAAAATATATATTACGAGGGCTGCCTTTTATATTTCGGGATTAGAGAACAAAAACAAATATATATATAATCATCGAAAATCGCTTTATTGTTTTTCAAAATATTCCCCATGAAGATCTATAAACTTTTGCATGCGTTTGAACCAATTGTCGTAGCACTTTTTCCACTCTGATTGAGGTATCTCCAAAACATGCATTCTAAACGCAGCAACCGCTTCTTCAGGTGTCGAAAAACGTTGACCTCTCAGTTTGGTTTTTACGTACGGGAATAAAAAGAAGTCATTTGGTGACAAGTCAGGACTATACGGCGAATGACTCATCAAATCGATGTTTTCAGTGGTCAAAAATTCAATTGTTTGAGCCGATGTGTGAGAGCTCGCATTTTCGTGGTGAAGAGTGATCCGTCTTCGGCGGTTGGTTTTCCTCATTTCTTGGAACACAACTGGCCAACAAATGGTTGTGTACTACTCAAGAATGTCAAAGTTTACGATAGAGCTGCCAGTTGTCAGATTGCAACACTAGGGTTGTCCAATCCCGAAATATAAAAGACAGCCCTCGTAGATATGCGACTTCGAAAATACACTAAATATAAATGTAAATAATTTGTACATAACAGCCACGGTTATTTTAGCATTTAATACTGTGTATTTAAGAAACTAACAAATGTGAATATGCGACTATTTATCTCATATAATTTAATTTAAAGTATCATTCAAAAGTGAAAAAAAATATATTAGTTTATATATATTTACGTTATGCAACATTTATATATTGTAAGTTTTATTTCATGTAGTCTGAATCTGATACAGTATTATAAAGTCTGCTATTAAATTAAATTATTAAACGAGTCATCAGTGGACGCCAACTTAGTGACAAAACTATCGATCTCCATTAATACGGAGTTTATTACTGTGTAGATTTATCAAGCGATCATTTAAAATTAATTGATACACTATATGAGTGATTATGTACAATTGAATTGCCACGCTGATGTGTAATTACGCTATAATCTGCTCGATCCGTTTGATCAACTGAAAATTAGTAGAGACATATTAATGATTCCATAAGCAAATGGTTTTTGATCCGATATATCGTATGCCGTTTGCGTTGTGTAAATATTGAATATAATTTAGAAATAGATGCAAATGTTTTTGTGGCACATGATTTCGCTATCTTATATGGCAGATAAAATAAGAAAGCGATACTATTTGTCAAAATTTTAATACCACATATTAACGACATTCATAATTAGACATTTAATAAACACGTCACAGAAATTTTGGGACCTTTTTATTTTACTGCAATTTATTTGGAAAAAAGGAAAAACTCTTGTCGATTGCAGACAGTTTCCGGGAAGGTATCAACGCTTCATACCCAGTCGATCAGTAAAGGCCTTTAAAGTGATCACAAATTGTTATCATTAAACCAAAACATCGACGTATAGGAAAAGATATTTTCAAAGTTTTTTAGTTATGACAAATCGAAATAAAGATCGTAAAAGTCTTAGATCTATATCTCCAATCCGAAAAAGTATAAAAATGAATTCAATATTCGTATAAAAAGAAAATAATAAAATGATTGTACTTGAAAATTGTAGCCGATAATCATTGTTTAATAATAAAATAATTTGGTCAATTGCGAGTAGGACTCGCATGCTAAGGGTTCCGTACCACATTCAAGATTCTAATATTCCAGTTTCAGACAAGCAGGGAACGAGTGCATTTTCTTATATTTAACCTATTATCTTTTAAAGGAAGCGTTTTAAATTTATAATTAATTTGGTCAAGTGCGAGTGGGACTCGCATACTATGGGTTCCGTACCACCTTTAAAACTCGCTTGATTTTTATAAGAATACATATGTATTTAGTTTTCTAATTTGGCCCACAAAAACTAACATTAGAGTTTTATTTTATTAATAAACTTTCAGGGAAGCCTTTTATAATCTACTGTCTGAATTTGGAGGCTCTATAGATTGGAAGATAAAGGGCAAAGTAGGTCAAGTTTTAAATTATAAATTATTAAATCTGTTATTCAAATTATCTAAAAATACAAATAAAACATATTTTTGAAAATTTACATAGTCTAGTTTCAAAAATAGGAATTAAGTCGATGCTTAATATATTTGCTAATATCTTTTAAACAAATGATTTAAAAATATGATATATTTGTAATTCACATAATGAGCCTTTTATTTGATATATTACATGATGCGTTTGAAAATTGAATTTTTATTTTCCATTTAATTGTATTTTTTGTCCCTAAAATTGCTATAAAGGTTTTATAATATTTTTTCCTATAAATATCAATTGAGCCCCAGTACCCCTAATTATTTTTTAAATTTTAGGTAGTATGGTTTTCCGAAATAAAGCGAGAAATGAGAATTTTTTATATCCCTATGTTAACATCTTGTAAACAATTAATTTTTAAAATTTGAATAATATATATTTGTATCCTCAAAGTTTCCTTTGACTTTCATCGTCTTGAAGTGGTTAATCTCACAACGTTTCAATAAAATTTTACAGCTTATTTTTTCGGAGATAAGGGGGGTATTTTTTAATATTTTCTTTAATATCTTTTAATTAATTTATTTTTAAAATATGAAAAAATATATTTGTTTTCGTCATAATGAGCACCTTTATCTTATATATAACATGATGCGTTAGAAACAATTTTAATTTTATATTTTCCATTTAATTCTGTAATTTGCTCCCCAAAATTAGAAGTAGAGGTTTCTCCTTATTTTTCCAGTAAACTTCAGGTCGGACCCGATACCTCTATTTTTTCAAAACTTTACGTTTTATAGTTTCGGCGATAAGGGGGGGGGAGAATGGGTAAATTTTGGGATATGTTCGTTAATATCTTTTAAATTATTTTTTTGAAATATTAGAAAAATATATTTGTGTTCCTCAGAATGAAACCTTTCATTTTATGTATTGCATGATGCGTTTTCAAAAATATTATTTTTTATTTTCCGTTTAATTCTATAATTATGCCCCAAAATTAAAATTAGGGATTTCTTCGTATTTTTCCTGTTAACAAAATAATAGGTCTTATAGTTTGGGGAATAAAGGGGGAGTGGGTAATTTTTTTAAACATTTTTTTAATATATTTTAAAATATTCATTTTAAAAAACTTAAAAAACATATTTATATTTATCATATTGAGCCCTGTGATTTGATATATTACATGATCCGTTAGAAACAAGAATAATTTTTAATTTTTCATTTAATTCTGTCATTTACTCACCAAAATCAATATTAGGGGGTTTCTCTTTATTTTTCAGTAAAGTTCATGTGAGGTGTAGCCCCCTCTTGGCTACACCTCACATGTTGCGTCATATAGTTTCGGAGATAAGGGGGAGGCGAATAAGTAGATTTTTTAATATTTTTGTTAATATCTTTTAAATTATTTATTTTAAAAATATTTAAAAAAATTAATTTGCATTCGTCATAATGAGCCCTTTGATATGATATATTGCTTTATCCGTTAGAAACAATTATGTTTTTTTTTTCCATTTAATTCTATAAGTTGCCCCCCAAAACGAATATTAGGGGTTTCTCCTTATTTTTCTAGTAAAGTTCAGGTGAGGCGCTATACCCCTATTTTTTTTAAATTTTACAGCTTATGCTTTCGGTGATAAGGGGAGAGGAATGGGTATTTTTTTCTGATATATAACATGATGCGTTAGAAACAATTTTAATTTTATATATACCATTTAATTCTGTAATTTGTCCCTCAAAATTAAAAGTAAAGGTTTCTCTTTATTTTTCCAGTAAACTTCAGGTCAGACCCTATAATACTTCTATTATTTTTCAAAACTTTAAGTTTTAAGTTTCGGAGATAAGAGGGGGGGAATGGGTAATTTTTTGTATATTTTCGTTAATATCTTTTTAGCTATTTTTTTTAATATGAAAAATATATATTTGTGATCTCCAGAATCGGACCTTTCATTTGATATACATCATACATGATGCATTTGAAAACATTTTTATTTTAAATTTTCATTTAATTCTATAATTTACCCCCCAAAATTAATATTAATGGTTTCTCTTTATTTTTCCTGTAAAGTTCGGGCAACGATCTATATTTTCTATTTTTTTCATAATTTTAGGATCAGTAGTTTCCGAGATCAGTGGAGGGAAAGGTCGACTTTTTTAGTTTTTCCTTTATGATATGTATCGGGACATCAAACTATACATTGTTACCAAATTTCAACCTCTTCTATCGAGTAGTTTTGGGAGAAAATTGCTGTTATGTGACAGAGGCAGAAATCCTGAGTGATATTATAAGGGTATCCGTATATTGTATATACGGAACCCTAAAAAGGGTTATCTAGTTAATTTAACAAAGTGTGTCGTTTATAGTGTCATGCCGATATTAGAATAGTCTATTGGGTGTTATTTGTGACTTGTTTCATTCCAATACTAGACTCAGATAATCACAATGCTGCAAATAATGTTTAGATAGAAAAGTCTTTTTCACTGACGTATCATTCGCTACCCTTCTCTAAGTATACTGTTTAACATGTGAGTCAGCGAAAAGTGAAACGCGTTGCAGCTGAAACGTAAAAGGCCTACAAAATCATTTATATTTCATTAAGTCGAAATTCATGACCCTCATCCCGGATTCCTACTGAATGAATGATGAATGAAGCGAGATGTGGTTTTTGGTCCTCCTATACAAATAAAAGTGGTTTACGAGCCCGAACAGATCGTATGTTTATATGACCTACCTACTCAAAGGAATATTCGTTTTCTTAGGTCTTACAGAATATGCTTATCTATATGTACAAAAAAGGCCTTAGGATAAATTTTATCATGAAATATCAATAATATGTTTCCTTTTTTTCAGGTAAGTCAGCAGTTCGGTCTAAAATAAAACTGTGGTGAGTATTTTAATATTAAGAGAATTTGGTGTATTTTATTATGGTCCCACTGCAGGACTATATACTGTTCAAGTGATCTTTACATTTTAAATTTTATGATTTTATGTTGAGGTATAAAAGATAAATAATTGACTGAAAGCCCATAAATAATAAAATTTATCCAAATCGACAGTTTTATACAAACCTATAATTAAACAAGTAAACAAATAGTGGTAACAAGAGGAGCAGTATTTGTGTTACGCGTCATTAAAAATTGTTCAGTTGTATTTTAAAATATTCTCATTCTTGATCCATATAGGTTTGCATGCGTTGGAATGATTTATCATGATATCCAAAATATGGTTTTTGAATGCATTAACCTATTCATGTTGACTATAATCGTTGGCCAAGTAATTCATTCGTCACGTTCACAAACAAAAGAAATCATTAGGTGTCAAATCAGGGCTGTACACCAGATGACACATTAATTCGATTTTCTTGATAAAGTATCATCCATTGATTGTTGTAGTTATTTGGTTGTGTACTATACAGTATTGATTTTTATTTCCTTCTTTCTAAAGGTATTATTGCCACAAAGTCAGTGTTTCCAGGGAAATAAACTTCAAGCACAAACAAGTGCGGCTGTCGATTGCTGATAGGCTGTTTCTTGAATTGGTCAGATATAACTTGATCACTACAGCTTATATACGTCTTATGAACCACCGTTATTGTATTCCCATGGGATTGTTTGCAATTCTTGACACAAGTTTTGGTAAATTATGTGAGTTCCAATGAGAACAAACTTTGTTCACAGCTAAATTGTAATGAATTATTTTACATATAGGACTCTGAATTTCGTTGTATGTCACACGGCTATCATGCATTATTAGCTCTTGCACATCATCAATGTTTTTTATCACATATTCTGGTCAAGTGCATACTAAGGGTTCCGTACCAACTTTAAGATTTGACACAATTTAGGTGAATCAAAGTTATATATTTGTCTTATATTCCAGTTTAATAAGACAAGCAGGGAATGAGTGCATTTTTTTATATTTACCCAAATATGTTTTAAACCAAGCATTTTAAATTTGTAAAAAATGTACATTTTAATCTGTCACATGGAAACTTTTTATTTTATCTGCTATGTGATTCGCTTGATTTTTATAAAAATATGTATTTAATTTTCTAATTTGAACCCCAAAACTAACATTAGTGTTTTATTTTACTAATAAACTGTGAGTGAAGCCCTATATAATATATTGTCTGAATTTCAATCTCAGGAAATTGGAAGAAAAACGGGAAAATGTTTTAAATAATAAATTATTTAAAAATACAACTAATATATATTTTTCAAATTTTAGATTGTGTAGTTTCTGAGATAAAGGGGAAATAAAACGATGTTTAATATTTTCGAGAATACCATTGAAACAAATAATTTTAAAAATATATTTGTATTTCACATAATGAGCCCTTTTATTTGATATATTACATGACGCGTTTGAATTTTTAAAATTATTTCCCCTTTAATTCTTTGAATTGCCCCAAAATTATTATTGTGGTTTTCTTATAAAGTTCAAGCGAGGCCATGTACCCCTAATTAATTTCAAAATCTTGGGTAGTATGGTTTCGGAATTAAAACGGGATATGATAATTATCTATATAATTTTGTTAATATCTTGCAAATAATTAATATTAGAAATATGAATAATATAGATTTGTACTCCTCATAATGAGCCCTTTCATTTGATGTATTCCATGATGGCTTTAAAAAAATAATTTAATTTTTTGTTAATATATTTTAAAATATTTATTTTAAAAATCTAAAAAAAAATATTTATACTCATCATAATGAGCCTTTTAATTTGATATGTTATAGGATTCATTAAAAATAGTTTTAGTTTTATATTTTCCATTTAATGCTGTAATATGCCCCCCAAAATTAACGTTAGGAGTTTCTTCTTATTTTTCCAGTAAAGTTCAGGTAAGATCCTATATCCCTAATTATTTTCATATTTTTACATCTTATTGTCTGGGAGATAAGGGGAATTGGTACATTATTTTATATTTGATAATATCTTTTAAATAATTTAATTTCAAAATATAATTAAAATATGTTTGTATTGACCATATTGTGCCCTTTGATTTGGTATATTACATGATGCGTTAGAAACAATTTTAATTTTATATTTTTTATTTAATTCTGTAATTTGCCCCCCAAAATTAGTATTAGGGGGTTCTCTTTATTTTTCCGGTAAACTTCAGGTAAATATATATGAACAAATAAATTTGTTTTCGTCATAATGAGCAGTTTTATTTGATAAGTTAGAAACAATTTTAATTACATATTTTCCATTTAAATCCGTAATTTGCCCCCAAAAATAATAGTAATTTTCAAGAAAAATTCAGGTGAGGCCCCATATCTCTATTTTTTTCCAAAATTTCACGTCTTATAGTTTCGGGGATAAGGGAAGTACCTCTAAAATCAACCAAACTATACACTGATACCAAATTTCAACCGTTTCCGTCCAGTAGTTTAGGAGAAAATCGGTCTGATATGAAAGAGGAAGAAATCCGGACTAATATTATAAGGGTATCCGTATACTGTATATACGCAACTCTAAAAAAAAAACAAATTTTTTGACTATCTTTACTAGTTTTGAAAGTCGGCTTCGTGGACGGTTCTATAGAGCATCGTATATTGACGGTGACTAGTCATTCATGGTTTCGTCTACATCTTCTTTGTCGATACAGGGTGTTAGATATTAGATAGAACAGGCAGCCATTTTCATAGATTCTGATAGTTGTGCGTCAGTTAATTTAGGATGACACACTTATGAATAGTATTCTGTTAGTGAGCACGATAAGCCTCCCATGAAGATCAGGCCAATTTATTGAGCAGATAATTTTGCGTTTTTCAGTTTTAGGCAGGTGTTTCTTATAAGTTAAGTGCTTCTTATAAGTTAAAGATTCCCGAATAGTTTCAACCAGGTACTTGGTACTTGTACTTGTGGAAAGGGTTGTGATTAATTTATTCTCCGTACTGTTCGTCGCCCTACGAGCACATTTTTTGACAGGTGGAAAACGCAGAGATCGGCCTTGCTCGGATTAGGTTGCAGTCGCCGTATTTATACTAGTTTATAGTCTTTAGGAGGTTATAGTCTTAGGTCTTAGTTAAGTATTGTCCCTCGGTCCTCGTAGTTCATTGTTTGTGTACATAAAGCTAGGCCATCTGAAAATATAACTTTGTTAGTTACAGTTCGTGGCATATGATTTGTATAGATGGTGAACCAATATTCACCTTAAGTTCGCTACTTTTCCTGTTGTTGAGGTACAGTTTGAATCTGTGCTTACTGAGCATATTTTGTTCCAGAATTCTTATTTTTCTATAAGATATCATGTGTAGCGGTTTGTACAACATGCCCTTCTTCCAGACCGTTTCATAGGCACTTGATAGGTCTATGAAGGCAGCTGACGTCTTCAGCCCCTCTTGGAAGCTTGCTCCTATATGGACGGTGAAAGCGAGGACCTGATCGTCGACACTTTTCCATTTTAGAAGCCGGCATGTTCTCTAAAATAAATTGAGAGTATATCAAATCAAATTGTCACGATTCAATGTATTTGAAAAAAACAACATTATGTCACAGAAAAAAATTAAAAAGTAACGTGTAGTTAACATATACAGTTTAGTGTGTACAATACACTAGTTTAAAGACAGTAGTCCAGCCAATGACCATTGAGTAACTTGTCCAAGCAGCACCGATTTTCCTAAACATTTGCATTTGAGTACTTCTTTTCCTCTGCTTCAACGTTGACTCTGTGCTTGGGGGGTGATCCTACCCCTTATCGGGGGTGTAAAGTATTATATGAAAAAAATGCAGGAATGAATGAGTTAACTAATTTTTTGTCCCATAAAAGTTTTTGCAGAAAGTCAATTCTTTTCGACTTAATCGCGAGTGAAATTATCGATGTTTCAACCAAAAAAAAAAAACAAGTTTTCATACGGTTTTTGGTTAATTACTTTAAAAATATGAGAAAAAAATATGTCGATGAAAAATGTAAAAAACAAAAAAATGTTGGATTTGTGGTTTCTGTAGATCCAATACAAACGGAGTTATAGCTTATGGAATTTTGTTTTTATTTATCAAAACAAAAACTGGAAGGTTTTATGTGAAATAACTGAAAAATAACTCATTTTTCGCGAATATTTTATAAATACTTTTTTAAAGTGCGTAATAAAAATTTTTTAAGCACTTTAAATTTGTTTTTTATAAAAATCTGTAGCATGGAAATTAAGCGAATAAATTTGTTTTTTTTTGTTTTTGACCCCCTAAATACCACACACTTGAAATTAATTGCTACCAACTATACAAATTAAACAAGTTTGCCCGGTTTAAAGTAAACAGTTTTGAAAAAAAAGTCTCAAAAGAATTTTGTATTTCTTTTTTCAAAATAACTTAATAACTATAAGAGATAGGCGGCAAAATTTTGAATATTGAAAATATATTATCGCTTATTTTGATTTACATGAGCTTATAAAAAAACTACAAATTGGTGATTTTTGAAGTGGTAGCAATTAAATTCATCTGGGTTGGCATTTAGGGGGTAATTAATACATTTTTTGTCAAAAAACAAAAAAAAACAATCTTATTTTTGTCATAACTCTCTTAATTTTCATGCGACAGATATTTGTAAAAAACAAAATTAAAGGATTTTTTAAGCACTTTAAAAAAGAATTTATAAACTTTCTCCGAAAAATCATTGTTTTTCAGTTATTTCACTATAAATAAATTAGGAACCATTAACCCAACATTGTTTTTGATTTTTTAAAAGCTACATTTTGATTCAAATGATTCTTTTCTTAAAGTGCATATTTTTAAAGTTATTAACGAGAAATCGGAAGAAAACATTTTCATTATTTGATGAAAAATTGATACTTTCACTTGCAATTAACTCGAAAAGAATTGACTTTCCGAAAAACCTTGGAAAAATTACCCACTAGTACCATTTTTGCACTCATTGACTGGACTACAGCCAGTCAGATTAAATCTATTGTAGCTATTTGTGTCTTACAGAACATCTGTGATGTAGTCATTTTGTACCTTTCAAGCAGTAATTCAGAAAAATTATACACATTGTCAAATATTTTAATTTACATCTTAGAATTATACCTTTTTAATCCGTAGTTTCTTAACCATTGACAACGGGGTCTGATCTAGACCTCGAAACCTTTGGAATATACAGCAATTGTCTTTAAACTGTGGTGTTATTTCTCAAGAAGCACTTAGACATTAGTAATTCAGAAAGTTATAAATAAGTCAAATTATCACAGAAGAAGAATGAGAATGAAAACCCTAATGAACAGAGATCATTGGTCAAAAACTACATTTTGAAACGTTCCTCATAGTGATGGTTTAATGAATGAAAAATTATAACATTATTCCAGATCAATATTTAATTAATGTTCGTTCAATTCCAAAACCTACAAACGATATTTGAATTTTGATAAACTATGCCATACATAAAAACGAATGATTAGCAATTCAATTTGATATGCCCTTCAGCAACATCACGACAATCACCCAAAAACAAACGAATAGCTAACATCGAGCGATAAATTGAACCAATAAAGACCTCCCGACATAGAACAATGCCATGGAAGTGCACACGCAATAGTAATATTGCATTTTCCGAACGACCTAACCGTTGGAATTGATTCGCCAGCGCAGAATGTGTGGCAGTTCGCTATATTGTTAAGAAACCTAATGACTCATTGAACTGGCAAAATTCGGGTTATATAATAAAATCGATGCGACAGACAGCGGATTAGAGACAATAACGTAATGAAGTGTATGTGAATGCGTGTGAACACGAGCTTTATGGGCTATGACGATGAGTCGGAAACGATCGCGATGGTGGGGGGTGGATGGGATAATTGATAGGGCCGGAAATAGCCCGGCACTGTCACCGTGCAACATGTTTTAGCGGTTTAATCTGAACTGACGTAATTAGGTCATAGCGGGTGATTCGGTGTTTTTTCTCTCGTTTAACTAATGTGGTTTGGTGTATCAATTACAGTCTATTTAGTTTAATAATGACGTTCAGTATGACGTAATGAATGAACCAGCGAGAATGAATGTACGTGTCAGCAACACACGTTCGATTTTGGAGCAGATGATTTTCATTCCGTGTACATTTTGAAAATTTGTTCCAGGCAACGTGTTTTAGTAATTGGCTCTCTAGAAATGCTTCCAACGGCAAATGTTTAGACACCGATTAGCAAAACCTGAGTGTTTGGGAGTTAACCCTTAACTACTAATGTGCGGTCAACTTGACCACAGTGGAATAATGTTCCATTTGAATACCATACATTTGCGGTATCGGCTGGGTCGTCTCAGTACCCTCAAGTTAGAAGACTTTGAACCGTTCTAAGAGATATTCACTTTACAAATTCACTGATTACTCTGCAAAGGATGACCAATCTTTTGAAGTATTTTGTTATTCACATGTTCTGGTGTAAAATATAATTGGGATCAGGCCGGGGCCGTCAAGAAATAGTTCTGTTACTCATTGTTAAAGCGAGATAGTAGAATTAGGTTGGCTGAACGTAATTAAGAGGAATATTAGTCACAACGAATTAAACCCTGAAAATGTATTCATCGTGAATGAAAAAGATATGCGTGGTAAAGTGGCGACGAAGCACACGAAGACAATCAGTATAATGAAGAAAGGGTGGGAACCGTCAATATTATCACCTCTCAAGCAGCTGTGAACCGTTCTTGATATAAGTGGTATAAATGCACAGGTAGTTCTATCAAGCAGGCAAAATAATGTAAGAGTTACTAGTGATATTCGCAAAATTTTAGACATTACCGAGTATCCTCCAGATAACGTTGGAGCGTAAAAATTACAGAAACGTAAAACGTGCTACATGTGTTCTTCATGATTTTGTTGTTATATCTGTCAGAAAACACTGTGCTTGGATTGCTCTTCAAAACTGTTTTAACCCTTTAATTTGAATTAAGAATGTACTGTAACTTTGCAGTTTTTTGAAGGACCAATATTAATTGTTGTTTTATTAACATTTTAGTTAGTACTCTCTTCGAGATGTCATTCCTTTGTACGCAAGACAACATAATATATATTGTTTCTGGTTAGCGAACCTTCATCAGTTACGCTTCCCACAATTGAATGTCCTCTCGAATACTTCTTTATGTATTTGATTCATTTCGTTAATTTTCGAGAGAATTAGCAACACAGAGGTTCCGAATATGGAGCCGTTCCGTGTAGTTGCTGTTCTCCCTTATGAATTTTATCGTGACATTCTGTCCTAGGATTTAAGGGAGAACAGCAATTACACGGAACGGCTCCAGATTCGGAACCTCTGTGTGCTAATTCTCTCGAAAATCCTAGATCTCTCTCTTACATCTCGCGCCTTCAAATTTAACGAAATAAATCAAATACATAAAGAAGTATTCGAGAGGACATTCAATTGTGGAAAGCGCAAATGATGAAGGTTCCCTAACCAGAAACACTATATTATATATATTGTCTTGCGTACAAAGGAATGACACCTCGAAGAGAGTATTCAATATCTCTGACAGATTAAGTAACCTGAAAATTTTATCATGAAATGCTGTCCTAGGAGTTAAGAGAGAACAGCAATTACACGGAACGGCTCCAGATGCGGAACCTCTGTGTGCTAATTCTCTCGAAAATCCTAGATGTTGGTCTTACATCACGCGTCTTCAAATTTTAGTTAGTATAGAGCGGTAGGCAATCAGTTTGGTTCAATTTAATAAATATAAGCATAGATTTTTTTATGAAACTTGCTTTTGCACATGTGTCAATTCATCTTTCTAATGGAAAATATTCGAACAATATGTCTTTTTCTTTATTAAAAATAAATGAATTTGACTTGATAATTTATTTTTGTGTCAATATACTCCAGAATTGAAATTTTCCCAAACACATATATGTGGCACACGATATACAAAACAATCTTTATATACAGGAATACCCGTTGATAATAGTGTAAGACTTTAATCGAAAATCACTTACTACACTTTTTTCTGTATTACAATTTTAAAACACTTATCTGCCGTTTGAAAAACCACTTAATAAACAGGCAATATAATCAATAAACTGAATTATTACAATATACCTAATATTTTTACATGGAAAACATATATTTTCTTCAATACCTACTGTGATGGCAGACCAGTAGTTAATTTCCAATTATTGTGGACAGTACAAGTAGGTTGACAGGTTAAATAAAAAAATTCAACATTTGCTTAGCACTAGCCTGGAACATGCTACACTTTCAATGGACATGTAAGGCCAATGTGGGACGTAAAGGTGCCATTTTTTTGTACCAGTGATATCTCTGCTGCTGTCACATTTGCAAAATCGCTGGGTGTACATAGTACTGGAGCCTGGCAGGTGGCTAGTTAGATCTCACTCGTTTATGTTTTTTAACAGGATTTCTTCTCATCGGTGGTATAATTGGAGTGACTGTACTTGCAAGCTCTCCCAAAGTAGCATGTACACTTGTCTCTGGCAGGCCTGAGCGGTTGCTCATGTTCTTCAACAGATGGGTAGTTGACTGAGCTGAAACTTTTTCTGAAATTTGTTATGTTTAAAGTTTAGAAACTCGGTCAATTAAGTACTACTAAAGTGGGGATACTGAATCTGACTACAACCCTTGAGTTGCAGAAGAATTTCACATTTTACATATCAACTTAAGTAAAATGGGAAGTATCGTGAAACCATGGAACTTATTCCTTGAACATATGACCATATTAGAAGAACATGGAGTAGCAAATATACACATACATAAACAATACTTGACGGAAAAAATAATAAACCCTAAATATGACAAACTAGTAAAATACAGTAAAACCGAAGAAAACAGAAGTGGATGGCGTATAAATGCAAGAAATGGACGAACTTATACAGAATCATAAGGTAAACCATACGAAAATCCGCTAGATTGTATTTGAGCTCTTCACGTTCAGAAAGGCAGTAGGTATAGACAACTATTAGGGTTTATTCGACCTATATGGCTGTTAAAATTTTGTGTTTATACATGCATGACACACCAGACATTCCACAGTTTTTCAAGCTCGTTGTTTTTGTGTTATATATTCTAACAAATCATTTGGAAAATACGTAAAAATATGCAACTATTCTATCTGGTTAATTAATTAGACAATGTTTTCAAACAGAAATATATCTTCAAATATTTATATCTTCCAACGAAAACAAGACTATCTGTGAGATTTCATGTAACCAATTAATCCACAGGGCGACAAACAGCAAGCAAACAAAGAATAAATAATTAATTTCAAAGGAGCTCTAGGTGCCACAATTACTTCCCGAATCCAGAGGAATCATTTATTTTCAACACAAAACAAAAAACAAAAGCACAAAATAACAGGATTTAAATCATCGCCGACATTCACAAATCCTTTTTGTATGAAACAATGAAGAGAAAAAGAAAAATTCTAATTAATCTCCGACTACGCGAGATCAGCTTCTAAGCGAACGTACTCAGAGAAATCTGGAGAGGGGAGGGGGAGGAGGGAGTGGGAGGTGGCACACCGACAGCGAACGCGTTGCCAAATTAAAAATTCCGCGTGGTTTGGCGTAATTTCAGAAAAGCTAAAAGGCCCATCACAAGTTGACGTTCACCGAACTTGAGAACGTTTAGCCTGCATTAACGCCCCACATCCTCAAAGTTTAACCGTCCGGCACAACGGGAGAGCGAGTATAAACGTGTTACCGCAGTTTGGCGGTTTTCTGACATGGCTCGACGGTCAGCGAGGTCGTGACATGTTTCCAGGAAAAGGATTTGCTTTACTTTCTGAGGGATTTTTCCCCGACTTCGGAATGTTTTTGATGGTTCTGAGTTAAACAGTTCGGTTGATTAATATATTGGGTTTTGAAATTATGTACGTGACCAATTATGTTGCTGGTGTTTTAAGAGCTATATTTTGTATTAAAAGTGTACAAGCAAGCAATTTCTTAGATAAGTTTTGTTATTATATCTTTTACACATACCATTTGTATATTTTTTTATGTTTTTTCAGCGATTATTCGCAAACAACTCAAGGTATATCGGCCGTTTATAATAGATCGTGTTCCGGGGATCACGAAGTAGTCCCATATTTTTTCAATAATATAGCTGGTACCGTTTGTTATAAAATTATTGATTAAAAATATTGAAAAAAATTCTGTTTGAAAAATGTGCTATAATAAATTAAAATAAATTGGGTTAATTCCAGGAATCCCATATTTTTTTCAATAACATAGCTTATACCGTTTTTTGGAAAATCAACTCCCAACAAAAACACAACCGTGTCTGCGGGAACTCACGAAAAAACACCAAGACTTCTCCAAACAAAAAAAAAAGAGAAATCATTACAAAATCTTAAAAAGACACCCTACAGATCTTGATGGGCACACAATGTGCAAACACATAAAATGAACTGAAACAGTATAAATTAGGTCTCATACAATAAAGGTAGCGGTATCATGGCAAGAGGTTTCCAATGAACATGAAAAGGGACCCTTCAAAATCAATTAGCCAAGTACCAAATATTTAAAATTGGTTACAAATTTCTTCAGAAAACATTCTTTAATGACGTATTACAAAAATGTATCAAAAACACTTCCCAATAAACACTAAATTGAAATATTCCTTACCACAAATTACAGAGGAAAGCTGTGAGAGACTTTTGCTCTCACGACACATATATTTTTTGTTGTTTACCTTATCATACAATATATTCCTCTTTCTACGCCATCATGAGCAGTTCATCTACGTCTCTGTTGAAATCTACATAACAAATTTACTTTTATTGATTGCCCTGTATGTTTGGAATCAACATCCGTCTGTTCTACATTTAGATTGACAGCTATAACCGTTGCATTTATGCGCTTATTCGGTATGAGAAACCTATGTTGAGAGATGTTTAGAAAAATTGATCTGAACCCGACCCTACCTAAGCATTATGTCAATGTGAATTTTCATGAAAAAGAACAAAGGAAGGATAAATAGCTACAGAGGAGCTATTGAGGAAGTCGACTATGCCAAATAATAAAGCGTAAAATCAGAAGTGTATGGAAGGTTGAAAAGGACTTTCTGGAATAATCTGGCGTAATGCGGACATCTTAGACCTACCAAATAAATTATTGAATATTCAAGATTCATGGTTGGAGTATATTGGGTCGCAAAGGGAGAGGTGGGCTAAGCCGTTCATTCAGAAACGAGATTGATACGGCAACAGAGAAAAGGAAATTTCATGACTTAAACTGTCAACAATAGGACAATTTGAAACACGGGTTAAACGCGGGAAGGTAGCGGCAGCTGTAGATATTCTAAGTAGAACAGAAAGTTTACTGAATTATTGTTGTTATAGTTGATTTCAGCTCAATTTGTGATAGGCATTTCCTTAAATATTCTTCAAGAAATTGTACAACTGTGACTCGAACAGATACGTAATGCACTGTGAGATTTGTCAAATTCAAACTGAGTGTTCAACTGAAATAATTTAAACCCTGCCACAACTCAACTCAACCACAGAACTCTTTCCGTGTTCCTTCCTTTGCTTGTTCTCCTTTAATAGTACTACAGAATTGGATATTCGTCGCTGCTGATGAGTTAATTAAGCCACACATTTTTCCCGAAACCGCGAATTTGACACCGCTCGACGTATTTTACATAATATTCCGCAGACCTTCCAAGTTATTGGCGAGCAATCTGTTCCACGGCGGTCGCCAATATCCTCACTCTGCCGCTCGTAATATAAATCTTTCAGTCCGATACAGCAGTTTCCAATTAAGGCTTAGCAAGGTAAGCAAAGTTATGCTGTCTCGCCAACCACTTCACGTACGAAGCGGACCATGAAATTCCGCTAAAAGTCGTGGACATAGATCGTTACGTGGAGTTACAAGGAAGTGGTGTAGGTCGTAACATTTTTCAAACCCGGAGTAAAACTTTATGCCGCAGCGTGTTACATTACTGTGATTTTAAATTTATCATTTCCTCAGATTATTAAATGTAAACCTGTTAATGACTTTGAAAGAGTAAACTGTTTTTATTACACATTAATTTGTACGCAAATCACCCTCGTAATTATGTCTAAAGAATTGCGAAAAATACCCAGTTTTAAAAAATTCAGAAGACTTAAATAGCCCAAAGGACGACAATATCCACAGAAAAATACAAAATACAGACCTATCAGCGTAGTATACGAGTGGACTATAATCTGTTATCAATATTGTAACGCGAATTCATTCGATATTTAAGGAAATCCAAAATGTTCTTTGACTGGTGTCTCGAGGCCGATAACAAGCGATGTTAAAACTCCTGTAGTGTACGAGAACCCATCCAGAGCCTTCTGAGCACAAATACGGGGAAATGACTAAATCATTGATTCAGTATTCGACTGACGTCTAGTACACACCAGGTGTTCAAGATAAATTGCATATCGTTGTGTGAATATAAAAGCAGTTGAAATAAATTATAGTAAGTTCAGCGGAGTGTTTAAATAAATCAAATAACTCATTTAAAATTATATTTTTTTAAGCGCATTCACCACGTATACGTCTTGCCAACTATATGACCTTCGGCATGATGGTTACACGTTTGGCGTGGATAGCACGCAGATTCGTATCTTCTAATCGACTAACCAGATAAGCTTTGCTAGCTTCTTGGAAAGCCATTACTGTTGAGCTCTGAAATCTTACGTCGGTCTTGAAATTGTGTGCGATTTCCGTTACTAGAAGTTGGAATGGCAGTTTTCTGATCATCAATTTAGTACTTTGTTGGTAGCGACGAATTTTACGAAGAGGTACTGTGCCGGGTCTATTACGATGTAGTTTTTTTATACCGCCTTTAGCGGGCGCACTTTTACATGCATGTTGCTAATTGTTTCCTAGGTGCTTTACCACCAGTTGATTTTTGAGCGGTTTGCTTGGTACGGCTCATTTCGATATGATAACGAAATTATTGTAAAGGAAGCAACAGCACCTCTATGACGACGTTCACACTAACAGTGAAATAAAGACATTACAATATATCCGTGTAAATTACAAAGAGACAGGAATCTAAGACACACAAGATGAACCCCGTATAAATAGTATCTGACCTAGCCTAATTAAATTATCGCACCAAGAAATCAGACAGAGTGTAGACACATTGAAAATCGAAGATTGAGTAGACTAGCAATTACACCACCAGAACTAATAACTAAATATGGAGCACAAGAGCTTTTGTTAACCATATATTCGCCAGAACGTCTGAAACATATATTATCCATATTCAGATAAGAAAACATGCGGAAAATAGATCGTATTGGGATATTATCGAATATAAAATCGAAGAGGTATTGATCAACAAAATAGACGAAGATGATATCTTTTTCCTTTATGTACATATTCATACTTCAGCAGCTTTTAGGAAAAAAATGCCACAAAGGACAGCTGAAGATTTTGCATTTGGGAGCTTTAATCAAAACTTTGGGAAGAAATTGAAATTCAGCAGCCTCATTGGGTCATAAAAAAACTATATGTAAGCAATGGTGTAATAGCTGCAGAAGCGCTATCAAACAATTCAAACATATTAAGACCATTCAAAAATAGGCTGTATCTCACACAACCGTCTTAAAGTGTTCCAGTAACACCGCGATTAAAACATCTGAAGGTCTGAGAATATCTCTTAAAAATATAAACCTGATCCGACTATCCTTTGCAAATAATCAGGTGATATTCGATCGAGATGAGGAAGACCTCAGGTGTATGCTAGAATACTAGAGGTTGACAATTCTTTCAATGTTGATAAAAGAAAACTCAGATGGTACACAAGGGAGACCTAAAGGCTAACACATATTTTCGAAAATAAACATCCATATGATGTATTTTTCTACGCACAGGTGTCGAAACATTTAGAAAGAAATTGGAACCAAATGTTTTGCCTTGTAATTAATTCCATTACATACTGATCCCTTTACAATCAGTTGCGGGCAGAGTATATAATATAGTGTAGCCTTGAATGGTAAAAACTAGTTGGACGATGGCCAACGTTATGACCAAACAATGATGAAGCTTGGTCGAAAAAGGTTCTAGAACCATCTAGTACATTTCTGGAAACAAAAGAATTTAAACATTTACATAATTTCTTAGATTTAACAGCCCTGTACATTTTATTTTTGATGTTTCAGACCATTTCGTTTGAATGATCTGTCTGGGATACGTTAAAACTTGACTGCCAACTGTCTCGCCATCCCTTTGGTGATTTGCTTGTTAGTCTGTTGCTTGGAGGATTCCTTATTTTGTGGTAATGGCACGGTCTCTTTCCTTATCTGTCCCATCTGACAATATTCTGTACTCCAAACTTCTCCCTAATTTTCGTTATTCGGTCCATTATCGAATTCAGCATTTCTATACGAGCAGATTACAGTTAGGTTCGGGCTCTCACGTACTTCGATGGCGAAGGCCATTATCTGATGTTCTTAAATGTCTGAATTTTTCACTTTCCGTTCTCATGTAATTATTTGAGTAAACTTGTTTCCTATGGCGCCTGATGTTGCTGATGTCTTCTTAATATATAGGGTGTCAATTAAGTAAAGAGACGGCTGAATATTTGACAAAGTACTTCATTTTTGGTAAGGCTCAAGGTTATTCCTTTAGTAACTTTGACCAAGGAATCCGATGGTGACCTTGGTTTTAACTTTGACTCTCTTTTTTGAGGTTATTTTGACTTCTACCTCATTTTTTAAATGAGAACTCCTATTTTTTATTGAAGTATTAGGTTGAGGTAACTCCTAGATGTCAAATAGAGCTCAAATAGTGACTTCTTAAAAATTTCACGAATTCAGTAGTAAAACAAAACAAAGGTGATACTCTAAGTAAGTCTTAAGGAACTCAATAGTAATCTTGAATTTGACCTTTCACGTCATTTGTAGGTCAGTCTCATTTTCTCATATATAAACCCTTATTTTTGATACCGGATTCGAAAGGAGCGGAAAATTTTATGTTTGGATTAGAACTCAGCGACCCCAAAACTCCTGAGTGAGAAATTTGCAACCAAAAATGTGCTATTTCTATGATTTTGATCCGCCATCTTGAATTCACTATCTTGGATTGGAATACATTCAAATTTCTTTAGTGGATTCGAATTCAGCGACCTCCAAAACACCCGAGTAAGAAATGTCAATCCAGAAGGAGTCTATTTGACCCTCTAGCGGTTGTCTCAACCTGATACCTCAATATTTGTCCGGACGTAAAATTTCCCGCTTTTTCCGATGTTGCAATAAAAATAGGGGTTTTCATTTAAAAAACATGAGGTTGACTTCAAAATAACCTCAAGAATAAGGTTCAAGGTCAAATCCAAGGTCACCATCGGATTCCATGGTCAAAGTTACTAAAGAAATGACTTTGACCTCATCTAGGGATGAAGTCCCGGGACTTAATTGACACCAGGTATGTTTTTATGGTTTCTTCCGGATTATTGTAGCTGGAAACTCCATCCATTACTTTTTCATTGGGGGTGTTTTCCATGACCAGTTTGACCTTGATGCCTTCTAGTATCGCCATACATTTGGATTTTGATAGCATTCAGTTTTTGGTAGCATTCATATTTGTTTTGTTTTCAATATTCGTATTGTGTGAAAACTTTATAATATCAGCTGGTGAACCTTTTCGTTCTAGCAGGCTTAATATATCATTTAATCGAAAGCCTTAGTCAAATCCGCAAAATATAAATATACTGGTGTGTTAAATTCTATTGACTTTTTTTATTTGTTTTATAACAAATCGGCATCAGTTATCATTCCGCAGTCTAATGCCTTCTTGTTCTTTAGCGTTTTTGTCCACTTTAATTTTTAGTGAGCTTGTGAAGGACTTCATGAATGTGTTCAGCTATGTTATGTCTGCAATTGTTTGGGTTAGTTGTCGTGCGTTTTTATGGAAATTGTTGTGCAGTTGTGCCATTCCTTTGGTCCAAGATCTATTCTCCATATTTGTGCAGTTTTTCCTCGACAAATTCTTCCTGGTTGATGGTTCTGCTATTTACTTGTTCCTATGTGTTTGTAACTTTTTCTGAGGTGTATGGATAGTTTGAACTATATTATCCATTCTTAATATACGCATTTTTACATTTGGTAAGCTAAGTGTTTATTTTCGACAAGAAACTGTGATATCGTCAATTTAGATATTATGAAGTTCTATAGGACTATACAGTTCAGTTTATACTTGATAGAGACTCAATTGTTGATATCAAAGATATGTAAATATCGAAAAGCGTTTATAAAAAAGTTTTAAATTGTGCCAATTTAGGTTCAAATTTGTGTGAGTTAAGGGTGAAAAATATTGATATATAACAATAGGCTCTTCTTCTAGGTTCTAGGTAATAAAACTCGTATAGAAATTTATAAATTAATGTTAAGTGCCTTTAATTAAGATAATGCTGAAAATTGATTCCTCTATATAAATTTGTATTTTTTGAATTTTCACGTGTTTCGAATTACAACAATTAAATTGCATTTGTATTATGGGTATTATTTAAAACTAAAAAATAAGATTCGCAAAACAGATCATTTTGTGGGGACTTTCTACCTGCCAGGTGATCTAACAAATTATGTATAGAAGGGAGTGAGTAGCGCCATAGACAAGCTGTAATGTGTGAGAGAGAGCGTTTATGGGCAGCTGTCTACGTTCTTGCTTGCCGTGCTACAACTGGCTCTGGCGAGGTCACGTGACTTACAATTGCCATGAATTCTAGTCGGAATTTCGGAGTAAAAATTACAAAATTTTGTAAATTTCTGAAAAAAACTGTTTATACAAAAATGATTGTGTTGAATAATGTGTGTAAATAATAGGTGCAACTTTTGATGTTCAGGGTTAAAATTCTTGGCCCTTCTTAGACGCCCAGGGAACTTCACATATATTTTTGCTAATGCCATTTTGAAATTTTAATATCAATAATTAATTTTCAATTATTCATAGCTCTTCAAGGTATAAATAAACAATCCGACACAAATATTTTCGCCTCGCCAAATGAGAATTAATGCGCAATATGTTGCTGTTGGAAATTCAACGGAAACTCGAGCTGCATTTACATGATAAACATAAAGCGGCACTATGTTTAATAAAAGTTTCAGCACTTTATTATTTAGTTTAGCAAACTGTGCTTTCCCTACATTTGTATGCTCTATGTGAGAATGTCTTTTGAAAGGAACATGTATGAAATATTCAGAGTAGTTGTTACAGAGATGACCTACAAACAATATTATTCACTTCGTCTGGCTTATTTCCATTATTTTTGAGTTTATTAGATTCAGCAAAAATTCAATAATTAATGCTCTGAAAGCACCTATGATTTTCGTTTTGATTCGTTCACTAGTTCTCTTGGGTATATCCTAGGAATTTTCATTAGGGGCATGCAAAATAGATAAGCATTCTCATTGCGGTGCAAGAAAAATAGAATACAGTGTTGGAAGGCAAAATTTCTTTATTGTCAACATTTTAGGGGGCTACTGCCTCCTTTCCCCAGTAAAAACATCTTTTGCTAGTATTTCACCTGATTGTGTTTTATTATAATGACTACATTGCGGTCATAATGACAGTATGTTTTATTTTACAATATTTTTTGGTATACAACATAAATATGAAACTATATATTTTTAAAACTGGCAAGGTACTTCGACATGATAGGTGGACTCTAGAGAAATCTGAAAGTACGGGAGGAATTTGAGCTGCGAATTTACCACAATGGCGAACATTTAATTCAAGTACAAGGTAATTAAAAAGATTGGCAAAAAATATACCTTTTAAAAGAGGTATCATATAATACCCTTTGTATTTAAACTTTTAGAAGCGATATTCACCCCTGGTTAGGGGTTGAAACTGCAGGGTGACCGATACTTGTAAAATGTGTTTTTCTTAAAGATATTTTAAAAGTTATTTCAGGTGGCTAGTCTCGAAACGAATGATGCTCTGTATAGTGTCTTGCGTACAAATGGATGACAGTTCGAAGACCGTAAGTTAAATTTTTTCAAATAGTCCTAAAATATATGACATAACTTTTATAATTTCAGAACTATTATCAGTTTATGTGTTGTTATTTAAATTAGATACACTTTGTGTTGTTTGCTGGTTTCTCCTAGATATTTCTTGATTTCCGCTTTGTTAAAAAAAACTTCCTTTAGTAAACGTACTGTTTTTCAAAAATATCCAATGTTAAATAAAAATTCAAATGTTGTTAATATGTGTTAGTTTTCTTTAAATACTTATAGTAATGTTGTTGTTTGATCGCTCAACCACAAGTTCAGAATAGGAAGTTTATATTTATTCTTTATTTCTAGACTAAATTTAATTATGGATCCTATATTAATAATAATGCAGAAATGTCACCAACATATCGCCTCCATATTTCATATTCTTTGTAGTATCGGAATCAAAAGTTTTCTCAAAGTATTTTATAAATTTGTTGCTTACTGTCGGGGACAAATAAGAACCCATAGTCTTATATTAAAAAATAAAAAAGCGGTTGTCATTTGAGACTGAACAATGGAAGCGAAAGCTTCTTATGAAATATACTTCCCTTCTCTCGCTATCTCCCTTTCTCTATTTTTCTTTCTTTGTGTGTTTCAGCATGGTTTTTGCAAAGGTAGGTACTAATTTGGTACTTTACAGTTAATTTATTGCCGATTCAATAGAACACAATAATCAGGTTGATGCTAACTTCACAGACTTCTCTAAAGCCTTTGATAGAGTTAACCACATGATCTGCTTATTCCTATATTACAAGGTTATGGATTTGGGGGTATAGTGCTTGAGTGGATAAGTAACTTTCTTATCGGTAGATCCCAGTATGTGAAATTTGAAAATTGTGCGTATCTGTGACATCAGGAGTTCCTCAGGGGTCTCATATTGGACCTCTATTGTTTAACATGTTTGTAAATGACTTATCTTCAATTATTATAAATAGCAAGTTTCTTATATTTGCTGAAGATCTTAAAATCTTTCGAATAATTAACTAATTATTATTAATTAATTAACTTAAATGCTGCCACTCTGTTACAAAATGATCTCAAATGCCTAGCCAGTTGGAGTGATGTAAATATGCTTTCGTTAAATGTAAAAAAAATGTTTTAGAATTACTTTTTATATGACTTGACAACTTGTAAATTATTCTTATAATATAAACATTATACTGCTACAAAAACAAGGCGAAATCAAAGATTTTGGAATTTACATTTAACTCAAAATGAACTTTCAAGCATCATATTAATAATATTACAACTAAGGCCTTATAAATGTTAGGATTTTTTCTTAGAAATAGCAATCAGTTTTCTGTACAAACCTTGAAGTTGTTATATTTTAGCTTAGTTCGATCTATTTTGGAATATGGTTCACTTCTTTGGTCTCCTTCATATAATACTGATATAGACAACATTGACGGAGTACAAAACATTTTTTTAAGAGTATGCGGATATTCAATATAGGTATCAGTAGACAATAGTATACATATGATGAGATCCTCTCAATACTTAACATACCGACATTACATCACAGAAGAATGGAAGCGTATTTGAAGTTCCTTCATAACATTTTGAACGGAAATATACAACAAATTGATTGCGGAAGCCGTTACTTTGTGATATTCGATCATATTCATAATGAAAGAAAACAGAATTTAACTTAGTTTTTATATCATTTTTTATTTTCACTTTACTGTGACTAGTTTCGGCAAGAGGCTATGCCATTATTAAACAAAAGCGAACTGATGAATGAATTACAGATTGTTTCAATGTTACAATTTATACACAAATATACAATGTGTGGTGTTACTTAAGTATAATGATGGATTATAATTATGAGATGAAAAGTGGGAAAAACCCTTGAAGATATTATTTTATTACATTGTAAAAAGGTTATTGAATTTTCAGAATACAGACATACTAGTTAAAAATAACCTTGGATTAAAGTATGACAGCCTGACATTTTGGGAAAACCCACAAAGATATTATTTGAATACTTCGAAGAGGACACTTTTTTGCAACTCTACCTGGTCATTTAAGATTAAGGTCGAAGATAAAGGGTCGTTTATACTCTTGAAAATTTGAACTGAATCTAAAATGGTGATTATCGGTTTAAAACTGTCTACGGGAATAATTTCTGTATTTTGCAAAGTTCAGTTTGTTTTGTTATATCTAAATTATCGAAAATGTTCATCGTAGCGGTTGTTGAAATTTCTGCATGTCATACCAATGCAAAAACTGTTGCATTCCGAACATGAAAGCCTACAAACTCCAGAATTTAAATATTTGTTAACTGTTTTGTCATTGGCATTGAATAAAAGATTACTAAGTTTGTGTTGTGATTTAAAACTGACTTGATGTTGTGTTTGGACAAAATTTTGGCAATTTTATCGCTCACGTTTAAAAAATATGTAAGGGAGACGTATTTTGATGACCATCACAGACTGAAATTATTCACGTACACAGTTTTAAACCGATAATCACCATTTTAGAATCAGTTCAAACTTTCAAGAGTATAAACGACTCTTTATCTTCGAGTTTAATCTTAAATGACCAGGTAGAGTTGCAAAAAAGTGTCCTCTTCGAAGTATTCAAATAATGTGTTTGTGGGTTTTCCCAAAAATTTCAGGCTGTCATCCACCGTTATTTTTAACTAGTATATCTGTATCATTATACTTAAGTAACACCACACATTGTATATTTCTGTATAAATTGTTACATTGTAACAATCTGTAATTCATTCATCAGTTCACTCTTGTTTGATAATGGCATAGCCTCTTGCCGAAACTAGTCACAGTAAAGTGATATTAAAACTACGTTAAATTCTGTTTTCTTTCATTATGGAAATATACAAATTTCAGAGTTATTACACTTGATAAATTTTTATGTTAATACTAGAAGAACACGCAATACTGTTATTTTCGAAGTTACATTTCATAGTACAAATCATTGCTGTAATAAACCTATTACTAGGATTTTAAGACTGGCCAATCTTCATGCCAGTAATTTAGAGTTATTTGGAATATCTACAACAACATTTAGAAGATTAATTAAACTTTTGAACAGGTAAGTTTCTAATTTACATTTTATGTATACATATTATTTTTTTATCGCTGTTCATTAAAATTTATATTAATTTCTTATAAAGTGGTACAACCGTAAATAAATAAATAAATAAATTATTGATTTTCTATGAAAGAAGAGACTCGTAATATATTTCCTGTACCTGGTCCCTGTATTTTACGCAGAAGATGGAACTGGGGGTATTTATAGACGTCAAGTACCTGGGGATACATACAGACAGAAAACTCACGTGGAAGAAGCGTATAGGAGAGACAGTGAAGATAGACAAATCAAGGGTCAGCCAACTGAATCCAATGATAGGAGGAAGAAGCAGACTACAATTGAGGACGAAGATGACCATCTACGAAGCATCAGTGAAACCAATCATCACATATGGAGCCAGGATCTGGGGACAAGCTGCAGGAACGCACATCAAGAAACTAGAGGCAGTACAGAACAAAGCACTAAGGAGGATGACGGACGCCCCATGGTACCTGAGGAACAACCAACTAAGAAGAGACCTAGTGATGACAACAATCAAGGGAGAAATAACGAAGAGAACAAACAAATCCATAGCCAGGATGGAACAGCATAGGAACCCACTGATGAGAGAGGCAACCAACTACGACAAACATGAGAGATACAGGATGAAAAGACCTACTACATTGTATCAAATAGAAAAAAGAAAGTAGGGAAATAAAATTGAATTATAGGATAGGAGTAAGAAAATTTGTGTAATTTTAACTCTGTAAATAAAGATATCTTAAACTAAACTGGATGGGTATTTCAAGATCGAAGCAGTGTGTGGTGTCGGTCGGTCGGTGATGTTGTGTCGTGTCGAAACAAATGAAATTTAAGGTTATGCATTTCATTCCCTTGCTCATCTATTTTGATGTGTGTAAATGTGAGCCTCTGTTAAGAACCATTCTTTGAAATAAGTGTTTTTTTTTCTTAAAAATTATGCCAAGAATCTCCTCAGTAATATTTTACCCTACTTTGGAAATGTACACTGTCCTATAACACATATACAATATTTGCAACTCTTTATAAAGTGCTGATGCATTAATTTCCAGACACATTAAGTTCAAACCGACAAAACCCGATCTTTTACTTGCAGCCACTTACGACAATACTTCCATTGTCCTCGATACCAAACACGCTACAGGATTACGGGCACCCGTCCACTTATCTAAGCGCCGCACCGCCAGATAGCTCTCGCCATCGGAACAATCCGTTCTGTCCGAGACTGTATTGCACCGCCAACTATGCCAATTGTGCTGATTATCCTTCGTCGCCTTGATTGAATTTCGTCGTTTCGAATCCGAACACGAATTGTAATTGTGAATTCTGGATTGTTGTTTTCCGCGTTTCCGAAGGCTTTTTCCCCGCTTCTCTTTTTTCGTTCGTGTCTCGATGGGCCTCAGCTCGCCGGAAAGTGGACGTTGACCGTGATTGCACAATAATGACGCTATTTGGCTTTCATTGTTTTCTTGCCGCCGACGCTAATGGTTGGTTTTCCCTTTCGTTGTGAAAGTCGGGATTAGTACGATTGTGGGAACTGACGGCCTGTGCTTCGGCTATCCCATTCAATTATTGTTATGGCTTTCAATATTGTTACCTGGAAGTTACTTGTAATTTGGGAAATGACCGACAATATAATTTATTTTAACCCGCGGCAAGGCAATTCATAGACCCGGAAATATAGTTGTGAACTGCAGTAGTTTGCTCTCTTTGGCATACCTAAAACTGTAAAAAATTATTCAAATTATAAAGAAAATCCCAGAGTTTCTTGGATAATTAATAATTTTAGTTCAAGGTTTCGTTTGTTCTCCTTGGTTTTTAGGTACTGAAAAGAGAAAAACGTAACTTATCTATATATAAATAGGCAAAACAAAACCGTTAGGTACCATTTTCTCCTCTGTCCCGACAACCGATTTATTTGTTTAGTGGCTATTGACGACCTTCAGTGCAGAATGCTAAAATATATTTATAATATCGATTCATTCATTAAATAAAGTAAAATAAAAAAATAATAATTTAAGTCCACAGTGCCGCCAGATTGCGTGAAGAGAAAATCGTAAGACGGATTGACTCGAATGAGAAATACAAACTAAATTAAACGTAAAAATAACAAATTTTGTTTGGTTCTGTGAGTTATTCTACATTATCATGCTATTGAGAACTCACCCACAAAATTTATATTCTATGATAATGACAATTTATTGGCAACTGAACAATGTTTTTCCGCTATAATTTTATTATTTTAACATTATATTATTAATTTATATTGTTTCTATTTTAAAGGCTAATAGTTTCATACAATTTAACTGAGATTACAAAGCCTATGATAGAAATACAAATATTGAAATTAAAGATAAATAGTTAGATCTGACATCATGGCAATTGTTCTAATTTCTCGACCAGTTCACGGCCAACCATAGATTGAATTTCAATTTGACATTTCTTAGCAGTGTTAACCACTAGGTTAAGTTATCTTCTCAATGCAATCAGAAAATTATCAATGTATAATTTCCAAATTTCAATTTCAATGAACTTACAAAAATTTTCAACAAATAATGGTATTATTTAACATTAATTAACAGGTAGTGTATTGTATTTCTTAAATGTTTTGATAGAATCCCCCGATGAAAACTTTTACGTAAGTAAACTAACTATTGAGAGATTATAAAGTTAATTGATACATTTGATTTCAGATCCTCTGAAGTTGAATATGTTTTTTTATTTTATGCCATGTGCAAAAGAAAATTGAATAAGTATTAGTAACATATTGCTATTATTATTCGATATAAGGTAATCTTTTAACTTAATTTTAACATGTCGTCTAAAATATTAGCAGTCAGTCAAAAAATGTTAAATGTTCTTTTATCGAGATGTGATTTGCTGCAAATATATTTTTACTTATTTATCTAACAATATAATACATATAATGTTTTGTTTATTTACATATATCTTATTATATTTAATTCTCGCAAAATGCACTATTACTGTCTAAATTTCATTTCGGGGTTTTGGCGTCTAGAAATCGATTGCTCGGGGAAAATCGTATTACCGAGAAAGAACAAAATTGTGACAATAATTGTGACAGCTGGGTTTTGAAATTACAAAAGTTTCAATACAGGATGATTTGGTAACACACTTGAAGATGAAACTGCTCTTGAAACAAAAATTCTACAAATTGATGTATAGAATCTTATAAGAATTTTATCGCTATTTAATATATTTTAAAGTAAAAATTGCTGCTTAGGCGATTTTTGGATGGGTAAAATTGTATGTGTTCTTATGTTCTAAATTGACTGACATATAAGGCGTTGTATATTATAATTACACAGGGCGATTCCAGATATGTTAGAAATCATTTTTTTCGTGTATGGCACCCAAGCAGTTGCATATATAGGGTATTTAAAATATAGAGTAGTTATAACTAATAAAATAATTATATAGGGAAGCCCATTAGCGGTTGAATTTATAGGGTTCTTGGAATAGAAGGCGCAATAGCATTACATTTATACAGGGTGGTGAAAAAAATATTATACAGAGATGCATATACAGTGTGGCGGAAATGGAAATGCAACATTTCGAAACCTATAAGCAGTAGTATATATAGGGTAGATGAAATATAGGAATTATAGATATACAGGATGATTATAAAAAATGTTAGAAAAGAAAATGATTTATAGAGTAGCCCACGATGAGTTCCATTTATATGATGATTGAAATATAGATCGGAGTAGAAGTATATTTACAGAAGATAGTTCAAAATTTCATAAAGAAAAAGAGTAAATACGGTCGCTTATAGGCAGTGAAATATACAGAATGGTTTACCGGGTGGTTCAAAAATGTTAAAAAATATTATGCCTGGTCCATAAGCAGTTGCATATACAGGGTGGTGGAAATATATAATGAGATGGAATTATTATGAGTATTTATATATAAATGTTACAATTATGGTTATACAGTGTGGTTAAAAAAAATAATTATCTAGGGTAGCCCATTAGCGGTTGAATTGTTGTCATTTTAAATTAAGAATTATGAATTTGAACATAAATAAAGTCTTATTAATTATATCTGAAAAAGAACTTGAATTTCGTTAATTATTTTTAGAAGCGAGATGTAAGACCGGCACAGATGTTCCGAATCTGGATCCGTTCCGTGTAATTGCTGTTCTCCCTTAAGTCCTAAGATAGAATGTCACGATAAAAGTGTCAGGGTACTTCACCTGCCAGAGATATTAACACACTGGGCGACAGCTAGTTTGTTTTAATAGCCCTAACACTTGTTGGTTAGTTTGAGTAATCAAAAGCCAGTGCCTCACATGAGCGAGTTGATTCTCTACAAGTCTCGTTCTCGTCTTGCAAAAACGAGACGAGACGAGACTTTTGGAAAATATTATAGGCGATACCGAGACCACATAGAGTGCAACCCAAGAGTCTCGTTAAAATTCTGTTATGAAGTTTTTATTCGAAAATTTAGAAAAGGTCTACATAGAAAACAATATATTATTGTAAATTTAAAACAGACTCAATAACCAACTATGATTTTTCATATTTTTACTTTAACTTGTTAACTCTTCCTATAGTAACGTATTTCTTAATATAAATATTTAGCCTGACAGATTGGTATATGTTAAATTTGAAGAATTTTTTTAAAAGATAATAAATTCAATACTTAAGGGACAACTTTTATGATTGCCTCTAAATACCGATGTTTTGAACTGGTCTAATACTCAAGTATTTGGTAACAAACTTAGATGAAAAAAAAAAGTTTAATGTATTCTGCCGAGAAAATATTTATGTTAAACGTGTGACCAAAAATAACAAAAAAACGTAGGTACATCATTAAAAGATGATGTGATGCAAGCGTTTTTATGTTTAAATTTTTGGTCATTCAGTAATTTAAAAGGTAAAATTAAGAGTTTGTAAAATAAAAATATTTATGTACTTTATATGATAGCGTAATAAATGTAGCTTTAAAAACTTATTTATAATAAACTATTATTGAGTTTATATAATATTTATTATCATTATATAAATGAGACCACTGTTTTTTTTATAAATGTACATATTTTTGTCAAATCTCTGTATGTACCTATGAAACCAATGTTCAATTTCTGAACTTCATTTCGGTCCAAACCCCTCAATAGCATTTAATTCGTTAGCTATAGTTTTAATCCCTGAGTTGTTGAAAGGTAATCGACGATTATAACCCAATTCCGTTTCTACTTACCTCAGCAGTTACGCTTAATAGAACAATTGTTAACTTACTCATAAATTACGTGAATTTCCCATATTTTTAACATTTTCTCGTTATTTGGACAAAAGAACAAACAGTACTCAAAGAATTATCAACAACCACGTTGAATAAGCTCATTGTTTCCTCGCATTGTTTTTCCAAACAAAATAAAGCACTTCATATATTCATCGTAATGCCGTTTTATCAAATAATTGCAATTTTTTATGTACGTGTTTTTCCGTACGCGTAAATATTTATCACATCTCTTTGTCGAAAACCCTGCGGACTCTCAACAGTTCCTCCTATCAAATTCGAAATCCGGAATGTGTCCCTTTGGACGCGAAGCGACAAAAATGCTCGCTAATCGTCAAGTTAAATATTTATCTCTGTTCGTTTTGGTGAAAAACATTGCAACAATGTTGCTATTGAAACGGATGAGAGCCTCCGAGTTTGGAAAGGCAATAAATGTCCGTTGTAATTATTTGATTGAATTTGAACTGAAAATTAATTAAATGGAGTTATCATTTTTTTGAAAACACATTTTTGGTGGACGAAATAAAAGTTGAAACCAAACAATCCAGTTACTAGCAACGAACTTACCTGCAATTTTTTATTTGTTTTTGGTTTGTTGTTTTATTAACTGTAAACATTTCAAAATGACGTTAATTTTGAAAGCAACAACAAAAAACATTAAAAGTATTGAAATTGATTTTGTTCCCTCGTCAGTTTTTAAATAATTCTATTAACATTAATGATATGAAAATCATAAGTAAAGATTAATGTAAACGAATGTTAATATGATTAGTGTGTTAAAAAGCAATACATGGAGCAAAGTTTACCAAGAATGGTATCACTAATTAACCCAACACAAATTTATGGGCTGAGAAAAATCCTCATGCCACTATTGTCTCGCATCATCAACATTAATTGCAATCATTTTTGAGTCATTCGGATTTCCAACACGATTGAATGGTTAACATCTTTTAAAGAGTATTTACTATTTGAAACCTCATTTTATTATAACGCCTCACATTCCTTTTTATTAAAAATAAAACTTGTGTTTGTCTATTCTTCTTTTTCACGTAAACTATTCATTTTGTCGTAAACATCGTAAATTGTTTCTTTAAGATTCAAGTTATTCAGAATTAATTATATAAACTCATTATCCTATAGTCAGTTAAAATTGTAGGAAATTAAGTTGTAAATCTTAGTTTTCGTCTTCAAAACTAAAAAAGCTAATCATGTTTTAAGTTCACTGTTTCAAACTGTCTTTAGTAGTATACCCCAAATTTATTTTTTCTTATACTATATTAGGTACTTTAGAAGTTATTCAACAAATATGTTCAAACTTGTCGTCTTATTTTTTCGTGCTCTATCAAGAAATCTAGATGTATACCAGAAAGATGACATTCCCATATTGGAAAACATCTAGGTTCTTTCTTATGGATACACTTTGTTAAATAACCGCGAGAAGAATATAAAAATCTACTGATGCTCCAGTGTGGATATATATCACATACTTTTTCTCTGCCCAAAAAGTAATCCTTAGAGAATCAAAGGTAATTAGTGTTGCGAAAAGACAATGGTCAATCATACAATCTTATACATTCAATGCGATTTTAATATTTAGTCTTCAATTCATTTGTGGTTGTTGTGAAAACAAATATTTAAAAAAATAGTTTCATTGGTAAAAAGATTTTACTCACTAAATTGGTGTTTACTGGCAGCTTTATGATTTACCACTTATCCAGCATTATTCATCTTAGTTTCTCATGTATTACCTGAAACTGAGAAATTTACCCCATTTTCCCGGACACATACTTTTTAATCAACAATATTTTCAAATGTTATTTATAGAACATTTTTACAAGATTTATCATAATGCAGTACTTAAGCCTGTATTTAGCCATTTATTTGCAATGGAGCAATAAATTTATCAGCAGGACCGAACATTAAAAAAATCTTTCACAATTCTTACTGAATAAGGGAAATTTAAAGCTAAGTTAGTTTATATGTTGAATAGAGTAACCGAAACAGAACACATGGGCTGGAATGGGATTCGTAAGTCGATCGTAGACTCTAATTAACGGATTATTACTGACGGTTCTGTTTCTGTATTGCCAAGATTAATGTGATAATTATTTTATTTTGAATATAATATTTTAGCGTGATTAGCTTAGCTAAGAAAGTTAGTTTTATTTTAATGCTAAAATGTATGATTTTCCTGAGCTTCAATTTTGAAGTTTCATTTTTGTTTATGCCTGCAATACAAGAACGTTGAATTATTATGTATGGTATGAAAAACAACTAAATTCATGTGGAGTATTTTGAAGACATTACGATTTCATGTGACTTGTATAATTACAGTAACCAGATATTTATAAAACCAATATACTCAAAATACTATACAAAAGCTACCCTGCCTGCTCACAATTGCTAGGCGACTGCTCTTCATCAGGAACATATATGGGTGTTGACAAGATATTAATACTCAAAATTTAATTAAAAAAAGGTACCAGTTAGTTAAAAAACCTGTAAGTGAACGTACCAAAAAACTAACAAATAGTATGAGGTGGTAATATTATTTTACACCGGCTGTATAAAAATTGCATATGTTCCTTCAAACTGGTCATTGTTCGCAAAAAAATCGTGTGTTCAATACTTTCACTTATGCTGAATTCAAAAATTCTCTAACAAATCAATAGGCGCTGGTATAATAAAAAAATAAGCAAAAAGTTAAACATGACAAAATTTAATGAAAAATTTAAAAAAAAAGTAAGTCATTTAAATTGTGAAATTTAGTATATCCAAAAAATAGTAAAATGTTTTGAAAAAACAATAGTGAAAATTAGAAAATATGCAAAATTGATTCTATAATCAGAGTGACATGTATATAAAAACGATACCGGTATGAACTGTGTACAGAAATGCCTTATCTTGTACAATGTGTTCAGAAAATTGTTACTGCCAGGTTTGCATCAAAAACTGTTATTTCTACTGTACTGAAAAATTTACTGTTGTCGTGGAAAAATTGTTTTGTCAAAATGAATTTCATCTACCAAATGCTGCACAGAAAATCAATCCCGTATGGTTAACTGCTAAATAGCCAATTGATGAACAGTTAAATTTTCCAAGAGTAATTCCAAAACTTCATAAGGTAATGGGCAAAAACAACTCCAAAAATCAAGGCAAAACCATAAAAAATTACAAGCCTAACTGTAACACAATGGTTCCATTAAAGGCAAAGATTTCACCAAATATTTACATTAATCACACAGGCTCTGTAGTGACATAACGTTTCCACAATAACAAACACTGGCGTATTATAAACTGCTCCGTACAATGTCATGCTCAATTCCACTCTAACATAAACTACTTTGTAACATAATAGGCTCAATACTCTCTTCGGGTTGTCATTCCTTTGTACGCAAGACAATATATATTATATATAAATATAATATATATTGTTTCTGGTTAGGGAACCTTCATCAGTTGCGCTTCCCACAATTGAATGTCCTCTCGATAACTTCTTAAATAGGTATAGCTTTTAACAAAAAGAAAAATGTAATTGATATTGTCGATGTTAAGCTAAGCTCGGAAGTTAAATTGCTGGCTGTCGTTATTGATAAAAATTTGACGTGGTGAGCACACATTGACAAACTTTGTGAAAAGTTTAGGGCAAACTGTTGCGGCAATAGCCAATTGAAAAATGAATTTTCATTCCAATTTGCGTTACGGGGTTTAGCTATGGGGTCAATGTTCCCAAATAAATAAAGTTCTTACTCTTGTAGGTATTTACATTTATGAGGTCGCCCATTTTGTTTATCAGCACAAACCCATATTTCTTGAAAATCCGAGGGCTCATCTTTATTCTACAAGGTTTAGGGATCTTCTTGTGTCCGATCAGCATTCAACATCTTTATACCAAAAAAGTGTTATCTTCAGTGGTTGCAAAATATACAATCTCTTACCAAGTGATATCAAGGAATCCAAAAATTTTTTCACCTTTAAAAAACATTGAAAATATTTCTTTTGGCAAAATAATTACAATATTGCTGAACTTTTTTGTTCATAACCTTTGTTTTTTGTCTTTATGTATTTATATTTTTATTATATTTGTTTGTCTCTTGTACTGTACGTGACCTTCTATATGCAATGCAATAGACATTTAATGTATAATGGATGCACTCATCATACACCAATGGATATATTTTATAATTTTTTAATTTGAAAATATCTTTTGTTTGTTTGTGAATAAAGCTATAGAATTGAATTGAATTGAAGTCAAAATCGGAAAAAAGGCACTAGTTTTCTGTTTTATTCGAATTTAATTATTTCCCCTGCTAAGACAACGTCCATCCGAGGGCAATATCATAAATTAACTGACATTTTAACTTTTCGTGCATCTGTGAAGGTTTCACCACGAAACATATTATCGCAAACGAATTACGACAAATTAACCTATCCGAACCTGCGATAGATCTGACAGATGGGAATCTGGGTAAACAAAGTTATTTAAATTAAATAATTACTCAAACGAAGAGTTATAAGGTAAGACATATGAGTTAATCTAACAGGGTTTAAGTCAAAGGCATTTTAGTAATAACTAAATCGTCATTGTTAGAAGTTTCCAATCACGAAGCATGACCTTGTACAGTTCTAATAAAATGTTTTGTCCTGGACATCGCCAGCTGTAGAAATTCACCCAGGCACTGAAGAAGGTGCTCAGGGATCACTGACACGAGAATTAGTTCTGAGAATCTACCAAAGAAATAACTGTAGCTACAATAATTCTATAGTAATAGAGGCGTGTTCTTAATAAACCATTAGGCTGGTCAGAAAAGCTTCAACTTTTCACATGTTACAAAATATGTGAATTCAATGGCGATACTGGTGTAGGGTATGGTACCTTTTGGGTACTGACTTTTCTATTTCTTTGGTTTTTATTGGAAATTTTAATGTAAATCATGATAATAGGAAATCAAAATTTCATATTAAAAAATTTACACCTGTACCAAACAATGTTTCTGGATTGTATGGCCTTCTAAAAATCTATAAATCAGATAATTTCTTGGAGACCGATTGGACCTGTAGTTTCATTTACATTTTCACCTACATATAACTTGGCGAAATGGTTAAACCTGAAATTGAAACTATTGTATACTGACAAATTTACCTTCACCATAAAAAACAGTTCTCAACTCATTGACAAACTTAGACATATAACAGTGGCTAATAATGATATCCTACTTTCCCTAGATGTTGCTAATTTATTTACAAGTATACCAGTTCCTGAAGTTTTGGAATTAGTTTATAAGGAACTAAAAACGTCATGTTCTACAGTACAACTATTAGAATATATGGAACTTATAAAGATTTGTCTACTTCAAAAATTTTTTTCTGCTTTGGTAGTAAAATATCTGAACTAACACATGGCCTTGCGATGGGCTCACCACTTTCTCCTATTTTTATGAATAACTTTGAAAATGTTCATATTAATAATAACAACAAAATTTATTTTGAATGTATCAAATTTTACTGTAGATATGTGGATGATATCCTTATCATTTGGAACGGTTCCCAAGACAACCCATTTTCTGAACTATTTGAATTTACTCCAATCTAGCATTAAATTTACGCTAGAAAGACAACAAAATAATGCATTACAGTTCCTTGATCTCACTTTAACGTTAGAAAATGACAATATATGCTAAAATATTTACAGGAAACCTTCCCATACAGGTTTTATCATTCATAACGATTCCAGCCATCCTCTACAACATAAACTAGAGACATTTACACAGTTACATAAATTTTCAAACCACACATAAGCATTTCCTTTAAGACCAAAAATACCCTATGGAACTTCATATTGAACAACAAATACCCAAATGATATTATGACTCGCAATGCTGTTTATCAACTTATATGCGATACCTTACATGCGATACATGTGGATTATATCGGCAGAATCGACAGATGCTTTAAAATGCGTTTAAAAGAACATCTTAGATGTCTAAACCATAACTCTTCGGGTTTCTCGCATTTTGTCATGCTTCTCTTAGAGAACAACCATGCATTTAATGAGACAAATGGTATTAAGATTCTATACCGAGCGAACAAGGGATTGTACCTTAATAATTTAGAACAACTGGAAATTTTGAGATCACACAAAAAAAAATCATAGTACAGGCATTTTGAATGCACAACTCAATCTTTTTCGCCCATATATTCAATTACAATTTAAAATGTGATAGGCCATCACTGTGCGATGTACATGATTATTAAATACTGTCTAAGTAAATCAACAGTTTTGTTTATACAACTTTTAAGATTATAATAGAGAGGTCAGTATTAACCTGAAATTTAACAAAAATTTATCCATTTATAGTTTTTTTGGTTTTTTAATTTAATTTTTTAATAAAAAATTTTCTATTCCGGCTAAAATAATTGTGAATTATTTGAAGGCATACCATACCGCCTTGAAACGTAACCTTTCGAGAACTGATTGTAACTTCAACTATTAACATGTATTAGTTTTAATAATTTTATTCATTGTGACTTGAATGTATATGTGCAAATATGTTACTTTGTTAGTCCTGTATGTAAGTTATCATATAACGTTTAATGTATATTTGTCTAATTTTGATTATTATTTTTAGCTTTTTTTACTTGATAATTGGGTGGAAGTTGCAGACCCCGAAACTAGTCGTATACAATAAATTGTTAAAAGATTGTGGGTTTTGGGACCTTTAATTTCCTATTATCAATAAATTAATATTACTAAATGATCATCCTGATGAGTTAAAGGTGAAAATTCATTTGTAGTCCTTCAGTAAATAAAACATAATGGTATATTGACATTATTTACTTTTGAAATAATTAATGAATGAAACATTTATAAAAACCACATACAAAACTAGCATTTCACTTTTTAATGTACATTTATCTACTGTAAAGTCTTATGCATGTATGGCAAAGTAACCAGATGTAATAGGTTCTTAACTAAATAAAAAAGATATATCTATGTTTCTATTTCATATTGACCAGTAATATGAGCTGCCAAAATAATAGCAATGTTTTGTGTGTGACCCTGTATATCCATTAAATCAAAAGAATTTACAAATATATTTTCGTAAACATTTTTTGTGTCAACTAATAAATATTCAGATGTTATGCCTGCAGTCCCATTGGGCCAGACTACACATGAATATGCGACATGAATACCTACTTAGATCTTGTAAAACCAATTTTTCTTTCGTAATATCTAGAAGAGAGCCAAAAGCCATTTTTGAGTTTCATTCTATAAGATTAGATTCATATTAGCATGCCGATGCTGATTCCCTCGCAGATTCCGGGCTGAGGCAAAGCCCAGATATAAATCCTACAACGAAGTGTGTGCATTAGGGCCTGTCAACAGTCGCAGTCGGCACACACACAGCAAGAATAAACAAGACGGCGACACAATAAACACGCCTGATGCGGCGTTTCTAAGCCGTAACTTCTGATTTAAGATTTCTCTCTAACAATGGTGCCAGCCACCATACGAGTCGGATTACGAGATAAACCACATTATTCGAAAGTTTTGTTATGCGAAATGCGGTTCGGTTATGTAAGTCTGTTAAATTAGATAGAAAATGTCAGCCGTCTTGCCGTGCATTATTCAGTTTTTCGAAAATTTTCGAAGCAGAAATAGTGTTTTCTCGACTGAAATCCATTAGTCAAAGGCCGTGTTTAGGCCCTAATGTTTGCTTCTGTTATTGCAGCTAACTTATCTATAAATAAATAGCCAAAGAGGTTCAGTACCATTTTCTCCTCTGTCCCTCAACCGATTTGCTTTACTATTGTTTTATTTAGTAGTTATTGATGACGTTCAGTGCATAATGCTAGAATTATTTTGTATTGGTTCATTCATTAAATAAAATATAATTATTTATGTCCATACTGTCAATGCCAAACATATAATAATAACTGTCGCCAGATTGCTTTGAGAGAAAACATTGCATGGATTGAATCCAATGTAAAAGCTAAACTATTTGAAATCATTCCTAAAGTTATTCCACATCGTCTTGCTATTGAAATGAACCCAGGAAAATGTTGTATTACTTAATAATCACAATTTATTGAGGTTTCGCAAGTTTGCAACTTACATTTCTTTCTAAATATCATTTTTCAACTAAAAAATACTATTACAATAATTTTAATATTGTACTTTTTAATTTAGAATATTTTTACTTTTGTATATAATTTCATATAATTGGATTAAGATTACAAAAATTGTGAATTTACACACAGACGGTAAGATTCAAGACAGACAGTTAGATCTGGCAGCCCTAATATTCATGGCCATCTTTGTTGTAAGGATTTGTATTTAAATTTTGACATTTCCTAATACTGTTAGCTGCTAGGTTATTATTACACGGTGGTAAAGGTACAAGTTTAATTCAACGAGTAAAGTTCAAGTTTTAAATTTCATTGACAGAGACAATTTTCCTAAAAAATCGGTATTATTTATTATTTATTAACAACATGTGCATTGTTTTCTTGATATTTTATAGGACACTAGCAGTTACCCGCGGTTTCCCCCGCGTATTAAACATATCGGCTATCCAATATAATAATTTTTTCTAACTTTGTTGAACCACCTAACATATAACTATAAATCTACCAATCCCGAATACATTTAACGTAAACTGCAAGTGCTTATGGGCCATATTATATAACAATTTTATTCATTTTTTTTTAACCACCTTGTATAACCAACTCTACTTCACCCTGTAGTGCAACCATGCTGTATATGGTGAAATTTGTCAGCAAATAAAACATTTTTTAATTACCTCACTATAGTTCTACTCTACCCTACGTTATATAGCAATTATTGCTGATAATTTTTCGGCTTCTGCGTAAACTATCATTTTAAACCGGCTTTTATATGCAACTTTTTCTAGCATGGTGTTAAACACAATATGTAAATATAGTTTTGCCTCGCTACGTATTTCAGGTATTCCATATAGCAGGATGCAATTGCTCATAGTTTGATTTTCTTAAAAATTTTTAATCCACACTGTAAAACTATAAATCTACTAAGTCCCCGATCTCAACCACCTTATATATAGAACTACTTATGTAACCACTCTATATAATTAAATTCAACAATTCCCAACATATTTTACCCAAACCGCAACTGTACTGCCACCCTATACAACAATTTTATTCAACAATTTTAAGAACCGCCTTCTATATAGCTATAACTCTACTTCCAACTATGTTTAAACTATCTTGTAAATACTGCTGCCAATTGGTCAACCATTATAACATATTTGTCTATCATATTCTACAAAATATGTCATTTTTTTAACACTTAACTGTATTTCTGATCAACTCTATATTTCAGCTATCTTATGTATGCAATTGCTTACGGAATACGCTAAATGTAACCATTTTTTAGATATTTTTTAACCACCCTGGAAAATATAATTTTGTCTCCACCTTATACTGAACTTTTTCTTACATGTTTTAATCACACCTTATATGCAACTTTTTCTAACATGTTTTAATCACACTGTATAAATATTTTACTTCCCCCATGTTTCAGGTATTGTATATTTGCAACAACTCATGTTCTATCTTAAAAAAAATGTCGAACTATTCTGAAATTTTTTGTACCACCCTGTGTAAATATAAATCCATCAATTCCCAATAACTTTTATGTTTTTTTGGACAATAACACCACAATCGAAATAAAACGACGTATATTGAAGGAAAACCAAACGTTTCAAAATTTATTCTGACTTCGTTGTCAATGGCTTTATATATTTTTTCAATTCGATTGTGGTGTTATGGTCTAAATAACATAAAAATAATCACGAATATGCCACAAACAACGTTTAGAAGACAATTCCCAATAAATTTCACCAAAACTGCAACTGCTTATGGGGCACCTTATGTAACAATTTTTAAATATTAAACTACTTAACTCTACTCTTCCCCATATTTCAAATATCCTATATGTGCAACTAATTATGAGCTATGCTATTATCTCATAATTTTTAAAGCACAATAGAAAATATAACTTCTCTCCACGCTTCATTTAAACCATCCTTCATTTGCACACTGTGTAACGATAACTTGACTTTGCCCCATAATTCAGGTACTCCAAAATTGTTCTAACTTTGTTTACCCACACAGTATAATTATTGTTCTACTCCACGCTATATTTCAACAATCTTGTATATGCAACTACTTTTGGGCCATCTTATATAACATTTTTTCACCACCCTGTATACTTAGAATTCGAGTCCACCCTATATTTCATATATCCGCTATATGAAACACTTGGAAGACCATAACATTTTTTAAAATATTTTTAAAACCCACCTGTTGATATAGCTGTAATTATATTCTGCTACATATTTCAACCATCCTATAATATGGCAGGTTATAAAACAAATTTGTAACTACTCTATAAACTAAAATTCTACTCCACCTAATATATCAACCACCCTGTATAAACAACTGCTTCTAACATTTTTTTCAACCAATTTCATAACTATAATAATAGATCAAGAAATTTCAAATATCCTAACGGCTTACATAACATATTTTTTTATCCATCCTGTATAAATTTTATTCTATTTTACCCATATTTCATCCACATTGTATATGCAACTACTTATGACCGTAACAATATAACATTTTGTTATCCGCCCTGTACAAATATTGAGTTGAATTCACCCGTTTTTCAACCACCTAGTATATACAACTGTTTATGGTCCACTCAATATATCTTTTGTGAACCACCCCGTATAACTCCTCCATTATTTCAACCATATTGTATATATGCAAGTACTTATGGGCCACCTAATATACATTTTTTGAAGGTTTTTTATATCATTTAATTCTAATTATCCTATATATGGAACATCCTGTAAAATTACACTTGATATATAAGTTGGAATTTTTTATAAATCGAAACGTGTTACATTGGCATATTCGGAGTTTTAAAAAAAGCTAAGCTGATGCAAGTATCTAAAATTTGGTACATGCGGTAAAACCAATTGACTAATTGTGTATGTATTACCGCACATGGTAGTAGATTTTTCCCTACATCTACCGTTTCTGTCACTGTAGGCAGATAAAATGTATACCAGATTTTAAGTCAAACTATAAGCTTTGAAACAAAAAAAGATTCAGCAAAATCAGTTGAGTAGTTCTTACGTGATGAGGTAACAAACAAACAAACAAACAAACAGACAGACAACTACAATTTCATAATAGCATATAGGTTGGATTTTTTTGTAGAGTATTTTAAATACATATATACATATATTAAGGTAAAATATTTTAACTGTTTACTGTCTATGTATTTCATTTCATAGATAATTTATTTTACATTACATTGGCCCACTTCTGCAAACTTTGGACTTTTAAGTAAAATGAACATCTTATTCACATTTTAAGAGGTTTAGTATTTAAGATATAAAGAAATTCAATGCATCTACTGATTTGTTATGGTAAGTTAGGTACCTATACATCTATTCTAGAATAAAATAGAAGCCTTTGGTATGAGCTACCAGATCATTTTTTAATATCTATCTTTGGAAAATACTACTTCTCCATCCTGGCCTATTAAATAAATAATATAATTGTTAAATTTTGTACGCTATTAATAATAACAACAATATCAAGAAATTAAGAAATTCCTAATTATTTGAGGTAACGTTGCATTAAAAGCTGGAACGTTCTTAACATGTCTGTTAGGATTCTTTTAATTTAAAAATTTGGAACCTTCAACTGAATTATTTGTAATTTATTTAAAATTAACTCATTTGCTTTGTTTTCCTTTAATAAATCAGGGCATGTAGAGAATGACGACAGGATAAATATAAATGAAAACTTCTCCTTTATACATTGTAGCACAAAATCTCCATTGATTTTCTGCACTGTCTCTGATTATATTTGTTTTCTGGAGCTTCTTGGTGGCACATTTAGTTTCTCTTTATAGTTAGTTGAATAAATGACTTCAAAAATATCTTATATATTTTAAAAGAAGTACGATTCTGACTTGTTATTAATGCCATTAAAATCTGAATTTGCTATTGACTTCCGTATCTTGCCTTGGAGATGTTTTTCCTTGAAGCTCTAATCATTGAAGTAACAGTGTAGAATCCAGATGACTGCGCCAGTTATATTTTTTCCTACGAAAAATAACTTTAATTTGAAACTTTGTTTATGCAGATGCACCAGCCGCTGATGTGTTACTAGTTCTTTATTTTATTTTATTTTATTTACAGCCATTTATAGGATGGGGTACAATACACTGACAAACATAGTAGTATAAAACTAGTAAACACCTTACATAGACAGTCACACAAAAAATATATTTAAACACAAATCATGTAAAGAATACACAAGTTTACCTAAAAGAGCTAAATTTGTTGTTTGATAACTTTAGGGGTAACATTAAATAAATCAATTTCTGTTTGTACATCAGTATAGTTATAAATCATCCCATATAAGAGATAATATTTTAAAACATTTGCTCCAGGGGTTTTAATATATAAAAGAGGTGGGGAGAGAGTTTTGGACATCTGGAACATTAAACGAAATTCGACCAAGAATATCAGGGCAGACAATTATACCATGTAATACCTTATATAACATGATAAGAGAATAATATTTTCTACGCGAAGCTAAATCCTGTAGATTAAAACGTTGAAACAGTTTATCATGGACAATGCCACGTTGTAGATACATACCATCCGACTTAAACGATAAATAACTTAGATATTTTCTATGAATATTTTCAACAACCGAGTGTATATTTGATAACCAGGACTCCAGATAATAGAAGCATATTCTAGTTTTATACGCAAAATGGCATTAAATAAAGTTGTTATTGTATTTATGCTACTGCTAAACAATTTTAAGTCATCGGTGTAAAGAAGGTACCTAGATCGTAAACAACAAACGATATCGTTAAAGAATAAAGTAAATAGCAGGGGTCCAAGTACTGATCCTTGGGGTACCCCAAAAGTAGCAATAATATCAAAACATTATAAACCCTTATAATAGACATATAGTGTTCGGCCAGTTATGATAAAATAAATATTAATAATGGAGTTTTGAAACCTAATTTGGATATTTTCTGCAGCAAAAAACCATGATCTAAACGATCAAAGAATTTGGAAAATCTATATTTTCAGCTAAATTTTGAGTAAAACATATTAAATTTGTAGTCGTAGACCTACCGGGAAACAATCTTTATTGCTCAGAGCAAATTCTGCATTTTATGTGTTGCAATACAATATATATACTTCTTGGAAGCTTTTTCTTATAGGAACGGTACACATAATTGAAAATTTTTGGATAAACCTATGTTTAAATAAACCTAGATCCAGAAATTTTCAATTATGTGTACCGTTCCTATAAGAAAAACTTTCCAAGAAGTACTATACATGTCTACTCCAAAAATTAAAAACTAATTTAAATAAATCAGTTTTTAATTTTTGGATGAGACATGTAGTTATATCAGCATATATATTTAAAATATTTGGTACCATTTGCCATCTTGAATACATACTATGCATACAATAATGTATATAATATCAATATTAATATTTCTCGCTTGGAAAATGGCTAAAAATCTCTTCAGCTCGGCGTGAAAAGACCGGAGGGTCCCTTTTTTTCATATACAAATATTATTTCCGTGTAACAGGATGCTGAAATAAAATTCTTTTAGTCGGGTCCGCCAAGCTGAAAGCATAACATAAAAACAAATGAATATAAAGCATGCCATTATATCGTGTAAGGATGCGCCGTAAATTTATTAGACACACCGTAAAAAGCATAATAAAAATACAAATATAGTAAAAATTTACATGAGAATGATTTTTCTCTCGTAATGATCTTTATTTATCTTACACGGTGTCTCAACCGGAAGAGGAATCCCGCAGAAATCCGTTCGCCTTGTGCAGTAAACGCCGAAATCGTGGAAATCCTGAGAGCCATTGTACGTACTCTTTGTTTGTGAAAACCCCAAGAAATGCTGATGGTCTTTCCTTGTACCTGAGTATCCTTAAAATTTATATTGATATAACAGCAGGGTTTTCGCAGACTGAAAAGAATTTAGTTGGAGATGCGACATGTTTGTAAATGTTCTGGTAATGAGAGTTGAATTTTAGTTTAGATGTCTTTATGCCAAATCTAGCTTGTGAGACAGTTGTCTTCTTACATTCGTCTAATTTTAAAATATATTCTCACCGAGAGTTGTAGTGGATAAAATCAAAAATGTGTTATGTGTCTAGACTTACAGATTTGAGTTTCCAATACTTACTTTTGTTTAGAGGTCTAATCGAAAATTTATTGCGTTAAAAGCCCACCAGGTTGTTACTTTTTAATAGCACCTTTTCAGCTCTAATTGAGACACTGTGGTATAACATAGAATAACCATGTGAGTTATCAACGGACCATTTACTGTAATTATCATTAAGTAGCTGCTGTGGAACAATATTAGGATTCTTGAACCGTGAGATAAATAGGAGTATCTGTCTTTTTTGTGTTTATCCTTTATATTTACATATGATCAGTTTGGTCAATTGAAAACATTACAAAAATAGTTTTGAGCAGATACGTTATGAACAAATTAACAAAACACCTGTCATATAAGGTGACCCTTTTCACTTAATCAAATTCACTACAAGAGTATATGGTTAGTTTGGTCAATTTTGATGTAAAAATAGACGATGGGTTAAAATGGCGATAGGTGAGAGGGTGCCACAAGGGTCTGTTCTAGACGAGAAAAGAAGCGAGAGGAGAAATCAGACAAGGAAAGTAATGAGGCAAGAAAGCAAGGGAGAGAAATGTCAGTATGTATCAGTGGGAATGGAAAACCAACTCCACAAGGGGACAAAAACACTAAATTTCTTGGACCCGGATTATCTTTTAACCAGGCATGGTTCTTTTGGGGTCTAAATTCTGAGGATACGGATAGCGAACGAAGCTCAATGTGTGTTATTGTGACGAGGTGGACAAATTTTGTTACATTGTCTTCACATACCTATAAAAGTTAGAGTGAAAAGATTATGATGACTGTGAGCGGATGACAGCGTCGAAATGGAAAAGCTTTTAACTTAGCGTCGAAAAAGATGAAGTTGATAGTTGAGTATGTGACTAAACTGAACGAAAAAGATATGGATAATTAGTATTAATTTGGTCACTGCTAAGGCTTGATTTTCACTATAATGCAGACAACATATTCCCAGTAGTTGGCCAAGAGATGTGAAAACTTTCGCAAGTAAACAGAACGCAGCACAAGAAGACCAGCCCACGCCAGCTTGAGGTCACGCCTGAACAAACATGGGTATCATTTTGAAGGAGCCCATGATTCAGGGAATGCCTAAATTCAATTTGGACGTCATAATCATATTTTCATCTAATTTCATCTAATACTATTAGCTCTCCGTGCATAATATAAGTCACCATCACATTAGATACGTAATATCAGAGTCTACTAAGATGGCATTATCACTAGGCAGATCACTTCCTAACATGAAGGGACATCAAACGGTCGAGTAGGTGCAGTTACTTAGTTAAATCCCATTATATTGAGTTCCAGTACCATAGAGGGCGATGGAGGTTAGAAGCTTGACTGCCAATAGCAACCTGGAGGCAGATATTAGTTAGAGTAGTATGAATAGCAGAATTGCTCTAAATGTGGTAGCACTGGTATTTCTGCATTGAAGTGGAAGTAAGGGGAACAAAATGAGTGTATTGGGATAATGCGGTGAAGGCAAGGAACATACAAATTTCTTATTAGACAGACTTAACCAGCTGGCAAGCATTGCGGGTTGGGAACTTGACAAAGGCTATTAATTTGAGAACACACTACCCTATGCTATAACATAATTCAGCTTTTTCAAGGCATACCTGAATAGATAGAAAACAGGCAGAAATAACTAATTTCACATTTTTCGAATATGAAAGTTGACGTAGTGGTGAAGTTCTTTCGTTTTTCTCTCCCTTTTTAGTCTCTGTCCTTCAATACTATTGGGTCAGTCCAGGACCTGTAGCGTCTACCACATGCCCTTATGCTACGTCGCCCTAGATAGTCATCCGTCCTTATGATATATTCTGCCATTTCATTCACATGCTCTAGAATAGGTGTCGTCTCTGAAGTAACTAAAGCATTTTCAAAATGTATTCTGTTATACATGTTTGCTAAATTATGCTCATAATATTTATTTCTTTATTTCAGGTAAGTACGCAGAGCAATACCATCTTCCTCATGTTTATGTTGACTTTGATAGGTATGGTAACATACGGATACTTGTTTTTGCTCATGGTCTGAAAATTCACTACAAACACACTCCATGCTTTATTTCTGACATCGTGTTGAGACTATTGATTTGTGATAAGGGTATGAATATCAATAGCATTCAGTCATATATATTTCATAATAATATGTGTATACCGATTATTGTATTAAAGAAGTCATCTACCAATTCAGAATCTTTTAGATAAATCTTTGGTTTATGGTTTACGGATCTTCTTGCTTGAACTATTTTTTCGGGTATACTAAAATTCGAAGAAAAGTTTTCTTCATTGCTTGGCCTATTCGATGTTATAGTAACGGTAGTTAGGTCCCGCATAGGCAGAAGTCCATCCTTCAAATGTGTATGCTACCAAAGTCGGGAGAGAGTACCAATCTGCTACCTGCAATTGTTTATTACTAGTGAAAATTTAGAATAAAATAATGTTTGCAGTGTCATCTGTTGCTCATTTTTTAAACTTATTAATTGAATCTTATCTCGAAGAATTGTTATACGAGTATGAAGTAAGTACTCGAAATCCTTGCATATCGATTAAAAATTCCTAGGTACATATTTCTGTGAAATTATATTAATTCTTCCTAAGGCTGGTAAAAATCCCTGAATGTGGTTTAATGGTCACACTAACGTGATGCACACATTAAGGTTGAATCTTTAATGTTAAGGCTTTGTGATAATTTAATAATTATGATGTAGAGTGATTCGAGTTATGTGTCTTCTAAATGTTATGTTATATTCTTAATTATTTTTACGAGTTCTTGGGAAATAATACCACAATCGAAACACAAATCTGTATATTCAAATTTCTTGTTTCTAGATATACACGTAGATAGCACAAAAAATTCTAATGATCATGTATTCTAGTTAAACGACTTTCAAGTTGGAAGACCTTAAAAGAGTTAAAAAGGTAACTCACTCACCAAAAATGTGATCCTAGAATTCTTTTATTTCTGTGATCCCATTAACGTCATAAGGGAAATAACTTATGAACTATTCCGATACTGTGTTATTCAAAAGGAGATGGACATTACTAATTTCTTCCTTAATTGTCGCTAACAAGATACGTTTGAGTTCTACAGAAGTAGAACCTATACCATCAACAAAGAATTAAACAGACTTGAGCAGAAAACAAACCATATGAATCAATCCGGAACTTCTCTTAGTAACACTACTACTCAGGATAATCGCATTGTAGTTATAACTATACCAAATATACTCTTCTTTCAGAAAGATCGAAAAGAGTGGGCAACAGATTTAATGTCAAAACAACATTCAAAACAAGTATTAAACTGTAATCACTAATAACGAGAGCAAAACCAAACAACAAAACTCAAAACTCAAAAAAACTGCAAGATTCCTTGTGAATGCAATAAATTTTATATCGGAGCGACATCGTGATTATTAAACTTACGAATTAATGAACATGCTTGGGAGCTAGGCCATAAAATGACATGACAATTCAACTATACTTCACAAAGAACAAAATAACACAAAACCAAAATAAGAGAGTTTGCGTTAATTCTTTTAAATGAAGACGATTGTATCACTTCTATTTGTGTAGAATTCATTCGTATCTGGATTCTGACAATTAAGGAAGAAACATCCTTTTGAACAACCCATTATCGGGATAGTTTATAAGGTTTATCACAGGTTTTCCCTTATGATGTTAATATGGTATCACTGAAATAAAAGAATTCTTTGATCGCATTTTTGGCGAATGAGCTATCTTATATTAAAGTCCCCTAGGAACGCAACGTATACATTCTAAAGACAAATATTTTAAGTTCTTCAACTTGAAAGCTGCTTTACTGGAATAAATGATCTTGAGAATTTTTTGTGCTACCTGTATATCTAGAACAGCAAATTTTTCTTCTGTCAACCTAAATGTAATGTATCAAACTTTCATTTTTTACTTTATGTTTTCGATACATGTTTAAAGCCATTGAAAACGAGGTCAAAATAGACCTGGAAACATTTGAGTTTTCCATGAATATACAGTTTTTTGTTTCGATTGTGGTGTTACTTCCCAAGAACATATAAAAATAATTCGAACTATGACTGATATAGCATACCCTGTAAGTGACCTATATCACATCTTTAAATTCTAGAATCAAATCATCGGTATATTTGAACTTTAATTGAGTTAGTCAACATTCAATTGAATCAAATGCGGTTCAACACGATTCATCAAAACATCCCATTAACCTATTTCACGTAAACCTTATTCTTGTGCTCACCACAAAATTGTTCGTAAACAGCAATTAAATCATACCCTTTGTATTGTTAGAGGAACGGAGGAAATATATTATAATAGCTGTTTGAGGTCGGAGCTTCATTAGGGCAAAGGAATGAGCCTTCTGTTCGAGTTATTTCACACTTGACTTTTTTAATACGCCGCCGGGGTAATTATAAAGCTGGAGAAATTATAGCTGCAGTGTCTTTGATGTTCTCGAGAGGAACATCTGTTCTGGATAAAAAACGATGGATTTTTTTATTTACTATAAAGCCTTTTTGGGATTTATCTGGCCATTTCCAGAATTTACTTTTTAAGTAGAAAATGTAAAATAGCTGTAGAGTCTGCTTAATCTACATAGCTTAATTGTTATATTAATTAGTACATAAAAATCTAATTATGATTAAGAATCCAATGAGCTTTATTTTGTCGAGGTAAGAGAATCGGGCTACTCATAGTACCACCTAGAACGTAAAAAGTTGTTTCCCGGCTAGATAAAGGGAAACGAAAATTAGTTCTAAACTAGTTACTTTTTAGTACATGCAAAAGAGTTTAAATCGGATTTTTTTCTCTTCCTGGAAGATTGTCTCATTTTACTGGAATTCAAGAACTTTTAGTTGAGTTAGCTAAATTGGAATGTAAAGCTCTTGAGTTCTTCGACCCAGACCAGCAAAGATTACATTATTACCATAATATTTTTACTATAAGGGCTATTTTTCCAGCGTTCGACCATCAGTACAAAAACAAATTTACAGAACTGAATTATCTTGTTATCAAATTTGTTGAGTGTAAGAACATATGCGCCATAATGGCATCCATTACTTGAAACAGATAAAAATCAACGCGTGCTAGGTCTGGAGAATAAACTGATTTGTCTAAAACTTATCGCTAGAACTGTTTAATAAGATTTTATATCATGTTGACACAGGTTGGTCAATCATTATCATGGATGAATTTGCTTAGGGTGACCCAATGGAAAATGCATCCTTCATTATTGTTGATCACTGCTGCAGACAATGCCGCCCCAACGTTCCCTTTTGGTCCCAAAAACCCTAAACAGTTGTGTTTTATTTGCTTGATGTGCTTAAACTCTTACGGCTTAGTTGGAGAATGTCTGAGCATTCACTGCTTACACTGTTCATTTGTTTAAAAGTGCCAAGTGAGAAAGGTTAAGGCTGATGACATTCTTTGGAATTTGTTGTTGTCAATCAGCATTTGCGACTCACAGCTTTCGATGTCGTAAGTTCTACACGAGTTTGAAAAGGACAGACCCTGTTATTTCTAAGAATGATTTAAACACTGAACTCCTTTACCATTCTAAATTTTCTTCTGATTAAACCACTGAAACTACAACTTTTTATCAATAGAATTAATTTCGTAGGGTACTCCGTTTCTTAAACAAAAGCCAACCCAATGTTGTAGAATGAAAGTATGTTAAACGAGTCAAGAGTTTTTGCTTTGGGATTATGTTCCTGGGATAAAATATTGCCAACGGTTTCTAAGGAAATTTAATAAACCATAAAAAATTTCAGACACCCATTCACAGATTCATTAACACTTAATACAGTTGGGCTGACTAAGTTATAAATTTATTGAGAACTCCTAATTCATTATACTAATCCTCCATTATTTTTGAGCTGGTATTATTCATTTCGCAATAAGGGAACTAGTTATTTTGTGCCTTTTCCTCTAAGAGGTTGTGCATGGCTTTAGCATGCTGGTTTGCCACCATATTCGAAGCTGATGTTCGAGCTTACCTCAATGGAAACTGGTGTCTTTTTAGATTGGACGAGAAAATCCTTTAGGTTTTCTCCAAAACGCCTTTCTATATTAACAATGTTTTTATAACACTTTGGCTTCCCTTAAATAACTTCATATTATTCTTTGGTTTTATTTATTTGTGGCCTCTTTAGGTCCAGTGCTAGCCTTTAGTTGCACCAAACAATTGATATTATCGGCTGGTATTTGTGAGGACTCATTTGCCTAGTTACGACCTTTTGTTAAAACTTCTTTCTTCGTTGAATTTATTGATGTTGATATGTAAATCCGTTAGTATGTTTTTTTGATTGTTATTGCGCTGTGATTATAGCTTGTCTTTCCACTCCGAGCTCGGGTAAATCATCCACAAATTTACAGAGATCCGAATCAGTTATGCTCTTAGAGCATTTACTTTCTAGAGATAGCCTGCAGTGCACAAATGTCGTGGTAAGACTAAGGAGAGAGAGGGCAATAGAGAGGGCAAGAGGCTATTTCACTCGGTTGGCAGCTGCTTCCAATAAAGCAGTTGTTCATTGGCTGCGGCCACCGACCACCCACCCACTAAGTGAAATCCTCTTATTCTCCATTGCCCTCTCTTTCTATCCCAACAGCATATGGTAAATGATCTTATGCTGTTTGAGTTGAAACTCATTTGTCATGCATTTCAAGTCTGAAACTTTATCTTGGTTCCTAGACTAGTTCACAGCACCTTGGATTAAGGTCATAATCTCTGCAGTGGCATAAAAATTTAGTTTTATGAAGATGCATAGCGCTTCTTTCCCTTACTTAGGGACACAGGGAGTTTGGCGGGATGTTTTTAAGTGTATGATAGTAGAAGTAGTAGTGACTTCTTGTTTCCTAGAGAAAACTTCATTGTGGACAAAGAGATGTCAAGCATTCCTGAACCCTGAGAATAATATACCGGACGGAGGCATTTATCTTGGGATAAGGTGATATCTCAAACAGATTACATTATTCCAAGTAAAGTTGCAGATAAAAGTTGGGGGTTACATTTGTTCAATCAAATGACCCATATTACTTCAGTTTTAGATAGGAAATGATAAGTTGCAATCGAAAATATTTCTTAAAATAGAAATAGTAATTTTTTTATGTATTTCGATAGAAAAAAAACTAATAAACAATTTTTATCCTTGTAAGTTTTTTATTCGATTTATAGTGTGGCCAGAAATTAGCCATAATCACAAATAAATGTATTGTGTGGATTGTATATTCTAGAAAAAAGTTTTACTAAGTGTTTAGGAAATAGCTTGATGACCCACTATCTATTTAAATGAATTGGAAGAAGTGGGTAAGTTGAACCTGCCTATGACCACATTTTTAGGGTTCCGTATATAGAATATACGGATACCCTTATAATATCACTCAGGATTTCTGCCTCTGTCACATCACAGCAATTTTCTCCTAAACTACTGGACGGAAGAGGTTGAAATTTGGTATGAAGGTATAGTTTGGTGACCTGATCAAGAGTACATATCGCAAAAAAAGGAATTTTGATTTTAAGGGTACTTCTGGGGGGAAAAACCCCCTGATCTCCGAAACTATTGAAGCTAAAATTTTGAAAAAAATAGGAAATATAGAAAGTTACCCGAACTTTACAGGAATATTAAGGAGGAAACCGTTAATATAAATTTTGGGGGGCAAATTATAGATTTAAATGAAAATTTAAAAATTGAAATTTTTTAAAACGCATCATGTAATACATCAAATGAAAGGTCTCTGAGGAACACAAATATATTTTTTCATATTTAAAAAAAAATTAATTAAAAAGATATTAACGAAAATACACCAAAATTTACCCATTCCCCCCCTCCCCTTATCTCCGAAACTATAGAAACGTAAAGTTTTAAAAAAATATAGATGTATAGAGTCTGACCTGAAGTTTACTGGAAAAATAAGGAGAAATCTCTACTTTTAATTTTGGGGGGCAAATTACAGCATTAAATAGAAAATATAAAATTAAAATTGTTTTTAACGCATCATGTTATATATCAAATGAAAGGGCTCATTTTGACGAAACCAAATATATTTTTTTTCATATTTTTAAATTAATTAAAAGATATTAAGAAAAATATAAAAAATTGTACCCATCCCCCCCTTATCTCCGAAACCATAAGCTGTAAAATTTTGAAAAAAATATAGGTATAGCGCCTCACCTGAACATTACTGGAAAAATAAGGAGAAACCCCTAATATTCATTTTGGGGGGCAAATTATAGAATTAAATGTAATGTTTCTAATGTAATATATCAAATCACAGGGCTCATTATGACTAATACAAATATATTTTATTTAATTTTTTTTAAATAAATATTTTAAAATATATTAAAAAAAATATTTAAAAAATTACCCATTCCCCTTTATTCCCCCAACTATAAGACCTATTTTTTTATTTACAGGAAAAATACGAAGAAATCTTTAAAATTAATAATGGGGGCCAAATTATAGAAATAAATGCAAAATAAAAAATATTTTGTTAACGTGGCATGCAATATATAAAATGAAGGGGCTCGTTATGAGTAATACAAGTATATATTTTTCATATTTATAAAATTAATTGTTTACGAGATATTAACATAAAGATATAAAAAATTCTCGATTTCCGAACCGTACTACTTAAAATTTTGAAAGTAATTAGGGGTACTGGGGCTCACTTGAAATTTATAAGACAAATTATTAGAAAACTTCCATGGTAATTTTAAGGACAAATTATACAATTAAATGGAAAATAAAAATTCAATTTTCAAAGGAATCACGTAATATATCAAATAAAGGGCTCATTATGTGAATTACAAATATATCATATTTTTAAATCATTTGTTTAAAAGATATTAGCAAAGATATTAGACATCGGCTTAATTCCCATTTTAGAAACTATACTATTTAAATTTTGAAAAATATATTTTATTTGTATTTTTAAATAATTTGAATAACAGATTTAATAATTTATAATTTAAAACTTGACCTATTTTGCCCTTTATCTTCCAATCTATAGAGCCTCAAAATTCAGACAGTAAATTACAGAACAGAAAAGGCTTCCCTGAAAGTTTACTAGTAAAACAAAACTCTAATGTTAATTTTTGGGGGCCAAATTAGAAAACTAAATACAGCGAATCTTGAAGGTGGTACGGAACCCTTACAATGCGAGTTCCAACTCGCACTTGACCAAATTATTTTATGTAAGGGCACTTAAAATTGGGTACTTTCGAATCGCAACCTGAGTTAATAAAAAAATTGCAAGTAACTGATAAATCAATAAAGTCGAATTATTTCCAGAGAATTATTTGCAATGGTGCGTTTGGGGTTTCAAAATAAACTGTATTTTTATTTAGGGGAAGACAGGGAGAATTAATTAATATATTATTTTAGTTCCTCCTTGATATAATGAAACGTAGATTGAGTAATTTTTCACTTATTCGTTCTTTCGTTTCCAAATTATCACCCGGTGTAAATATATTTACATATTGATTATACAAAATGTTGATTGTATTAGTTTGGATTTTCAGTCTAAAATACTTAACTACCTCTTTCGAAATGCTTCAGAAGTTCCTTTTAGAAATCATTACTGAAGCAAATTGTAATTTGTTAAGAATTGCTAAAACAAACTTTCTTAATTAAAAGTAAATTGAATGAGTTTCCCCTATTTAGAACAGAAGATGTTGAAAACCTATAAATTAATAATTAGTAAATTTGGAAATAAGGAAGTATGAGAATTAACAGAGTGATTCCAATATATGAGAAGTGGGAGGCGATATTTTGTTACTCAGAAATTGGATAACGTCAGTTCTTAAAAGATTCTCCACTGACATTTATGAATCGATTAAAATATTTTAAACTGAATTACACGAAATAAATTTAGGTGTGATTCCAGATACTTTGTTAAAGAGTAAGATATATAAAAATACGGAAAAGTCTAAAAACATTCACAAAACAGGGTATTATGTTCAAAAGGTTTCGGAGGGCTAGTAAGGGGTCATACTAGTCGTTCTCATACAGGGGGTGAGGGTGCAGGAGTTCCCAGTTATTGAGCCGGGATGTGACAAAAGGGATGAGGGAGAGATTTCCACTTTAATTTTTCGCTCGACTCTTTTTATTTCATTTTTATGTTAAGATAGAAAGTGAAAGGTCTTCGATGGCACATTACATATAATAGCCAAAAAAAATGTATGAATTAGATGTCGCGGTTTTAGTTCAATGCTGGTTCAATGCAAGCATGTAATTGACGAAGGACCTTTAGCGGAACAATCAATAAAACACGGACCGTCGCGTAAATGAAGTCACCAAATGAAAGTTAATCACTGACCTTTTAAGTCGAAGCCCTGCAGGTATTTAAACACTACACTAAACAAATTGCGGGAACGCAACAGAAAGTAATAAGTTTAGTCTTTATAAATATTTTATATATATTCAGGGTGTAAATAAATAAGTCAAAAAATTTGTGATTTCATTTCATTTTATGACGGAAAGTTCCTATGAACATATGTTCGCAACCGCTTCGATGCCGATGTATAGGGTGTTGAACTCTTCAGATTTTTTCAGTTTTTTTCTTCTGACGATTAAATTTTTTGAGATATTTAGTTCAATTTTAGAGCATTAATGCTTTCTATGACGTCTTCATAATAAGATCACAAAAATGACAATGAAAATATACATGGTAGCACTTTATCTGGATCACGTGTTCTTTCTCGCCCTACAACTTTTTTCAGTAATGTAATTGTAAATGGGTCTCTTATGAATTTGCCATCTTTTTCATTTCTTGCGTTTTTCAGTATCTGTCACGTTTTTGAGTAAAAAATTTATCAAATTCATGTGTAACGTTAAAAACAAACAATCCTTCTGTTATTTATTTTTCTAGTAGGCAGCTGTCACATTAATTCCTCTTTTTGGCAACTCTAATGATTTAGAAATAATAATATCATATTATATCACAGAAGGATTGTTTGTATTTACGGCACACATGAAATTGATCATTTTTTACACAAACAACACAAGTTATAAAAAAGATTGCAAATTCATTAGAGGTTCATTTACATTTTTGTCAATTGCCAGTGGGTACTCAAAAAAATTTTAAGGGTAGAAAAAACACGTGACCCTAGAAAAAATTACCACCCTGATCTTAAGACCTTGTACACTTATTCATTTACACCCTGTATTTTAGTTACCAGTTAATATTAGGGATACCTATTTACGTTTATTTTTCGACAATGGCGCTAGGGCTGACGTCCGTTACAATCGGTTCCTCTGTAAATTCAATATCATGGACGTATTCTGCCCTCTATATTCAATAGAAGTCGGAAGTAGGCCTTTACATTGCTGATGATAAAATGACGATGCATCTATAATAGGAACATAATTTCTCGAAGACAGTATAATCTGGTTAACTCGAATTTCTAGAGAAATGCTAATAATTTAGATTACATGAGTATACAAAAGTGTGTACTATTGCAAATTATTCTTTCAAAAGCATATAATTTGTATGTTCTACTATTATATGGTCTTTGTTATTTATACTACCATGTTAACGTCAACATTTCTTAAATATATCAGTTAAGATTTTTAGAAAAAATGACATCTGGGTTATGCGACCTATACCAAAAGTTATTTAACAACTACAAAGTATGTTATTCAGAAAAAGCTATTAAAATGTAATCCTAAAATGAAAGAAAATGATAGGATGCTTCCTCATTGTGCACGAGAGCTACTATGCATATTGGGGGATAACAAAAGAATGAATAGAGGAAGATGAGTCTGCCTTAATTCTTTTGAATGAAAGCGACTGTATCACTTCTGTTACTAATGGTCATCTCCTTTTGAAAAACCTTGTATCGGGATAATTCATAAGGTTTTTCCTAGGTTTTCCCGTACGACGTTAGTGGGATCACTAAAATAGTAGAATTCTTTGATCTCATTTTTGGCCAATGTGCTATCTAATAACAAATTCGTACCAAGAAACGCCACTTATGAACGCTTGTTCTACTTTTATATTTAAAAACAACAGATTTTACTTATGTCATAAATCAAACTTTCAATTTACAATTTGCATTTTCAATACATATTTTAGAGCCATTGACAACGAAGTCAGAATCGACTTTGAAACGTTTGGTTTTTCTTCTTTCAATATGCATCTTTTTATTTCTATTGTGGTGTTATTTCCCAAGAAAACAGAAAAATAATCAAGATAATAAATGCTAATGTCGATAACATGAAAGCAAATTCTACTAGATCTTTATTTATTACATTAATGTTTGTGTAAAATTAGTTGCAATCTTATACGTGTGGGTGTTATAGCTTTTGTGACGTAATACCTATAGAGGGTTCCGGTTTGACGTCAAAGGTGGGGGGTTGTATGAAAAACAAAAATTTTGTGAGACGTTTTTTATGAACGAAAAAGATAAGGTGCTTCCCCGTTGTGCTCCATAGCTACTATACATATTGGGGGATAAAACAGAGTGAATAGAGGAAGACGAAATAAATGCTAAAATGTCGATAACATAAAAGAAGGTGTTTTTTATGATTGATCTTAATAGTTTAGGGATCATATGTTTACCCGAAGACACCCGATTTGTGGTCGTCTACTCCTTCATAGACTAAAACTTATAGATGAGGTTAGTAAACTTGCTTACAACAAATTCGATAATTGTAATTATTCACTCAGTAACTGTACAAAACTTAGAAAAATTCAACAGTGCCCATCATTAATTTCCATGTCAGAGATTCCTTCAGCACCACCATTACTTCTTACTGTTGACACATTAATTGAGGACGACAACAATATATTACTGCGTTTGTTTACCAATACAATTTGGCTGAACGCCAACACAACAGCGTCAGGCCATACATAATGCAAATATTTGCACGGAATGACAGACAACAGCGAAGTGGTCGCAGACGTTGGAATTAGAGCGTAGAATCAAGATGGCTCGGGTCTAGTGCATTGCGGTTAAAGACCCTCCTCTATGTAACTGATACGTATCTCTCTAGGGAGATAAGAAATGATAAATGTAATGTGGTAGCAGAAACTGCTTAACTGTCTGCTCATATCGGATGGAAGGATGGAGCGTGTGGCGTGGCGTGGGTTGAGTGGACAGGAATGGTAAACAGAGAGAAGTATTAATGACATCACGATTCCATTAAAGTACGCAGCAGTGTATAGAATAAGCTGTTTGGGTTATATATTTTACCCTCGTTAGCATTTGGAAAATGCTCGACGTTTAAGCCGTACGAGGAACAAATGTTGCGAGCTCGTTTGCTTGTCAACGATGTTGAATCAGTCGCGAAATTAAAGGTTTACAGAAAGCTTTTAACGTGTTAGGACCCCTGCACGTTTTGCTGTAAATAGAACGTCAAATCGTATAAGGAACGAATATATCATGTGTCAGTTAGCCCTGAAACAGGGTTTCATTGTTAGTGAAAATTGTAGTGGAGTTCTGTTAAATTTGAAAATATTTTAAATTTAAATTTCTGCATAAATATCGTTTGTTCAATATTTACAATTGAATTGTTCCAAATTAGAACCTCGACAAAAGCATGTTAATATATAAATGGACAAACGAAATTCTGTAAATGCATATAATTATGAAATTTATATTTATTGGAATTATATATTCAAAGCGGTAGAAATAAATGACAAAGGTACGGTTGAATATATCGTATATATCCAAAATCCTATCCCTTATAATTCAACAAATTAGAATAATGGGAGAAACGCTAACATAATCGACCCATAGTGTGATAATTAGCTGAACTCTTTCTTTACTGTTACACACAAATTTACAGATATACACAATAAGGCAAATACTCCATAGATCTTTAAACACTTGAAAAAAAAAATTAAGTGCATGCGTCAACGACCGTCATTTATTCGGCCATTTTATACTTGTTTATAACGTGAATACGATAATTTCAATGTAATTTATTAATTTACTATTTAATAGTAAAGTTCGGCCACTTTATACTTGTTTATAACGTGAATACGATAATTTCAATGTATTTTATTAATTTACTATTAATAGTAAAGTTTTAATAGTGATAAACATAAAGTGAACTCTATCAATATAACGATTTTAATTAACATGTATAACATTTCATCAATAAAGAATGCAGTAAAAAGCATTAATATCATGAAATATGTAGGAGCCATACGTTCAGAAAATCATTTTTGGATGATTTATTTGACTCTATTAGTTTTCCAAAGCCTTGTATTGAATCTCGTCGAAAGTTTGTCTAAAATGTGCTAAATGTGTTTTATGAGGTTGAGATGTGAACTAGGTGATAGTCGATTACAAGTAATTGATTATATAAATAAAGATACATATATTTGTTTATGTGTTTTTAAGACAATAACTTGCTAAAATATATAATATTAAATAAAACGAGTGTTAACCTTTTCAAAAGCGGTTGTAAATAATGTACTCATGACCAGACATATGGATGCAAATTAAGTTTAATTAAATATTTATTAATGAATTTTATATTTTATTTGTAGCAACTTTACAACCTTCAGTAATTTGAAGACGCGAGATGTAAGATCCGACATCTAGGATTTTCGTGAGAATCAGTACACAGAGGTTCCAAATCTGGAGCCGCTCCGTGTAAATGCTGTTCTCCCTTAACTCCTAGAACAGAATGTCACTATAAATTTTTCAGGTTACTTCACCTGTCAGAGATATTGAATACTTCTCTTCGAGGTGCCATTCCTTTGTACACAAGACAATATATATTATATATCATGAAGAAGGTTCCCTGACCAGAAACAATATGTATTATACATAATATATAATGTATGGTCTTGCGTAAAAAGGAATGACACCTCGAAGAGACTAACCTTCAGTAATATTACATAAAATGCTGTACAGATTTCGTGAAAATCATATAAATAAACTTTCTTATCGGTATCTGTCAGTGGAAAGATGAATAGCTAAATTAAATTTGTAGTTTTTATTACTAATATTTATTTTATTAATTATCAGTATATTAATTACTTTAAACCCAATATGAGTATCAGTTTTGTCCTAACCGGTCAAATAGATGAGCTTCATTTTCGGCTTGTAAATGAAAATAATACGTTAACCACCAACCAACGTAGTTAATATATGTACAAATAAAGCCCTACCAATTACTATTTCATTTAGTTTCATTAATAACACCATTAATGATAGAAGTTCCCTATGCAGATTTGTGAAAATTACCCTAAACATTCTTATTACCGCCTTTTTAACATGTCGAATGCGCCTGCGCATTACAAATGGTGAAAAGATTGAGAGCATGTAGCAGGTAAAAAATGAAGGATTACTAAAATGCAGACTGTCAGCAGAAGAATAATTGAGGACAGTGATATCATTAATACTAGTTAAACTAATTTAGTTGATGTGAATGTGAAGTTACTGTTATTTAATAGCCTTCCAGAATTTTAAAGCTTATTAGTTTCTAAATTTTGTGAAGATTTTATTACAAGCATTTATTTTCTGTATGTCCTTTGATTTAGAGTCGAACTATAAGCCACATGTCAATTTATTTTCTCAATAAATGCTGGATTTGTTATTTTTAAATAACTTCCCTAGACTAATGTTTGTTTAAATGCAATGCATTGTCCTAAAATAATGTTTTTTAAAATATTATATCTATTAATTCAATTATAATCATTTTACCTACTGCTCTCTGTTTAATTATATTTACTTCTTTACGAAAATTCTGTGTTTCTTTTATGAAAATGAATCTGTGAAGAATATTTTAATAAGCACTAGGTTTTAGTTGACAAGGGTGTAAAGAGGTGAGATCGATCACAATAGTGATTCAAGATGTTTGTGAAATTAAAATTTTTACACGAAATAAATTTCGACATTTAGGAGTTTCGAGAAAAAAAATGCTCTCTAGGGACTCCCTGTCGGTAGGTCGTACTGTATGTAGCGCCGTTTTCCACTAATTACAACGATTGAGATTAGACGGTCAACTACAACCAATCAAAGAATCCTATTATGACAAGGAAACAGTGTTACACACAGTACGAGTTCCAATTGGAGTCTCTGTGAGCTAGTTTTTCCAGAAATCTTAGATATTGAACTTAAGTTCGCAATGAAATTTTAAATCTAGTTATATCATTAAATAGTACCTGGGTGACCGAGCTTCACTCGTAAATTCAAGGTTTTATGATAAACGTACATATATCCAAATCATCGGACATTTGCTATGTAAACTAATTTAAAGTCCCCTAACATAATATTTTTTCTTACATTTCTTATTTACATGGTGTTACTACAATTCAACTCCCCCCTATATTTCAACCACCCTATATGTGCAACTTCTTATGAAAAACCCATCCAAACATTTTTTTCTAACACCTTTTTTTGAATCACGCTACACTTGCACTCGATTCCATATTCCAAAAACCCTGTATATGCGACCGCTTTGGCCATGCTACAAACACTTTTGTTTCCAAATTCTTTCATTTAAATTGTAACATTTTTGTAAACACTTTGTATAACTATAATTCCGCTCCACCTTATATATGCAACTTTTTACTGGCACCTAATATAATATATTTTAAATCACACTGTATAACTATTATTTTCACCATCATATTATATGCGAAATCATGAGATCTTACTGATCCAAAAATTGCCTACCGTGCTAATTTTTTCACCTTGAAAACTTGACATATCTAGGTATAAAATATAATGCTGGGAAAATATGACGGAGGCATAAAATAGTTACATGTTCGGAACATACAAACACAATTTTTATTGAAAGAATGTTTAAAAAAGTTTCACTCTCAGATAGGTCACCAAATCACCCTGTATTAAAAGAATTTTTACAACAGGATTCACTCTTACGTAGGTTACCAAATTACCCCCTGTATTGAACGCCTTGAAATTACAAAGCAGCCGCCTTGATTGTCAAACTGTCAATACATTTTTTAATAATTTAATTTCTCTGTAAAACGATTTTTCCCAAAGATGAAACCCTCACCAATCGATTTCTATCCATCGAAACTTCCAAATGGGAAAGTTTTATCGAAATCATTTGAGCCGTTTTCCAGAACTCAATCACATGTATATATATATATATATATATATATATATAAGTTTAATATCACTATATACAGTGGTTGAAGAGTAGACTGGCTATTTAGCTGTGCGTTGACAGCCCATGCCCAAGAATATGAACACACAATTAATCTAGAAGAGGTCCACATCCTAGATAACAGATACAACAAAAGGCTCATTTTGGAAATGATCCATATCGGTAAGCAATCAATTAACAAAAAAGCGGATACAAAACAACTTAGCGACATCTATGCTTATTTGTTGTCCCTCTGAGAGATTTCTACGTGAATGATGTTCCATAGTTTTTGTTTGTGTTGATTTTTTAGTGTTCTATGCGGCCAAACACATTTCCACGTAACCTGTTAAAAAGCATTTCACAGATTAAAATTTTTTATTTCATACAAGTATGGTACCTCATTAATTTTCATAACCCTGAGGAAGGAAACAATAATTTCCAAAAGGATATTATTATTCCCTTCACCCTAATACTAATATATATATATATATTATATATATATATATATATACAAACGTATTATAGCATTAAAATGACCTAACAGTAAATAATTTGTTAAAAACTACTTGACAGTCTAGTCAAAAATTATAGTACCAAAATCATATTATTTTTGTATTACAGGTTTGTAAAAATAGATGACACATATCATGAGAGGAAAATTCTTATTTTCTAAGACCTGACCACAAGATGATTATTCCAAATTTTTTTATTACTCACTAGCTGACCCGGCAGACTTCGTACTGCCTCATCGAAAAATAAAAGACCTTTTTTGTTTATACAGCGGTTAAATTACAAATTGTCTCCATTTTATTTAGAAAACGTTTGTATGGGAAATAGAAAAATACTGTTTTGAATTTTCCCGGCAATTATTCGAATTTTTACCTTTTAAACCTTTTACGATGACCAAGATCCGTTCAGTTGTATCTTGATACTGTTCACTTCTCTAGTATCTAGCACCAATAGTATTTGCCAAAAAGTCAAGCTACAAATATTGTGAAACAATTTCAAAAAACACTTGATCGACAACTATTCCTGATAAGGAATCGGAAAGTCACAGTAACAGATAAGTATAACACAAAATACATCCTAACACATAAAACAGCAAAACTAGTTGACAAATCCATAGACCTACTCCGGGCAGTTTCCACAAACTGCTCTTAGATACTACATCTTGATTTTATTTACTTAACTTATCTGTATTTTTCAGAAAACATTGTGAGGAGTGAAAATCCCAAATATTAACATTGAAAATAATTTGTCTTGTGTTTAGTATATTGTAGAAATCACTTTCCCTCAAATTATCTGTGAGGAAGAATTTTTATAAAGACAAAAATTAATCTGGCGAATTTGGCATACTATCAAAAAAATAATCAAAGATCCTCTTCAATACTACTCCCGAAATTATTTTGGGTCCAATAAATTGGTAGGAAAGTAAAGTGATGGACGGGCACAAGGGTTATTAATCTACAAGGCGTTTCCATTCGTGCATCACATGTACGAAACCAAAGTAATGATATTCTCTTCGTGTTATAAATATACATTGTTCGTCATGATAGCTGATTTGTCACCATTCCTCAGTAGATGGTTAAGCTGTTGTTGTTTACAAAATATATTTCGGGTGATTTCATCCCACAGTCAAAAATAGATGGTCTCATAATAACATTGAAAATAACATTCCGTTTTACAAAATTATTCCTTTTCCATTCGTTTGAATCCTCCATATATCACGTCTAACATATAAACAAGCTCTATACGTTTAGGCAAGCTGTCGCATGCTCGTAGAAAAGAACCCCAATTCTGGTGAATACTGCATTCCCTTGCTCGACGCTCACTCCTAAGGGTCTCGACATGAATTTAACGCACGTTTCAAATTTATGTTTAAACCCTCATTAAAGTCGCTTTATTCTCTATGAGGACGTTTGCTGACGCAAAAATAGCGTAGGCCGGACCGGCGAGGATATATACTGAATCTTGAATATATTACGGAGATTAGACTAACACAAAGTCTGGTTCGAAATATATTGTGGAACTCCGAATAATATTTTATGTGTTTTCCATGTGAGGCATAAAGAAAATATATTTTAACAGTTACCTTGGACATGTTCGATTGATGAAGAGGAGTGTGGAGAACGATATTTTCTTGGTAGGTTAAATAATTATTGTTACTGTTTTCCCCTCACCATTGAGGAAACTATTGAAGATATGATGGAGTTTAAATAGGGGCAAAATTGCGGAATTAGAGCTTGAAGAAATGCCGTTTTAAAATAAAATTTTCTGATTACTTTTATTTTTTGGTGATGAAACGCAAAACTAAAAACACGTTTTCATTGCCACAGTTTTTCAGCCGTACGATGATATCTTTCAGATTTGCCTGTACATTTCATTCTGATTTCATTAATTTACAAGTTGTTATAATTTGCTATCTTTAAAGCACAAATATTTGAATAAAAAGAAATATCACCTTAGTTGGATTTGACTCCACCGAAGTAGTTGTCAAAATGAATTTGCCAAACGAAGATAAACGAGATTTGTTAAGAGGATATTACAATTGTATAGAAACAGTACCAAAACACTCAAATGTGTTTGAGTAATATCCGAAAAGGCAACAATACGAATGAATGTTTAAATGGACGTATCAATTTAAAAACCGAACTCAATAAGCTCATCCCAGGGGTTCAATCTAGTGTTGCCATTGCCCGTACGAGGCCAACCCAGAATACACAGACACCGGTAACATACCCCACTAGAGCTCCTCTCAACCATTACCATTATCACGCCATGGTCCAAGTCTATCTCTCTTACTTTACTCGGACGAGACTGAACTTCCGCTATCGAGGTGTAGGTGCCTGTACTTTCGAGACGTTTTGGCCAAGTTTTAAGGGTAACAGGCCAGAGGTCGGAAAGGGCTCTAGACTCGAATACTAGGTCGCTCCCCATACAGGGCGTTTACCCGATATCATCAATTCCTCTCATCTCCAGAATCCCAAAGCTAGCGCTGATCTGACGACTACTTGTATTAAGGCTTAACAAGTCGACCTCGTTCGCTGTCGATCAATCCCGAAAGAAAGTATGTTCGGCGAACTACTTGTGCAAAGTTTTGTCAAGTCACACTCGAGGGCCGGAACCCTCTCCTTCCCTAGTTACTAATGTCTCCCAAAGTTTTATGGTTATCCACCGGGAAGTTGATTTGACTACCCTTATATTCGACATGTGAGTAAACAATTTGCTGGACTTTTAGTTATTTATTATAAAAGACCAATGACGTCGCCAAGCAAGACCAGCGGCAGGGGCTTAGGCCTATTTTGAAGAATAAATTAAATAAGCACTAAAATTGTTATATCACATTTACACTGTAATATTAATTACAGAAACGAAAGAAAGTGTTCAAAATGTACTCCGCCTACTTGCTGACATAAATTCAATCGTTTTTGCCATATTCGTTCGAAAGTATCAGCTGAAACTTCCAAGCCCTCTTCAAATATTAGTATTTTTAAAACGTTAAAATTGTCGTGTTCCGTAGGGTAATCATTGAATTTCAAGTACTCCCACAGAAAAAAATGTGAAATTCGTTGACAAAGGCACAATTCTAAGATATAGAATTGTGCTTTTTTTCCCATAGTTTCTTTACCAATGACAAAGGGGTCTGACCTAGACCGCGAAACGTTTGGAATATACAGCAATTTTCTCAATTGTGGTGTTATTTCCCAAGAAGTACTTAGACATTGAAAAATATGCCACAAATATCATTCAGAAAACAACTATATTTCTCATGTATTTCTATATATTGAATCCGAATCCGAAGTTGGTTTAGCTCGCTAACCCCCCAGATTTAAATAAAATTGTAAGATGTAACTATCGTGTAAATTGCAGTAATGCAAATTAAAAAAAATATCTTGAACTAAATCAAGTATATTTCATATATTGTGATCCACTGAATTTCAGTCTCAAGTTGATTTCTTTGACTTTTTTTTAACTATATCAATTATAAATTTAAGTATTTATTTATTATGATTTCAGTTTGGTTTGAACACTCACTAACCAGTTAGTATTGTTACGAAATTTACCCAAATCCGACCCTGTTTCATTTCAGTACAACAACAATCGCTTTGAGAAAAAAAAATGGTTCTCGAAAAGACTCGGCACTTGTAGGAGTGATGATGATTTTGCGAGAATTTTCTATGCTGGTTTTATAAAGGAAGCACGCCAGGATCGCGAGTTCAGTTGGTGGAGCGAAGAGCTTATATTTAAAATTGTTATTGTGATATTTGAATCAGCTGTTGTATATTCGATGTAAATAAAAGTTCTAGTAAAGTGAAAGTGAATTTAGTTTTATAATTTTAAATTGAACCCACGGACTTTACAACAAATTTGGTGATCAGAAGTAAAGGACTAAGTGCAGTTAAAATCGTAATTTGATTTATGGAAACCCGAAGAATGGAAAAAATGGACGAAACTACCAAAAAATAATCAAGCAGGTTACGGAGGGACTAGACGAAAACATAGTCCAGATTCTAGAAAAAACGTGACAAGAAAGAAAAACAACATCAAGAAGAAATTCAACAAAGGTTAGTAAAATCTTTTGATGAAAAACGTAAAATAGAATTAGAAACTCTTGCAACTACGATGAAAAGGGAACAACAAAATCTTGTTTTACGCGATGGAAGAAAAACAACAAAATCTAGTTTCCACTATGAAAAGTGAACAACAAAATCTAGTTTGCACGATGAAAAGTGAACAACATAATATAATTGAAGGATTGTTCTCGAAATTTGAAGAAAAACGAGAAAATGATTTTAAAATATTTGAACAAAAACAAGATCAAACTGAATTAAAACGACAAAATGAATTTAAAATAACTGAAGAAAAAAGACAAATGCAATTTTAACAACTAATGTAAATAGTATCACAAGTTAACGAAACAGTTAACGAAAGAATGCACATAGTAGAATCAGATATAAAAGAGATAAACGACGACATAAAGATCCTAAAAAATAATGTGGAGGCCCTTGAAACCAAAGTAGATGACATCGATTCCATACAGAGCCAGGTGAAATTTGAAATCAGTGCTATTCAAAACAAGGTAGCGAGGAAAATACCAGCACACCGTGAGTACCAAAGGTTCCGTTAGCAAACCACCTACATTTGATGGCAGCTCATCTTGGCCCATGTATAAACGGCAATTTGAAACCGTGGCTACAGCTAATTGATGGGATAACCAAGAAAAATCCACGTCTGGTAATTTCGTTAAAAGGTCCGGCCCTAGAACTCCTCCAAATCATTCCAGTCGATTTAGATCGACTCGCTCCCTACCATGGAAGGGATATTTCTGATCGGGACGATCAGAATTAAAGGGGGGGGGGCAGTGTTACGAAATTTACTCAAAGCCGACCCTATTTCATTTCAGTATGACAACAATCGCTTTGAGATAAAAAATGGTTATCGAAAAGACTCGACAGCTGTAGGAGTAATGACTGATTTTACTGGAGAATTCGACGCTGGTTTTACAAAGGAAGCAGGCCACGATCGCTAGTTCAGTTGGTGGAGCGAAGAGCTTATATGTAAAATTGTTATTGTGATATTTCAATAAGCTGTTGAATATTCGATGTAAATAAAAATTCTAGAAAAGTGAAAGTGAATTTAGTTTTATAATTTTAAATTGAACCCACGGACTTTACAACAGTATAAAAAAGCAGTCAAAATTTTTTAACTATCAACTTGAGATTGATATTCAGTGGATCAAAATATTGATTTACTTCGACCATTTTTTTCATTTGCGGTACAGCAATTTTTACGATTTTTAGCGGTTTACAGCGGTACTTTGCAATTTACATTAAATTTGGTGGGTCAGGAAGCTAAACAAACTTTGGATTCGGTTTTAGCACATCATTTGCATAACTGCCTTTTTTATGATTTTTTGCTGTTTTTTGTGTTTTTTGCAATTTTTTTCAAATTCTGGAGGTATACCGGTCAAACTGATCTTGGAATTAGATTCAACGCATCAGAATACGTAAACCTAAGATGGTTCTGGTCAAATGCACAGACCAATGTTTTGTGAGCAGGTGTAATTAATTTGAGATTTTTCGACTATAACATCCATTTACGTAGCTGATTTCACGTATCTCAGGCCGCCTGCCCATAAAAGAGCTTTCCCGGAAAATTATAACAAAGGGAGATAGAAAGAGGGAGAGAGACCGAGAACATCTAGTCTTTTTCAACTAAATATGCTGTACAGAAGAGTACTTATAAATTATTTAAATCCGCCAGAGACTCAACATCGGTTTCGAAAAAAAATCCACCTAGATTGTTTTGACGTTCCCAATGAGTGGTAGAGTGAGAGGGGCTAAGGAATGCAGAGTTAGAGGGGGTTGAGTTAGTTGAGCTAGGGATACAGAAAAGGAGGCAGGGAAAGACGGGTGAGGGAGATTCCAACTAAATTCCATGCAACCAATAAATAAATTTGATTTATTGATTTCTCTAGCATGTTATTTAACTTCTTATATTTTTTGGCGCTTCGATATTGGAAGCTTCTTATAATACTGTATAATTCAATGAAGGCACATAACAACTAATGGCACAGTCACAGTCACAGCACATGTCAGAATGTTTCTGTGGTTCGATGATTATGACTACGCAAACCAAATACCAGAAAATAGTGACCGATAAAAATTACATAATATATTTTTCTAATGCAAAACTCATTACGAAAATAAGTCTCACTTCCATACGACAAATTAGCGGAATATAAACACTCTCGCTTTCATCATGTCCTGAAAACCTTGAATAATGCGACGTATTCACAAAGTCTCAAGTCCTACGTCAACTACATAGTATACATTCCTCCCTGGGAGTAAATTATGCAATTTAGATTCCTTGACAAACAAAGGATATTAAAACTCTCAACGCGTTAGCGTCGACTGGGGACAAAGGGATTCTTGAAACTTTTACTCGGCAAAGAGAGTCAACATCTAAGAAAATGCCTCAGAAATATTCTCCTTCGAAAAAAATCTCCATACAAATCGTCGTGTCGCAGTTTCACTTGCTCTTCCTGAAATAAGAGGATCCAATTAGACGAAGTATTACTTTCGTCGGCCATATTCGGGGTGCCATTCTCATTCGACGTAAGTCGTTGATGAATTCCGAACGTTATCCTTTATGAATGCGTTCACTCTCGAGTCAAGATTGAACGTCATGATTTTTAGTAGCGTACATCACACTTTACCTTATTGCGAGCTTTTTATTCATGAGGTGTTGGTATTAAAAAATTTTCAATAAAAGAATTTGTCTGGGATTAGAGAAATATGGATTATGGTCTGTAAGAAATCCAGACATGTACCCAATAATTTTTATAAATAACGTAGGTTTCATATAGTACAAGGTGACCCAACAAGCCTGGAATATTTCTCCAAAATACTCATTATTTTGAAAATCGCAAAACACCTCTCAATATTTACGAAGGAGGTCATACTTGACCATACTAAGCATTCATTAAATTGCACCCTCATCAACCCAGCGCTAGCTCCTCAATTTTCTTTAAATCTAACCCTACTTTAGGTGACACCTCGTTTTAAACCCTATTTAAAGATAAATTAAACTGTGTATCGGTTTTGATAGTCAAATTAAAACGTGATTCCTTGATAGTTTCCTGATCTCTGCAGTTATTGACGAATAATAATTAAAATCAATAATTGGCTTATCTATATATAAATAAGCAAAGACAAAACGAATAGGTACCATTCTCTCCTCTGTCTCTCAACCGATTTTCTTGATTTTTGTTTGGTAGCTACTGACGACCTTCAGTGCAGGAATGCTAATATTAATGTATTAATATTGGTTCACTCAATAAATAAAATATAATAAAAATTCATTATTTACGTCCACACTGTCAACGCCAAAAAACTGACAGTGCCGCCACTGCCGCCTCCGCAGACGGTCAAAACTCAAAACATTTAGTAATTATATTTGGAGAGAGCGATTGTTAGATATATTCTTAGAGCATGTATTTCTGGAAGTGGCATGCATCCGTTGTTATTGTTTAGTGTTTAGTGGACAATTTAGTAGATCAATATTGATTTTTCATATTAAATATTCTGTTTTTAATGTGAATTTAATTATTTGATTAATATATTATTCTCACAACCTTCCCGAAGGTGTGTAAAAAATTGTCAGACAGCAAACAATAGACAATGTATTAAATATTTAAGTTCTCCTAGGATTGTTGGTCCTCTCCTTTCTTTAATATTCCTGAACTTGATTGAAACCGCAAATCACGAAAACTTTTAGGTTGCAAAGAACAATCTTCCAATTATTATATCGAATATTTTGCCAGGAGCGGTTCTAGCCAACAATTTTAGGGGGTCATTCATTTGTAAAAATATTTCGAATACAGATATTTGATTACATTTTTATTTTCTTTTTATTTCAATAGATTTGTCAATATCAGTGAACAATTTTGGTCATTACATCTACTTCTCCGATTTGTCCACAACTCTGTTTCTTATAAAAATATACTTCTTACAATTTCATGAAATAGGGTCTTAATTTCTACCACTGGACGACCACTAGTAATTATAAAGACTTTTCGCTATTACAATAAGAAAAATGACAATTGATTTTAAATAATTTTATTATAACAGATGTTCGAAATGGCCTCCATCCACTGCAAAGTCATATGATCGTACCTCAAATTCTTTGCGAACATTCAGTGACTCTGGAGGAGTAGCATAGATGCGGGAATTTAAATGCCCCAAACACAAAATCCAGGGTACCATATCTGGGGACCTAGCTGTCCAATTGTAACTAGTAAGACAATGTTATGCGGCACCATAGTGCTGCAAACCAAGTTCGTCTTCTACTAGACGATTAACTGCCTCGATAATTACAATTGTTCTTGGATCTACAGTTTTTGTATATAAGTCTAAGTACTTATCTCTATTCAAAATGCCAGGATTCCTGCTTTAGCTTTAGCTTCAGAGGTCGCTGTGTATGACTCTCTAAAGAATTGTGGATTAATGCATCGGCAGTCATAAAGATGTACCCCACTATTTAAATAAATGGAGGCTTCGTCAGAAAAGAACTTATGGTAAAAATGGGATTTTTTTTATGTGACCAGACAATAATTCACAGATTTCTATTCTTCTGGTATAGTCGTCTTCATTTAATTCTTGGACCGTTCTAATTTCAGAATTCTATCAAACAGAAATACATATACATAAAAAGTTTAATTTTGATACGACAATATGAAACAGGTTACTTAGATAGTCAGATCAGGTAAGGCTAATAAAAGCTTATTAAAAAATTACTGTTAGTAATGAAAAGTCTCTCGTCGCCAAGTCGACATGTCTAATGTCTTCGACCTTCTCATTCGAAACTTTTCTCAAAAGAAAAAGTTGGAGGTCTTTCTAAAAGGAAGCTGCTTGAAAAAATTTTAGTTACTGGAAAATATGTAGTTCGTTTTGAAATACAGTTTCACTAGGGTTGAAACACTTATAGTTTTAGAAATTCCTGTGGAGTTTTTCTTTAGCAATTTAGTGATAAATTTATTAGAATATATTGTAAACAATAAAAATAATTTCAGATGAATCAAGTAAAAACTACTATTCACTCTCAAATAGTGTGCAAATTTGATAAAAATATATAAAACTGTAACCAAAAGAACCAAAACTTTTCAAGCGGTAGAAAACATCGAATACAAATGTTATTTTAATAGATTCTCGTAGTATCATAAAAAATTAAACACATTTACAGATTGGGAGTTTCGCTGTTGTTTTCACACTACTTAGTGAAACACCTGATGTTAAAGATTTTTTTCGGTTCTGTTACAACGTGTCCTAATATTGCTACTAACGTCATCATGCTTCTTGGCTCGCATTTTTTGCCAACCACGTATCCCTTCTCGTTGTATTTGCACCGCAGTTTAGTAATGTATTTATGCATTACGAGTCCAGAAGGATGTCTCCCATTGAAATTACGAGCACTTTCTCTACCACAATTATTACTCCTGAACATAAAAACAATAAAATCAATTTTATGCGCTAATCTAAGTTCTAAGACTTAACTTCACTGAAGCGGCTTTGGAGAAGAAACTAAGACAGTTCCTGGCTATTTGTTTTAAGGTAAGACATTATTAAATTTTTCGTTATAGTATTATTATTCAAGCAGGCTATACAATCGAGACCATATCGAACACCTGTTAAAATTAAATGATTTAAAATCCATTGCCAGTTTCATTTTCCTTGAAATAAAGCAAAAAGTCTTTAAAATTATAAGCGAATTATCTATTTTAAGTATTAGTCGTCAGCAACATCACATCAGAGAATTATCCAGGAATCACCTTTTAATTCAGAAATTTCTTAAATGTTGATGGAATATCAAAAACAACACATCGTTGAATCCCTTTTTAAACAGGCTTTAAAACGATGTGTCAGTTATGGTTAAACTGACCATACGTCACGTTTTAAACGGGACTGTCCCTTTTCTCGGTCACCTGTCCAGTTGTCCCCAAGTCCCCAAGCAAACCGCCGGGACGTTAAATTGTCACTAAATCCAGAACCACCTGAAATTTTTAAATTTACGTGCGAGCGGGGAATCACATATCATCGCGTGGAATATATGCGCATAGGGGGGACTGAAGCAAACTTACAAATAGATGGCCAACAGATAAAACCAAGTGATGTTTTTAAATACCTGGGAACAACAATAAGTTCTGCTGGCACCTCCGAGAAGGAGATTTCAACGCGGATAGGTATGGGGATTATAGCGATAAAAACTCATGGTTTGCTATGGACTGAGAATTTAGGCCAGGATATAAAGAAACGTTTGTTCCATAGAAAATATAGTATTGTTCGGCGCAGAAATGAGCCCGATAACAACAGTAGTTCAAGATCAAATAGGAACCGTAGAATTGGACTATAGGAGATGATGTTTACGGTTTACAAGGCAGGACAAATTAAGAAACCAAGATACATCATTGAAATTTGGCGCGATTGAACAGATCACTTGGTGATTATTGAACAATGAGAGCTTGGTATGCCTGAGCACGTGGTAATTAACAAATGAGAGTGCTTCAAGGTGTAACTGCTCATCTATTACGTCATAACCTGTCTTTAGTACAATATGTCCACTGTCAACCGTGTTCCGTAACTCTGACTCTATGGCCTACCTGTCAGCTGTCAATGTTCCGTGCCATCGTTCTATGCCATACGTCAACGCCCCATACTAACGTTCCGTGCCATACGTCAACGCCCCAACTCTATGACCTACCTGTCAGCTGTCTAACCTATATGCCGACTCCGCGAAACCTAACCTCTAATATCCATCCACAGCAGCCCTACCCAATTGTACATAACCTCCATTTCATCACAGCCTGTCATCAGCATCCTAACCTCTACGCAGCCCTCATCTTCATAGCAGCCCTGGGGCCCTCATCGGAGCCCTAGTCCGACGCCCCAACTCTATGCCCTACCTGTCAGCTGTCACTGTTACTTCGTTATATGCCATACGCCCCATCCCAACATTCCGTCGTTCTATGTCATCGTTCCGTGTCAACGACTGTCAGTCGAGATCACTGACCCCCAGGCGATTACGTAAGCGATTACGTAACACGGCACGTGCCGATGAGCGTGGGTAGGGTCATCAAAGGATGCCGCCTTTTCCCACGGTCAAAATTTTCCCAGTGCTGCTACCCCTGCTGACAGAGAATAAGAATAAATCAATCTATAACAAAGACACTGGAAAATAGAGCAGTCCAATGGTATGGACATTTTAAAAGAATGCCAGAAAGCAGGTGACCAAAAATAATTATAGAATGGTCGCCGAATGGTAAAAAGAAAGAGAGGCCGACCTATTTTGACTTGAGAAAAACATATAAAAACGTGACTGTTGAAAAGTAACTAAAAATTGCAGATTGGAAAAATAGAGACGTGTGGAAACAAAATAGGTAAATAAAGGAGGGTAAAAAACCGAAAGAAAAATAATAATTTCTATTAGAGGAAGCTTGCTTTAATAAAGCTGGTTATAGTCTAGTCGAGAAGTGAATTTCCTGAAAAAAATACTTCTAGTAGTTTTAAAAATATGAGGTTTGGTTTATTCGATTCAGAATTGAATTTTGAAAATGTGGAATTTTTTATTTTTTTGCCATTAAAAATTGCATTTGTTATTAATAAAAAACAAGAGAAGAAAAGGTGGTCTCCGTTTTTTAGCAATAACTATGAAACTATTAAAGATAGCTTCAATATTATAAAAGATCCTAAAAATCACATTCAAGGATTACATCCAACATTTCATAATAATAAGTACTGGATCTCCTGAGTTGTAGCTCCATTATTTATAATTTTAATTCCAGGTTGAAAATAGCGTTCCGCCTGGCCGTTCCGGTGCTGTCGCCTCGCCGCCCGGCAAAATAATTTTTTATAATATTTAATATAAATTTAAAAATTTGAATAAATTATGGTCTTATCTAGACACTTGAAAGGAATATAATCCCGATATAAAAATATTTTTAAGTAAATTTTTGTTAAAGTTAATTCAATTGTTAATTAACTAATTTTTTCCGTACTTCAGTTAACATTAAATTTCTTCTAAAAGTTCAAATAATGTACTTAAAAATATTTATTCCTTGGGAACGTTTTTGTATTTATATAATAAACTAGATTCCGTTGTAAAAGTTAACTAAAGTCTTTTTATTTGTTTATAATGATTTTTCAAACTTAAAAAAAAATAAAAATCGGTAAAATGTTATTCAAAATTTTTTTTTAAATTTTTCATTTTAACTGTTTTTGCATCTATTAATTACATTCAGAAATTTAACTAACAATTTTTTACATAATTTGTTTATACATTTTTAATAAACAAATAGACAAGTTTATTATCAATAAAAAATTACCAATATATTGTCCCGGTTAAAATGAAGATTTAAAAAAAATTTCTTAAAAACATTTTTTTATTATTTATAATCTTTTTTTTTATTTATTCGACCTTTCAATTATTAATTAAGGAATCGTTTTTTTTTCTAAAAATCATAATTTGTCATTTTTGGGTGATGAGAGTACAATTTAATTAATGGTAAGTATGACCAAATATGTCTACCTGCGTAAATCTTTTAACATGTTTTTGCGGTTTTCAAAATAGTGAGTATTCTGGGAAATATTCCAGATGACTCCTTTTCATTAGGAAGCCAAACACCTATAACAAAACCTAACGAATTATGCTTTTGTTGTTATAAGAACTTATTTTTTTAACTGAAGTATATTGTTAGGATTCTTGTTACAAATTCAAATCATATTTCTCACCGAAGTATAACACACTTGATACCGACCGCCCATCTGTATTCAAAACTCGTACGCTTATATCTGCACAGAGATCGGTCGCAATTGTCCCCAAAAACACCCTTCTCCACTCTCTGGCTATGATAGATTGCCGACAAGCAAGAATATCAATCCCTTACGAGATTTATATGTGGACAAAAGATCTTTTGTTTCCATTTCTGCTAAAAATGTGGCACACAGACAGCTTTTGTTGGTTCAGATGAAAATAAAAAAGATTATGAGACCTATATGGCCTTTCTGATAAATACTGCTTGTTCTGTCGAGAGCACAAAAAACATACGGAAATGAGAAAAGCCTAACAGTATTAATTTTCTTTTTGTACAAGAAATAAAAGGGCTAAACCAGTCGGAATAATCACTCTTACTGGAATTTTAAAATGAATATATGGGACAAAGGAAAAATGGCGTTTTAATGATGACAAAATTTAAAGAGGATTTCATGGAAACTTATTATTCAACAAAATGGACGTAAGTATACATGAATATTCATTTTGTCGCAAATTGTTAATTCTTCGGAAGTACTCTAGAATGATTACTCACAGCCTCAATAGCTAATTATTTATTGTAAAAATTCTACAGCATACATTTGTCTTAAGGCTTAAAAATTACCTTCTATGACATGTTCTATATATACTATATATCACTTAATGTCTAGCGATTGGTTCGTATATCGGCTTCGGTCTCTTTCCGTCATGTCCAAATATATGGCTTCACTTTCGTTTCTTTATAAACTGGCTAACTTTTTTCCAACCTCTTTGTCGTGATTTTAGTACCAGTTGAAGGGAAAGCTCCTTAAGAGAGTCCCACATATATGAAAATAGAAGAGAATGGCAATGAAATGCAAAAAAGTTTTAATGAACGATTTACCGATCTTATTGGATAAAGTCCCGTTGGATGACAGACCAATAATGTTCGATGACTGTCTAGCTCATTATAAGCGAACTGTCAAAGAGTTCATGAAGAATTCATTTCCATGCACTTGGACAGGGGGTACTGGCCATATACTCTGGCATCCAAGGTTTCCAGAGCCTTTAGTTTTTGTATGGATATGGGCCATGACCCTCGTATAGGACATCCAAATAGAAACCAAGGACCAGTTAAGAGAAAGGATAAATGTTGCTTTGGAGACAATGCTGGAAAAAATGCGACCAAAAACTACGATTTCAGCAGTCAGAAATAGATGTCGCGCTTTCATTCTTCGCGCTTAAACCGAGCTTGAAAAAAAATTATAGCAAATTACTGCAATTTGTTTATTGTCTTATTTTTTGTAATTCTAACCTTGCAAGTTGCAATCTCAAATTATTATGAAACTAATTACTGCCCAATACATATTGTATATCGTTGGCAAGGGGTCGAAATATAGAAGTATTTGTTAGCATTCGAAGTTTTCGATTAGTTTCTTGTTATTATTGTATTTTTGTAATGTGATAAAGTGTGTAACTTTATGAATTTTCTTATGGAACCTCACCATTTGTGAACATATAATTTTTTTACCTAATTATTAGTGTCAAATATCGATTGCTGAAGAGCAATCAAACATCATAGATTAGATTTAGGTATTTTCTGAAGTTACAGTAAATATTTTAATGTTTTTTTGGGAAATAACACCAGAATCGAACTAACAAAGTTGTATATTGAAAGAAAATACCAAACGTTTCAAAGTTCGATTCTGACTTCGTTGTCAATGGCTCTAAAATATGTAATGAAACGGTAAATTGCAAATTGAAAGTTTGATTTATGACATTTAAGTTGTCATAAAAAATTTTGATGTTTTTAGATATCTGATCTGATGTTACTATAGTGAAATTTTTTTTCACTTGAACTGCTAAAATTTAATAATTATTTATTGACAATACCAACATTAATTATAAAAATTCTTGGCAGAGACCCCATTCATTCCTTCAAATATTTTCTTCTTAATTCTCAAAAAGCTATACCTAACGGGAATTTTAGACACTAGTTTTAAGGACCTCCTTTAAAAAGAAATCCAAACTATTGATTTGGGGCATCTTGCTGGTCATTTCTGAGGTCCTCGGTCACCTTGATAACTAGATTTAGGTGTTAGTCGGTATTGATATATGACGCAATTTTAATTTATATGATCTCATCAAAAACATTGCACCAGGTTTTCATAAATTTGACACTGAAGCACGACGATGAGTTGAAATTTCAAAAATAAGACAATTTAGTCACATGCCAAACTTTTTCATCTAAAACCTCATAAGAATGGCACTGGTAGAAATAAAAAAAATGTTTATACCCAGTAAAATGCACTATGATCCATAGAAAAAGTGTACCAAATTTCATTAAAATATCTAGGAAAATATCAGTATTATTATACAAAAAAGATTTTTTTGAGAAAATTTGACCATCCTGTCTCAAAAGTTATAATCCTCACAATATTTGTTCATATCAAGTTTTCATCTTAAAATGGGTCATAGGAATAAAATAAATATAAATATTAGCATGCCATTAAAGAGGTCCCTGTATATAAGAGACAGAAAATAGTTCTTTCGTTGATAGAAAATTTAGTTCACCTTTGTGATATTTCATATTACAAGTCAATAGAAATTTTTAAGTGACATAAAATTTAACAGCAAACCGCATAAGCCATCAGGTAAATAATAGTTTATAAGATATAACTGACAGAATTTTAACAGCAAACTCGTAGAAGTAAATTATTTGAGCCTTAAAAACCCCAAAAAAATGTAGGGTATTTTCGTTTTTTGCTTATAGTGTGAAATCTGTATATATATACGGAACCCTAAAAATATTAACAGAGATAGTTAATAATTATCGCGTAATGAAGACTTCGCAAAAAGATGTTCTGTACCTATCAAATATGACATGTGTAATAATTAATAGTAACACTTTCAAAAAGCTTTATTGAAAAGCTTTATTTCTCTAGTTTAGTATCACTTTATAAGAGAGATTTCAATAGATCACTCCTGAAGTTTTCAGTTATGTAATGATTTTTATCAATATCTATTATAAGTCCTTTTATATACATAAATAACGTAAAATACTTTGAACTGGTAGATACATACACATATGGGAGTTGAATGTAAACCACTGAAATACGAACAAACCATATTACAAAAGGTTGCACAAGAACCCGGCTCAAGGTTTTACCTTAATACTAAATTCCAAAGTCGGTTACCAAAATAAACAATATTACGGTGCTATATTTTATCCTAAATAGACGAACAAATGAAAATCTTTTATAATGAAATATTAGATTTGAAAAACTCACTTTCTGGTAACAGTAGATTTCAATGTAAAGGGACAAATATGTAGAAAACGTTAACTATGATGAAAGAAATGAACATGAAAGTATGTTGCTAGAATTTTTCACAGCAGGCCGTGTACAAGAACTGAACGTTTTCTGCTATTAAAAACATCTGAGAAAATTGGCATTGGACAGTACCGATCTGAAAACCAAAAGTCAAGTAAACCATATAATGAAAACAAGCTCTCTCGACAAATCATTGGGCATAATAATGCCGTCAATAGAAAAATTGTAGAGAACCAGAAAACCTTTAAAATCAGTGTTTATAAATTTAAATATAAATATATAATATAAAGTGAGTGATTTTAAAAAAATCATAACTTGATTAAAGACGAAAGTTCGATAACTATATGCAAAATATCTTTGTTATAGTGCCGTAAATTATATTAACACTGCTTTTGAAATTTGGCATAAAGGGCGTATCATTACTTCTCCTCCGAGGTCTTGACAGTGGCGGATCCAGTTAGTGGAAAAAAGTAATTTAATTAATATCAGTAAAGTGAATACAGGTATCCATTAACTTAATAAATCATTGGAATAATAAGCCAATATGGGCATATAATAGTTATGTAAATAAAACATACTGCTGAGAAAAAAACGTACAATAATACAATTTACCATAATTTTCATCTCGTGCCCCATCTAAAGTGGTTCTTTATCCGTCCATGTACCTTGACAGCTAATTTATTGGCCTTATATCGAAAATCCAAGGTAGACAAATTGAAGTGAAATTTATGAATTTTCAAAATATCTTTAGTATATCCCGGTCGCACTAGTCTCGTTAATACTGTAACATGTGCAAAATATCTCTCTAAATTATTTAAATTTCAATTGTGCAAAAACTATTTATTCAACAGTATCCATCGTGAGGCCATATAAACTTCATCATAAACATCATTAACTATGGTTTTAACGATGATTAATATTCCAGTACTAGTTACCAGTAAATCCACTTTTTACCAGTTTTCTGAGTATACTCGATAACAAATGTTCAAATCAGGCTGTATAAATGCTCGGTTAGAATATTTTCTAATTCTCTACAACTTTTCTGTAGGCGGCATTACGATTCCTTCACTTCTTTTCATTACATAAGCAAAAAAACAAAAGAACTTTGTATTTTTGGGGTTTTTTATTATTTAAATAGTTTAATGCTACTAGTTTGCTGTTAAATATTGGCAATACTTATCTATAAACTTAGTGACGTGATGGTATAAGCGAACTGCTGTTGAAGTTTATTTCCGAAAATGAGTTCAATTTTGCTCTATATACTGGTGTATACTCATTCAACTGTCAGCAAAAGAGGAAAATCCCTTTCAATACACTTACGTATGTCAATTGTCTCAGTAAATAACAAAACAACCCTTATTATCATAACCCGTAAGAGCACGCACCCTTGCCCAAATAAATTGTACATTTCCCTGGGAGTTTTTTCGGATAATAACAATAAAACACAACGACCACCAACATAACTGGCAAAGTGGAAAAGGTAAGACTTGGAGGAAGCATTTTCCGCTCTAGTGCACTAATGATATCTGTTAATGGCTTTTTCCTGTACTAAAGTGGTTGGTTATATGTCCGCCTTTGTACGACTGTTACGAAGACAAGAAAAACGGTTATTACTACAATTTGTTCGGCGAAAGAATAAAGTGAAATGTAAAACGAGTTCATCACATCGACGAATCCAGAACCGACAGATGTAAAAGAATAGTTCCACTCTGCTGGATAACTTGTTCTACAATAAAACGAAACACAAAATTGGCAGCGATACTTTTCCATGGAAGAGGATTAAAAAGTTATGTACTCGGAAGTATTTTAACATTTTAGCGGAATGTTCAGTTCCTGATATACCGTGACAGTCTCCTCATTGGAGTTTTCTCTCGTCAGTACTTCTCGTAACAGATACGAATGTCAATTTATAGCACAGGGTTAATCACAAGTTAAACAACAATGTCTCTACAGACAGTTGTAAATTTATAAAATTTTCATTTTGCAATTATTTGCCATTGATATATAAACGTCTTTCAATATACGTTTTTATTTCGGTTGTGGTGTTAATGCCCCAAAAAAACATACCTGCCACAAACAACGCTTAGTGGTAATACATACCTAGTGGTAATAGTGTCATTTTTACCTGCCTTCACCATCATATACTATTACTAACTGTTGAAGAGTGGTTCGTGTATGTCCTATCCTTAAAAACGGAAATCCAGCGGACATAACTAACTATACACCAATAACTATTCTGAGCAACATTGCGAAGGTTTCTGAGAATTACTGTCTACAATATTATCTATCCCCTACTACAGAACATTATTTCTATTTCTCCATTTCAGCACGGCTTTATGGAAAATCGCTCTACTAACGACTAACCTTATTGGAATTTACTCAATTCCTTGCTGAAGAAATGGACGTTGGAGGCCCGGTGGATGTAGTGTACACAGACTTTTCGGAGTCCTTCCATGAAATTCATCACTTGATTTTCTTAGCTAAATTAAGAAATTTTGGTTTTAGCAATGATTTATAAGCACTACTAGCGTCGCATTTATCGCGTGCAGAGAACAATGTATGTGTCAATTAACGATTTTAAATCAATTAATTCTTAATACTGTTACTTCCGACATCCCGCAGGGGTCCAACCTAGGGCCGTTGTTGTTTCTCAAGTTTCATTATCCATATTTTACTTGTACTGGACTGTAACAGATTAGCTTTCGCTGTTATATATAAATTCTGCTAAAAAATGTCAGTTATTATAAACACAATTAAATAAATTACATGCATGGTGTAATTTAAACATGTTATTCTCGAACATATCAAAATGCAAAGTCTGCTCATATACTCGTAAAATTGAATTCATTTACTTTGTTTGCCAACTCAAAGATAGTCGACTTCTTAGATGCGATGAAGTCAAAGACCTTGGTGTCCTATAATAGCAGCAAATTGGATTTTTCTAATCACTTTTCTGTCGTAAACTCCTCATCTATGAAAGTCTTGGGTTGCATAATCAGAAACTGTAGAGTTTTCAGAAACTTAGAAGCAATAAAAACAATTTTCATTAGTCTCATTTGTACCAAACTGGAATATGCTTTTTTAGTCTAGGGTTCCTTTTATATAAATCACAAGAACACATTGGACAGCGTGCACTGTCCAGGTCCCCACAACGGGGTATTGATAAAAATGATCTACTTAGACGTTTTCACTCCCTGAAGCATCTAGAAGAATTAACACCAGCATAAGTTGTTTTTACTGATATTTCTCTCTTTAGCCTGGTTAAACATCCTTTTAATTTATTATTAAAATTAAACCCACTTAAGTAATGTTTGCACTTATATTTATTTGGCTCTTGAGAGTTGTTTCTCCAGGGTTACTGGCTTCTTCAAAATACAAAGTAAGACTGAATGCTAAATGCCTAAAACTATTACAAAGAAATATATAGACACAATTACAGAACTATTAAAAGGATTATTGATATTATGGGATATTGAAGCAGGCAGGAGGGAAATACCACTATTAAGAATGAACAAAATATTACAGTTGTAAATGGAATAAAATATGTATGTAACAAATTTATATAATTCTATTGAAAAGATTAAGTAATGGAGATGAAAACTTGGTTTCGGTTTGATCATTCAAGAGGTATGGTCATTCCTTGTTTTTGTACGCAAGACAATAATTTCTAATGAATCTAAAAGATATAATTTTTTACTGGTTTATATAAATGCGCTTCCCAAAGGTTGACTCTATTGTATGCATTGTGATGCTTTCTTAAAAGCTTTGGTATGTAAGACCGACATCTAGTGATTGAATGAATCTTCTAGTATGACCGAGGTAGAAACTTCCGTGTAACTGCCCCATGTCAACTCCTATAGACACCCGAATTGTTAAAATTTTTCAGGTTAATTTTCAACTGTTATTGTACTCTCTTATATGTGTTTCCTAATTTGTTATCCATTTTAAAAGCTGTATGAATGTAACTATTTAATAAAAATTGGGCTATTGTTTTGAGTCGAGGAACCGACAATTGAAATGTGATACCTATTATATAGTATGGGATCGATATTACGTGTAGGAGAATATACTTCATTTAGAAAAAATTCCGAGACTGTAAGACGCACATTCCAGTTTTGGCACGAATGAGACTAAGGAAAAGTGATTTATTGCTTGTAAGTTTGTGAAAACCCCACAGTTTCTGATTATGCAACCCAATATTTTCATACCAAAATAGGATTTTCCTGTTCAGACTATGTTTGAAAATGAGTGCATCAAATGCATATGTTCGTTCAATAAGCTGATGACGGTTCCCGAGAACAGGGTATTAATATTTATATATTAAACCTTGTCTTGCGTACAAGTGAATGACACCTTGAAGAGAGTATGACAGGTGAATTGAAAAATTTTATCGGACATTCTGGTCCTAGGAGTTAAGGGAGAACGCAATTACACGGACTTTCTCTGCCCGCTTTCCAATGTGTTCTTGTGATTGTTATAAAAGAAACTCCAGACTAAAGACGCATATTCCAGTTTTGGTACGAATGAGAAAGAAAAAGTGATTTATTGCTTGTAAGTTTGTGAAGTAACTTCCCAGTTTCTCTGATTAAGGGAGAACAGCAATGCAAACCAATTCGGATTTTCATGAATAAGGAGTTTACGACTCGCGTCTTAAAAGTGATTAGAAAAATCCAAAAGAAGTTTGGTGCTATGTCATAAGACATCCAGGTTATTTTTGTTAATTTTATCTTTGATATGTTTTCTTCCATTTTAAAAGCATCTTAATAAAAATTGGGCTATTTTTTGAGAGGGAGAACCGATAAATGTAATACCTAGATATAATATGGGATCGATATTATGAGTAGGATATACTTCATTTAAAGCCTTTTTATATAATTCTTTCGTTAACATGTTGTCGATAATTTGAGGGTTATAACCGTTATTGAGAGCAATGCATTTTATTCTGCGTAATTTCGTATCAAAGTGAGTTTTTGATAAAGGGATAGTAATAAGTCTGTGCAACATACTATGGTATGCTGCAAGTTTGTGTTGATAAGGATGGTGTGAACTATTGTGGAATTGTAAGGTCAGTGTGTGAAGGTTTATGATAAATGGAAAAGGTATGTTTATTGTCATGTCTATTGATAGTTAAGTAAACGAAATTTTATGTATAGTCAGTCTCAGTTTCCAGGGTGAATTTTAAGTTAGGGTGGATTTGATTTATGTAGTCATGAACATAACTGTAGTTGTTTTTTGCAATACCACTAAAACAAGCAAAAATGTCAACATATCAATACCAAAATTAGATTTTACTGTTCAGACTATGTTTGAAAATGAGTGATTCTATATTGTTCATAAATATTTCGGCCAGAAGAGGGCTTAATGGATTACCCATAATTAAACCTTGTTTACAAGTGTGAATGTTGTTGTTGAATTGAAAATAATTTTGGTTTTGGCAAAGTTGTAAGTCATTTATTAGAGAATTAATGTGAAATTTTGCGAAAAATCCGTTATTAAATATGGTATATACAGGGTGTTCCTATATTTAAGTAATTTTTAGGAAGAAAAAGTCCCATAAACATGATCCGCAGGTGTGTAAGTTGCTTTTCTCCTGAAATAGCTAGAACCGAAATTAATTCACCTGGTGATATTCTCGATAAATCAAGGGTGATATTTTTTCATTTAATGAAACTTTCAAAAATTGTAAAGAAAAGCATACCAAACTTTATGCAGTATTTCTTGATCACCTCAAAAAGCCTTCGATACATATTAAATTAAACTCCTGTAAAATTAAAGATGGTTGCATTTTAATATCAAAACATGCCGAATTTTATTAAGCAAACTAAATGAGATTGGCATACGAGGACCCACTCTGTAACTTTTTAAAAATTATTAATGCAGGTGGACTACGAAGTGTGATCGAACAAGACGAATAGAGAACATTACAATAAAAATTTGTGAAAACCTGAATCCCGCAAGAGCAGGCGCTCTTGCCTCGAGATCATCCAAGAATAATTTTTTGTCAGTGGTACCTCAACAGACTATTGAATAATCCTCATTTTGATTGCCAAATTATTCACTGTTAAGGACTAATTTTATGAAGGATGTAGTGAGGTTTCTTATGCCGATGATGCTGTACTAAGTGGTCAATGGGACAGACATGGGAACGCTAAGCCTGGAACAAAGCGCAAAATGCAATCTCAGATGTCAAACTGGTTGGATGGACAAACTATGGCCCACGAGATCCCCAGATTTAAATAGTTTAGATTTCTTTCTATGGGGCCATCTGAAATCTCTAGTGTACATAACGCCAGTGAATACCGTAGACGAACTAGAAATATAATAGGCGCGTTTATACAATTAGGCAGGAAGCGATCTCTATCACCTTAACATTAACAATGGTAGCCCTGGAAAGCGTGCAGTACAATGATTATACCATCGAATAAAATCATTTAGGTATGTTGTTTGATAGCAAAACTTAAAGTGGACAAACAAATATCACCCTGTGTCGAAAAGAATTAAACTCTTAATTGTAATATCTATGTCAAATTTCATTTGAATATCTTGTGAAGTGCAGATCTATGAGATTGAAAAAAATTGAAACTTTAACACTCTGTATCTTGAAAACGAAACGTTTGCGGACCCATGTTGATGGGAAAAACTATTCAAGGTATCTTACCTTTTAGTGTACAATAGTCTAGTCGATTCCATAATAAGGTATGGTATATGCGCTTGGGGTGCAGCTTATTTTCATGAGATCTTATAAACTGACTCTTTTCTTACTATGAATGGAGACATTATTCGCCATTTTCCCAACCTTGAATTTATGGAAGGGATGGTGACTGAAAAGTATTCAAAATCGGATTAGTCTCAGGTGAATCTAAAAAAATAGAAAAATATCGGAAATATAAAAAATGACAAAAAAAAATAAAAATAAGTTCCAAAAAAATGGAAAAATATTATAAACGGCGAAATATTAAAAATATTAATTAAATCAAATATCACAAAAAGAGTTAAAAGTTGGAAAAATGATCAAAATGATTGTGTAAAAAGCATGAATTAAGAAAAATCTCAAGAAGAAAAAATATACGGAACCTCGACGTTGACACGATAAATGTGAAAAAAATTAAAACAAAAATGTCAAAAATGGTAATGACAATACATCAAATGTAAAAAATCTCCAACACATATGTTTAACTGAACATACTAAATACTAAAATAATTTATTTTTAGAAGCGGTTGTAGGGATAACAATTTCTCTCATGACTTATGTTGTTAATCCGGTTTTCAAAAAAAAATCTAAAAATGTAGGATGTCAGAAAATTAATAAATTATAAAATATACTTTGAATGAATAGCATTTCTTTTGGAACTCCTTGTATATTATTAATAATTACGTAATTTTGATAAACAAACGAAAAAATCATTACATAGTGATTATATATTTTATGTTTTATTGCAAATTGTTTATGAATTTTCACTATAATAATGATTTTTACCAAATCGATTTTTGGAATGGCATCCGTTACCCGCCTAAAGCGTACTTTTTGTAGCAATTTCTTCCCCATTTACCTGTCCTCTTACAACAATAATGGCCCCATCAATGTCCATTGTAAAATCCCAATAGTAAAAACCCTCTCACTTATCTGACTTTTATATAAGAGGAAACGGAATAAGTTTTTGAAATCATTCCCCGGCCTGAATATAACCCGAATTTCATTCACTCCAATGGAGAGTTGGAGAAAGAAATATCAATTTTCCGGCCGAAAAACAATCTATATTTCATTTTCAGCTTCCTATATTGAATCCGCAAAAAACGAGTGCCTCCAGATAAGAAAAACGAGCACTGAAAAGAGAAAAACAGCCGTTGTATTTTCGTATTTTCGAAATTGAGGTTCGTTGTCTGGATATATGTATGCTTGGAGGTATATGTGCAGTTATAAATTTACAAGTTATCATTGAAGAACAGAAATTTTCGGGCTGAAGTGTAACTCAATTGTTTGGTAAACCAAGGACTAGTTAATTCATTTTTTTTATTAATACTTACAATATGATCAAACTTTTTTATAAAAATTGTGAAATTTTAAGATAATTAATCCAGGTGTACAGATATTGTTATCTTAAAAAATACATTCAAGTTCTGACGTATGTACAGAGATCGATATTGCTTTTATGTACACAGTGTGTCCCAACGAAAACGAGTTACCTGGAATATTTTCCAAAATACTCATCATTCTGAAACTCTCAACAGTACGTCAAAAGATTTACAAAGGGAAGTGAACCCTACCATAAGTGACACCTGATTTTAAAGCCTGGTTAATAACTAATTAAACGGTTGTTGTTTTAATATTCCACAAAAATTTAAGGATTTTGCGAAAATAAAAGTGATCCTTAATTAAAATAAATAATTCGCTGATAATATATAAGGTTTGCGACAAGAAAAATGGAACTGATAATAAGATTTAAATCATTTTGTTCTACCAGACGTAGATCTGTTGATAGCATGTTTGAAGAAATGTACGATTTCGACGTGTAATTGTTGTGGTACGCCACTGTTGATCACTTCTCACATAACAAAAACTTCTTTAGTTACAAAAGGGAAAAGAAATGGTAGCAAAAACATGGAACCATCGTTCTTTATGTTCAGAGTAATAATTGTGATAGAGAAACTGCTCGTAATTTCAATTGAAGATATCCACAAAGACTCGTAAAGCATAAATACATTACTGAAGGTAAATGCAAATTCAACAAAACGGTATCCGTGGTTAACAAGAAACGCGAGCCAAGAATATTCGATGACGTTGAACTATTGTAATAGGATATGTTGTAGTAGAACCGAATTTTGGAGCGTAATAAGTTCCATAATTACAAAATCAGACCAGTCCCAGAATTAAATGAAGACGACTTTGACAGAATAATAGAATTCTGTGAAACATTGTGCGGCCACACAAACGAAAATTCCATTTTTTTTATACAAAACTTGCTTCTCTGACGAGGCCGCCTTTTATTTAATTGGTGAGATAAGTCTTCATAGCTGCCGATACTGGAATAACATGAATCTACAGTTATTTACAGAGACTCAGTGATCTCTAAAGCTAAATGTGTGGGCAGTAATACTAGGTGATCATATCGTTGAAGCCTTTCACATAGAGGCACTTTAAATGGAGTTAAGTATTTAGACTTGCAAACGCTGTAGATCCAAGAATAAATGAAATTTGGGAAGCTTATGATCATCTACATAGTTATATGAAGACGAAATAGGCTTTATCAAGTTTTTCAATTCGCAATGTGCGACCTCATGGTTTGGAAAGAGTAGCTGGATATTCTATATCTACTGATTACAAACGCTGTAGATCCAAGAATGAAATTTGGGAAGATGATCATCTAGTTGAAGACGAACTCTAGACTCATTCTATATCCTGATACATGGAATGGAAGACGAGCTCTAGACTCACTGGATGATCTAAGACATCGTATGCAAGAAGAACGTGGCCAACTTACTCCAGACGTTTTTCCAATGTGCGCAATGAATTTGAGGTACCATTATATTACTGCATTGCTGTAGATAGGAGACTATTTCGAACATTTGTTATAATAATATATAAAATTATAAGCGAATTAATAACTAAAACATATAGACAACAACGACATTATAACTACTACAAACTAATGATGAGAAGGCCATGGCCAGCACATCGAACCAATTCTTCCTTCTTGCCTCGCCACAAAAATCAACCATATTTTGACCATAGTGCTAGGAGAGATGTTTCATTCGAGATGATGATTTCGCCAATCATGAGATTGAGGGGAAACAACCTCATCGAAGGTTGCCTAAGATGGGTAGATGAAATCAGGACTATGGTGAGATACAACATGCCTGAAGTCTGAAATGATCAAAGGCTGGAAAGAGAGAAAGACATTACAACACAGTAATCCAAAAATATATTTAAGCTATTGTGAACAGCAGAAACATTATCGTAGTGCGGTTAGAAAGGAGAAGAATTTTATTAGAATAGTCATATTCAGGGACAAAGCCAGTTAAAACAAATAATTTCTTCTTATATAAAAGTTGTAGTTTGTAAAGACTAATACAACGTAAAATTACAGACAGGTATGAACTCACAATTGAGCTGAGTTCTTTCAAAATGAATGCTGCCTTCATTAGTATAACTGTTTCACCTGTCATGTCAAGGCTGAGAATGATAATCTTTCGGCAATATATTCTTCCTGAGATTCCTCATACTCTCAGAGCAACTACGGAATAACTTATAGGACATCAGGACACAATTAATGCCAGAGAATAAACTGTTATTTATGGCAAAAGGATTGTGCCCTTTGTTTATTAATACTCACTCAAAATAAAAAATTTGGTCAAGTGCGAGTTGGACTCGCATACTAAGGGTTCCGTACCACCTTCACGATTCGCTGTATTTAGTTTTCTAATTTGGCCCCCAAAAATTAACATTAGAGTTTTATTTTACTAATAAACGTTTATGGAAGCCTTTTATAATCTACTGTCTGAATTTTGAGGCTCTATAGATTGGAAGATAAAGGGCAAAATAGGTCAAGTTTTAAATTATAAATTATTAAATCTCATATTCAAATTATTTAAAAATACAAATAAAATATGTCTTTCAAAATTTAAATACTGTAGTTTCTAATATGATATTTAGGTCGATGTTTAATATCTTTGCTTATATCTTTTAAACAAATGATTTAAAAATATGATATATTTGTAATTCACATAATGAGCCATTTATTTGATATATTACATGATGCGTCTCAAAATTGAATTTTTATTTTCCCTTTAATTGTATAATTTGTCCCTAAAATTACCATGGAAGTTTTCTAATAATTTTTCTTATGTATTTCAAGTGAGCCCCGATACCCCTAGTTATTTTCAAAATTTTAGGTAGTATGGTTTCGGAAATAAAGCAAGAAATGAGAGTTTTTTATATCTTTATGTTAATATCTTGTAAACAATTAATTTTAAAAATATGAAAAATATATATTTGTATTCCTCATAATGAGCCCCTTCATTTGATATATTGCATGACACGTTAAAAAACTATTTTTTATTTTCCGTTTATTTCTATAATGTGGCCCCCAATATTAATATTAAAGCTTTCTTCGTACTTTTCCTGTAATTAAAAAAAATTAGTCTCATAGTTTGGGGAATAAAGGGGGGAATGAGTAATTTTATTAATATTTTTTTAATATATTTTAAAATATTTATTTTAAAAAAAATTAAAAAAATATATTTGTATTAGTCATAATGAGCCCAGTGATTTGATATATTACATGATACGTTAGAAACAAGTTTAATTTTTTATTTTCCATTTAATTCTATAATTTGCCCCCCAAAATGAATATTCAGGGTTTCTCCTTATTTTTCAGTAAAGTTCAAGTGAGGCGCTATACCCTTTTTTTCAAAATTTTACAGCTTATTGTTTCGGAGATAAGGGGGGGGGGAATGGGTAAAATTTTTTATATTTTTGTTAATATCTTTTAATTAATTTAATTTAAAAATATTAAAAAATATAATCTTTTTCGTCATAATGAGCCCTTTCATTTGATATATAACATGATGCGTTAGAAATAATTTTAATTTTATTTTTTCCATTTAATTCTGTAATTTGCCTCCCAAAATTAAAAGTAGAGGTTTCCCCTTATTTTTCCAGTAGACTTCAGGTCAGAATCTATACCTCTATTTTTTTTCAAAACTTTACGTTTTATAGTTTCGGCGATAAGGGGGGGAAGAGTAAATTTTGGTATATTTTCGTTAATATCTTTTAAATTACTTTTTTTAAATATAAAAAAAATTTGTGTTCCTCAGAATGAGACCTTTCATTTGATGTATTACATGATGCGTTTAAAAAAAAATTAAATTTTCATTTAATTCTATAATTTGCCCCCAAAATTTATATTAACGGTTTTTCCTTATTTTTTCTGTAAAGTTCGGGCAACGGTCTATATTTCCTATTTTTTTCAAAATTTTAGGTTCAGTAGTTTCGGAGATCAGGGGGGGGTTCGATTTTTTTAGTTTTCCCCCCAGAAATACCCCTAAAATCAAAATTTCTTTTTTTTGCGCACTCCTGATCGGGTTACCAAACTTTACCTTCATACAAAATTTCAACCTCTTCCGTCCTGTAGTTTAGGAGAAAATTGCTGTGATGTGACAGAGGCAGAAATCCTGAGTGATATTATAAGGGTATCCGTATATTGTATATACGTAACCCTAAAAAGGCGTCTTCCATAAATTACAGTACAAATGATTCTTAGATATAGTGAGACATATTTCATAAATTACCCTAAATACATTCAAATAGACATATAATATACATGTATTAGTTTATGTATAATTCGGTAAATAATGTTTAATTTTTAAATTTGCATTATTGGTAGCTGCAAAAGTAATATCCCATTAAACAAAAAGTATGATTCTAGGGTTTTACATCAGACATTTTGCGAAAGGTATGATTCTTATACGTTACATTATATCCAGATATTTTAAAAAAGTATTAAACACTTTTATACATGTCAAAAGACGTCAGGTTTTGTAGAATTTATAAGTGATTTCTTTTGACATATCTTTCATCATTTCAAACACAACTGTGTATACTCTCTTCGAGGTGTCATTCCTTGGTAGGCAAAACAATAAATATTATATATTCTGGTCAGGGAACCTTCATCAGTTACGTTTCTCTTCTTTCGAAAATCATAGATGTCGGTCTTACATCTCGCGTCTACAACTGTGTATATTGTTTTTTTTTAATTTGGATCTGCGTAATGGGATTCTTATATAAGACTGACATAAAAGAAATTTTTAGCAATTTTTAGAATATTTTCGATGGATTCTATTTTCAATTTTGACCTATCGACACACAACCACGGCCCAATTCTGTAAGTTCATTGTTCCAACTGCCTATTATAATGGATGTAAACTCTCCCATTTTAACTTTAATTCTCATACGTAGTGCCATTGAACTCTACATTTCTCTGACTCTCTACCCCTCTTTCTCCTACTCTCTCATTGCTTTCAAGATTCCTTGCGAGTTTAATGCTGTTGTTTCTACAGTAACTCTTGTCCTCGAATAAATACGCTATTATTAATTGTTATCGACGTTATTCACTCGAATGAATTATGTAATGTGAATGCATAACATGGCTGTGCCAAATGAGTTGATACTCCAGACGGTGCATACTGTTCTACGAGGATGGAATATTGAATAATTCTGCAGCTTTACTTGATAGCTTCCTTTCTCTGTCTGCACCTCACCTGGAATGTAAATTAATATGATGAGAAATAATTTTGAACTCATTAATTAGGAATTAATATAATATCATTTAATTGTCCTTCAACTTTGTTATGGTGAAAAACATAATTAAGCAAAATCTGAGGTAACTAACTTTTTTACCGTTGAAAGTAGTACGTTACTTCTAGCTATTGGTCGCCCAGTGGTCGAAATTTGACCAGATTTCATGAAATTGTAAAAAGTATATGTAAAACTCTTTATGCTATTTGATTTGAGTCTCACACATATATTAAGATCAAAAGGCCAGTTTTTTCCGAATAGTGGGCTTTATAGTATCAAGTTTGCATTTTGAATGCATTGCTTTGTTTACCCTGGGGGTACAAAGGTCCACCATACCACTTATGGACGTTCATGTCCCACATTCGGCTTTTTATCCCACATGAGCTATTTCCTCTTATTCGTTAGAATGAGGAATTACAAAAGATCTACTGAATGAGGCACAAAAGTCTGTGGAGTTGATGCAACGAGGGGCTGAAATAGTCATGAACAATATTTGATGATCTCGATGTTGCTCCAGATTTTGGGACGGATAGACCAATTTCTGAGAATCGACCTTCATCGTCAGCTGCGACAGCAGAGATCACTTGTCTCCGATTATTGACTCTCAGTAACCTACATCACCTAGTTTCTTGGTACCTATCGATCCCCAGTTGTCAACCTCCAATGCTGTTCTACCGATTATCAGTCGTCAATGGCGTCAAATGCAGAATTTTCTCCGAAACTTCCAAAGGTTGGGCCTCGAAAACTGATCAATAGGAAACGACGCAAAACAGCTATAGTAACAGACACACTTGAAAAGGAAGCTTTGTCCCTGGAGTTAGAAAATAAGCAGAAGAAGAGAGCGAAGAAAAACATATTCTTCTTCTTTCCCTGCTTATCCATTAATGGATGTTAGCGACCACACTTTCCAAGACTTTCCTATCTCTGGCTGTGTGGATCAACGTCTGTATATCACGCATGCCTGTCCATTGTCTTACATTCCGCAGCCACAACATTTTCTTCCGTCACAATCCTCTTCTACCCTCGATCTTGTCCTTGATATTTAACTGGAGATGCTTGTACTTATGGTTACGCATGATGTGACCTAGGTATGCAGTCTTTTTTTTATAGTGTTGAAGAGTTCTAGTTCTTTATTAATACGTCTGAGCTCGTCCTCGTTTCTTATTTTGGCCGTCCATGGTATCTTAAGTATCCACATTTCGAGCACTTCCAATTTGTTTATATCATTTGTTTTTCGTGTCCAACTTTTGACACCGCATAGGAGCACCGACCAGACGTAGCATTTCACAAATCTCATTCTAAGATCAAGGACGAAATCGCTCCAGGTGAAGACTTTTTTAAATTTCAGGAAAGCGCCTCGGGCTTGTTCGATTCTGCACTTAATTTCCCTGTCCAATCACCATTCCTCAAACAAAAACATATTAGTAGAAAGGAATAACAACAATTACTTTTATTTACAATGTTTTCAGTATTTCTCGAACAGTGTTTCTCATCAACTTTTCGATACATATGTAACAATTATGATTTAAACGACTATTATTTCTTTTTATTCTAAAATTAATGTTTATTTTTTTAAAACTTTTACTTTGATTGCGTGGTAAAAAATTTATTAAAACATTATAAGAATGAAATACTATGGTATAGATCATTCTCAGCAACAAACATCTTATTTTCTTAAATATTTTCTTAAATAAATACAGAATACGATCAACATAAAGTATTTTAATTTAGATTTGGGTAAATATTTAAGAACTATTACCTAATAATGCAGGTCCTTTTTACCCTAACCTTTGCCCCGCTTGTGGGGCTTCAAGGACCATTCGACTTGACTGACCATATTGTCAATATCTGACGTGTAAGCTCAGTCTGGTTAAGTTCAATTATCAATATTAACCGCTTAATGATCGAATTTATATTAAAAATTATGCCGAAAATCCCCGATTTTTTTTATACCATTTTTGTCATCTAAAGGTATAGCTCAACTAGATGTAGCTTTACAGGGCACAAAAAACAACATTTCTTTCTAGAAAAAAAAACAAGATATTTATTATGCTTCATGACACCACCTGAGTTAACTCGGACTTCAATGAAAAAAAAACAAAAAAAATTCAGTCTAGCCAATAGTAATACAAAAAAAATATATTTTACGAAATATATATATATATATATATATATATATATATATATGATTTATGATTTATTCCGGTGTACATCCGTTCGTCTGTATGTCAATGACAGACGAACGGATGTACACCGTTCGAATACATCAAACCACATATTTCCATCCATGAAACAGTATACACAAACATATATATATATATATATATATATATATATTATATATCATTGACTTTATGGTACAATCTGAAACATGGTACAACACTTAAAGGCACATCACAGTCTGGACAGTAATATCTACTTTCTCTACGAAGTTTCTTGCCCTGTGCATCACATTCTTTACTACACACTCCACATTAAGTAGTTGGGTTTTCTTATTTCTCAGTAGCTGGAATGTATAATGGGAAATGACGACCTGTCAATCTGAGTGGTGTAGGGTGGATGGAAGCTCCTCCTTTGCTCGAGAAAAGCTTGTTCGATGGTATTTTTTCATTATTTGTTTGATCAAGTCTAATCTATAGACTAGTGCTGACTTTGCTCCTCCAGTTTTTCGATACAATACGAATAAATGCCACAGCGCTAAATCCAATTAATGGATAAATATTTTCTTATAGTATTTTTTTCCTCTCTTTCTCAGAAGATTGTAGTCAGCTAAGTTCTGATCTACTCGATTAACTTTGCCCATAGTATCATTATAATCTATAACAGCCTTAGGTTTTGTTACATTTTCTCTTTCTTTCTCTGCCTCACACATGTGTTTGAATGAACGGTCGAAATTAAGGACACGTCTTTTTTGTATTTCCATTTCAGAACACAGGCTTTGAAATTCTGAGAGCTCCCCCTTTCTCAGTTTCTTTTTTTCAGCTCATAGTTTTCTTTGTAATAATGACATCTTCAAGCTGCGGGGAATTAAAAAAATTGACCTGTGTTAGACAATAGCCCTGATTCAACAATGACTATAGAGTCATGACAACTTGCTACGAAACAGGCAAATCTGTATATTCTTCGCCGAGGTTTGTTTATTTTCCAGTGTAGATTATGAAATTCCAAACATAACCCCATTTAAATTCACACAATAAATAGGATTTGATCCCAAATCGGACTCTTTTCAACGTTATATATTGAATCCAATCAAGCCTTCCATTATACAAAAGAAGGTTCTCGTCAATTGAAACATTTTTTGGTACTACCATCTCTTGAAATTTTGTAACTAACTTGTTATATACCGGCCATATCTTATTCAGTTTCAGGTTGGGATGCGTTATTTCTTTGAAGTCATCTTTATTCAAGAAATGGGTGTTCTGTTGTAAGGCTTCAAACTTATTTCGGCTCATACAACTTGGCGTCACCAGTTAAGAATTTTTTGACGTAATATGGACGTCGTTCTGGTATTTGTACAATATTCTGTAAAACAGTCATACCTAGAAAAACTTTCATTTCTTCACTGGTTACTGGATTTCATGTTTTCGCGCTTTTTTGATGCGCATACCTGTTTGTTTCCGTTATTATATGGCTAACTAAATCTCCATCAATAAAACGCTCAAAGAAATTCAGGGCTGTCAGGAGTAAATTCACAATTTACAGGTGGTACACTTTCATCTAATGAGTCTACAATTTCTGACTCACCTAATATTCTATTGTAATTATCATCCATTATAATACAGTATTACTAATAATATAAGGGAATAAAATAAAATTCCAGCTCTTCGCAATGTTCTTCGTATAAAATGCAACATCGTGATACCCTGCATCTACCTACAAAACAAACTGACTGCAGCTCAATGTATCCCGAAAACTATAACAAAACCCACTGGGACACCTTCCCTTCTACAGGTAAACAGACGTGCTTTCTAGGTCGATTGTCACGCATTATTTCGGACGATGGCATAAAATATCCCTACAAGTTTTAGCGCCCGTATTAACTCGTTCATACGAAAATCGAAACGGTATCCATTTCCGAGTTATCTCGGGCGCGGTCTTTAAGGGATTAATAGAAAAAAGTTAGGCTACCCAATGAAACCAAAATGTTATCCAGAAATATTAAACGTAAATATTAATGCATGAGATAATATGTGAAAAATGGATCGTTTAGACCCGCGCTACCCTACCCTTATTATTACTGGAATAAAAATTATTCAAATTTTTTATTGTTTTTTAGTTAAGATTGAACACTAATACTTAAAATTCTTTCAAACATCTTTCTTATACCTATGAGGTGCACAACTTTTGAATCAGTAATTATCACCAAATACCAAAATAGCAATTCAAGATTTCAAAGAGTTATTGTCTTTATTATTATACTAAAAAATAGCGAGCTAATTTATTAAAATCATAAATGATATTCATGGTGATTTAAATAATCAAAGTTGTATGAAGAACTCTGTAAATTTTAGCTCAGGTAAGACTCCTTAAAAAATAGATGAAATTCTAATCAAATCGAACTGACTGATAAGTTGATTTGCCTTCCAATCTCCACAGAAACAAATTTATTATCCCTTTCCCCACCAACCACAGTAAGGAGCCCTGGATTTATTGGCCACCAACAAAAGATATATTATATGGACATTTCGACATGACTGATAAATGAAAACGCCCGGTAACATCGAAAGGAATTTATTTATACACGAAGAAGTAAATTAAGAAACGGTAGAGGGGTAAATAAAACAAAGAACCTTCACAGTGGCTTCGTAATAGAGAATCGGCCAGAGAACGGGTTGCAGGGAATCCAAATGGGACGAGAGAGAGCAGTGAAGGCAGTTGTTTTTGGAGGGACGAAAGGCCGACAAACGGACATAAACTAACGCCGGACCACGAACGAAGGGGAGAGATCGCACAGTGTAGTGCTGACAGAGACGAATTTAGATAAACGAGTTAAATTTTAGGCGAGCACACGGCATACGAAATCCATCGCTAAGTGAGAGTGTTGCAGAATATGTTTTTAAGAGAGAAAAGTCTGTATATAAAATAGTAGTATTATGTAAATGGAATTTTAAAATTTAAAATAATCTGAACACGTACATGGGGAATTATTGAAATGCAGAAAATACATGCAGTTTCAATTAAACGAAGTGTTGCCTAAAACTCTGGTACTATAAAACAGCCAGAGACCAATTCCGAACGCTTCTAACGAGGGATGCTGCATAGACGTACATTGAAAATTGTTTACTACAAAAATATAAGATTTTAATACTATCTAACTTTATATGATATCAGCTGTTTCCAAACATCTCCAAGTTCAAGGTGTGAACGACGATTAAGCACGGCAAATCGGAGGATGGGATACCTGCAGGCAAACTGCCCCCCCCCATTTGATTACGAACCACGCTGTTCTACCGTAGCCAGCTCATCTGTGTTCAGCCATTTTAAAACCGTTTGTGCGGTTGTACATGTACACCAAGCAACCGGGCCTTAAACGGTAGGTTAAGCAAATTTAGCTGCAGTCAGAAATTCAAGCTAAGTGCTTCTAACGAGGGATGTTTCATAGGCGTACATCAAAAAGTTTTCTTGCTCTTGTTTCTATTCGATCCATATTTTGGCTACGCCTTTGTTTATTTTTCATTTGCTAAATTGGGTACGTCCATTCGGAAAACAACATTTCTTGTCCAGACTAGACACAGTAATCTGGACCCCAGGGGCGCATCCAGGATTGTCATTGGAGGGGGGTGCTTGACGTCACTGAAGGTTGATTTTAGCACAACAAACACTAAAAAAGCATGCAACACAGATTATTTGGGGGGGGGGCGTCAGCTCCTTACCCCACCCCCTGTATTCGCTAGTCCAGTTAAAATTCTAAAATTTTACCTGAAACTCGACATATTACGTTGTCTCAAGATGTTAAGGTAGATAAAGTTTATGAAGTGCACAATGAAGTAATTCTTCACCTTAAATATATAAGACTAAGAAACATTTCAACTGAACAAGAACAAAAATATATCCAAATTAAAACAATCAAATATGACATCAACTGGACTAACTAAAGCGGGTCTGAAGTGTGACCGGAATAAGACCAACAATACACTTACTGTTGGTTGCAGATCATGAATAATAGAGAATAAATTTTTAATATCAAAATGAAGCAAAATAACCTGATATAGAAATGTTTTAGATAGTTTTTAGATAAAAAAACTTGTATATAAATATTTCAACACCTTGAATTGACGTCATTCATACGCATACCAACTACCAGCATTTCATTTAGCCAAGCCAGCTCACTAAAAAAGGAATAAGAGTTGTTTTGATAATAGAATCTTAATGGATTTTTGACCGTTGTGGAAAAGATGTCATGATAGAAGGGATACCAGTGCAAATATGAGTTTTTTTATCACTAAAAATGAATTAGTTGCAGATTTCACTACAATAAATGCGATCGAAGAAATCAGGTTAAAAATACAGTTCGTTTTAGTGTCTTGGCAGACAACTCCAGAATACTTATAACGCCAGAGACACGGTGAATCCCAGTTTGGACGTTGGTGACATACTAAAATTAAAACAGTTTCAACTTATACTTATAATCAAAAATACTGAAACAGAAATGTCCATTTCCCAGCTGGAGATTACTCGATAAATTGTTGAGTAATGTAACAAATTGATGTCAAATTGTGTAGAATTAGTTACTTTTTATGAATCCATGGAATGTCAGGAAGGTTAATGGAAAAAAATCAGAAGTAAAGACATACATATGTATACCAAGTATTTAAAACCTCTTTATGTACATGATGTAAAAATTGTAAACTGTGAAATAAAAATAGAAATTTTCATAAATTTTTCAGAGAAAGTAAGATTTTAAATTTGAATATATGAGTATTAAAGAATATTTGCACATCTAGCTATATGTACTCAAACGCAAACAGGTAAGCACATGTTTTCTTTGGTTCGTAGCTCCACAACATTAATAAGAATAATAAATAAATATGCATTTTTGTAGAAAACTAGTGAATTAAAAATTTAAATAATTAATGTAAACAATTTTAAAAATACAATATTGAAAAGGAATTTTATAATTAATAAAGTAACAAAAAAGTGCATATTGAACAATTAGGAGCTAGTTTAGGAACAGAAAAAATAATAAAACATATTCTGCTATATTCAACAAATTTTACTAGGTATTCACTCTATTAACTATTGAGAGAAGCTGTGAAAATGGAGTAGTTAACGATTTGAGAAGAAACGAAGTAGAGCTTAAGATCTGTAAGAAGAACTGTATTTAAGATCCTTGAAGTTAGGTGGATAAATTGTCTTGTCGACTAACTGAAATATACAACGAAAAGAAGAAGTATAGGACTAAAAAATTAAAAAACAAGCTTTAAGTACTGAGAAGAACATTTTAATAACTAAACGGAACGAATATATTAAAGAAAAGAAAAGATAAAGAGCTGATTGGAGACTCTTAATATCTTGATAGAACAGATGAAGGGCTTAAGGTATTTATGTGGGAAGAATTGTCTCGAAAGAGTTAGAAGATAAAGAATATTTTTACGACTTTTACTGGGTAAATGAGGTATACCTTACCACACTCCCTCAATGCGGATATGTTAGGACAAATATCGATTTTCCTGAGTTTTGTCATTTATATTAAAGAGAACTGCAGCCCCCCCCCGGAATTGTGTAAAATTTTTTATTAATTGAAAAACCTTGAATTTGCTATAGGATTCGATCCCTGGTCAAGATTCCGTACCAAGTTCCAATTTTTATATAATTTGTGTGAGCTGAATGATTTTTTCACTAAGCCACCATATGACATTATATATGGTTAATCAAGTATAAATGTGAAGTTGCAGAATACTGATTTTACCATCACAAAAGAGTCGGGGAATAGGTAGAACTAGAAAAAATAGCTCCAATGATGACAGAAGTGGCCGAAAACTTCTTTCTGGAAGTCAAGAAAATCGGTAAACGTTAAAAACTTATGTAATATAATTTATAAAAATATTTTTCAATCCTAATTAAAGCTTTCCGGTTTAATTTAGTCAATACACAGGAAATGAAAATCACTCAAATTAATAACAAACCAATTCATTACAAGTTAAAGAATCTCAAATTAATTTCAAAATGTTAACACAATGTTTGTTAATTATAGTCGGCGAACAGAAAATCTCGTATCCACCTCGGTCACAATACTTTGCTCAAACTTCAAAAAGTCCGCGAACAAACGTCTCGATTGGATTAAGGAAAATAGGGGTATAAAGAAAATCACGGAAATTACCTTTCCTTATTAAAACAATGCTCTTAAATTTACTTTCGCCTTAATAACGTGATTTGAGACATCCGGTTGGGGAAGTTTTGAATAAATTGCTGCACGATATCACTTTTTGTGGGCAAAAGCCACCCCGCATGAATAGACTTGGCGAACCGAGAAGGTGGTTGTGGGGGAGACTAACTCGCCGGTATAACGGTATTATAATTCGGGAGTTTGTAAAGAAAAGTTAAATTATGTTCGCGAATAATGGTTGATATCTGATCGAAGGAAAATTGTACGAGCAATATTTCCTCAAAGGGTGCTGCTGTTGAGTTATAGCTTGCTAGATTATAGCGCTTGTTTGTGAAATTTTAGCCGCATTAATTTAAGGGCTGGCGAATTAATAAGAACTGTTTTTTGACTTTCTTTAGATCCGTCAATATCTTCAGAATGAAAATATAATTTTATAAACTGGATTAAATTTAAAATATTAAAATAGACTGTATGAATGTGTTAATACTTTTTGTTTATTATAAAGTAAATTGTAATTTATAATTTATAATTTTTTTTTATTTCTCAGGGTCTTTTTCGCTTGGGTTCAAGTCTCCCGATATTAAATATATAAATAAATTTTATACTTATCTTGTTTATCTTACAATTATCTCTTTCTACTCAGTTACACTAACACTTTTTAAAATTTTGAAATTATATTTGCACTTTACTTTTTCTGTTTTAAGACTTTAAATTACTAATAATTAATTTTCAAATTTTCAATTAAGTTACAATTTATTTAAAATTTTCTACAATACAATTTTGATATAATCTTGCTTTTAAAACAAAATAAATTTCCTGGGTACTTAAATACTCTTAATTTCTATTAACTTGTTACAAAAATGTTTTAATCCTTCAAACACAGATATTTATTATACTAAATTTTAAAAACCTTTATTACTATCACTGATTGACTATATATTTTTTTTATAACCTGTTTATTAAATAATGTTTCAAAAACTCACAGTTGCCTGGCCTAAATTTCACTTCTCCTTGCTATGGTTCTGAATAATACTTCCTGATTTCTGACTTTTGTAATACTAAATTATTCTGCTTTTTAAATTGACTTTTCGGACTGTTGCACTAATACTTATTTTCTTCCACAAAATGATTTTATTTCTCCATCCAATGTATTCCAAATAATTCCTTTTATGGAATATTTATTATTATAATTTCAAATTGTTTGTCAAAATACTTCAAAATTTACATCAATTAAATATCTTGTCTAGTTGACATGGAACACTTATTTCAATGATACCATAGATCATTTATCTTGTTGTCATAGAAACGTAATTTTACGAGAACGAAATTTTGAACTGCTCTGGTCGAAGCTTGGTGATCAAAGAGGATCTTTCAATGTCAGATTTTCTATTTATGTAATATAATTTGCCACCTGCTATTTCCATTTCCGCTTTTATTTATTTTATCAATTTCCAAATATTTTCCTTTTAAATCACATGCAAAAATTTAAACGAATTTTAATTTAAATTTGTATACCGTTTACTCTCATAAATTTTATCTAAATCATTTAATTCATATTTCCAAAAAACATTGATTTGACACTTGTCACCTGTTGCCACCAGTCATTTAACAGGTACTTAAAAAAAATTGGATTTTATTAAAATTTAGACTTAATATCTTTTGAACTATTGAATTTTTATAAACTATGCTCTAAGCTCGTTTTCTATTGGTATAAATTTCTTTACTGTTCCATCATTCCTTAAAACTTATAACGGTTTTTACAATTTTGACGTTTCAATTCTCTCTTCATTTAACAAATTTATGTATTTAAAACTTAATTTTGATCTAAAATGTGTTATATTCAGTGTTTTCATGGCCTAATATGTGATCTATACATGTTTTACAAACTCTACTGTGATTTTTATAAGTGAATTTAACCTTTTTGCTGTTTGACCTAAATATGACTCCCTGCATAGATTTCTTTATGTAAGTATTCAGATTCTATTAAAATCTGCATGATAGAATATCTAACTTTATATGCCACCTTTTATCCTTTCAATAATTTGCTTTTGAAACATTATTTTTACATTGTTTGTATTTTTAGGTTAACTTTATCTTTGATATGATTTCTGCAATTTCATTTCTTTGTTATATGTATGCATTTTATTTACATTTTCCCAATCATTTAATTATTCAAATTGCTAAACTTTTATATTATCTTATGTCTGTTTAATTCCATTACAATATATTTGTCGGTTGCATTTGAATTGCAACTAGTGCAAAGGTGTTCGAGTTCATCGCAATAGGTAAGATGATTGATACCCATAAAGAATTAACATATAGAGATTTACGTACATAGGTCAAGGTCAGATATTGTTACGACGTCCGTACGCTAAATAACTCTGATTGCTTTGTTGTAATCAACAATAATATTATGGTAGTTTTTATTTTGGCCATTTTCGCCGTCTGATTTTTTTATGCTTTTTCAGTATAATTGTCATCGAGTGTTCAGAAGTGATAATATGACCACTGGTATCTGCTATCGCCGATACTTCATATTGAAAAATTGTTTGTTAGCTTTTATATATGTGTAAAAACACAGTTTTGCACCCTAACACCAAACCTTTATTTAAACCAATCTGGTTTACTCCTTTTGTTTTTGCATTTGTGTCACACCAAATGTTCTACGGCAAATTCGTTTTACATATGATAGAACTTTGTCTCATTTCTAATTGTAAATATGAAATATTTTAAAAAGTGTAGTGTACGCGTCTGCAGACTTAAGTCATCCATACCATTTGTGAATTTTGACAAGATCAACATGTGTGCCTACATTTAATGTTTTATTTGTAAATATTGTAATGTATTTTAATTTCTATTAAAATGAATATTTTATAAAACAATGTGCATTTAATGAAAATAAAGTTCAAAACATTGTACCCTGGTTCTGCCCTCTCTACATTCTATTCTGTAGATATTTCCAGTTCCAATTGGTATTTCTGGCAATAGAAATAGCAGTATAAAATTAATCTAAAATCCTGGATTGCATACTTATCTACAACGTCTTCAAACTTGATTGTTGCTTGGCACCGACTTCAAAATTACACTAGATTGGTAGGTAGTTACTTTGTACAGAATGAGGTTTACATTTTTTAGTTTCTGGGTAGGTACCTAACAACATTGAACGTGTTATTTATTTGTTAGAGTTGTAATTTGTTATAATTATTTTTAGCCTTTTAGTTGTAGGTGGAAGTCGGTTATATATTTTTTAAATGTTTCATTTTCAACGTTTTAGTTTTTTGAACTCAGGTAGTTTTCATTCTTTATTTTTTATTTTGTATGTATATCCTTAATAGGCAGGACCAGGTAACATCGAAAGCCCCTACATAACATAATGATACATTTTCATTTAAATTTGACAGGTTTACGAACAAAATGTACTGGTAGGCGTTGAATTAATAAGCCCAAAATATGTTTGTGCCTTATGGACTATGCCATGTAACCTTTTTTCAACTTTTTTTGACAACTATATATAACTATAGATAATTTCACTCCACCCTATGTACCAACCATCCTGTACATACGATTGCCTACGGACAACCATAAATTTGTTAGCGGCTTGCTGTAAATTATAGGACGGAGTAGAATCTATCCCGTATTTACGGAGGCAAATCCTATATAACTCCTTCTGTGCTACCCTATAAATTATTTCGTTTTTAACATTTTGTATTATCACCGTGTATAGCATTAATTCCTCTTCACACTATATGCAACTTCTTATGAGCTATGACATAAATATTTTTTTAATCACACTGTGTGAATACCCTAACATATTTTCAACCATCCTATATATGATTTGTTTATGGCCACATCATATAACAGTTTTTTAATCACCCTGTATAATTGTAATTCTACATTTTTTCCAACATTTGTACACCACCAAACGTCCACTGCATCCTATATTCCAACCATCCTATATATACGGCAGCCTATGGACCACCATAATGTTTTTAACTGCCTTCTGTAATTATATTTCAATCATCATATATATACTACTCCTTCTATTACTTTACTTTGTGATTTTGTTTGCTATAACTAAACACCCTTTGTATAATGACACTAAATACCAGTTGGTCATAGTAGTCCATGTTGCTTACAGTAGAGGTGGCGAATATCAGGACTGGTAAATAATTACTTTCAACCTCTCCACATGAATGACGTAAATCTTTATTAAGTGGTGTACATATGTTTCGCTTGCATAACGCAAAGCATCATCAGCACCGTATACAAAAATGTTTTTTATAACTACAAAGAAAATTACAATACAAACAGATAAAATATAGTAGGCAAATAGACTTACTTAAATTAAAATACAGTCAAGAATTTAACATTATCATTGACAATAAACTTAATTGGCTCTTCTTCGCTTATGAGGTGAAAGAACAAGACGAGGAACATCAAAGTGTCTAGTGTGCAGTAGCACTTTCAGGTGGTGTATGCAAGGAAATAAACGCGGTTAAAAATTTAGGATTACTGACGAAACAAAGAAGAAGATGAGTTATTTGGATCGTTCGGAGAGGTTCGGTGTACAAGTCGTTGAAGAAGAGGAAGATTGGGAGAGGTGAAGGGTGAAATGCAAACAAAACCTACAAATAAAACAGCTTTGTGGGCATGTTCAGGTAAATCAAGGATCCGCCATGATGGGGTGGAAGGATAATGCGTTAAAAAGTGCCAGGCAATCAAAACGAATTTGTTCGTTTACACAATTGATAGTTGTATTTTTGCAGGTTTTATTGAGGTATAAAATTTCCAAAAAGTTCATTAAACAACCTTTATTGCAAATATGTAAGATTTTTGTGTTTTGGTTGTGGTCAAAGGTGTGGTTGTTGGAGAGAATATGGTTGACAAAGAACGAAGTGGTCTGAACGTCAGGTCTATGGTTGCTGTTACTGATCAGCCTGACATGTTCTTTGACCACAGTGCTTATTTTACGTCCTGTTTGACCGATGTACAAAGTGTTACACCCCGGAAATAAACAGGAAATTTCATGTATGCCTGATTTATCCCACCTGTTAGTTCTGTATTTAGCATTACATAGTAACTTTCGAAGTGTATTATCAGTTTTTAACGTAATGTCAATGTTGAGATGTTTGAACAGTTTGTGTAGTTGATATACACAGTTATCAAAGAAAGTCATTATTTGGTATAACTGATCAAATACCTATTTTGAAATTTGATGGAGTGTCTGATGAACAACTTGTCTATTAGGTGAATGGGGAATTTATTATTGATTGCTATTTGACAGATAATTTGTAGCTCCTTGTTAAATTCCGTTTTGTCCAGTGGAATATTGAAGATCCTATTGAAATAGGTATGCCTGTATCAGTCGCTGAAGCCTTGTGAAAGATACCAAATGAGAAGGAATCCTTGTTATGTTTGATAGTCAGGTCTAGGAAATTAATTACAGAATTAAATTCTTTTTCAATTGTGAAAGTAATTTTAAGGTGTAGAGAGTTGATAAAATGAAGAAAAATTTAAAGATCAGTGTCGTCCTTGATTTACCTGAACATGCCCACATCTCACCTGCAAATGTACTTATCCATACCTTTTATCACAATAGTCGCTCATACCTACCCACATATATTTTATTTTGTTTACACAAAGCTGTTTTATTTGTAGGTTATGTTTGCCTTTCACTCTTAACCTCTCTCACTCTTCATCTTCTTCAACGACTCCAAATAACTCATCTTCTTCTTCTTTGTTTCGTCAGTAATCCTAATTTCTACACCACGTTCATTTCCTTGCATACGCCACGTGAATGTGCTACTGCACACTAGACACTTTGATGTGCCTCGTCTTGTACTTTCCCCTCATAAGGGATGAAGGGCCAATTAAGTTTATTGTTAATGATAATTTTAAATTCTTGACTGTATTTTAATTTAGGTAAATCTATTTGACTACTATATTTTATCTGTTTGTATTGAAAATTTCTTTGTAGTTATAGGAAACATTTTTGTATACGGTGCTGATGATGCTTTGCATTATGCAAGCCAAACATATATACACCACTTAATAAAGATTTACGTCACTCATATGGAAAGGTTGCAAGTAATTATTTACCAGTCCTGAAATACCAGTTTAGAGCTTGGCATTTGTTGCTACTCAATTTTCTATCACGCCGGATGAATGTGACACCAAAAGCACCATCTTCACAAAATGGAAAAATTTTCATTTGAATCTGTATTTGCCTAGCATACAAACAATACGGGCTTGGTACTCATTGATATAAGGAGTCGAAAATATAATGCTTTCCTACCTATTTTCTTGAGATGTATGTAGAAAATTTTCAAATTTGCTATCAAAACTTCCCGCACTATTACGTTGGAATTAAAATATTTATGATTCAATATCCTTTACATCACTTCGATGAAATTTTTGATGAGAATATTCGAATTTTCGGCGATTTTCTGCAAAACTGCAGGTTGTATTTCGCAGAAAAGTATATGAGACCACCTAGGGATCTTCCTTAATAGATTACAGGTTAAAAAACCATACAGATCCATAAGAAGTTTTTGTAAAATCGACCAATATGTTAGGGATATTGGTCGATTTCCATGCAATCATATGTTCATTCAGATATATTAATTGTATGATTAAGCTCCATCGGACGCGAACCAATTGTCACAATGTTTTAAATAAGGTGTAAGTTTGTAATAAGTGTATTACTCAAATCATCATGAAGATCATATAGATTCAAAACGGTGCACCACAGGAGAAGAAATCAGGTAAAATACATACAAAAAAAATACGCGACGAATTGCTAACCTCCTCTTTTTGGAAGTCGGTGAAAAACCCTAGTACCTAATACCTATTTTCAGATTAATTCTCCCAGTGGTATATTCTGTAAAGAATTTAAAATATAAGTATTCTGCTCAACAATGCTCAAACTATTGACTCTATTCACCAACAAAAAGCCGTAGTGGAAACGTTCGCGAGTAATCTTTCAAACTTTTCGCCCGATCACCCACACAAAAGCGACAACTACTTCATTGGCCTTCTGTACAAGTAGAAAGCATTTCTGAAATCAATTGCTCGAAATTCTTGAGTAATCAAATAGCGTGCCGATCGAGAAGGGAGTTCAGTGAAAGAGCATTCACCACTTAGAAAGTAATTCACAATTTAAAAGTGGGATTAGTTTAACTTTTCTTACGACACACAGTTCAATCTCGAAAGAAACAAGAATAAGTCACCAGTGAGACAATCTAATGGCCAACTCTGCCGGCAGCGAAACTTTCGTTTCAGAAGAAAGCTCGATGAATTCGGGAAAGTTTTTCTGATATTTTTCCAAGAACAGCGAAAAGGAATTGTTCGCGTAAGGCAATAATTTGGTTTAAAGTTAAGGAAAAAATACTTCGGAAAGTTTGCTGGAAATTGCGATTTTGTTAATCGAGTTTTCATCAAGCGTCATTAGGAAGTTGTTTCTGTATGTCTGCAATATATTCGATTATTTTTATTTTTTTCATTGCAGTGGTTTTGGTTATAGTCCAGGACAGAACACGGAAAAATACATGTAATTGAGATTCTAGGTTTTCCCGAAACCAGCACAAATTTACCTTTTACATTTTAAAGAAATTTTGTTTTGAATGCTTGTTGGACATTAAATCTGTTGCCCACTCTTTTCAATCTTTCTGTATATGTTGAATAGTTGTAAGTACAATGTGGTTGTCCTGAAGTTGTAGTGTTACTAAGAGAAGTTCCGGGTTGATTTAGATCGTTTGTTTTCTGTTCAGCAAAACTCAGAACTCAAAAAACTGCATATACAAGATTCCTTGCGAATGAAATAAATTTTATATTGGAGAAACATCGAGACCATTATACGTACGAATTAATGAACAAATGAATTACATAAAGAAACGACAATTTCAAAAATAGAAAATTTCTGAACATACTTGGAACCTAGGCCATAAAATACAATTTGACAATTCAACCATACTTCACAAAGAACCACATAACACAAAACTAGAATTAAAAAGAGTCTGCGTTAATTCTTTTGAATGAAGACGATTGTATCGCTTCTAATTCTGTAGAATTCAATCGTATCTACAGACAATTACGGAATAAATTAGTAATGGCCATCTTCTTTTAAACAACCCAGTATCGGGATAGTTCATAAGGTTTTTCCTAGATTTTTCCTTATGACGTTTATGGAATAACTGAAATAAAAGAATTCTTGATCACATTTTTGGCGACTTATATCAAAGTCGTACCTAGGAACGCCACTTATAAATTCTTTCAAGTTCTTCCAACTTGAAAGCTGTTCAACTGTAATACATGATCTTTACAATTTTTTGTGCTACCTGTATATCTAGACACAATAATTTTTTCATATGTCAACTTAAATGTCATATATCAAACTTTCATTTTGCATTTTATATTTTCAATACATGTTTAAAGCCATTGAAAACGAGGTCAGAATAGACTTCTAAAAGTTTAGTTTTTCCTTGAATATACAGATTTTTGTTTTCGATTCGGTGTTATTTCCCAAGAACACATAAAACTAATCAAGAATATGCCTCAAATAACATTTAGAAGACGACACAGGATTTGTAGAAGAAGAGATTGAGAAAGTGTACTACGTGACCCGTTACCAGTGGAGACGAATCTAGAAACTTTAGTTTCCAATTAATGTTACAAGACAGAGTATTTAAATTTTTATAAGCGGTAAAATTTAGAAAAAAGTGCGGTGAGTTTAGGTATCTGAAATTTTCTTTCGATGACAAACATCATTATGAAAAGAACGTAAATAATAAAATTAATTATCTAAAATACAATCTGACATGCAGAAAGGAATATATAGATCCATCATGGATAGCTTGATTCTTTCTAATTGAGAAATAATAAAAGAAATGAAAGAATCGAAAAGTGAACAGATTACACCTCTTTATAGTGCAAAACTTAACTCATTTTCAGACATAAAATTCAACAGCAATTCGCTTATACTATCACGGCAGTAACAGTTTATTGGTAATTAGTGTTAAGATTTTAACAGCAAACTAATAGAAGGAAACGATTTAAATAACAAAAACCCGCAAAAATGCGAATTTCTTTATTGCTTATATAATGAAAAGTAATGGAGGAATCGTAATGCAGTTTACAGGAAAGTTGTAGAGAAAAAGGAATCGTTTATAATGAGTGTTTATACATCACGATTGCATCATTTTTTCCCGAGTAAACTCATAAAAACTCATCAAAAGTTTTTTTTTCAAAACTTTATAACTTTTCTGGTAACTAATACTGGAATATTAGTCCATCGTCAATACCATAGTTTATGATATTAAGTTTATATGAGCTCACGACAGATACTATTGAATAAGTTGTTTGTGAACAATTCGAATTTAAATAACATAGAGAGCTATTCTGCACATACCATTGTATTAACTATCCAACCGGGATATTTTGAAAGTTCATAAATTCCACTTCAATTGGTATATCTTGGTTTTTCGCTATAATGCCGAGAAATTGGTTTTAAATAATAGCAGTAAGGGTAGGAATATGCGACAGCCAGTTGTCAAGGCACATGAATGGATCTAGAAATTTCTTTAGGTGGGGTGCACGAGATGAAAATTATGTTAAATTATATTATTATGTTTTTATTTACATATCATCTGCTTGCTCATACTGGTATATTTTTTAATTGGTTATTTATTAAGTTCATGCTTACCTGTATACAGTTTACTGATATTAATGAAATGACTTTTTTCCACTCACTGGATTGGCAAATTTAAAAGCGTCGCAGGGTCGTTTAAATCAAAAGACAAAATTCCAAGATTACAAAATGAAGTGTATTTTATGAGCTTTCAAAGTGTATTTTGCATACCATTATCGAACTATAGTGGTTAATACGATACGTCATGCACAATATCAATATATAAATAGGCAAAGACAAAATGATTAGGTACCATTTTCTCCTCTGTATCTCAACCGATTTTCTTCATTTTTGTTTTGTTAAGTAGCTACTGACGACCTTCAGTGCAGAATGCTAATATTAATTTATAATATTGGTTCATTCATTAAATAAAATATAATAAAAATTCATTATTTATGTCTATACTGTCAACGATAAACAACTGACAGTGCCGCTGCCGCCAGACGGTCAAAACTCAAAGCATTGAGTAATTATATTTGGAGGGAGCAATCGTTAGATGCTTTTATATTCTTAGAGCATGTAGTTCTGGAAGTGGCATACAAGAGTTTTTAGTGTTTAGTGGTGAAATAGTCAATGTAGTAGATCAGTATTGATTTTTCCGACGCGTTGTAGTAACTTGCATTAAATTAAATTAACATTAAATATTCTGTTTTTAATATGAATTTAATTATTTGATTAATAAATTATTATCACAGTCTGCCCGAAGGTGTTGTCTAAAAAATTATCAGGGAGCGTACAATAGAGAATGTATTAAATATTTAAGTTGTCCTAGAGTTGTTGCTTCTCTCTTTCCTTTAATATTCCTGAACTTGATTGAAACCGCAAATAACGAAAACTTTTAGGTTGCAAAGAACAATCTTCCAATGATCATACCGAATATCTTGCCAGGAGCGGTTCCAGCTAAAAATTTAAGGGGTCATTCATTTGTCAAAAATATTTCGAATACCGATATTTGATTACATTTTTATTTTATTTTTTTATTGCGATAGATTTGTCAATATGAGTGAACAATTTTGGTCATTACATCTACTTCTCCGATTTCTCCACTACTCTGTTTCTTATAAAATTATACTTTTTACAATTTCATGAAATAGGGTCGAATTTCGAGCACTGGGCGACCACTAGTTTCTATAAATTGTTTAAATTACAATTCTGTAAGATATACTTAACGTAAAATATGGATCTTCAGCATTATTAATCTCAATGTTATCAGATATCACTAGGAGGCAGATTAAGGTTCACGCTGCTATTACAACCATGTGATGTTTTTTTTAAAATCACTTAGTTTACATTGAATTGGAAATTCATTTAGCCTTAGCAAAAAATATGAATATTTTTTGGAGTTCTTAAGGCTCAAATAATTTACTTCAACGAGTTTGCTGTTAAAATTATGTCAGTTGTGACTAATAAACTATTATTTACGTGATGGCTTATGAAGTTTGCTGTTGAATTTATTGTCACCTAAAAATCTCTATTGACTGGTGTAGATAGAGGTAAAGACAAAGATGAACATGCAATCAAGGAATTGAAATACAACAGAAAACACACAGTTACAATGAGATGGTATCCGTGATTAAGGACGGCTTACTGAATGAGAAAATGTATATAAACATATTTACTAAAGTTTCAAAAGCGACAAAAGAATCAACCAATACCTGATAATTCTTAAACATTCCTAAAATTGCTTTTTATCATATACATTACATAAGAAATTTCTAATGAACTGTGCAGGAGATGGACATAAACTTTTATAGACAAATTCGGATGATAGAGACTTAAGTACTGAAGTTATTACCCTTTTATAGTGACGCTTAACGTCTTGCATCAGAAATCAATTAAAAAACTTGCAGCCTCGGTGCGAACTTGCTTTTTTTCACCCAGTGTGAACCATTTTTCATCGCTCGATAGACAGCTCTTATCCATTTTTGTCGCCTTTTCCGGAAAACGTCTTAAAAACTTTCCGAATTTATCGAATTCGTGAAAATGAAAAGTTTCGTTGTTGGCAGTTATCCTTTGGATTATTTTTGCGACCTATTCTTGTTTCTTTAGAGATTAAGTTATGACATCGGAAGGAAGGAAAGTAAGCCAATTCTGTTTTGAAGTTCGAAGTAGTTGAGGAAATTACTTTTAACTGGTGAAAACTAAATCGAAGCGGTTCGACCCGGTATGTGACAAATTATATAGCCTTGGATGAGCACTGTCGATGTTAAAGCTTCACTGGCGAAGTTGAAGGCAATATATAGAGGTTCGAATTTTTTTTGTTTTGCTATACTTTTATTTTTCGTTGAACAATGGCGCCACCATGGCCCTGGCGAATATTTCGTTTACTAGACTAAAGCTGTGTCTCCGCTTTTCAAACTAGTTCTCTTTCTATATTAGTTTAAAGGTTAGGTTAGGTTAGAAGCTGGATAACTTAATAATTTTCTGATGGGAAATCAAGTTTAAAATTTACATAGCTTTATGTAAGGACAAATATGAGATCAGGTAATTAAATCATCTATACAAAATGGATTAACTTTCATACTACTTTATGCCCTGAGCATATGGAACCAAAATATTCTATTTATCTTATGGAGGTTTTAACACAAGAAAATGAACCAATATTCCCCCACTTCCACTTTGCTACAACAGGGGATATGACATAAATAATGTCGCACCTAGTATATAAATAGTGTTGGATTTGTCATGTTTATACATTATGCTAATTAATTTGTAATATTTTTTTATATTTACAATAATAAATTGTTTATGTTTACAATAATAAATTATTAGTGTTTATGAAGTAATTGAACTTTTCGCCGTTTGAACAAAGAGAGTCCAGGGAAAAAATGACATCGAGCGTGAATGATGACATTTCAAGGTTAGTAAAAATGAAGTGTTACACGAAGAACAACATTTTATTGGATTCATTTTTTTTCAAAATCTGTGGACTGTTTTGGCTTGATTCCTATAGTTTCTTCGGAACATTTCATCTACAATTGCGGCAGACATCTTTAGCGGCTCTGAGATAGTTGATACAGTTGTTACAGATAGAGAAAATAAAACAAAGAAGTACAATATAAATTCTGGACAGAAAAACTTCTATAATATTGTTTTAACAATAGTTAAGTGACAACCAAAACCACAATTATCATTGTTTTTGAAGAACGGAACAACCATAAGGTGTGAAGACGCGAGATGTAAGACCGACATTTAGGATTTTTGAGAGAATTAACACACAGAGGTTCCGAATCTGGAGCCGTTCCGTGTAATTGCTGTTCTCTCTTAACTCCTAGGACAGAATGTCACGATAAAATTTTCAAGGTTACTTCACCTGTCAGAGATATTAAATACTCTCTTTGAGGTGTCAATCCTTTCTACGCAAGACAATATATATTGTTTCTGGTTAGGGAACCTTCATCAGTTGCGCTTCCTACAACTGAATGTCCTCTCGAACACTTCTTTATGTATTTGATACATTTCGTTAAATTTGAAGACGCGAGATGTGTACTAATTCTCTCGAAAATCCTAGATGTCGGTCTTACATCTCGCGTCTTCAAATTTAACGAAATGTATCAAATACATAAAGAAGTTTGAAGGCGCGAGATGTAAGACCGACATCTAGGATTTTCAAGAGAATCAGTACACAGACGCTTCGAATCTGGAGCCGTTCCGTGTAATTGCTGTTCTCCCTTAACGCCTAGGACAGAATGTCACTATAAAATTTTCAGTTACTTCACCTGTCAGAGATATTGAATACTCTCTTCGAGGTGTCATTTGCAAAGAAATTAGAAAAATCAAAATATTGTTGGCGACCCCTTCTTGAGCAGTTGTAACAAAAGCAGACGCAATCCAGAGGCCCGATTCTTGAAATCATGCTATGCGACGAAAAATATCGTAGGCAGTCATAAACGAAGTTTGTTCTATTGCGTGTCAAACTTGTATTCACGAATTGGTAGACGAGAAAATACTGACTTTTGACATATAAAATTAAAATATGGTGAATTGCCAGAACTTCTTCAATATCTTCCATGTTACGTAGAAATTTCAAAATTTTTGGCGCAAATAACTAATTTTTGTCGGCCTAACACAACAATACAAAACAAAACTAACCGATAAATTTGTTTACTATAAATACCAAATAAACGTCATTTATGACAAATTCCATTCGATTGACGTCATCTTTCGAGTGGTTGAGCGTTTGAATAGTTTCAAGAATCGGGCTCCTGATTGCTGAAGATGGCACATGCATTACTATCGAAACGTTCTGAGTTCAAATATATTCAAGATGTTAAGTGATAAAGCATTCCTTATATGTCTACTAGGCTATGTTCGTAATAGATTTTTCATATTTTCTTAAAAAAAATACGAAAATGTGATTTTCTTTCACGTATTCTTAATTTATTGCCTTCAAAATTTTCGATTGTTATTTCCGACTCACTTTGATTTACAGAATATCGGGATCAAAAACCACTCTCTTATCATTTCTTTCTCCGATCATTTGCCATCCCTTCGTTTCTGCATTGAAACCGAAATCTCTTCGGAAATACAATGGCGTCGTCGGTGATGGATGACCCCCCGCCTTCTATAGAATAAGCGAAATTATACCCCAACATTCGGCACTTCTCAATAGTTAAGACATGAACAATTGACTGTTATTAATGATGGTCCCGATGGAAATATCCAATTCACAACGGTCTTTGTTTACGAATATCCCCCCATGGCTGGTGGACACAGTATAACGGCGATTAGAGCGCCTAATGCGAAATCTATTATGACTAAAACGAAATTAACTGTGATCGAATGGGTCTATTTTCGGCTAAAATAATACAAGATGATTTACGTTCATTTACCCGTCTCAATCCGAATCATATTAGAAACGGTTAATTAGGTTAACCATTGCCAATTTGCGTCAGAAATCTCTAACAACTTCAAATATATTTAGATTTAGACCTAAAAGTGTAGGGTAAGATTGTTGTAGATATCACAAATTACACCGGTTCACACGAGTTTTGGGTTTGACTTCTACATGTTAAGTTTTACTTTCCCCTAGGCCAAAAAAAAAAGAAAAATATATTTTTTTAAAGTTTGATGTTATAGAAATTCGAGCAATTTTTCAAATTTTTTGGCTAAAATCACTGATTTTCATTTTTTTATAAATTCACTCTTAATGATGATCAGAAAACTTTTTGCTGGATATAAAAAAAGTATTTTTTATGGAAGATTCCTGATGAACAATAACATATGAATGTGAAATAATAAGTGATTAATGTCTAAAAGTGAATAGTTTTTGTATTTCTTTTAAATTCGAATGAACTTTCATGTATTACACCCCAAATGTAATCTCCCATCATGTCCTCATTGTGCTCTCCTTGATATCGTTCAAAATCCATCACACTTTGGTGCAAACTTTCTCCTTGTTCGTCGGAATAGGCAATGTTATCTTTAAATTCGTCTAGATGAGAATGTGAAGTTGATGAGACTATACGCAGCAAATAATTTTGAAGTTTTTAAACATGTTTGCAATCAATTCACTATAGTTGTTAGCTCTATGATTTCCTAGAAATCCATCAACTATTGCTTTGAATTTCTCCCACTATCGTTTTCTACAAGCACTAAGAATTGTCTTCAAAACGTTGTTTGTGGCATATTCTTGATTACTTTTATGTTTTTTTGGACAATAACACCACAATAGAAATAAAACTACGTATATTGCAGGAATACCAAACGTTTCAAAGTCTATTCTGACTTCGTTGTCAATGGCTTTATATTTATTGATGTGATTGCAAAATGAAAATTTGATTTATGACATTTAAAATTGACATTAGAAAATTTGTTGTTTTTAGATATACAGGTAGCACAAAAAATTCTAAAGATCATGAATTATAGTTAACCAGCTTTCAAATTAGAAACGTTTGGTATTCCTGCAATATACGTAGTGATATTTCTATTGTGGTGTTATTCCCCAAAAAAACATAAAAGTAAGCACAAAGAAGTTTCATAAAGTTATCACTCTTCATGATTTGTACCCCTTTTACTTTAGTTTCAGATAATTTAGGGAAAAATCCCCTTCAATATTGGAAAGCCTTAGAGTTTGATACAACTGTAAGCCCTACTGTCCACGTAGCGTCGCTTCATATGCCCGTTTTCGTCATTTCCCCCTTGCTGTACGCTTGCTTGCATCTTGCATATGAAATAATCCGAACTGTGTCCACGAGGCGGCAAAGTCGCATTTGCGTAGTGGTGTGCAATCGTTATGCAGCTTGAGCGGCAACATGTCATTACTTCAAGCCTATTGCAAGACGCAAACATGACAGTATCTATTTATAATGGCCACTTCAGCAGTGAGTTTTGTCCAAATAAAGCCGTAATACAAAGTTTTTGACTGAATTAGCTGAACTGCAGGACTTTAATCAGTTAATTTGTATTTATAGTAGTATGTATGACTATTAAAGGTAATAAATAAAATGCAATTTACTACATTTTACGTTTATATATATTTTATATTTCTATATCACGATCAATAGGTTATCTTTTATAACATTATTTACAAATATGATTTGTTATTTTTTACTTAATCACGTAAAAAGTGCTGGACGGTAACAGTACGGTGTTTTTTATTAATAACAGTAGGGATTTTATTCGTGTATATCATTCACTTAAACTCACTTGCAGTAACAAACAAACTACAATATATGTTAATCTCGCTATGCGGATGAAGCCAATATGTGTATTTCATCGTGTCTAAAAAAATTGTTGCTAGACTAATCATTTGCCATTTTATCTAAAAGGACGTTTGTTCGCGCTGCAAAATTTGACAGAAATGAAACATAATTGTAGCTTGCATGCATCTTGTATGACGCTACGTGGACAGAATGTGAGACGCAAAATACGACTATCGTCATATGTAGCAGGCATACAACTTACAAATGAAGCTACGTTGACAGTAAGCCTAATAGATTCTACTGTGCCTGTTGCAATTAACAACACAGTTTATTTTAGGGTTAATCAAAGTGCTGCCATCTTTCGTTTATACAATAAATTAAAAAGCAAAAGCAAACTAACAGAATTAAAAAGGAAAATTTAAGTCTATGTTTACAATAAGAATTTAAGCAACTCACAAAATTTTTTTTGTTGCCGGTGTTATCAGCTACAGGATGTACTTAACCCTTTTGGGTGAAGCTTAGGTTTTGTTCCATACAAAGACCCTGGTGCCAACTAAATTGTTGGGGAGGTCTGATTTCCCTATTGCTTCTGTTGAGAAAAAAACTATGGTCAAGTGCTAGTTGAACTCGTATACTAAGAGCTCACTATCTTTTTTACCAATTACATCTAACTTCGTGTTGAATATGTATTTCAATGCAGTCTCAAGCAATTTATATATACCAACAATCTGAATTCGGTTCTTGGGTTTAACAAAATTCTAAAAGCAAATATGAAATTCACTTTTCATAGCTACATTATTCAATGTACATTTATGGTCGGTAAAGATCATTTCCTGTTTTGGCAGGAAGTAGTAGTGAGGGTCACTTAATGGCACCCTTGAAACACAGCAACAAACATATGAAACCTTGTTCCAAGAAATGGAGTCTCTATGTTTTTGTACAGAATTTATACAGTGTGGAACAGCCAATTGGAATAAATTCGATAACGAATAAAGGAAAGCTAGTATGGGAAAATGTTTGGACACGACGATTTACATTTTTAAATGCAAGCCCTTGTATATGATTTATTTTAATTGTAGAAATAATTCATGTGCACTGTCCTACACCTATTATCAACTGGTTCGCAAATATTAAGTGTTTTCAGATTTATTACAAAAAAGAGATTTATTTTATTTCAAAAATTCCCTCTATTACATCAATTCTTAATTCCCATTAAACTCTTGATAATGAGATAGTAAGCAAAAACCATTCCTGTGTTCCTTTATGCTGATTTAAAAAACGGTTTTGTTTTTTTTTTGTCAAAACTTATAGACTTGTTGTTTGCCTGCATGACATTGGTGATCAGTGTCAGTGCTATTGTCGTTTGAATTTCGTTAACTGTACGTAATAATATCAGAAAATTGGTTCATTTAACAGAAATGCACAAAACCATTCTACAAATAATTTGTTATGGAGATAACACAAATGGAAGTTTTTCAGTTATTTCACGAAAACTTGCCAAATTTGCGCCTGTATCACATGGAACAATTAGCATAATAGAAAAGCAGTTTTGCGAGCTTGGTGAAGTAAGACAGATAAAAAAAGTAGCTGCCAATGGTCTAAATGACAATATGAAATTGGATATTATGCTTGAGTTTCAAGAAAACCCACATAATACTGGTCGAGAAGCAGCCCCAGTGTTCAACGTTAGCCACACATCAATTTTTCGAGTATTGAAGAAAAGTAAAATTCATGCCTATAAAATGGTGCCGCCTCTTGGATCTCATGGAAGACTATTTCGATAGGAGGACGTATTTCTGTGAACAAATGATGGTAAGGTTAGATAACAATGTGATCCAATTAGAAGATGTTTTGTTTTTTAATGAAAGCACATTTACACTTCACGGTCAGGTTATTCGTCAAAACTGCTGCTGGTAGTCTAATGAGAATCCTCACTGGATGAGAGTGAAAAGTACGTAATATCCTGGAAAAGTTAATGTTTTGCCAGAAATTGTTGGAATTCATATCGTAGATCTCTTTTTCATTGATGGCAACTTGAATGGAGATACATATTTAGAACTGCTCCAAAATAATCTTGTGCGAACTTTGACAAACTTATATCCTAATCCAGTAAACCAACATGTTCCTGTCAATACAATACAAATTTCAGCGAGATGGAGCACCGCCCCATTACGAAATCAATGTCCGGCAGTAGCTGACCCAAATTTTTCCAAATCGGTGGATTGGGAGGCGCGGATAGATAGAATGGCCAGCACGATCTCTAGGTTTGCCTGCTTTGGACCGCTTTTTGTGGGGTTATGTCAAAAGTACTGTATGCAAAATTAAAATTGTAACATCTATTTAAAGATAAGTCACACTGAATTATTATCTAGATTACACTATATTGAATTTTCCATTTTCGATACAGAAACACGAGACAAAGTTCGGCCATTTAGTACATCAAAATTTTTCTAAACAAAAACATAAACTTAATGCCCTCATTTCAAAAAAACCAAAACAACCACTAAGTATCAAAACAAAATATACAGATCACAAATTTTTCGATAGATTCACGAATTTAACAGACACTGTATTCACTTCCTACGAACAGTCACTACTTGAAAAAGGTTTCAAACACAATATTAACATCAATTCATCTACAAAAGCATATGAAAATTTAGGAATAGAAACAGAGAATGCTTTAAATAAATATCCTGATAATCTTAGTAACAAACATATTTCCGCAAACATTATAAAATCTGAATTTATTAAAGACAACGCATGATCATAAAATAGTAAAATCAATTAAAGACAAAACAGAACACGACAACATAATATTCACCCGAGCGGATAAAGGTAATACAATAATTGCTATAAAAAACATCGATTATATAGACAAAACAATGAATTTTTTGAATTCAGGTACATATCAGGTCCTTACCAATAATAAAATCTTTAATACAGATATCTCAAAATTTTGATTCAGATTCAATGTCCATGTTCATTTGACACAAGTCGCGAAGGCTTGATTATGGGGACGTTCACCCTATGAGTTCCATATTAGATAAAAACAACATCGCAATTCAATGATGTTTTTTAACAAGTCGCGAAGGCTTTTATGGGGAACCCTATGGCTACTCGCAGAAATTTTCATGGCTAATATTGAAAACAAAATTCACCAAAACGTATTGGCTAAAAATTTTATTTATTGGTATAGATATGTAGACGATATTTTAGCTTGTTTCGTAGGGACGAATAGACAATTAGAAACGTTTCTCAATTTTTATAAACAATATCCATCCAAATATTAAATTTACTATAGAGTGTGAACAAGATGACAAAATCAATTTCCTAGATCTAACAGTTAACAAGGTAAATGGCAAACACGAGTTTTCAATATTTCACAAACCATCTCAAACCGATCTAACAATTCACCGCACTTCTATACATCCATATCAACAAAAACTTTCCGCTTACAATAGTATGGTTCATAGATTACTTTCCATAAAACAATCACCAGATAATTTTCAGAAAGAATTAAACATAATCAAACAGATAGCAGTAAATAACGGGTTTGCGGCCGAATTAATAGAAAATATTCTTTGAAATCAAAAACACAAAAAGGCATTAAGAGAAGTTTACCCTGACAACAAAACCAATATTGATTCATATAATAGTATAACCTATTTTGGCAAACCAAGTTCAAAAATAGCATCCTTTTTAAGAAAACGTTGGATTCAAAACAAACAATAGTCTTGGAAAATTTATCAAAAATAACAAATCAAAAATCGATCCAAAAAATAAATCTGGAGTCTATAAATTATCATGTGGCTCATGCCCTAAAGCCTATATCGGTCAAAGCGGCAGAGCGTGTAAAAAACGTATCTATGAACACTGTAATTCTTTCATTAATCAAAAAACAGATTCCAATTATGCTGAACATTTAGTAACAGAAAATCATCTTTTCGACGAAAATTTTAAATTATTACATTCAGAAAATAAAGGAAATAAATTAAACCTTTTAGAATCATTGGAGATTATTAAACTTAAAAATACCGGTAATTTGTTAAATGACCAGACAGAAATAAATAATTCTTCCTTAATAAACCTCTTTAGTTAATCTTTTTACCTGTAATAAAATTAAATAATCCTGTTTAAAACTAAGTACCTGGTAATTATATCACTTCTCGAATATAAATACAGTTAATTATTAAAATTAAACCCCACAACTAAGGTGAACTAATAAAAGACAAATCACACTTGTGATTAGATCAGTCACGCCTGAGATGTTGAGTAACGTTAGAAGACATTTCTGTACAAGATAAGCATGTTGGCAAGACGTTGGCGGCGAGCATTTCGAAGATTTCCTACACTGATATCCACGGTTTTTTGTTTTTTTTAGGTTTAGGTTTTTAATGTAATGTAGCAAATTTGTGAAAGAAAATATATTTTTTTAATGTTAATTTTTATAATAAATCTGAAAACTCTTAATATTTCCGAAACAGTTGAAAATAGATGTAGGACGTTGTACATGAATTATGTCTAGAATTTTATGGAGAATCCAAAAAATTAATAATACATAGGAACTTGTTAAAAAAAGTTGATATTGGTCACTGTCACATGACACACCCAATATAATTTTTTTGTTGAAAAAATGCGCTATTAAAAATACAAATCCAAGCGTTTTTACCAATTCGACCTTCTTTATTTGTTATCGAATGTATTCCAGTTGGCTGTTCCACACTGTATGTTGAGAATATTTATAAGATTCATACCATGTTATGTTAATGGCATGCATAAGTTTTCTTTTCCGTTACACAATCTACGTTATCTTTAATGAATATAATACAAAATATAATTCAGACTTTTATCTATCACTCCTTTATACCAATATTTTGTTTTTCCCTAATCGTATTACGTGCGTCCTCTCACGACAAAACGCAGTTTCTCCAAAGTTTATATCTTACGCGCACACCGAGTCCCCTGGAACTTTTATCGGAAGATATTCCTGTAAACGAAGGCTTTTCCTCCAAACATCCGACAATAATGACAAATGTGTACTTTCCTTGGTAACACTGATGCTGATAATGAGAGAAATGCACGTTTCTATTACGGATTTTCACTTTGATTTATAGCACGCCGAATAGTCTACGACAGTTTAAACGGTACGTGTTTTCGAAGAGTTGAAACGTTTCCAAGTTTTCCCCGTACGAGAGAGCTCTTTTGTTGAAAACAAATGGAGATTATCTTATCAGAAAATCATTTGAGGCAGGTGTTACTGTGAGGTAAACTACGGGATTTTGCACCGATAACTAGTTGAGTTTCTAAAGTTTCTAGGTTTTCTTTTCCAAAAAAGTTGTATCCGTTTTCTCAAAATAAATAACACCAATTTTTGTCAGTATTCCATATATCTGATTTTTATTTGTATTCTCAATCTATTGACGATATAATTTATATAATTCAACAATAAGAACCGGGCAGTTTCTGAATGATTGAAGAGATAAATAACTATTTTGATTGTTCATTATGGTTTTTAATCCTTACGATCGATTTCGAAAAATAGAAATAAGTGAAATCTGGGGATACTGTCCGTTATACAAGTTGCCTTCTTATAGATCTCCATCGTAGGATTAAGTGACAGGAATTATGTTATGTTTTCCTGCATGAAATGTTTAGATGCAATTGTATGATACTCTGATAGGAATTTATCCGATAATTCGTGGAATAGGCATTCATCCGATATTTCGGGGATTCCGAAATATTGTTCGTCGTTTTGACATGTTTTTGAAGAACTCGAGAGTCATTCAAGGAAATTGACCATCTGGAGAATTCTGTGAAGAAATATGTAAATGCGGAGAACTAAGGGAACAATTCAGTCTTGGACAGCCGTGTAGTAAAGATAAATTGTAAATAGTTTTGTGAATATAAATTAAAGTAGTGGAAATAAATTATAGCGAGTTGGACTGTGTTTTTGAATAAATGCAAAAACTGAACTCAACCCGAGTGTGAAAATAAACATTACAATACTTATCTCTGTACTGTGAAATATTAGTTCCCTTATCGTTTTTGTAATTGTCAATTGATTCACCACCCCAATTATGATTAAAACGATTAAGATGTTTTAGTTTGGTTATAAATGATTATTGATAGCAAAACATTTACTATTGTACTGTACTATTTTATTTTATCTATATTAATTTCGCCAAAGGTTTGTTTATCAATATTTGTTTTACTGAAATGAAGTACATCAGTATCAACATAAAAAATAGTTGCAGGAAACTCAAATGTTTAGACATATCAACCCTTGACTATTAATTAAGGCTTTACATGAAACTCTGTTGCATTTTCTTTATCTATATATAAGTAGGCAAAGACAAAACGATTAGGTACCATTTTCTCCTCTTTCTCTCAACATATTTTCTTCATTTTTGTTTTGTGCAGAATGCTAATAATAATTTATAATATTGGCTCATTTGTTAAATAAAATATAATAAAAATTCATTATTTACGTCCATATTGTCAACGCCAAACAACTTACAGTGTCGTCGAAGCCTGTCGGTCAAAATTCCAAACATTGAGTAATTATATATGGAGGGATCGTTATTCTTAGAGCATGTACTTCTGTAAGTGCCATACAAGCGTTGTTAGTGTTTAGTGGTAAAATAGTCAATGTAGTAGATCAGTATTGATTTTTCGGACGCGTTGCGTTAACTTTCATATTAAATATTTTGTTTTTAATGTGAATTTAATTATTTGATTAATATATTATTATCACAACCTTCCCGAAGGTGTTGTGTAAAAAGTCAGACAGCGGACAATAGAGAATGTATTAAATAAGTTCTCCTAGGGTTGTTGGTCTTCTCTTTTTTTAATATTCCTGAACTTGATTGAAACGGCAAATGACGAAAACTTTTAGGTTTTAGGTTACTTCCAATAATTATATCAAATATTTTGCCACGAGCGGTTCCAGTCAAAAATTTGGGGGGTTATTCATTTATCAAAAATATTTCGAATACCGATATTTGATTACTTTTTTTTATTGCAATAGATTTGTCAATATAAGTGAACAATTTTGGTCATTACATCTACTTGTCCGATTTCTCCACAACTCTGTTTCTTAGAAAAATATCCTTTTTTCAATTTCATGAAATAGGGTCGAATTTCGACCACTGGGTGACCACTAGTAACTATAATTGACTATCAACATTTATTAATTCGAGAAAAAAACGAGAAACTCCTAATAGTAATTTTGGGGGGCAAATTATGAAATTAAATGAAAAATAAAAAACTTAAGAATTTACAGACCCATCATATAATATATATCAAATGAAACGGAACGGAAACAAATATACATATTTTTATATTTCACAAATAATTAATTTAAAAGATATTAACAATTGTATACGCATTAACCTCTCCTCTTATTTTGGAAACTATAAGGCCTAAAATGTTGAAGAAAAATATACATGTAGGCCCTCACTTGAACTTTATTGGAAAATTAATGAAACAAACTGTTAGGATCAGGTTTATTTAAATTAATTGAGCAGATTTCCTTAAGTAATATTTTATTTGAAACAGTACAAAACCCCCAACAACGTAACCAAAATTTTACAATTCAACTGACTTATTCTTGCTATCTGTCATCACTGACATAGAACATGTTTAACCACAAAAACAAAACATTAGTCATAGACTAAAGAAATAGAACACCTTTTAAATTTATAATCCAACACTCCCACTTAAATTTACAAGGTGTCATCAGTTTTGATTCTAATGCAGATACTATTTAAGAAACAACTTTCATTATTTGATTTGTAATAAAACTAAACTTATTAGTAGGTAAAGCCTTTGTGAGAAAATCAGCTAATTGGCAGGAACTTTCAACATAACTAATATTAATAATCATTTCTTCAACTTTTTTCTCTTATAAAATTGTTTCAGCCATAGTACCACTTTGGCTGCATCACTTGCGGCCATATATTCAGACTCTGTTGTTGACAGTGCTACTGTATTCTGTCTCCTACTAGCCCAGGTGACTGGTCCACCATTCATTAAAAAAATGTAGCCAGTATTAGACTTTCTACTATCCAAGTCACCTGCATAGTCAGAATCTGAATAACCGACCAATTCACTACTCTTATCATACACAATTGACATATCTTTTGTAATTATCAAATAGCGAATAATTCGTTTTAAAGCATTCACATGTGAAGTACCTGGGTTATTAACATATCTACTTACAAGATTAACTGTATAGGCTATATCAGGTCTAGAAACAGATGATATAAATAATAACGCTCCCACTGCCTCCCTATATGGGAAATTAATAGGCACTTCATCAATATTTTTACATAATTGTACATTTACATCTACAGGTGTATAACAACCTTTAGCCTCTGACAAATTAAATCTATTTATTATAGTCTCTATATAATGCTTTTGATTTATAATTATGCAATCTTTCATCTTATATATATCAATGCCAACAAAAGAATTACATCTTAATATTTTAATGTCAAAATTTGTCATCAGGTCCTTTACTATTGTGGATAAGATATCCCTACTTTTAGATAACAATAATCCATCATCAACATAAATAATTAATAATACTTTAATATTATTAAAATATCCTACAAATACACAATTATCAGATTCACATGGTTTAAATCCATATGTAGTTAGAAATGAACAAAACTTTTTATTCCAACACCTGGAAGATTGTTTAAGACCATATAGAGATTTGTTCAACTTACATACTTTAGATGATTCAACATTAACACCCTCTGGTACCTCCATATATATCTCCTCTGCAAGTTCACCATACAGGAAGGCTGTCTTTACATCAAATTGCTGAATCTCAAAATCTTCTTTTGCTGCTAGACTCAACAATAGCCTTATTGAATCATATCTAGTAGTAGGAGAAAATGTTTCCTTGTAGTCCAAACCCTTTATTTGTGTGAAGCCACGGGCACATAATCGGGCTTTAAACCTTTCTATTTCTCCTTCATTTCTTTTTACACTAAACACCCATTTGCATGTGATAGGTTTCTTTGCAGTTCTCTCTGTTATAGTCCAAGTATTATTTTTCTCATGGGATTGAAGTTCTTCTTCAATGGCCTTCTCCCAATGATGATGATTAATACCACTAATGGCCTCTTTATATGTGTTTGGTATTTCTAACTCAATGCAATTGACTTCAATCTGTTTATTTTTCCGGGGTCGTAGTGTCACTCTATCTTGTTGCCCCATATCTGTATTGACATGTCTAGGAGGATAGTATGAGTCATCTTTGTCTTCAATACTATGCAGACTATCATCCAATGATAGTTCTTGGACATCATTGTCATTTGGTGTTACAGGCAAAATCAATTGTTCTGCTTTCTCTTCACCATTCATTTTCAAGAATGTAAAATTTTGTCTCTGAATTGGTATATTGTTTTCATCAAATTTTACATCTCTGGATATAGTTATTTTTCTTGTATTTTGATCATACATTCTATAATTCTCTTGTTCATATCCAACCAATAACATTTTCACACTTTTCTTATGCAATTTCTTCTTTTTTTCTTTAGGAATGTGAACATAACCCACTGAACCAAAAATCTTGATATGCTGTAGGCTTGGCTTACTCCCCCACCAAAGTTCATATGGTGATACATTAGGAGTGTGAGTGGATGAGCTTCTATTTAACAGATATACAGCACAGTTTACAGCTTCTGCCCACATACTCAAGGAAATGTCTTTTGCATAAAGCATAGATCTTGCACTTTCCATTATTGTGCGCAATTCTCTTTCAGCTTTGCCATTTTGTTGAGGAGTATAAGGAGCTGTACATTCATGGCTAATGCCTTTGCTCTCTAGGAAATTTTTAAATTCATGGTTCACATACTCACGTCCATTGTCTGTATGCAAAATACGCACATCATGTTTAAATTTATTGTTCACAATAGCATTATATTTTATGAAACAGTCAAGTACTTCACTCTTTTGCTTCAGGAAATATATATGGCGATAATTTGTAGCACCATCTTTAAATAATGCAAAATATCTCATTCCTGATACTGATAATTCCTCCATAGGGCCACAAACATCACTATAGACAATATCACCAGGCTGGGATGGACCTCTATGGGATTTCTTGAATGGTAGTCTAGCTTGCTTGCCATACTGACATGCTTCACAAATAAATGTATCACTTCCAGTCAATACCACAGGTATTGCACCATTTTTACTCATGTTCTGAAGTTCTTTAACATTTAAATGGCCTAACCTCTCATGCCACACTTTAATATCTGACTGCACTGAATTACAATTTTCTTGTATACAAGTTTTAATCTCCAGCTCATAAAGATTATTTTCTTTTAACTGGGCACACATAACAACAGTATTATTTTTCATTATTAAGGCATTATTATTGTTTTTTATTATCATATATCCTAACCTGGTTGCTGCTCCCTCAGAAAATAAATTCCTTCTCAGGTCTGGCACATAAAGAACATTCTTTAATATACTTTGCTCCCATTGTCCATTAACTAACTTGTTTATCAATACAGAACCTTCTCCACAAACTTTAATGTCTTGTTTGTTTCCTAATTTGACAGTTTTATCATAGCCTTGGAACTCATATAGCTCATTGAAAAACTCACGTCTGTATGTCATGTGCACTGATGCACCACTATCAAGTATCCAGACATCTTCTCCATGTAGTGATAAAGAATTACTTTCTGTATTAAATGCCAACATATCTGACTGCTCTTGGTGTTTATGCACAGGTTTCTTAGGTGCTCTGCAATTTCTTGCAAAGTGTCCTCTTTTATTGCAATTATAACATACAAATCTATGAGTCAAATTGCTTTTAACACTTGCCTTAGTTTGATTTCCTTTATGTTTGTCATATTTTAAACTTCCTTTGCTACCTACTAGGGCCATCTCACTAGTTATATCACTGCTTAAACTTGTCTCCTCATCTATCAGGCGTGATGTTAAGTTATGAATTGTTTGGCTAGCTGGGTCAAGTGATAACCATGCTTGTCGAAGAGAACGATATGACATTGGTAATGTACTTAATATTTTGGTTATTATTGCAGTATCACTTATGTTTTCACCAGATTCTCGCAATTGCTTTGCTAAATTCTCTACTTTAGAGACATGCTGTGCCATACTGTCACTTGAGCAATATGTGTATTGGTAAAATTTTTCATGTACCATCATTTTGTTGAATTCTGATTTCTGTTCATAAATAGCTTCTAGTTTATTCATAATAGCTTTTGCGGTTTCACAGTTTTCAATTAATGAAATCTGATTAAGATCCATTGACGATGTCAAAATGAACATTGCCATTCCATCATCCTTATTCCATTGTACTTGTTCACCGCGATCTTGGGGTTTTAAAACATTTATATTCAAACCTTTGGCTCTCAGGGCACAATTTACTTGAAATTTCCATTGTTTAAAATTACGGCCATCAAATTTTTCAACCTTCATCGAGTTTCCAACCTCCATCCTGATAAAGGTTATATCGGACACGTGCTCGTGAAAACTTTAAAATTAATTTGCTCTTTACTCAATGTTTAAATAAACTATACTTTATTTTTAGCGACCACTGGGCCCATAACCTGTTAGGATCAGGTTTATTTAAATTAATTGAGCAGATTTCCTTAAGAAATATTTTATTTGAAACAGTACAAAACCCCCAACAACGTAACCAAAATTTTACAATTCAACTGACTTATTCTTGCTATCTGTCATCACTGACATAGAACATGTTTAACCACAAAAACAAAACATTAGTCATAGACTAAAGAAATAGAACACCTTTTAAATTTATAATCCAACTTAATATTTATTTTGGGAGTCAAGTTATTTTTTTCCTTCCGATTTCACGATCTAAATTATTGAGTTATTTCTTATATTATTTAAAATTTATCCTAAATTTTTCGTAGAGAAGCTTGAAACATTTTTTCTTGGCTTCCAGATAGTCTGCTTAAAACTCTTAATATTGCTATGTTATTAGTGTCTTCTCAACTCCCAGTCGGGATAATCATATTGCACTGATAATCTTTTTTTATATTTAAATTTAATTTATTACTGAATTTATATTTGCGATAAACTGTTTTATCTATTTTTTATCCTACTTACTAATTTAATACCTCATTATTAGTTGCTATCAAATATATAAAGATTATTATAATTACATTGACAATAAATCATAATTATATATATTTTTTATCTTAGATTAAAAAAATTCTCTAAAATAATTGCAAAATTAGATTTAACAAAATATGACATTATATCCTAAGTAGCTTGAATTAGATTTCGGTAAGACCTGTGCCGATTTATGCAGTGTAATAAAATGTAAATAAATATTTAAACAATAATATTGAATTGTAAATACTAGGAACACTTTGGAGTTCTTTTGAGTTAGTATAATTACAAAAAATTAATTTATTAAAATACAATATTTATACTGCAATATTATTAAACAGACCATAGATAATTACGCATAAAAATTATAATTAATATGTAATTTTCCTAAATTTAGTTAACATGAATTGTGTACTCAATTTACTATAGGTACAGGATACCACTGCCAAACATTTTTAATAAAATTTATTGAAAAAACACAATTTTTGTATTAGAACATTGCTAAGCAAATTCCTGATAAATTTCTAGTAAATATGTTAATAAAACAGGTGCATTTTTAAAAGTTTTTCGAAGCCATTTATAGAGACAATATAGAATACTTCATAATGAAATTACCAAACATTTGCAGCAGATTTTTCATTAAAATATAATACTATTTCTACAGTAATATTGCTAAAAAATATATAAATTTTTAATATAATGTAATTTTCCTAAATGAGTTGGTATAAATTATGCAGAAAATTAACAATATTGAATTTTATTATTATTTTATCGTTGTGCATTAAAACTTTCAACGTAATTTTTGTTGTTTTCTGAATAATGAAGGAAATAAGAACTAAGGCACAATTCTGAAATTTAAAATTAAAATGTTTGACAATATTATTAGACTTATGACGTAACTAACAGAATTTAAATTGATACCATTTTGTAAAATTATTATAGAAATTTTTAACAATGTAAGCAATATAAGTATTAACAGAGTTGATTCTGATTTCTCTAAAAACGCATTGCAAACACGGTTTTACGGAAAGATTTCGCAAAACAAAACTAATAAAGTAAATTGTTAGCAATTTGTGGCGGTTACAGTGTTAAAAAACAAAGTTACGTCCTTATTCTTAGAATACGTTAGAGTTTTTTTTGTACTATGATTACTTTTTTTGCCAAATGGTATTAATCAATTAGTATTCTTCATATAATGGCTAAATTCATGAAAACGTAATTAAAAGCACTTTTTTGATCATACTATTACATTATGAGGGATTCTTTGCCAGAAGGTCTTTTAATAATAGTATTAATAAAAGCAAACAATAAGAATCTACGCAATTGAATTTTGTAAATCTCAAGACAAAAACAATTCATTTTGCGTTCTTACGTTTCCATCTTCACCGAAAGCATAAATTGCTCGGCAGTAATAAAAACCAGAAAAATATTGAAACAGCTTTCGCAAATCGTTTGAGGGGATTCATTTACAAAAATTTCCATTTGCCATAAAACTTGTCTCAGTGTTTTCTACTCGTTCCATATCCTACTCCATTATTTCGCTGACAACTCCCACTCACTTTCGCTACTTTCTTTGGGAATATTGGAAAAAACTTTCAGAATTTATTGAGTTAGAGAAAATGGAAAGGTTTTTTCTCTTGGATCGTAACTTAATATGTTAAATATGTCGGAAAATAATATATCTTCGTTTTGATGTCCATATATTTTGATTTCGCCCATAAATAACCAATTTTTTTAACCTTTATTTATTAAATGAATAAATCTAATAAATATTTTTAATGCGTCTAGATTTGGGGATAAATATTTGATTTAGAAAATGCAAAAACGATAAAATGTCGGAAATAATTATGTATTATATGTATTTAAAATTTGAAAGTGGAATAAATTGCAGACCAATTTCCCAAAATTACCGATTACTGGTTGTCGGCTCAAGAAGTTATCCTCACAGGGACTCTGAGGCAAAAAGATATTTACAACATGACCAACGGGTGGCTTATTTGGAAAGTTCTCCAACTCACACAATTATATAAAAATTGGAGCTTGATAAGAGGACTTGACCCCGGATCGAATTACAGCCAAGTCAAGGTTTTCTCAATTAATAAACAATTGTGACACCATTTCGCGTGGTACAGTCGTCTTTGGCGGAAATGGCACAAAACAGGGAAATCGACATTTGCCCCTTACCAACCCTCACGGAGACTGCATGACTTATTCAGTCCTGCCCTACTTCTTCTTTTTCTTCATCATTTTAGTAAGTCAAAAATACCACCTGTCCACCTATATTTAATTCTCACAGATCTTAAGCTCATCTGCTTCATTTCTTCTCAAGACCAAGATCACAAATTCCAAAGTTCTGCAAGTGTCTCTGCAATCTTCAGGAAGACTACACCATAAAATATTGAGTGAATGTAGCTGCATGTTATAATGATGATGATGAATATTGAGTGATTATTACATGTGTTTGGAAAAATTCCAACTGAGAGTCTGTAGTCTTTGTCACTACGGTGCTTATTAAATTCCAATATTTTTTGTCAAATAGCAAATTTTATATCTAAGAGAAAATTTAAGGAAAATTGCTGTGCTATTATGATTTGGTGAATCCATTTTTTTAGGATCAAAGAATGATTTGAATAGAAATTCAAGTAGCTATATTTCTGTGTTGGTTTTCTGTAAATCGTTGTAAATAAATTATTGTCTGATCGCTCGACCATATCTCCAACAATGGAGGTTTATTTTCATTCTCTATTGCAAAAATAAACTGAGTCGACTATCAAAGTATGTAGGCTTTCACGACTGGTGTCAATAGATGCACTATATGTTTCCGGGCTATTTTGCCGTGGTCAATCCACGTGACCTACTATCCTCATCTGGTGTTTATAGAATACCGTGTTCTTGTGGAGCCATGTACATCAGCACCAAACAACGTAGTATTATCGAGCACAAACGAAATGGTGCGTTTGTTGCAACCGGAAAAATCTGCTGTTTCCGAGCTTGCTTTGCTACCAGTAGAACACATTATACCAAAACACTCAAGTTCTGTCAAACACATCTCACTATCATTCCCGTCTCTAGCGGCAAGCCAACGCAATATACAAACATTGAAACAACTTCAACAGGAAACAAGAACGCCTGAAACTCTCAAATTTGGTATCACGCACTTCGATGCGCAACACCGAAACCCTCTATGGCCGTAGTCCCCGCCCACCCAATTCCTCCCGACCAATCAGGGCAGACTATGCTTCCACCGCTTAGCATAAATACCGGCGTCTCACCAGTCGACAGTTCTATTCGCTTCGAGGTCCCAACGAGGTAACTATACGCCCGCGTCGCTGAAGATGTCTGCCGCAGTAGCAGAGGAAACGTTAGGAAGACGTTCCAATAGACCAAGACAATATTAGTCCTCTATGCTAAATATCTCATAAATATGTTGCTTGCTATATGTAATAAAAGAACAAAATATTTTGTACATAGAAACCTATATTAATCTTTAGGTTCCAAGAAAAAATGAATAAATTATTTTATTAAATTAACACAAAAATTTGTGGTTGTTGACTCCTCAGAATGGTTTCTGAAAAGTACAGATAAGTTAAGTAATTGAAAATCAAGGTGTAGTATGTAACAGCAGTTTATGGAAATTCCGGCAACACTAGTTGTCTTCTTATAGAAAAAGTCTCTCTCACGATTAACTATGTGAAAGTAGGTCTACGAACTTGTCAACTAATTTTCCTGTGTAATAAGTTAAGATGTATAGTATAGATGTAATAAGTTAAGATGTATAGTCGTTGTCAAACAATGTTTTTCAAGTGATTTATACAATATTCGTAGCTTGACTTTTGGGCAATGCCAATTGATAGATTAATTTACTTGCTTTTGATGTTCATTTGCCAGGAGCTGTTGCTATGAGACCGGTACCTCTACAGGGGGAGTCACAATTTCCCCATTATTTAATAAATTTATCTCTGTGGAGGCGGGGCTTTCGGTATTACCTACTCCCGGTCTATTACGGTTATATAAACAAAATAACAAATAAAAAACTAAAAATAAAACTTTAGAAAAATAAGTATAATATTGACTTTTTTTTAAATGTTAAAACTAACTTCAAAATAGAATTAAATAGTTGAAAATAATTCAGGATACATAACCCTATACAATAAGTAGTACTTTCACCGTTATTAAGCACCTACATACAGAGTAACAAAAAAAAACAATAAACGATACACATTTTGTACAAATGAATTACCTTCCTATCTAAAATATTTTTGAAGTTGGTGCCAAGCAATAATCAAGTTTGATGAAGTATGTATGTAACCTGTCACCGACTTACAAAATGTACCAGACAAGAAGGTAATTAATATATTGTTTACATTAAGTTCTTTGACTTGGGTACCCCACAACAGTGAATACATATTAATATAGTGTTAGGTATCGATAATTATTTTCAAGTCTCTTGTGATATTTTGAAAAAATAATTTGTTTAATTCCAGTTTTAGAACAAGTACCAGAACTAGGATTGTTGTCATTTAAAATGTACGAAACTTATGAATTAAATTTGTCTATATAGATATATACCTAATTAATAAAGGCATTGGAGACTGTTTATTCAAAGGCTGGTAACGCAAAGGTGTAATAATATTTTGATTTATAATTTACACTCTCTTAAATAGAAATGTTAATTCGAAACGAAAATTTTTCTAATTATGTATGTGATGTTCATGCACTGAGCTCTATGATCCCCTTTTGGTTTAATTATAAAATAAAAACGTGTAACGTCGCTCATATATTTATATAAAAATTTTATTACCAACCTTGTGGGTTCTGATAAAATGAAAGTGGCAGAACGAATAAAGTGCGGTCGTTAAGGTCTTACATTGCTATATTACATCTTTATTGCTTTAAAGAATTAATAGAGTTTGGTGGGATATAGTTAGATCTCAGAAGAGATTTAATTAAGTTATATTTTTCTCTTTGTCTGCACATGTATATTTATTTATTATGCGAATCAATCATTGTGAACGATTGACCTTACAAGCCAAAAATGGTTTGGTACGTTAAAGCTCTATAAGTAGTCAATCGAAATGTCTTGAAGTCTACTTTTGTGTCTACTTTTATAATCCGAATAGCGTATTTATCAAAACATCATGAGAGATCAAATATGACCGCCACAACAACTTGATCTCGACTTTTTTTATTAAATTGATTATAAAACCCGATTGAGGTCAGATTGTCTTGTACTCCGGTTTCATAAGCTTTATTAAATTCTGAAAGTGTTCAAATAAAACAAATAAAATATCTTTAAAACGACTTTCACTTACACAATTACACAAACGAAAGTGACAGAATTATTGTTATTTTTAATTATTTTTGAAAATCGTTAAAATCCTAGAAAAGCGTGGTCATTTTCTGTAATCAGCCATCAAATTTAGTAGACGAGGATTATGTGATCGCTGTGTACGAGTAGGACATACATAAAAATTTGGTATATCATGCTTTTGCCATCCCTGGCAGTAAAATTTGACTAAAATTCACTTACATTAAGTTTAGGTATAAACAATAAATCAACATTTTCCTTGCCTCTATTGATTTGAAAAAAAAGGGAAACCATAAAACAACTAGGAATGAATTGTACTATCCCATGTCGCAACACAAAAAATGTACGATATCAGAATGAAAAATAAAGCGTACAATATAGAAAACCAGAACGGGGCTTTATAATGTTCAAATATAAATTAATGTAGAATGCATATACTTAATACTAATGTACTGCTATCGCCCATAAGTGAAGGGTCACCCACTAAGACAGACAGCAAATTATATCGTTTTAGCACATTATATCGTTTTAATGTATTTGACCCGTTGAGCGCAAGCGTTGCGTCTCTGCTCAGAGAATGTAAATTTGGTGGGAAGCCACTAACCACAGGTCAATCAGATAGAAAACATAACCCCAACGACAGAAGTAAAAAATTAGATATTCTCGAACATGCGCATAATATACGAAGTACAGTAAAATGATATAAACACATATGTGATTGCTCCGTGATGTTTGCGCCTTTCTCTAAACTCTGTTAGCAGTATAATAGTATTAAGTATGTGGTAGAATATAATAGCTATAACCTAGCAGATCATAATCAAAGACCAGCACTTATGACATAACAATTTTACCACAGCAAACAATACATAATTGTATGTAGAACGTAGCCCCCTACCGCAACAAACCATAAGTTATTCTGCCGTAAGACCATAAAAGTTTATACCCAAATAGAACAATTTATTCCAAAATATTTCCAACTCACCTTTATTTTAATTAATCCTTACAACCAATCCGCATTTTTGAACAAAACTTCATATAGCTAATAATACAAAAGACATGCTATTTCAAATTAAACCCAAGTATAATTTACACACGATTGCTTAATAGATGTAAATTTTTCCGAAAGAATACTTTACAAAGTGCCTGCTAATATTTGCACCGTAATCTTTTCTAATTAAGTTGTAATCAACAGCACATTAAACAGATGAAACAAAACGAGATAAACTCTTCAACTGTCAGCAGGCAAAACGCCACAACAACTAAAGAGTCCAGCATACAGTGACACGTCACAAGGTGGTTGGTTTTTTTATCGAAAATTTTTAACATAGATCAAGCAGTCCTTTGTAAAATATCCTTGAATTGAACCCACATTTTCCTCACTGGAAACTAAATCAAAGTGACATTTATATTTATATAAAACGGTATGTTTCAAACATTAAATTGTAATAAGTAATAAATAAGTTTTAACACATGTGACAAATGTTGAAGAGCTACGAAATAATGTCAATAGTTATTTAATAGAATCCCACATCAAATATAGGTGACACTAACACTACTTGTTCCTAGATGGAGCCAACGAATTTGTCCTGACAATTCAAGGAAGCAATTGTCAACCCAAGGTTGATAAAAATGAGATTAAAATTCAATTTACAAATATAATACGTAAATACTTATTAATTTGATTCATTTTTCATGATTTTAGAATAACTCTATTAACCAGCGAGCTATCAAATATATGTAAGGCAGAGGGTGTTACAAGTAAGATGGTAACATATTTTTACGAAATACAAATCATCCAGTATAGAACAATATTAATGCTTCTTAGAATGTATAATTACAGTCCCTTCACTAAAGATTCTTACAAAAGTCTACTATTGGAGATTTTCTTCTGCTAGAAGTTTTTATTATCGCAAAGTGTTTATTTATTGCAAAAATAAAATTATAGTTATAAACAAACTAAACTATGCACAAACAAATTCTCGAAGCATTCATTCGATAATAAATTAATTTATGTTTCTAACTACACATTTGCCTTATGTGACGTAAAACATTTAACACAAGCTTACTCAACACTTGCTGCAAACTCCCCAACAATTCCGCCAGCTGAAACTATTTCAAACAGTTCGCATTTCTAGTTTGACTAACTTGGGGATTGGAATTAGATCCGCTTATTAAACCGCAAGCTTTTATCGACCAATTTTTTTATTTTGTTAGTGTCGTTCGATCAATTTGATTATTAGTAACCAATATACTTATTTTGGCTTTCGGGATATTGCACTCCAATGACAGAATATTGAAATATAAACAAACGCTGTTCGCACAAATGTGAGTTTTTACTATTGAGTAAAAAAATACGCAAATACTCCCAGTTATAACAAACTTCCACATTATATCTGAGTATATTTAATAAGTTGAACTAAATATTATTGAACTTACAAATTCAGTTAATTTTTAACCAACTTGCTAAAAGATGGAAATTATCAATTTGGCCGAGTTTATAAATATATACAGGCTCCATCTAGCCTGAGGTAACGTCATATTTCTTAGTTTAAAATGATATTTATATTTTTTATTTTTATATTAAATCATTTTTTTTAATATTTGTGTTAACTCATCTGTAGTTTGTCATTGTAGTCCATGTTGCTTACAGTGAAGTTGGCGAATATCAGGACTGGTAAATAATTACTTGCAACTTCTCCACATGATAAAAATAAAATAAATATAAAAAAACATATTAAAAAAATTACGTCTTTCATGTGGAGATATTGCAAGTAAATATTTACCAGTCCTGATCATCTGTTGTTCACCAGTAAATGATTTTTAATAAATTTAAAAGTTTTCGACAAATACTGTGATTCGGTTCTTCAAGATTGTATATTTTAGGAGAATTTACACATAGTTACCATTTTCCCATGTTCATACTATAACCATTCATAGTTCATGAAATGGGCTTTCGAATAATATCTATTTCTTTTTGTGGTTTATAGACATTTCGAAATTGCTCATTTTTATAAATAAATTAATACAAGGGTTTCCTTTAGCATTGCCTGACGATTTTTGAGGTATTAAACGGTTATTTATTTGTCTATATTTTTGCATTTGTACTGGGAGTTTGATGTAAACAAGCATGGAAGATTTTAAAAATGAGAAAAATAAAAGAACACAAAACTATTGATTAAAATGGAGTTCCTTAAGCTTAATATAAATACAAAAATAAACAAGAAACAAATAAGTATAATAAGAAAAAAGAAATTAACTAGTTTCAATACGAGTACCACTCTGATCAAGAAATTTAAAAATTCTAACCTTCTATCCATCAACAACCGCTCTGCATACTCTTTCTCTATATAATTTTCTGAAAGTGCGCCTCGCATTTTCTTTTGACCCTACTATTGCAAGGACCGGGCAGAGTATAATTGATTATGACTTGATTTCATAAGCAAAATTCACTGTTGTCAAATCAGTAGACCTCGCTGTCAATCTCCATGGATGATTAGTACCAATCCACTTGTGTCCAAACACCTTTTTAACTCATTCCGAACTAGATGCAGTGTCACGAAGATCTCGTAAACTCAGTCTTTTCAAAAACATTTAAACAATTCGTCTTAATAATTGTAAATTATTACTACTTAATATACCAACGTTTAATTTCATATCGAAATTGGTTATTTTTTATTTGAATAAATACATCAAATCTGGTATTATATTTGTATTTATTGAAAAGCATTAAGTTAGGATTCTATGAAATCCTAAAAAATAAATTGTAGTGGTCAACAACACCGAAAATTCGGTTCATCTGTTCAAATGATTTTTAGTAAAAAATCAGTATCCTCATCCAATTTTACTACCAATTATTCTCATAAAGCATTGCTGCGTTTAAACTCTCCACGACCAAGTCCTTAAACTCCTCCACATGAGAATAGGTGAAATTTTAGTTCCTTAAACAATATAGACAGAGAATTTAATTCTCTTGCGTTCTTTATTAATGCAAACAGCATTCCTGTAATGATCTTCCGCCTTTATGTAAAAATAAATGAATTTCTTTGTCTGGTGCATATCTAGGACCAACATTGATTTTCGGATTTTATGTTTCTTTCTTTTGCTTTTGTGTTTACTGTGTCGTTGTTTCTGGTAAAAAAATCCTCTCTTTTTTTTTACTTCGGTTTCATCCGTTTACTATTCGTGCTTCTATTTAGTAAATGTTTCGCTAGAAAGTTAAGGCTACCTCTTAAGTTGCTTTCTTAACATATTGGTTCATGTCTCCGAATTTGTTCATTAGTCTCGTTAGTATTTGCAGTCTTTTTACGCAATATTTAATTGGTTGTACATTGAACCTGGCATTCGATTTCAAATGAAGTTGTTAGAAACACTTCAACTACCTTGTATATTATTAAATTAATTTTTTTAAGATTGTTATTTATACACTTCACTTATCGGTCACCATATATTTAGGAGGCTACTAAAATATTCAGCTTCCTGTTTCTGATCTTGGAGAGAATGTGTCAAAGAAGTTAACCATCCAATTGCCCAGAATTCTGCCATTGGGTGCAAAAGTTGTAGGATCATCCATAAAGTTATTCATTATAAATTCCCCTTTACTAATATCCGTGTAACGATATTCTTCATGGTATTATGTTACATACATGCTCTGAACAAAAGAGGAATTGTTGTTGATTTTACTGAAATAAACCTCAAAAATCCTTAAAGTATTGTATATTTTGTCTTCAAAATTAAATTCAATGATGTTATTTATCATTACAAGTTTACTAATTTAATTTTTCCTTTGTTCCAGGTATGTTCACTTAAAGTCCAGTTCATTATATACAATACGGTAAGTAAAATAAAACAAGTGCCGACCTCTAGTTATTGTGGGCAATAACCGTTTTAGCCAAACCAGGTCAATAAACTAAAATAAATTCTGCAGTTAAATTTTGAGTTCGATATAGTATTCTGGATTATTTTGTGGAGAAAAATTGAGAAACAACCATATTACCATTCTGTGTCTTCATCCTGGAACCAACTGTGTCAGGCCATGATGTTTATTGCAATATATAGAACAGTATGAAAACCTTTAAAGTAAAAAGATAAAAAAATTGCATCTTTGTAGTTAAAAGTTTACACTGTGCTGTAGATGACTGCATACTACAGGCGAAACACATTCTCTTCTCAATAAATATTCTATTTTCTCTGTGGAGAGGTTAGGTTAAATTTAACCTCACCTACTTATTGCTTGAAAATGATAGAAGATAATGTTAATTTATATGGGCTCAAGATGGATACTGTCGGATAAGTAACTTTTTATTAGCCATAGCTGAAATAATGTTTAGAGATATTTTGCAATAGGAACACTGTTAATCATCCCGTAGGTTTCTATAAACAAAAATATCAATTATTGGTAAATAGTATCAAGGGTTTTTACACATTGCCACTCTAAAGAGAGAAACCTTTGAAAAAGAAGAAATCTACAACCATCTAGTCCTATATGTTGACAACCACCAATTTTAAAGGTTATCCAGATTCAATCTACAAGTTAAAAGAGCAAATCTAAGGGCATATTAAATTACTGGTTTTAACATTTGATAACTCTGTTATTTCACCTAAAACTTTCAGTGACTGAACTACTTATTATGCTTTCTGTCTTTCGGCATTTACAGATTTTTATTTCATTGCCTTTTATAGCACTATAATTTTTTCGGCCTAACAGTTACTGAAATTTCCTACTAGCGAACGATACGTTGCCTCCAGTCGCGCAGGACAGGAATGATGGATCTAGAAATAAAATCACTAATATTAATATGAAACCAAAGCAAAAAAGCGTGCTAATTGATCTATAATTTCATACAATAATGATAAGAGTTACGGTAGTTAAGGGAATAGAACGATTGTATACATTCATAAAATAAGACGTTCTAAAGAAGGGTACGACACCAACTTCGTCTTCGTGGACGAGGAAGGTGTGGAACAAGCATTAGTACAATTAAAGGTCGCGACCCCTGTAGCCCTCACAGGGGTCGCCACAAAGTTGTTGGGGGTCGCCAAATTTTTAAGATATGCATTATACCTGCATGCTGCATACCATACGCCATACAGTGTACATATAAAGAGTGAACCAAATGATGCCTCATGTGGTATTTAATCATTGTCTGATTCATAGGCAAGCTTTCGTTGCAAAGGCTATGGATGAAGAGTTGCACAACATATTATAAGCCGCTGTTACTGCAGTTAAGTAGATTCATAGCAACAGCCTCAACAGCCGCCTGTTTTCATTATTTTGCAATAACATGGGCTGTACGAATGAGACATTACTGTTACACACCAGGTAGTTATCACGTAGAAGAATACTAGGACGATATTTGATTGGAGAAATGAAGTTTACGTTTTTAGTTGAAAAGAAACGTAGGTTGACAAGTTATTTTATAAATAAAGTTTGTCTATTTAGCTGTTTAGTTGATGTTTTCGAAAAACTTAACCACATAAATTTACGCTTACGGAGTGAGAATTCAACTTTCATAACTTCAGCCAGTAAAATCCAATTTTTAACAACAAACTTAGTCTGTGGTAAACTTGAACTGATAAGAAACAAAACCGACATTTCCCTTGCTTTCTGGATTTTATCAATGAAAATAGTTTAGATATAATTCCATTACAAATATCATTTCAAAGCACATTCAAAAGTTAAAGAAAAATTTTTCGGTAACATCCGAATTTTTTTCTTGAAAACAATCTTGGTTGGATACGAGATCCATTTTTCTACGACATATGAAGTTCAACTATTCAAATTACTGAGAAAGAGCAACTAATAGATTTAATTAGTGACGAAAGTCTTCGAAATCAATTAAAGACTAAATCCCGCCAAACATTTTGGTCAGCCGTAACCAGCAATATCCCATCAGAGTTTTAAAACAATTTGCATCAATATATTTATTTTAAACCAAATTTAGCAAACTAGTAATAGAAACTCTTGCGTTTAAACGATTTTCGATGAAATAATTAGAAACTCATTCATGGGCATTTTTACTGTTTTTTTATGATACTATAATGTTTTTATTTTTACACTCGGGTTCAGTTCAGATCTTGCATGAATTTAAAAACACAGTCCAACTCACTCTAATTTAATTCCACTAATTTAACATAATTTATATTCACAGAACTATTTACAATTTATCTTTACTATACTAACGGCAGTCGAATACGAATGAATTCCATTGCCAGCTTTGTCTTCTCGAAGTTTCGACAAAATTTGAGGAATTCTCATTACCGGTAGCGCTCGGCCTCGGGTCGGTAGACAAACAATATTTTGGCTTCCCAGAAATATCGGAGGACTATTGCTTCCACTTATTGTATGATAGCCGATTGCAGCAGCTATCGGATGAATTCTCGTAACAATACATTAAATTTATTTTCTTGAAATTCTAAATTAAATTAATATGATGATTTTTTTATTCAATGAAATTGAAATAATGTGGACATTTGTCTAAGGGTAGCCGGAAATTTTCTCCCTACTGAAGGGGTCGCAGTCGAAAAAAGTTTGCGCACCACTGCAGTATATTCTGCAGTAACTGCTATACAAGTAAGCAGTTAATTAATTAGTTTTTAACTGCTATTTGTCCTTTTCGTGAAAGAACATTCATATCATCTCATTTCCTAAGGTTATTGACAGATGCTCTCAGCTTGTCTTCGTAGTTGTTTTGTTCGGATCAGCTACCGCTCAATTTCCCCGGAAAATTTTCTCAGAACGTGGTCTTCTCGTTCACAAATCTCCGTTTCACATCTCATTTATCCCGTTTCATTCGAAGCGGAAATTGCGTAAGACTCAAAAGTCCAAGAATTTCAACAAAAGTGTTCAAATGGCAAATGACGATATTAAAAGATTATAACTTTAATCATGGCCTTTTGAATTTATGTGAGCTTGTCGTACGCTTCTGGAACCCCTTTGTGAATCGTAAAACCCAAGAAATAATATCAAAATCTCAACCCTTCATGCTTAGTTGGGTCCGAATTATCAAAGTCGACGACTTGTGCTATAATTTGGATAATTCTGATGAAATTTGCGTTTTGAAATTGTAAATAATCTCCGGGTCGGTAATTTACTCGGCTAGGGTAAATATGTTGAGGGTTTCGATTAAAAAACCCTGGATGAACTCATTTATAATTAAGCATTAATGAATTTTTGAGGAATATCAGTTTGTTTTCGGCCCGCCCTTAAATGTTTAAAGAGTGGGAAGCTTTTTAATCTCATATAAAACTGTTTCCCTTTTGAAGGTAAACGCTTTAATAAACATATGAGGTAAACTGATAATTAACTAATGCGTTCTTTTTTAAAAGTTTAGATTGAATTTGGAACATTTTTGCACAGTTACACCAGAAATATCTATTCTGGTAAATGCGGTTGCTAATTAACGTAAAATTTGGTGAATTTAGCACAGTGTAAAAGAACAAATGAAAAATACAAATATATGTTTTTAATTAATTTGTTTAATAAATATTTCTTAAGTTTATTCTGGTCCTCAACCTCTGGTATTGGCCAACGAATCTGGTGTCGCACTTGATAAGGTCACATAAGTGAGGATTTGGATGATGTTTCAGTTCGGTATGCGCTTGTCTGGCTCTTAAAAATTACCCAAATTCTATATACACCTTATTGTCTCTGGATGACCAGTCAGTCGTTCTTGTTGGGTCACCATAGTAGTGCTTACTTTATTTTCTTATTGCGTCGTAAAGTGTAGATCCAGTTGCCCAGAGATTGCTAGGAAACTGTTGACATGTATTGTGGAACCCCACTGTCAATTATGACACCTAGATGAATGGCTTCCTCTTTCCATGGAAGTGGTCAGATTTCGAGTTGGGACCACCTTTTCTCTTCTTTCTGGTTGACAAATATAGCTTAGGTGTTGTCTTCGTTGATGTTTAACTTCCGCTGAAAACACCATTTCGCAAGGTTTTACGGGCATCATAATACAGTGTTCTGGGGGAACTGAGCTACTGTAGTTTCAGTTAGTCTGCAGTGAAGATCGAAGGTAACATCTGTGACAGGACTGCTTCTTGGGTACCTTAGTCGCGGTGATCTGTTATCCCGGTGACGCACTCGTCTTCTTCGACTAGTCCTGTATTTTAATATTTAGTGGCGAGGTGGGGTATGCATCAAAACGTTAGTCTGGAACCACAGCATTAGCTGTGATTCTCTAATCGAATCGATGTGTGCAGATCCACCCAACGACGTTAGTGGAAAACTCAAATTGGGACGTTTCACTAATAGTCCGTCGAACCCTACTCGGTTGAAAGCATTTGCTGTGTCTACGAAGCCAAAGGCCGTTCTTCTGTTCAGTTGGATTACATTAGGGCTAATTCGACTAGTCATGCATTTTAAGTTTTAGTGGCGACTCGGGGTATGCATTTAATCGTTAGCCTAGAATCACATCGTTAGCTGTGATTCTCTGATCGAATCGATATGTGAAGATACGCCCAACAATCTTGATCATTATTGGTAGCATGCTAGTAGGGTGATAGGGTGGGTAAGTCCTGTCCTTGTTGATCCTATGCAGCATGTTTATTTCAGTGTATTTAGTTGGGTGGTATCCAAGTCCTGGTAGTGATATTAGGGAAGAAACATACCGCCACCGGCTTGGGTATCTGTCGTTATCTAAATATTCTTATAACATGTCCGGAGTCGTGATTCTTCTTGGTTCCTGATAGTTAGAACTCATAATAATTATTGTCTCCTTGGTCTAGTCTGTATTGCCTTTCTAGGCTGTGAGCGTATGCTTCGGCTTTTCTAAGACTTTCTGCAAACTGCTTTCACAAGTCTATTTGTTCGAAATAGCTATTCTATTGTCCATCGGGATGCATACTTACAGCTTCTTTTACTGCCATTGCGCATTTGTTCCCATAGTCTTGCGGTTTGTTTTTTTGTTCTCGCTTTAAGATTATAAGTTTCTCTGTGATACCCTCTGATATCATTTAGAAGGATAGCTTACTTCTTGTTTTTCTGTTGAGGATGCTTTATGTGGTAACTCGTAAAGCAACTGAATGCAGAATCTGTGTTTTGCGTACAGAGTGTCAGTTTGAAAATTTTCAATTAATAATCCTAAAGTATTTTAGTATCAAGATCTTGTAGTATTAAGACTAACAAAACAAACTGTAATTATGTAGTTGAAAATTTATTTTTGTTTCACTGTAAGTACATTTGGCAAAAGTTTTTGGATAAAACGTTTTTTATTACTTTACATAGTATCAAAATTTTTTATTTCAGTCCCTTTTAAACGTAAAATCCTTCAAACAGCTTCATTTTTGAAGTTAACGAAAGACGCCGCCGATAAAGAAAGAAATAAAAAATTTAAACCCCAGGAAATATCTCGGTACTTTTTTTTACAGAAGAAATGTAATCAGAACTCGCTTCGAGCTCGTGGGATTTCATCCTTCTGTGGGAAGCAAGATGGAGAAAGACTAAAAATTCACGGTGGTTATTAGCGTGAAATTTCTCAAGTGAAATATTAACGCCTCACTAAATGGTGGAAATAACTTGGTGAAATGCTTCTACGCGCACTTTTATAAATAACTTCTAATGAGAGAGATATGTACACATTACTGGAAGTTGCCAAAGTGAAAAGTTTCGCATCGTCTTGGCTTTTTGGCCGCCGCAGGCGGGGAACCATTAAAATATGGCCTTTATGCCGACGGTAATTTATTGCAGGCGTTCGTGAAAAAACTTACGACTTTTTTTAAAGGGGTTTGGTGACCGTTTATTATGTGCCCCGAAAATGGAGGTTATGCGCGAATGTTTGGCAGGAGAGGTCCATAAACCTAAGAGATATACTGTTATTTGTGAAAGGCGTAAGGGTGAAAATGTATATGAATATTTTATAGAGCAGATCGTTAAAAGTATTTCATAGTGTGATGGGAATTTCAATTTCTCCAGCACAGATAGAGACAGCGTTCTTATGAAGTTTGTCTATAAATGTATATGTATACTTGTCTACTAGATTTCTAACAACTTTTTAACCTGCACACATAATTCAGAATTAAAAAATATTTGAGGGTTCCACAGTTCCACATTCGAAGTCGGTTTCATATTAGATATATGTGTATATATTTAAACAACGTGCCTCAAACCAGGAGAAATTAGGTAAAAGAAGTTCAAGTCTCCAGCAAACAGAAGTGTCGGCAAAATTACGTAAACTTGTTGTTGGAGGTACCTCAGAAGAATGTGACCCACAGAAACAGGTCCAAGATCAGAATGAGTAGTCACCATATATGCAACTTCTCAATGAATACTACAAAGATGCCAAAGAAAAATTTTGATCTACACAGAAGCAATCCTAGAAGGTGGAATCAGATATTCTCCTATATGTGTTGAACGAGTTAATAGAACTTGAAATCCCTCTACTACGAAAAGGCCAGTTGATATCCAGAATTATCACATTGACTATTTGACAAGGAAGAAAATGGTTCTACAGTCGCAAAATAATACGGATGGTTACATAGCTTGACCATATTAAGTCTGCATATAGTATGTACACAAATGGAAAAAAATGACACGAAATGTCTCACGTATTCTATATGTATTTTAGGGCGATGAACGCGAAACCTTGGCGCTTTTATTACAACACTACAAGATGTTTCCCTATATGCAAAAAAAAAACAATTAAAAATCGCTTTTTTCAGCATAATTCCATTCTTATGAACATTATCAAGTTACGAATAGTGTATTCTATAAGGCACTGTCTACGAATTTCATCCTAGCTAACAATCCCTAAAACTAAAATCACTAAACCCCAAGTCCACCAGCTCACTGACCCCAATCCCATATAATCAAACACCAGAAACAAAGGCAACAAAATCGTACAGGTTTCGATCCCACAAACCCCAGCACCACAAACCTTAAACCCACAGAGAGCAATCCTGTAATTGGAAACCTTCTAGCATCAAATATATTTATTGCCACTTCATAAGGGAATACCAAAAAATTTTAGTCCAAAATCGGCAAGAACATAACATACTAATTGTCTGCAAACCTCAACTATATGAACCTCAAACCTAGTAGAAATTGTGGTATAAATCAAAAACTTACAAACCTCAAGCCAACAAACTCTTAACACACCATTCAAAAATTACATAAATCAAGCCCAAAAACGTAGGCCTGACATTCCCTAGACCACGCGGTTCAAGCCAACAAACCTCAAGCCCCCAAGGTCCATAACAAAACCTTACAAAATATTGACCTAAAAAACATCTGTCACACAAAACTGAAATGGAAACATAGGATATTGAACCTATATTTAGTTAGTCTTCGTTGTGTGTTGTTAAAATTGGAGGACTAGGGGTTACTGGTACTGGTGACTAGTGGGCTTGGAATTTGGTGTTTAGGCTTTGTGAACTTGGAGGTTTTGATTTCTGAGATTTGTTGGTTAAAAAAAATCAGCACAAAAAGCCTTATTGGAGATTCATAACTTATTATTATTCACAAGTTCATAATGTATGTGAAAATAGGTTTTTTAACAATTTTGTGCAAACGACGAAAACAAGACTGTGCCTCCATGACTGTTTTGGTCCCTGATTTGGCGATTGTACCCACCTTGTTAACCAAGTCTACTTTGGTCATAGGCAGATAGGATCTTGGAGATTCTGTTACGTCTTGTGGAACATGATTTCTTGCATATCTTCTATGCAAATAGTCTTCCGGAATGTTGATTAGGTGAGGACTATTTTTAATTTTTGGCTGGTCTAGTGTTTTAACCCAAGGAGCTGTGTTCTAGGCCTGTTTGGCATCATAGCGGCTACCGCAGCCTACTTTGTTCTACATTTCTTTCAAGTAGTTAGTGGTCACTACAGTAGCTCTTTGTACAACCAATTTGTTTGTTTAACATTCTCCTTGTTAGTACATCTATATTTGGTCTATGATTTATTATGACCACATATACGTGGCTCTGTGTCAGCTATTTCTTGTCTGGTTGGCTCTAGTATATTTATACTTGGAAGGGCATTGTTTTTTTTATAGTTAGCTTGAAGGAATACGACTTTCTGTTTCTTTTGCAGAATACCTGGTGGGTACTCCGCACTAAACGGACACTTTTGATTCCGTCTGAAGAGACGGAGTTATTAGTTCCGGTGGTAACAACTGCTAAACCGCTTTCATTTTGTTTCTGTTGTGTTTACAAAAGCGCATCATTTGTTGTTAAACCCGCATTTTTTGTTTGCTCAATCAATGAACATTACGTCGCTATTTTTTTTGTAACGTGTTGTCCAGACAAAGCTCTAAAAAACAGTTCCTGCCCCTGCGGAGCTAGCCTCTAAAGAAAGAAGAACCAAGAAAACACAACCTGCAGAGCTCCGACGTAAAAGGTTAGTGATTAACTTTTATTTAATGATTCATTTACGCGACGGCACATGTTTATTGATTGTTCCGCTAAAGGTTCTTCGTCAATTATATACTCGCATTGAACTAGCATTGAACTAAAACCGCAACATCTAATTCATACATTTTTTTGGATATTATATGTAATGTGTCATCGATGACATTCCAATACGGATGATTTGTTATAATATGAGTCTGAAGATTTGTATAGATATCCGTATGCTTTTCCCAATACGTCAACTTCTTTTGGGTAAAAAGTTAACGCCATGACTTCTGTACCTTAAACGTGTTACACAAACTATTTTTCCCGGTAGTTAATTAACTATAAGATAGAAACAATTTGTAGCACTAGTTTAGAAGTCGATCTTTTAAAAGGCTACTTCAAAAAAATAGATCAAACCTTATGCCTAGGTTGGCGAAGGAAAAGACTGATACACACAGAAGGCCCCAATAAATGAAGCGAAATGGAACAAAATGTCAATACCTTTTATTTTTGTTATCTGTGTCCAGTGTATCTACATGAAGCAATACTATCATGAGTCTCTTTAGTATTTAATTGGAAAATAACACTATTGACACATGACTTGTTTATTTAACAGTAATTTTAAACTTCATTCTACCCGTCTCCAAACGTTTTACTCTCGAGAAACCAATCAGCACAACCTCTGTTAAACAATGATCGCCCTCAACAAATAAGAGAGACAAAGAAAGGGTGATTGTATCACCACACTCCCTCTTTTGATGTTTGAAATAAAGGAAGAATTCCAATGAGAGCTGGTGTTCCGGAAGCTCTTCAGGACCGTCACGGCTTCTTCACAAAAATCGTATATCATTAACAGAACTCTCTAAATTACAAAGCGAACTCAAACTCAAATTAATACAAAACGACGCATAATTAAAACTAAATGTGTTCCATTGTAGCGCCTTTGTTTTAATTGTGTAGAGTTTAGTGAGACGTTCAGACGGCTTCTGAAATTTCAATTAACTCGAAATAAATTCTGTTTAGGAATTTTTGTCACATGGAGACTCGCACAATGAAAAACTTTCCTGAAACGCTTTTCGGGGCAGGCGAAGTTTATTACAATGAGAAAGGAATTATTAAGGAAACGTTGGAGTTGAAGTGACCAAAATAAGCACAATTCTTGTAAGGATTAACAAACGAGGATTCGCTTTAGAAAATTGAGATGTGAAGAGTTTAAGCGAATATTTATAAATGAGTGTAAATGAAAAACACACTACAAAAAAATATTAGCAGAACACAGACGGGACTATAAGGAAATACTCCTGTACAAACAGAACGAGAATAAAATACAATACAGAGAGAATATGAAGAGAGGGCCATAACAAACTTAAAAAAGGAAAATCCGCAGGACCAAGAGAAATAAGTACTAAACTTCTAAAGACCGGAAATACTAAACTCTATGGAAAAATTGTGTGTATTTTCAGTCGATGCATTAACGGGAAAGTTATCCTAGATGAATGGAAAAAGACTTACATGGTATTAGTGTATGAGAAAGAAAATACACCTCAATGTCAATATATTATATAAGTGGGCAAAGACAAAACAGTTCGGTACCATTTTCGCCTCTATCCTGCTTTATTTTTGTATTGTTTAGTAGCTAAGAAGGACCTTCAGTGCAAAATTAATTTATAATATTGGTTTCACTTATTTAGTAATAAATTATTTAAAAAATCATTATTTACATCCATGCTGTCAATACCAAACAGTGAGTGCCGCCAGATTGCCCGAAGAGAAAATCATAAGATGGGTTGAATCGAGTGTAAAAGGCAAACTAAATTAAATGTAAAAGTAAAAGTTTTGGCCCTTCGCTCAAATTACCCTACATAGTCATGTTTTGAAAAAGAACCGACAAAAAATTATAATACATGATAATTGCCGTTTATTGGGCGCTCTCAAGTTTGCAGTTTGCAACTTTCATTGCATTGTATATATGGGGACATTTGGGGTCTTTATTTTTGTCGGTTCATTTTAATATAATTTAACTAAGATTAAAAGAAATCGTAAAATTACGCACATATTCACGATAAATAGGTAGATCTGGCAGCACAGAATTCATTTTTTCAAAATAAAACAATCCACATGTTCAGGTTCCATGTGTCCGCCTCTCTTTTGTTAATACAAAGTAAAATTAAATAATCCTGTTTTCTGTTCTATGCGTTTTGAGTTTTAAATTATTTAAACCTAGGTTGCATTCTATGTCTTAATCCAATAAATGTGTAGTCTTTTTACTACACTATAAAATGTCAGTTGTCGTACCTTTTCCTATTTCATTCGCCGCACCGATTACCCTCTATTTTAACAGATCAACACCTGTTACTTGAATAGGTTTATTGTAATCCAAACTCTTCATATTTCTTTTAATCTTAGTTAAATTATATTAAAATGAAACCAAAAATAAAGACCCAGATAGACAAATCCATGCAATTATCATGGTCGGTTCTTTTTCAGTATGTAGGGTAATTTGAGCAGGGCCAAAACTCTTTTACATTTAATTTAGTTTGCCTTTTATTTCAACCCATAGCTCTTCAGGGCTGTGGTGACAACATGGTAAATAATGATTTTTTAAATAATTATTAGTAAATAAGTAAACCAATATTATAAATTAATTTTGCACCGAAGGTTCTGTTCCGATAGAGGCGAATTACTGTTTTGTCTTTGCCTACTTATATAATATAGATCTTTCCAATCTCTGCTACATGTATTATTTTCTGATACACCAATACCATATAAGTTTTTCCATTCATCTAGAAACTTTTCCGTTAGATCATCTGAAAATACATGTATAGAGTTTAGTGTTTCCTAATTTAGTACTATGCGGCAATTAAAATGACAACAAGTTTAACCACTGGTGTAGTAAAAAGTGTAAGACATGAACTGTAATATTAGACTTTCTGTAAAATAAATGACATTCTGTACCTACTTGGATTGTGAAAACGATGCTCCAAGAAGATCGAGCAGAATATCTAAATTTGGAAGGATTTGAAAGGACGCCATTAAAGAAACAACGAAACAACAAGAAACACCATATTTTGGAAAAGAACTAACAAAAAATATTGAACAGGACACCACAAGATAGAATTAAATCATCCAGGCCACAAACCACATGGATTGAGGAAATAACTGGAAGCATAATTGAAAGAGAAGTTGCAGGCCAGGACTATGAAAAAATGAAAAGGAACAGAACGGCGAGACATTTAGTTTTAACAATTTAGTGTTAATAACTGTTTTAAATTCTACAGTTCATTGATTGTCGGTAAGTGTATTTGAGAGGGAGGAATTGGACTTTTGAGTGAAACTGTATATCAACATATTATACAGCAAAACAAATTGAAAAACCCATAGACCTTCTTTCTCTCAGTTAATCCTAGTTTTTCTATAAGAAGGCAACTAGTTTTACAGAAATCCTTGTAAGCAGCGGATTTCAATAATCATCATGCTCAGCTATTTGCTTGTCTCCATTTAATTTTTAGGCAGAATAAAACATCATGTTGCTATGAAATTAAATTAGAACGAAGAAAAGTAAATTTCCAGATGAACAAATTTGAATTCATTACCATCCTTAATAACAGTAATTATGTTTGCTTTCCAGCGTTCATCTGCAGCATTATTTTGTTTGCCAAATAATACTGGATATGACTTCAGTGTTTGGCTTCGTTCCTTTCCATTTTCAATTTCCGGCTTAATCCTCCTTTGTTTAGTTTTAATTTGTAAACCAAATTATTTCGTAAAATACTGCTTCATAAACAGTCATTTTGCAGAATCTCTCCTGAATTATGACTCTTTTATAATACCTCAGATTCTTTTTATCTTTGCACGAAGCTAAATTATTTCCCTAATAAATTCTCAACACGGGATTTCCCAATGACAAGAAATTGCGAAAGAGCGGTGAAGATACTGTAAGATTATGAATATCCAAAAATTAACAAGATATTCAGAAACAGGATTACACCAAAAAAATGTTATTATTTAACAGCATCAGTTTCTAAAGATCAGACTCCGTCCGCCCAACCCCGCTCCTTTGTCGATCCAGTAACTTATTAGGGTCTCTTAAGCAAATTTCTTTTATTCATGATACCATCTTTCAAGCGTAAAGTAATTTAAGCAGAAATTCCGCATTGATGTGAAAATTCTAATTAGGAAATTTGAAATTATAGGAGAAGTTGAACAGCAAAATCGTCTTATCATCTCGGTGAAAAAGCGGGAAAACGCCGGGATATTGCCGAAAGTTTTTTCTGGGTAAAATATTAAAAAGTTTGTGGTTTTTGTTGGCAGAAGGGATTATGAAAATCACTTTAGTACATCAGGCCTTTTGAAATGAAAGAGTAAAAGTATTTCAGGAGTAGGAAGCATAAGCTTTCTATCTTTTGAGGAACAATTTGTGGAATATCTGGAATGAAGGAAATTTGTTGCTGATCTTCGAAGTTTTGTCAGATGAAAAGTATGTATATATGAACAAAATGTTTTAAAGAAAAAAGAATGTATTAATTCACCTCTCAGACCACCTTAGTATTATACAATATACAGGGTGTAAATAGTTTGAGTGCATATATTTTAGGTGGAGGTAGTATACACCAAATTAAACAAAAAACTCTTATACCACTATGGTCAGTAGGCCTTAATAACCAAGAAAATCCCTAAAACATATTAAGTAAATTATTGTCAATCCGGCAACGTCGCTCGCGTTCGAAGCAGATTCACTCTTAGCGCGAATAATAAAGGAATGACTACGCCGACAAAAAAGTAAACACCTGTGTTTTTGTATTGACTGATGATATTGACCTTAGAATTAAATAAAAATGTATGAAATATTTTGTTGAAAATATTTACGTTTTTAATACAAGGTATTGCAATTAGAATTTGTATTTGGCGGTTTCTTTTATGCAATTATACAAAGTTGGGTAAATACATATGATATTCAACTCAAGAGATCTGTATATGTAGTTTTTTACCAGTTAAATTATTCGAAGAGTCATTATTACTGATTTAATTAATATTATTTATATTAGAAAAGTAAATATGTAATCCTACTTACCGAATTTATTATAATGATAGAACTGAGTTGAAACAACGGATTATTCACAGCAAATTTTCAAAGTGCCCACCATTACTATCAACACAAGCACGACACCGTTTAATCCAATTTTCACGTATGCGAGAAAAAATTCCTGGAATATTTCGGATTTCGTCAGCAGCGTCAAAAAAGCGTTGTCTAAGGTCATTCTCGTCAATAATTGGAGTCGTGTAAACCTTACTTTTCATGTGTCCCCATAAGTAGAAATCTAAAGGATTGAGATCAGGAGATCTTGCTGGCCAACGTATATGTCTGTTTCGACCAATCCAACGACGGGGAAATGTTCTATTTAAGAAGTCGACAACTAGATAACTTGCGTGGGCAGGTGCTCCGTCATGTAAGTACCACATATTGGAACGTGTTTGTAGGTTTACTTCATCTAACAAATCTGGTAGCGTGATTGGACAGATTTTGACATCAGATATTTTAAAACATTATCTTGACATAGAAGAAGAGGGTAGGTAAAACTTATTTGTGACTTAAATGCATGTCAATCAATAGCATTCACAGGAGACAATAGGTTTGTTCCTACGCCTTGAAACTGTCACGAAATCGCCTGCATCGAATTTGTGCGCAACTGCGAGTTTAGCACCGCTCAACATACAACCATTATATAGTCACAAAAAAATTAGTTAGAACAGAAGTTTGTGATCTGAACTCTGAGACCTGTATTCCCTAACCTTAATGTATTGATAGTTTCAACTGCGGATGATTTATAAGAATTACCAAACTATTCGGGCTCTTCACGAAGGATTTAAATCTCGATACGAGAAACGGTAAATCATTTGGTTGGAACACCGTGATGCATCGTTTACTGAACACTCATAACTTGGTTGGAACAGGTTTTCTTGAATGGGCATGACGGTGATCGTCACATGTACTGTTTCCCATAAATCTCTGTAAACAACAGTAGTAGGTTGTTTCATTATCACAATGAATATATCAGCCCCTAACAGATTTATTACAACTCTATATACTGCATTTGAAAAACAGAAAAAAAGTAGCACCTAATTTTTTTAAATGTTTTTTATGTATACCTATGCTATACAATAACATCAAAATTCAAGCATGGGCAAATGTGGGTAACAACTGAAAGTGTCGACGAATCTGAAGTATTGACGTTTTTCTTTATTAAAATATTCAAATTTTTACACATATTTTAACCACATAACGTAGAAAACTGGTAGTAGAAGTAAACTCTTTATAATATGAGATTTTCGTAAATATATAATACTACCCGTTACCCGCGGTTACACCCGCGTATGGAAAGTGGAATTCTTTGCTAAAAGAAATAGCTTATGAAAAATATGGGCTGTTCAATGTAACAATTTCTTCTATGTTAAACCACTTAACATAAGTATAGATCTACCAATCCCGATTACACTTCAACCAAACTGCAAGTGATTATGGGTCACATTATATAACAATTTTATTCAACTTTTTTTTGAATCACCTTGTATACTTGTAACTCTGCTTCACCTTATAGTACAACCATCCTGTATATGCTATTGTTTATTTGTCATTCAATATAACATTTTTAATGACCTAATTATAGTTCTACTCCACCCTATACGCTATATCAATTATTTCTGATAATTTCGTAAATTATAATTTAAACCGGCCTTTATATGCAACTTTTTCAAAATTGTGTTAAACACAATATATAAATAAAATTTTGCTTTGCTCCATATTTCAGGTATTTAATATAGCAGAATGCAACTTTTCCTGGTCTACCTTATACAATTTTTTTTATCCACCCTGTAAAATTATAATTAAAATTATAAGCACATCACACCATCATATATTTACAACTACTTATGGGCCACCCAATATAACTTTTATTTCACCACTCTGTATAACTAAATTCACCAATCCCAACCCATTTAACCTAAACCGCAACTATTGATAGCCATCCTATATAACAATTTTATTCAATATTTTTAAGAACTGCCTTCTATAGCTGCTTAAGAACTTCCATCTATATTTAAAATATCTTGTGTATACTGCTGCCAATTAGTCACCAATTATAACTTACTGGTCTATCGGTTTTTGAACCCTCCTGTATAACTACGCTAACTAACCATTTTTGGGATATTTTTTAACCATCCTGAAAAATATAGTTTGTATCCACCTTATATCGCAACTACCCCGTATCTGCAACTTTTTCCAACATAATTCAACTCCACCCTCTATTTAAACCACCTTGTATGTGCAACTAATTATCGGCCACCCACTGTGACATTTTTTGTACCACCCTGTGTAAATATAAATACATCAATTCCCAATTTATTTCACCAAAACAGCACCTGCTTATGGAGCACCCTATGTAACAGTTTTAGAGATTAAACTACTTACCTCTACTCCTCCCTATATTTCAAATATCATATTTGTGCAACTGATTATGAGCTACGCTATTTCACATTTTTTCCTCATATTTTTTTAAGGACAGGATGAAATATAATTTCTATTCATTTAATCTATCCTTCATTTACAACTGTTTCTAACCTTGTTTGAATCACACTTTGTAACGATAACTTGACTTCGCCCTTTATTTCAGGTACTCCATATATGCAACAGCTCATTCTCTACCCTATATAACAAAATTCTTCCAACTTTTTTACCCACACTGGTATAATTATTATATACTCCATGCTATATTTCAACAGCGTTGTATATGCAACTACTTATGGGCCACCCAATATATAATTTTTTCACCACTTTTGAATTCCAGTCCACCCTATATTTCATTTATCTGGTATATGAAACAGCTTTTGGATCATAACATTCCTTTATAATATATTTTAACTCTTCATGTATAGCTGTAATCCTACTTTAATACATATTCCAACCATCCTATAATATGCTACTTGAAAAGTTGTGAACTACTTGTGGTTATAAAACAATTTTTAGCCACCATATAAAGTATAATTCCACTCAATCTTATATTTTAACCAAGCAAAATACACTACTGCTTCTAACATTTTTTCCAACTGATTTCATCACTTTAATAATAGCTTAAAAAAGTTCAAATATCCTACATGCTTACATAACATATTTCACCCATATTTTATATGCAACTAGCTAAAATTTTGTAATCCAGCCTGGATAAATATAATTCAACTCCACCCGTTTTTCAACTACTTGGTATATACAACTGTTTAGGTCCACTCAATATATCTTTTTCGAACCACACCGTATAACTTCCCCTTTATTTCAACCACATTGTATACTTACAGACCTTTTTTTTTTCAAGAATTCTTAAATACATAGTTCTAACCGGCTGTAATTTTACCTATTCTTTATATGGAACACCCTGTAAAATAACATTTGATTATTTTTAAAGCCAAACATGTGACATTGGCATATTCCGAATTATGAATAAAAGCTAAGCTGATTCAAGTATCCAATATTTGGTGCATGCGGTGGAACCAATTGACTAATTGTGTATTACCGAACATGGTATTAGTTTTTTTGGCTATATCTACCGTTTCTGTCAATGTAGGGAGATAATTTGTATACCAGATTTTAGGCAAACTATAAGCTTTGCAACAACAAAAGATTCAGCAAAAACAGTTCAGTAGTTATTACGTGATGAGGTAACAAACAAACAAACAAACAAACGAACGAACGAACAACAAACAAACAAACAGACAACTACAATTTGTTAATAGTATGTAGACTACATATATATTTAGAAAGTTTAGCAAGAAAATAACTTTTAAAGTTAGGTCAGAACGTGCTTCAATTGACCACCTATAATAATAGTAAACATATGTCACTCAAATCAATTGTTGTCTACATAAATATTGTGAAATACCTACATTATACTAAAGTTTGACTATTACACTACTAACAAATACGAAAATAGTGTCACAATTCTGACTGGTAAAATATATTTTCAATATGCAATTGTATTAGGATTTTTAGTAGTGCACCGTGCCTACATCTATATACCTCAAGGAAACAATTATATCTAGACGAGTTTAATATCGGAAAACTCAAAATAAAATCACTGAAAATCCAGTTAAACTGTCACTGATGTCTGTTTTACAAACACCAAAAGCTGTCCAAATATCCAAAAAATGATGCATAAGTAATATAGGAACTTGACAACACAACATATACACAATAAACAATGGACACATTTGTACACAACAAGACCTGTGTTGATCACAGTCCAGGGAATTTTTTATCTCAGCACCCCTATGAGGAGAACACAACTAGTGACCATCACCTCTGCTGCATGTTGTTTCCATTACAAATTTCAAATATTTCTCTATTACAGAATAGAAGCAAAAATGCCAATAAACAGAGAGAATATAGTCATTTTTAAATTTTTTAAATTGTAATCTTTTCTGTTGACTCTCCCATTATCCATTGTACATCTAAATCTATTCTACTCTAACGAAGTTAATTTGTTTAGCTGTTTATAATTAATCATCCGGTTCCGTACAGAACGAAAAAATTCCATTGCTCAATGTAAATACAGAAAAATAGGCACGATTTATTAGTTGATCATTCTATTTAGATAAATCACCTTCCTCCGTCTACATTGTTTCACATCTCCTGATTCACAAACAAAGAGTCATTATTGTAGTAGACTAATTAATGCGAGATGTGTTTTGTATTGGATGAAGGACGGATAAATGGAGTCGAGCGAGAATGGAATTGTGATATATGCCCTTTAGGGAACTAAACGGTGAGGTCGGCTAGCCCCTAAGTGACATCAAAACTTTACTTCCCGTTAGTCGGCCGAATCCTGCAGCCCTTTAATCTTTGATATTGTAAATTGTGGTAATTTGTGATGTTGGTCGAGACACATAACTGTTTATAATCAGGTTAAAAGTTATACTTTGGCGATAATGACTTCAAAGGTAAAATGTTTGGTCTTGATTTATATATATATATATATATATATATATATATATATATATATATATATATATATATATATGATACCAAATCTGGTATTTATGTAATCAGAAAACTCAAAATTCAATATATAACCAACGATGGCCTACTCACAACTGCTAGGCGGCTGCTTTTCATCGGGAACAACAAGAGGCGTGGGTAAAATATTAAGATACAAAATTTATTTTTATTAAGGGCGCCATTTGGTTAAAAACCTGTAAGTGAAAATACCTTGAAAACCAAAAAACAGTATGAAATTGTGAGGTTGTGATGTTATTTCACACCGGCTATATTGATACTGTATAAGCTCCTTCTGGATGAACTGTTGTGTTTTCTCAAAACGAATAATATCTATTTAAAATTTTCACTTGTACTCACTTTAAAAAACCCTTTAACAAATCGACAGGCTCAGGTATAATAAATAATATGCAAAATGTAAAGAGAGAAGAAGGGTGTACAAAAAAAATATCAAAAGAAATGCAACACTCTTTTTAATGATTAAAGTTTGAAAATCTGTTATTTGTGTAATAGTGAAAAATTGATATATTTACTAAAGTTACAAAGGAGAAATTAAAAACAAAATGTACTTAACTATAATTCTATAATCAAAATAATCTGTTCAAAAAAAGATACCTGTATAAACAGATTAAACATACCTTTTACAAAAATGTTCAGAAATTTTCTGTTACCATATATCCATCAAAATGGATAATTGTACTAAACTTCTAGCCCTGGAAACTCAAATCCAAATATTTCAGAAATCGTTTGCCATCATAGAAACTGTGCTTTGTCTACCTATAGCTGTAGAGTAAACGAATCTCCAGAGGTTGACTGTTAAAAAACCATTTGATGAACAGCTATATTTTCCAAAAACAATAGAGGTAAATGGCAAAAATATTAATTTCACAGGTCCTGTCGTGCCATAATATTACAAAGAAACTGGTTCCCCATAACATAAAGTCTTTCTTAAAGCTACGAATTAAACTCCAAATATATAACTTCCGGTCACATTATGCTGCACCGAAATACTTATTTCTAAATAAATGGGACCAACTCCTGTAAAAGAACACTTCAAACAACATCGTGGGAGAAAATTTTTAATATAAAGGCAAAATATCAACGTAAAACGCAAAAGAAGGAACCCATTCTAAAAGAAAGATCCCAACATAAAAGAAGAATTCCAACGTGAAACAGGATTCTATCGGGAAAAAAGGAACCCAACATAAAACCCTAAAATATAATATTGCACTTGACGAGTTTATTTTGACACAAAATGACCGTGCTTCCGTTTTCGTGAAAGGGTGTGACTTTTAATCTAAAAATTCCTGAACCATCAGCATATCTTCCAAATTACTTTAAACGCCATGGAATATAAAACTCGGCATTATCTTCTTCGTACCTTTCAAAATATTGTACAACAGCTTCTCTGTAACGGACTGCCAGTATTACCAAAAAATTCGCACACTGCGTTAAGGTAACGACGTTTGGTTAACGAGATCCAAAAGAGAAGAGAGAATGGTCTACCATGCATTCAATTCGACCCTGAAAAATTCCCCGCACAAAGACGATAATTAAAGGGCGACATCATGACTTGCCTTGAAGAAACTAAGGCGCCGAGTAGGTCCGGCTTCAACTTTTTTTCTGTACGTTACATAGTGCATTAGATAAACCTAGTTGACGATAGAAACGTAAAACATTTTGCATTTTTGTAATATCGTCCAGTAAGAAAGTTGACTAAGTGGCATCTCTTAGAAATGACCATAAGGAGTCAAGATTGACATTTTTTATCTCCTATATTTAGAAAAATAATTATTTTCAGTCTGTTTTTGAGTTAGCTGGGAACGAATATGGGATTAAAATTAACGCTTGGAAGGTTGTAACCACCACTATATATAACCTTTATTATATAAATTGTGAAATTATGAATCAAAATTAATAAAATGAATTTGAGTCAAGGTTAGTAAAATAAATATTTTGAGTATTTTTTAGCTACCTAGTGACACATTGAGAGCCCGTCATTTTTTGAGGTCACACCAGAAGGCTGGTTCTACCTTAGCGCGAACCACCCACATTTTGTAACCATCAGTATTGTCAAACAAATTGAGGGAAAAATATATGCAAGGTATAATTGGGGTCCTTCGTTTTGAACCTGTCGTAATAATTGACCAGACCATCTACAGAGGTAGAGTTGATAGATTATGTATCATAATTAACTGATACTACAATTGCAATTTCCACAAATTACGTTTTTTGAAAACTGTCCGACGCGTTTCGACTAATGCTTTTGTCAAGGAACTATACTAACAGGGTATTTCTTAAGGAAGTTTTATTTATATTCGAGAAGTGATATAATTACCAGATACTTAGTTTTAAACAGGATTATTTAATTTTATTACAGGTAAAAAGATTAACTAAAGAGGTTTATTAAGGGAGAATTATTTATTTCTGTCTGGTCGTTTAACAAATTACCGGTATTTTTAAGTTTATTAATCTCCAATGATTCTGAAAGGTCGAAAAGATGATTTTCTGTTACTAAATGTTCAGCATAATTGGAATCTGTTTTTTGATTAATGAAAGAATTACGGTGTTCATAGATACGTTTTTTATTTATTTATTTATTTTTTGGATCGATTTTTGATTTGTTATTTTTGATAAATTTTCCAAGACTATTGTTTGTTTTGAATGCAACGTTAATATTCTGTTTTCTTAAAAAGGATGCTATTTTGAACTTGGTTTGCCAAAATAGGTTATATTATTATATGAATCAATATTGGTTTTGCTGTCAGGGTAAACTTCTCTTAATGCCTTTTTGTGTTTTTGATTTCTAAGAATATTTTCTATTAATTCGGCCTCAAACCCGTTATTTACTGCTATCTGTTTGATTATGTTTAATTCTTTCTGAAAATTATCTGGTGATTGTTTTATGGAAAGTAATCTATGAACCATACTATTGTAAGCGGAAAGTTTTTGTTGATATGGATGTATAGAAGTGCGGTGAATCGTTAGATCGGTTTGAGATGGTTTGTGAAATATTGAAAACTCGTGTTTGCCATTTTCCTTGTTAACTGTTAGATCTAGGAAATTGATTTTGTCATCTTGTTCACACTCTATAGTAAATTTAATATTTGGATGGATATTGTTTATAAAATTGAGAAACGTTTCTAATTATCTATTCGTCCCTACGAAACAAGCTAAAATATCGTCTACATATCTATACCAATAAATAACATTTTTAGCCAATACGTTTTGGTGAATTTTGTTTTCAATATTAGCCATGAAAATTTCTGCGAGTATGGAACTCATAGGGTTCCCCATAATCAAGCCTTCGCGATTTATGTAAAAAACATCATTGAATTGAAAATAATTTTGTTTAAGACATGTATCTAATGCTGTTAATATATCTGTTTTTATTATTGGGTTAATGTTGTTTTTATCTAATATGTCGGAAATTATAGTGATAGTGTCTGATGGAGGTATACTGGGGAATAAATTATGAACGTCAAAAGAAATTAATTTGGCATTACACGGTAGACTAACATTTTTAATTTTTTCTACAAGCTCTAAAGAATTTTTAACACTGAATTTTGAATGAAAATTGCAGGAATCTTTAATAACATTTATTAAAATTTTTGAAATTTTATAAGCTGGAGCTGTCATATATGATACAACTGGACGGATAGGGTAATTTTGTTTATGGAGTTTGATTAATGAATACAGTTGTGGCGGTTGTGGGTTCATCTGAATCAGTTTAAATTTTGAGATATCTTTGAATATTGTTGTATTTTGTATTAAAGATTTTATTTGCCTTTGAAAAAATTCTGTGGGGTCTTTGGTAAGGACTTGATATGTACCTGAATTCAAAAAATTCATTGTTTTGTCTATATAATCGGTGTTTTTTATAGCAATTATTGTATTACCTTTATCCGCTCGGATGAATATTATGTTGTCGTGTTCTGTTTTGTCTTTAATTGATTTTACTATTTTATGACCATGCGTATAACAGTTGTCTTTAATAAATTCAGATTTTATAATGTTTGGGGAAATATGTTTGTTACTAAGATTATCAGGATATTTATTTAAAGCAATCTTTGTTTCTATTCCTAAATTTTCATATGCTTTTGTAGATGAATTGATGTTAATATTGTGTTTGAAACATTTTTCAAGTAGTGACTGTTTGTAGGAAGTGAATACAGTGTCTGTTAAATTCGTGAATCTATCGAAAAATTTGTGATCTGTATATTTTGTTTTGATACTTAGTGGTTGTTTTGTTTTTTTTGAAATGAGGGCATTAAGTTTATGTTTTTGTTTAGAAAATTTTTGATGTACTAAATGGCGAACTTTGTCTCGTGTTTCTGTATCGAAAATGGAAAATTCAATATAGTGTAATCTAGATAATAATTCAGTGTGACTTACCTTTAAATAGATGTTACAAACCTCACGTTTTTGGTATTTGAGTTTGCGGTCTTCGAGCATCCATTTCTTCATACCTACTTTCATCCCTTTCTGTGCTGATAGACTTCTGTTTTGTGTTTTAAGCTGGATGTATCTTGGTATAATATCATTTTCTACATATTTGTTGTAAAACCAGATGTTCTGGGTGGCGAAAGAACTTCTCCGAAGTAGTTTGATGTGATTATGTATCACAAAGTATGCGGATATGATATATTCACTATTTCAGAGAGTCATCTTTCCTATTTAATAAACGTTCTGCTAAAAAAGTGTTAACTTCTATATTAGCCTTTATCGTAATTATGACTTACCAATATTGACACTAATTTGTAAATTAATAAAATTTATACAAAGCGTTATTCAATAATCGTAGGATGCGATGTACCGAATAGTTATTATTATCATAGTTATAATTATCAATGAGTTTTAGTACGTATTAAGCAAAATTAATGATAACAACGGAGAAACATTTACTGAAGTGTTAATGTATGATTGCTATATCATTATGACTACCATCTAAGAATAACCTGAGACACCTTAATTACGGCCAATATTGGCCTTGGGGGTGCAATAATTGCGAATAATACAACCACCCATATATTTACTTAATACTAATATACTGCTAGTAGAGTCCACACAAAGGCGCAAACATCAAGGTGCATTCATATGTATGTTTATATAGTTTTTCTGTACATCTTATCTAATGCGCATGTTTTAAAATGTGTCATTTTTTAATTCTGTCGTTGGGGAGCAACACTTGCGCACAACGGATCAAGTACAGTGAAACGATATACGCAATTTGAGCAAACTGATTAAATGTTAGTTTTTAAATTAGTGTTTATTTAGTAGTTTATAAATTACTCAATTCTATTAGTTGTGGAATGGTAAATATGAGCCTTTGAAGTTTAGTTTTGATTGGTTGTTTCGGTTAGAATACTTTTTAAAACATATGGTTGTAACTTATGGCAGAATGACATCTTACAATTTACACGTTGTTATACTTTTACTTCTGCAATCTTTCTTTAGCGAGTTGCACTTGTTCCTTTATTGGATTTTCTCCTCATATTATCTTTTTCGATGTGGGCTCACACCTCGTATAGCTAAAAACGATTTGTCTCTTCCATTTCTGAATACCCAATTGTCTGTCATTTTGCTTATTTACTCGTTATTGTTGCACTCTCTTTTCCTTTTCGTTAACCAGTGGTTTATTATTCCTCGTTGCAGAGCGTGTTCTAATTTCATCACTTCTAACTGGGTCAGTTAATGTGTACCCATGATTCTTCTTAGTATTCTCTTGATTGTGTTTTCTGTTAATGCATGGCTTTCTATCTATATTAAAAAGATTGTCTCTCCATGTTGCGTTAATTAGGAACCCAGCTGCTGTATTGGCTTACTATATCTGTTTTTTTTTCTATTTCGATATCTCCGTATCTGATTAAAGTGATGCCCAAATAGTTACCTTCCTTAACATGCTTATGCTGATGTCATCAGTCTCTATCGTAAATCTAGTCTATTCGTTGCTAATCTGTTTTCACCTGCGTAGCCGTCGTTATTTTCAAAAGAGAAAGTGTACTGCGGGGACAGAAAACCATAAATACAACGTTATAGCAACTACAACTGACTATACTATAAGAATAGAGTAACTAAACAGTCTTTCGATCCTTTTTTTCACTTATGATAAACAAACTGTTAACTGGACAACGGTTTTTAGCGATGACTGTTTACGAGCTAATTTATTATTCTTAAGCAAACAAACGACTATTACATAAATGGCTACAAACCTCTAACGATCCTTTATTACGTCATCAAGAGTAATTTAATAACAAGATTTTATTACTGAGATAATTCCTAGCATATTACTACAAGAAGAGGGTACAGCACACAATGTCATACACTCCATTTTGCTGAACTTCTGTGTACCGAGTGCGGTTAAGCTCTCCTTTATGTTATTAAGACAGTAATGGATTTCATAGGTGGCGTAAGCATCACGATAACTGAATATTGCCATCTGGCACATATTAATAATCTTAATGTGATGAACATACTAGGCCGTAATTTAGAAACAACGCGTTACGTAGTTCATGGAAGTTTCGAACCTGGCGGTATAAACAAATGGAGAGATTACCCAAATTAGATTACCGATCGAGATTACACAAGTTTGAGCGAATTCTGCAAAAAATACTAATTTCATATAACTTTGCTTGTAGCTAGAAAATCCATTTAAAAATATTTAATAAAATGTAAACTTTTTAGTTTTATCTGTGGTGGAACAACCAGAATGAATTTATTTGTAATATTTTGTATTACCACAGACTACTAGCTTAGAAAATATTCAAACAACTTAAAAAGTGTAGGCTTATGCTTTCGATTGCTCACACGCTTTAGATATCAAAATAAAGGAATTTGGGTTTTAGGAATGGACTTGGCGCTCTACTAACGTCGTATTTATAACGTAGAAAACATCATGTCTTATACAACGGTATTGAATCACAAAATTTTATTCAACTTCAGGCGACCTACAGGGGTCTAACGTAATTCCGTTGGTGTGTCTTAAATTTATTAATGATATGTTAGTTGCAATGTACTACAAGAGATTCGTTTTTATGAATGTACTACAGTTATACTTAACAATAAATTATAGCGAAGAATGACACTTTCTTCCAACACAATTAAATAAATTAAATGCATGGTATTTTACACAAACATATTTATTTTAAAAACTTTATTTATCTCGTTGGATTAAAACAATTCAATAACATTGCAAATTCTCACGGAAAAAATTTTAGACTTAGTTTTATCAAATAATCTTGATATAAGTGTTCATGAATCTTTGTCACTGTTTGTCCCTGAGGATTTGCGTCATAAGGCTTTAGAAATAATATTACAATTATCTGTTGAAAAATTACTGACGCGTAAGCCCTACAGACAACACTTATTTTATAAGGCGAATTATGATAACATTCAAAGTAGTCTTGATGATATTTTGTGGAGGGAAGTACTGGATCATGAGGATATCAATGTTTGTGTGGATGTTTTTTATAACATTCTTGATAACACGATTGAAACTCATGTTAAGGTTCTTAACAAACATGGTATTCCTAAATGGTTTTCGTCATATTGAATTCAATTAATAAACAAGAAAAACAAATTTCATAAACGATGGAAAACATGTAAGGATGCCAATGATTATACACGATTTTCTCAATTGAGAAAAGAAGTTAAAAAAACAATGAACAAAGATTATAAAAAATATGTTACACAACTGGAGGAAAACATTAACAAATATCTGAAACAATTTTGGGCGTATGTGTCTAATAAACGTAAAAAGTGCGTACTGCCCTTGATAATGAATTATAAGGATAGGGAATGCAGAGGATTTTTCTGAGTACTTCAGCTCGGTTTTTGTTCATAACAATAATCCCTCTTTGATTCATTATGCTAATTCCAATGTAAATTTTGATATTACTTCAATTTCTAGAACTCAGAATACTAATGCAATAAAATCGTTAGATATTAAAAAGGGCCCAGGCCCTGACGGAATTCCAGCCGTTTTCATTAAAAACTGTACTAATGAGCTTATCAAGCCTCTGTGGATTATCTTCAACCAGTCACTGGCAAGCGGCTGTTTTCCAGATAAGTGGAAAATGGCCCAAGAGTTGTCCCCATATTTAAGTCTGGTGTTAAGAATATTGTTAATAACTATAGACCAGTATCTTTATTAAATTTAACGGGTAAAATTTTTGAAAAAATTCTGACTCAGGAGCTATTCTTTCTGGTTAAAGATCGTCTTACCATATTTCAGAACTGATTTTTTAAGAAAAGATCAGTAGCTACTAACTTAATACCTTTCATTCAGTATATTTATAATTGTATGGATAATGGTCAGTCAGTATGTGCTGTGTACACCGATTTTTCCAAATCATTCGACAAGGTACATCATCCGACACTGGTCGCCAAACTTGTAAATTTCGGTGTGCATGGCATGGGAGTGGATCTTATTTGTTCATATATCTTCAACAGAACCCAGTATGTTGCTCTAAACAATGTAAAGTCTAGAGTCACTCCTATTAATTCGGGTGTTCCACTAGGGTCCCACCTGGGTCCCTTACTATTTAGTATTTTCATTTCAGACGTAGCTGCATGTTTTTCTTTTTGTAATGTGCTTTTATATGCTGATGACATGAAAATCTATCGAAAAATCTCAACAATTAATGATTACCAATTAATGAAAGCCGACCTTTGTAGCTTTTTTAGTTTCTATGAAGTCCACAGATTAATATTGAATGTAACGAAGTGCAATTGTATACTATTTTCAAGATTAGTTAATCCACCACTAGCTGATATGACCATCAATAATGATATTATTCCCCAAGTAACCCAAATTACAGATTTAGGAGTTATTATGGACAAAAAGTTAAGCTTTGATAACCACATTTCCTTTATGGTACAAAAAGCCTTAAGGCTCCTGGGCTATATCCTAAGAAATACAAAAGATTTTAAAGGCCATAGTACAGTAATGCGGTTGTATATTTCATACGTAAGGTGTTCTTTAGAATATTGCAGTATGGCGTGGAATCCTATGTATGATAAGTATATAACATCCCTAGAACATCCACAAAAAAAATTGTTAATGCACTTAATTATAGGTATTTTAGGTTTCGGCATTACGAATAATTTAGTGACAACTTGAAACTCTACAATCTTCAGCCACTGTTTTATAATACAGGCGTAAACAGTGATATATAAACATGATCCACAACATAATTTAACAGTTTTATGTTTGTCTCTTTAGATATTGTTGAGTTTGGGACTTTGTTGTTAATTAATTATTTCGAGTTCACCTATTTGTAATTTTTTATTTGTCACTGTGTGTCATCTTTATTAAGGGTTTGCCTTTGGCACAACCTGTAAGATGACCTATTGCATAAATAAATAAATAAATAAATAAATATTATTCTTGAACTTATCAAAATGCAAAGTTTGTTCATATACTCATAATATTAAATCCGTCCAGTTTGTTTGCCAGCTAAAAGATACTCTACTACTTAGATGCAGGTAAGATTTTGGTGTCCTATTTAATGGCAAATTGGATTTTGGTAATAACGTATCTCTTATAACCTCCCCCTCCATGAAAATCTTGGGTTTCACAAACACAAACTTTGGAATTTGCAGAAACTAAGAAGCAATAAAAATAATTTAATTTAGCCTTATTCGTACCAAAGTCAAGTAGACGTCTGCAGTCTGGAGTCCCTATTACAACAACACCAAGGAAAGAGTGCAAAGAATTTTTCCAAATTTCTGAAATTCGTGTCTAATGGTATCTATCCACCACAGGATATTGATCAATAATTTATATTTAAAAGAGAACTGGCTTAAAATAAAAACCGTTTAGAAACCATATGCAATCAATAAATATTTTCTGACACATATTCTTTTCTTATCTGATTTAAGGTACAATTCTACGACATTCTTATCTCTCCCTCTCTCTCTAATTTGTATTTGTTTCTTTAGTACTCACATATTTTTTAACTGCTTCATTTGTTTTATTATGTGGACCACTTTCTATAAGTGTAACTCTAATTCACCCTATGTTGCAACCACCCAATATCAATTAAATTATTTGTCAATCATTATCTGAATCACCCTGTACAACTATAATTCAGCACTACACGATGTTGCAACCGCCCTGTATAAGTACTAATCTTCTGCACCCTATTGTCAGTTTCTATTTTTCTATTGTTTAAACCATCCTGTATACCTGTAATTTTACTTCGCCCTATATGCCAAGTATAAGCAACTACTTATGCTCCACACTATATAAAATTTTTTTAACCGGCCTGTAAAACTATAATTCCACTCCACCTTATATTTTAATCATCCTGTATATGTAAGTGCTTCTAACACTTTTTTAACCATGCCCCCTAGTACTCAAATATCCTTACTGCATATGCTTATTTAGCTATTTTAGAAAAATTTTGACCCATTCTGTATAATTATAGTTTTACTTCACTTTTATTTAAACCACCTTGTATACGCCACTACTTATGTGCCAGCCAATGCAACTATTTTGAAGCACATTTCAACAATACTTTGTATGGAGCTGTTTATGTACCACCCAATAATACATTTATTTGTAAGGTTTTTCGAACCCACCTGTAATTTTACTTGGCCCTATATTTCAACTGCGGACTTTGCTGGCTGATTGAATTCGTAGCACACGCACACACATCAAACACTTTTTCTATTCGATATACTAATGGAATATTTTGTGCCATTTCATATCTTTACATTTAAGGTAGATATTTATGATGAAAATTTGACATTTATATTGATGTTTACCGTTTTTTGCACATTTTATTTAATGATTTTCAGAAAAATGGTATGTTTTGCTTTATATAAAGTTATACTAAATCAAGCTGGAACATCTCTTTATTGAATACAATTAAAAATACTTAAATTGGTTGAGCTGTGTTAGAGAAAACAGTGTAGATTAAAATTCACTAAAGTGTAGACTCTTAATTATTGCTTTTCCTGATTTTCTGGAAAACCGTAAATCTCAATGTATAGAAAATTATATGGTACCGTTCTGTAATATTCCGTAATACTTTGCCGTTTAAATTATCAAAATCACCTCAGCCGTTTTTGAATAATCACTAGGCAAACATAAAAAAAAACGAGCTGAAGAGTTGAAAATACCTACTCATAAGCTTGGGTATTCATTGCTTCCAAACTTTAATTTTACTTATTTCTAATTCTGAAGGGGTTTAACCACATGTTTAGTTTAAAGTATCGGTCTAAAATTAATATTATGTTTCTCCATAGAATTTGCTTGCTTAGGGGTCTTGATTTTTGAACGAAGTACTGAGCTTCGGACCTATTATCCCATTAGCAAAGATAGCACAGATTGTTTGTCTATCAGTTCTTCAGCCCCCTTAAGAATCCTTACTTAAAATATCCTATAAACTTGCCTCACAGTTATTGAGGCGAATTTAGTTTTCACCACATTTTAGATTTTTAGACGTGTTGTAATTGTGTTGAACATAATCAATAGCCCCCTTTTTATTATTCTAAATAAAAAAAACAGAGATCCCACAATTGTCATTCAGAAAACAATTAGCCCGCTTATTTTTGTATAATTGTACAACACATCTTTAGAAATATATTTGTTCAAAATTTTATGTTCAGAATATAGTGAATGAGAGGGGGATAGGTTAGATTTTTTCAACGTTATTTTAAGGAATTTTTTCTGTAAAATATTAGTTTTACATGTGAGGAAACAATTACAAAAGGGATAACTTATTAAATTTCTGCGTATTTACACTTGTACAATTAAAAGTTAAGAAGGAACTCTTTTTCAAAATTGACGGTCAACTTCTTATAACTGAAACATTCTAGTAAACCAGTCATATCAGTTTCAGCAATATTTGCTGCGGTACCCCACATTTCATTATTTTTTTATCACTATAAACTTTATTTATTTCAACGCATTGTATTCTTTTATCGAGATAACGTTTAAGTGTTCCATATTTAGCTAACCTCTTAATTAGCTGACCATTATCCACCCTATTAAAAACTTCAGCAAAGTCCAAAAACACGGCCACACATGAATTTCCGTCCTCAAGATTTTCATACACTTGAGAGATAAATGCGCAAAAACATCACTAGAGGACATTCCCTCCCCAAAACAAAATTGTTTTGGAGATAGTATTTAGTTTTTATCTTAGAAATTTACAAGCCGTAATTTCAAAAGTTTATTATTAACACTACCAATATTACTAATTATTACAATAGGTCTGTAATTTGTGATCAGTGTTTTTGATTTTTCTCAAAGGTATTTAATGACCCCTGTAATAAAAGAGGAAGGAAAATGTGCACTTCCAAGTTTTCTGTCGTTAAGAAAGACAACTATTAGCTTCTTGTAGAGCTGCTATGACAGGTCCATGGCACAAAAATCTGCAAATATACCATTTATTTCACAGTCTTGTATTGTTTATATGTTTTAGACCGAGTTGCAGCTTATACTGTTTTAACTGAGATTCGAAATTTTTCCTTTCCTTCCTGTGTAAAAGTTAAGTTTCATTGAAGCAGAAGAACAAACTTTACTGTTATAGAAAATAACTAAGAAAACAGGTTCTGCACAACAGCCATTTTACATGTACTCAGCTAAGTTAAATATGGTTTCCAGTGGAGTTTGGATAATATTTTGGTTACAAGACTGCACACAAACACTATACCGACTAATATTTATCATAAACTCGGTTAAATAGCAGATAAATATGTAGGTGAAATATATAACAACGTAATCATTGCTACTCAAATTGCTGTTGAGGAGATTCTTGGAATAAAAACCTAACGACAAAGCAAGCTGTTATGGTGGAAGAGGAAGTAATATTAAAAAACAATGTTTTTTAGATGAGTAAGAAGAAGATACAAACTATTACAGGAAAATAAGAAGAATGACAAATACATGAAACGCAAACTTTATGAGGAAAATGAACTGTGCGGTTTGGAGCTTAACAGCTAAAAACAAAATAGCTCCCACTAGGAACAGAACTATCTACCATTCAATTAGATAGGGACAAAATTTCTATACATACCATGGAGTTGTATTTGATACCACAGGAAATGATGAACGAGAAATTAAAAAAAACTTTCTTGCCAGGAGATTGACCTCATGTTTACATGGAATACTTTGGAGTCGCGACATAGGTGTGAAAAGCGGAAATATATATATATATATATATATATATATATATATGCGACTTTAATTAAGAGCGTGTTGTTTCAGGGATCAGAAACATGGTGTATCACAGGAAACAAAAAGGTAAGCAGGGTAATACCAATATGTTGAGGTAGTCATCGAGAAGCCAGTAATAATGTAATGAACAGGCCCGACATGGGGATAGAAGATTTACAAATGACAGACATTTAACGAAAACTAAAATTGTCATCATCAGGTACGAATCTATGACTTACGACTACCAAAGAGGAGGCAGAGATACCACCCTCGAAGAAAAGTATGAGGACCAAAGGAATCCTAGCAGGAAAAAGTTAAAAGAAGCAGTGAGGGAAAGAGGGCGAGAGAACGACAGGAAATAGTCACTGGACAAAGTCGGTAGAAGGTTTGAAAGCCCATTCATATACATAAAATAAAACAGAATCAGATTCTTTTAAAGATAATGATTAAGATGATAACATAGCCAAGAGTAATATATATACCATAATCAAACTATACCATTCTCAACAAAAATTATGAAAGCTTTAACTGGACAAACCATAACAAAATTTTCAGGCAACGGAAATTTCAATATATGTTTATATAAGTTTTACTTCGAAACAAATTCCAATAGTATTTCTTGTCCGTTTAATTTACCAAGTGTGGATTAGTTAAAAGCTGCAATCTCGACTCGGATTCCTCTCAGCTTTAACAAAGACTTTACGGTGTGGTTTCAGCCATTTACTAATATATTAATTAAGCGACGGACTGAAGCTTAGCATGAAAGTTTTACTGCTTCTACCATAAAACCCAAAGCAAATCTAAGGATCGCGAAGCTCGAGACAATCTAATAGCTTACGTGCCACTAAATCGCTAAGGACAAACTGCATTATCTTAGTAGGCCCTGGGGAGGTAACGCTAGCGACTTTTATAGGTTAGTAATATTAATTTATTTTCTGGCATAAAAGTGTTTCTAGCTAAAATTATTTAAATAAAAATAATACAATAATACCTCGTATGTGCAAAGTTGCAGAAATAGGTACATGTATATTGCAATGAACCAGTGATTCAGCTCATTAAAAGTAAGGTAAATAGAAGTTAGTATGAGGAAAATACCAAATATGCCTTAACGATATACAATCAATACTACATACTAATGTAACATGGTTAAAGACTCCTGATCACGAACAATTTATGAATTATTAACTTTAAATTGCAAAACAAATCAAAAAAGTAACTATAAAATACAGGAGACATCGCAAATCAAATTAAAAGTTTGTTTAGCATATAACATGTGAAATAAAAAATCCAATAATATAAATTTAAATTATATAAGGATCACAATGTCTCATTTAAAAGCATATGTTATTTAGCATACAGAGTTATGTTTCCATAAAGACTATACATAGCAAAGTCAGATGTTCAACTGAAAATAACAGACGAAAGCAACAATTGTTTTTTGAAACATAGTTGAGGCATCTCTGGTTTGTATTTATCTGATCCACAATTGGTGTAAAGCCGGTTTATTCCAAATAGTCCAAACGCTTCAGGATCTAAACTAAACCCCATTTTATTGGTAATAAAAGTAACAGATTTGTTTTTAGAGGTGATTTTTTGTTATTTATTATGTCGGTCTTTAAAAATCGAGAGATTTGTGTCAAAATGCATGAAGTAAATATGGATATACCACAGGGTTCTGTATTGGGACTAATCTAATTTTATTATATATAAATGATATGCCTTTTAATATGAATTTACATGACGGTCTCAGCACACAACGCTGATCAATTACAAGTAATAAAGTGTCACATCGTCCAAGATTTTAGAAACTAGTGTGATAAAACAAGCTGGTTTTAAACATTGATGATTTTATAATAGGGTATACACCCGATCACCTACACTTCATACAGACAATATCCAAGTAGACACAAAATTTTTGGGCGTCTATGTAAACGACAAATAAAGATGGATCTCTCATATTTAAAATCATGTTCTAGCACAAAAAGGACTAAAACGCGTAATCTTTTAGATAAATTGCACTGACTCATGTTAGGCCTACTTTTATAAAATATGATATATTTATATTTAAATATATTTTATTAGTTAAAAACAATAGCAACATATTTACTAGTGACTCCAGTGTCTATCAGTACCCTACTAGGTATAATGATAAATACAGCTTAAAAAATCATAATACCTAAAAATTTATCAAATGAATTAAAAATACTCACTGGTAGCAAATTGGAAATTTACTTTAACATTTTTTTTTGTTTTTAAATATGTATGGGTAACTGGTTCATTGCTTATTGGTATATATATTATGCAATAAGTCTGCAATTTAGTATCTTTTGCTCTGTTGTGGACATCGATTTGTAATGGCTGCAGTACAGAATAAATAAATATAATTCAGTATTCTTTACATTTTAAACATAATTTGCGAAAAGTAACCTACATAGAACACGTGTTTTTATACTGCTCGACCAACGTTATTTTTAGCAAATAGTCAATAATTATGTACTATTTACATCCGAAAATAATATGAACCATCTATAAATTTGATTTTTTTAAATTTCAGTAAAAATAGTTAAATGAATAATTCAATTGTACAAATGGTACTAGTACCTGCAATATATTTTTTTCAGGAATGTCATAAATAAAAATAAAATAATATAATATTAGCAATACAATAAAAATAATTTAATTTAAAGTTTATATAAAAATAAAATTTAAAACAAAATTCATAATATGACAAGTGTAGAATTAAAATGAAATTAAAAGTTCTGAATTAGCCTGCTAAAATTGTGAAAATCATGGTGTCAAACTCATAATAAAATAAAACAATAAACGATTAAAAAATATAAGACTCAATTAAAAATTTCAAATGAATCTTTCGTTGTTACACATTATATTTAATTTTAAAAGCACCATTCTAAGACAAAATCTGTTTGTATTAATTTATGGAATTTACGAAAAGAACATGATTTGTAAAAATGATTTTACTTTTATAACACTGACAATGTGATTTTTTTTCATATGACAGCAGAATATTTCACATTCGTATGGCCATTCAAACTCATTTTAAAGAAGCACCTAAAATAAACAATGTTGTTTTGATCTAGCTGTTTTTCACTTCATTCACTTCTTCCCTGTGAAAACTGGTTTACTTTGAATTGAACACAACACGAGCAGAGTGTAGCGAAAATGTTTCAAAAGAGGGTTCGTGTCATGAAATTGGTTAGTTTTCTGACACCTTTCACCTTTTATAGTTCCCACGCTGTTTATGTGAATGCTTATCATGTTGGGAATTGATGCGGAAGTTCATTTCATTGTGGTGAATAGAGGGACACAAAACGAAAACACTTCCATTCGATAGTGCAAAGAGATACTTTTGATTATTTAGAAACACTGGGTAGTGAAATATTGAATACGAATTATTAAAAATCCCTACATTTATCAGAAATTTTACAACCAGATGTAACAAAGTGACCCAGCAGATAATACATGTTAATAAATAAACTAAAAAAAAATCAGTGAAACACAAAATTAACTTCTTCAACAGCTACCATAGACAAAATATAATAGCCGAATTATAAAAAACTTTTTAAGTTAACTTGGTCAAAATAAATTATTTTTTAGTTCTATTTGGCATCTGATTTTTTTAAATTCATTTTCGTCATAATTTTTAGCAATTTGCCGACCGCTTTCTGAGATAAAATCCGAGTAATATATCCCTGCATTCTTTTTTATGGTAAAATTTTTCTGTTGGAGAATATGTATGAACCCAATATTCGTTACTTTCTTCGAGATGTCATTCCTTTGTACGCAAGACAATATATATTATATATAAATATAATATATATTGTTTCTGGTCGGGAACCTTCATCACGGAACGGCTCCAGATTCGGAACCTCTGTGTACTGATTCTCTTGAAAATCCTAGATGTCGTTCTTACATCTCGCGTCTTCACATTTAACGAAATGCCTCAAATGCATACAGAAGTGTTCCAGAGGACATTCAATTGTGGGAAGCGCAACTGATGAAGGTTCCCTACCAGAAACAATATATATTATATTTTATATAATATATATTGTCTTGCGTACAAAGGAATGACACCTCGAAGAGAGTATTCAATATCTCTGACAGGTGAAGTAACCTGAAAATTTTATCGTGACATTCTAGCCTAGGAGTTAAGGAAGAACAGCAATTACACCGAACAGCTCCAGATTGGGAACTGCTATGTACTAATTCTCTTGAAAATCCTAGATGTCGGTCTTACATCTCGCGTCGTCCAATATTCGTTTTTTGGAAAACTTTCTCACTATACATATCCCTCACTATTCTCAAAGAAAAACGCTCAATTTTCCATTTATTTAAACTTTACATAAGTATTAGGGCTCTTAGCAAATTCAATATATAGGCAATATCTTACATGATATCGTTTTCATAGATCTTCAATAATTACTGGGAGAGGTAATTTGACAAAAAAATGTTGAGACACTCAAAATAAAAATTAAAATTTTTAGGATAAACTATATATCATTTTAGTCGTAAAATTATTTCCCGATTTTTTAAAATCGAGTGTCAAAAATTCTGATTACTGTTAAAAAAATTGTTTGACCTTCAAATGACCTTGAACGTCAAATACAAGGTCAAACCTGACATGAACGTCAGATGGCCCCCATTGTCCAAAACAACTTTTGGCCGATTTTCCGAGATATTTGGGTTGCTCACCGAATATTATATTATGACAACCGAAAGTGCCTCCTCATCTCTCATATCTGTTGAACGGTTATACTTACACTAATGAAATTTTGTTGGTGAAAATAAATGGTTCTAAAGCTTCTCTACTGTTGATAACGGATAACGTAGAGCAATAGATGACATCACAGGGTCATTGTGGTCACTATTTTCAAATATGACGTTTTGGCAGGCAATAGCTCATGTCACTCATGTCAGCTCAAACGACCATGCATTCAACAATAATTAGTTTTTTTTTAATGTTAATATTGTCTGGTTCCGTAGTGTAAAACTTGGATATTAAATACTCTCGAGTTGTCCATTCTATGGAACCTCGCCGTCTAATGTCTTATAGCACCATAATGATGCACCATCTTGTTGAAATTTTACTTTAAAATTGCCGAATTCATCTGAATTCATCTGAATTATCTTCCAGAATTTCAAGAATACACCTCACTGGTTAAGTTTGTATTGTGGAAAACAGGTCCAGCTACTTGGCTTCCCAAAATGGCTGCCAAACCATTCATTTTTTTCTGAAAATTAAGTATGTTTTGAAAAAATGATGTGCTGATTTCTGTTCATTTTCCATGAGTGAAAAAATTCATTGGTCACTAAAACAAATGCTTTTTTTGTATTCTTGGTTTCCATTAATTTTGTTTACCATATTGTCACAGAATTCTCATTTTACAGAAATTTGCAATATAGCAATTACTATAAAATTTGAAAACTTTAACTTTTTTGGACAACTAACTACATATAAACTGAGGAATCTTCAGTTTTACTTAATTTTTTCATTAAAATTGCCTTAAACGCAAACAAAATAAATATGGCTGACTAAGTATTGTCCATAGCTGACATATGAGATATTACTTGAAAATTAGTGTCAAACTGGCCCGTTGATGTCATTTGGTTCTATTACAGCATCTGCTACAACTTACCGACAAATTTCCAAGCGTTCATTTTCACCCACCAAATTTCATTAGTGTAAGTATAATCGTTTTGAAGATAGTTGGAGGAAAGAGACTTTTGTACAGCACTGTAGTTGTAATATGGGATTTATGTTTCTAAGACTAATAGTTTTGCAATTATTAAATTAAGACGATAATAAACCATCATCATCAGGTTCACATTCCTGGCACTGTACCTGTAAGTTTCAGTGTCATTCTAAAGACATTTCACTTCATAAAGATATTTACAGAAGAACCAAGAATTTTCTCCTTGCATAGACAAGATCTAGTTACTGTCTTATCGGAATTCCAATGATTACACATCGAATCAATAACACCACTAACCACAAATTTGCGGCTTCGATTAGTTGTACGGGCGATATCAGTCCAGGATTAGATTGACGGATAATTTGCGGCAACTGTGCTATTGCTGCGTGAATTCCAAAGACGACAAAGGGTCCGATAGTGTTGCGTTTGTTTGAAATTGAACGTTTCATTGTACGGGTCCTGAGGATATTAGTTTGTTACTGTATGGTATCGATAAACACTTTTACCTTGAACAACACCGTTTATTAGTTTATCGTCCATTGTGGAAGTTTATTACCGCATGGCCAGAAACAGGAATAGCTCCATATTTATGGTAGAGTTCACTAATATACAAAAGTGATCGAAAAACAACACACTTTATTCATTTATTTAACTTTTCTGATACCTTCGCTTTGGGTTTAGTATTGAAGATTCCAATAGAATCCAAAACCGCAGGTGCTAGAACGCTGTTTGCAGGTGACATAAAGGAAAAATAATTGATAATAGAAATTTTACGAAAAATGTCGAGTGGTGTATCATTTCACAAAGCTTTCCTCGTAGATTTCCAAAAAACTATTGTCAGATCGAATATCTCGCATCAACAAGATATTATTGGTTGGATTCCAGATAATTGAAATTAAAGCACGTTTGTCACTTTCTGTCCTGTGACAATAGATCTTTTGCTTTCAGCTCAATGTACCACTTTGTAAAACCGTTAATTGTCTATAATAATAACCAGTAAAAATATTCTTTTAACAACATCTCAGACATGAAACAAAATTGATCATTCAATAAAACATATTTGTCGAAAACAAATTAATGTTTTTTCTCTGAAAAATGCTGTAGAAACTTTCATAAGACGATACAAAACAAGGTTTGGCAATAGTGTCGGTTATAGCAACCAGTGTTCTAGTACAAAGAATAAAATCAAAATCAACCAATTGAAAAACAAAAGAGCTTCCTTATATTGAAACACTAACCACTGTGGTAATTTTTACTATATTATAACATATTATTTGACAAATAAGATATTGGAATGTCTTCGATGGCACATTCCATAGAATATTCAAAAAAATGTATGAGTTAGATGTTGCGGTTTTTATTTCAATGCTGGTTCAATGCAAGTATATAATTGAAGAAGGACCTTTGGCGGAACAATCAATAAACACGTGCCGTCACATAAACGAACCACCAAATAAAAGTTATCACTAACCTTTTATGTCGAAACTCTGGTGTTTTCTTGGGTCTTCTTTCTTCAGAGGCTAGCCCCGTAATAGCAGGAACAGTTTCTTAGAGCTTCGTCTGGACAACACGTTACACAAAAAATAGCGACGTAATGTTCATTGATTGAGCAAACAAAAAAATGCTGGTTTAACAACAAATGATGCGCTTTTGTAAACACAAAAGAAACAAAATGAAAGCGGTTTAGTGGTCGTTACGAACGGAGCTAAAGAACTCGCGGACTCGTAACACTATAACAACAAAAAGCGGCGTCTCTTCAGACGGAATCAAAAAATGTGTCCGAATAATTCGGAGCACAATACACAAAAAATCCCAAGCGTCCAAATACCTAGGGATCCGAAACACGAATGTCAATACTGTCTATATTTTACACGCAAAAAAGCAAAAAACACTTACAATTAGCATTAGCGCGACGGAATGTTTTAGAAAAGGTGCAGAAGTTTAAAAATCAATGAAGTAATTCAATCAAATTGAAAACAATACACTAAACAAATTGCGGGAACGCACCAGATATTATTTGACAAATAATATATAATAAATTTGTGAATATTTTAACAGTGGTTGGTGTTTTTAATATAATTATAATGAATTTTCACCAAGAATTGACCGAAACAATCATCAGTTTAAAAGAGCTTCAGTTAGGAGTACAACGCTATGACAAGAGGGCCAAAAAATCTTAAAGGACTAAGCCACATTTTTTGAGTTTGGATAATTGTAAAGTTTTGTAACTATTGAAAAAGTTTAAAACGTTGTGGTGATGCTTAAAAAGCGAAACTGTTTCTTCTGTTTCTGAATTGGAAATTATAGAGTAGCCCTTTATAATTTTGTTGACCATAGGTTTTGTAATAATATGTGTATATTTAAATGAAAAATGTTTGGTTATTATTTCTAAGGCTTTTAAGCTTATTTAATAATAACTACTTGTAAGTTAATGCAGGTTTTGATTTTAATACAGATTTAAATCTCCGAACTTTTCTATTTATTTTTGTTTTTTTTTTCAAATTGTAATATTGCATGGAAAATTATGCATAGTATCTTGCAGAACAAAATTAAAATAAAAAGTTTCATAATTATTACATTATTACGCAAACTTTTTACATTTCGGATCGGCGTAAACTTGTTGCATTTAGTAATTTTGCATTTCCTAATTAAAGCAGGCTCCCAGACTCCCACCTTTTTGGGGGATGTCCTAGTTCTTCTTATTGACATTCTAGCTCTTTTTCTGTGTAACTGTGGTTTTTTTCTGTTCCAAGTTAGGTTCTAAATATTCATCCGTTTTGGGATGTCCGCCAAAGCACCAAGTACGAAGTTATGGAAGGCAGACCCATTTACTACTTCCAAAATAAAAATAAATCTGCTGACCACCGAAGTTATTTCACAATTGATTCTCCTGTGAATCAGAACAATTTAGCTGTGTACTATCAAACTACAAGTCCAGTACCAATGAAATTCAGATGGAACATTGTAGTTTCATTCAAGAGAACTGTAATGTTGGAGTACTTTAATCTCTCATATTTCATGGCCAGTTTAGTACCTGAGGTTCATAAGAACTGTCTTTTCAACAACAATACATCAATATACCACAAGAACAGCAAATTTGACGGTAAGCCAGTTTCCAGATTTAGTTCCTAGTATATTTAGTAATATCCATCAAAACCAGATTTTTGGGAGTAGGATGGCATGATTTGATTACTTATAAGAGATTTGTCTTCTAAACGTTGTTTGTGGCATATTCTTGATTACTTTTATGTTTTTTGGGGCAATAACACCACAATAGAAATAAAACGACGTATATTGCAGGAATACCAAACGTCAAAGTCTATTCTGACTTCGTTTTAAATATCATAAATCAAATTTTCATTTTGCAATCTACATCAATAAATATAGAGCCATTGAAAACGAAGTCATAATAGACTTTGAAACGTTTGGTATTCCTGCAATATACGTCGTTTTATTTCTATTGTGGTGTTATTGCCCAAAAAAACCTAAAAGTAGTTATAAGAGATTTCTCTCCTCTAAAAACTCTATATGATAGATAGTCTAAAACCAAAGTGTAGTAAGAGTAATTTCTGGAAATTACCCGGGACACATATCTCCCGCATGATCCCGTCTATGGATTTGTCCCCTAATTTTAGTGTGTACTATGTGCGACATATCTCAATATAATTAATTATCTGTTTAAACGACGTTTATTAATTTTAAACCATGAATGCAATTCCATTCAATTCAATAGCTTTATTCACAAACAAACAAAAGATACATTCAACATAAAAATTATAAAATATATTCATTTCAGTCTGATCAGTGCGTCCATTAAACATTAAATGTCTATTGCATTGCAAATAGAAGGTCATGTACAGTATAAAAGACAAATAAACATAATAAAAATATAAATATATAAAGACAAAAAACATAGGTTATGAACAAAAAAAATGCAGCAATATTGTAATTTTTTTTTTTTGCCAAGAGAAATATTTTCAATGTTTATTTAATGGAGAAAATTTTTTTGGCTTAATTGATATTACTTGGTAAGAGATTGTATATTTTGCAACCACTGATTATAACACTTTTTTGGTATAAAGATGTTGAATGCTGATCGGGCACAAGAAGTTCCCTAAACCTAGTAGAATAAAGATGAGCCCTCCGATTTTTAAGAAATAAGGGTTTGTGTTTATAAACATAACAGGCGACCTCATAAATGTAAATACCCACAAGAGTAAGAATTTTTGATTTTCTAAAAGCTTCTTTACATGTTTCACGAAATGATAGACCACAGATAGTTCCTATTACTTGTTTTTGCAACAAAAAATTTCTATTTATTTGGGAACATTGACCCCATAACAAAATCCCGTAACGCAAATGGGAATGAAAATTGGCATAATAAACCGAAAGTATAACAGCCCCATTGTAGTGATTTTTCTACTGCCTAATGCCGTAACAGTTTGCCCTTAACTTTTCACAAAGTTTGTCAATGTGTTGCTGCCCAAGTTACATTTTCATCAATAACGACACCCAGTAATTTAACTTCCGAGCTTAGCTTAACATCGGATATATCAATTATATTTCTCTTTTTCTTAAAAGCTGCACCTATAGTTTTATTTGTGTTTAAGAGTAAAGCATTCTTATGCGACCACTTAATTACATCTCTATAAATCTGCTCTGCAGTATGTTGAGCTGGCTGATATTCACTTTTAACAATTAAGAAATTGGTATCATCTGCGTAAAAAGTTACATTAGTATACAAATTCTTAAGAATGTAACCGGGCAGGTCATTGGCAAAGATTAATCGACAATCATCGACAAAATAATCGACAAGTGTATTTATTTGTAAAAGCTCTGAATAATTTATGGTGTCTATCCCTGTTAATTTTATTATAATTAGTTTTTTCCTGACTTAATAGTAAAATTAACTAACTCCTTAAGACATTTAGAACGATTTGTGTTAGGCAGATTCCGTTCCTCTATTCTGCCCTCCGCAGAACCCTTCTAATTAGGGAATTTTGCGAACTATTCCTTAGCCAAAATTGTTGACTAGCATCCCTTCATAAAACGAAACCACAAGTGGTTGAAAACCAGCTCAAACCGTAGTTATTAAAAACGACTTTACAAATTCTCTCGACCTAGTTTGAGAAACATTTCATTTCTTGAAAAAAGAAAGAAAGGAAAATACTCTAATTATATATTTTTTGCAAGCTTTTATATGTCTTGATTTACACGTATGTGTAGGTTAAATTTTTTCAGTAAATTTTAAACCAGTTATCGCCAACAGATTGTTCTGAAATTTTGCATACACGTTTAGCAGGGATGACAACGTACGGCAAGCTAAGATAAATATTGTTAAAACCAATATGGCGGGCTGTCAAAGATGGCGGACCTATTTTATCCATCTGCATCAAATGAAAGGCTTTGTTAACATGAATGTGAAAACTAAAATGATGTCTTTTTAAATTCAAGCATGATATGGGCATCAAATTTAACAACTAGCTTTTGCTCAATATTTCAGTTGCAGTTAACTGAAAATAATAATATTAGGGAAGTTAACTGCTGAATGTTATTTAGAGTATTATTAATGGAACAATAGATGCCGCATAAAAGTATCTATTAGGAGAATAAATAAAAAAATAACACATATTATTAAAATATTATAGCATAATTTTTAAAAGCTTGTAGTGCAGATAGAGGAAGGAGGACAGATAATTGAAACTAAACTAACTATAGCGGCTATTTATTGTAATTAATAATTAAAAAATTAGCACAACCCTTTTTTGAGCTCTGTGTTACTTAATTTACATTTACCTTGAAATAATTTCGTCTTATAATTCTAATAATGCAAGAATATAATTTAGTGAAGTGCGAAGATGATTATTAAAATAATTGATTATTTCTTGAATAAACTATAAAGATCGATGATGAAATCTTAAGATTCATGAGTAGTTTATTTGTTTAAAGAACTGTTTAATACGACTATATTTATTTATTTAGTATTAATTATGGTTGGCGAAGTCGTTTTAGGGTGTTTCTTAAAAATATCTTTTGCACCAAAATGTGTGGCTCAGTTTCATGAAAATATAATATACTATTATAAATGGCACCCAAGCTTTAAGACTTTATAAATTGCCAAATTAAAATAAATATAAACGGTGGAGGGTTACATTTAAAGTAAATTAAAAAAGTAAGATTCTAATAAAAAGAAAAAATAAATTTCCAAATTAATACAAGCGAACTTTGTGGCGTCTTTTAAAAAGTAGATAGTTAGAAGTTAATATAGTTTTTGGAATTTTGAGGCAAATTTAATATTATTCAATTAAATTTCAATAATAAATATTCGAATTTAAAATATTCAACAATAAATGGCTCAACCAATGTGTGGCTCAGTTCAGGAAAATAAAATAAATAACTATAATATAGACAGTTACAATATGTTACAATTTAACCAAACAGCACTCACATTTCAACCGTGCCATTCTTAACAAGAATTCGTAAAGGTGCTATCGTCGGAACTACCAAACTCACATATTCCGCTTTACATAAATGCAGCGCCTCTTTTTCCTCAGCTCTAAAAGTGTTCGTAAACATAAATTGTATCAGGTTTTGTAACCTTTTTGTTTTCCCTTTCAAACTTTAGCACTTCTTTTCCCGATATCCGCATTATTTGTTCCAATAAACCGTCCCCGTAGACTGGAGCCTTGGTAAAACGACTCCTGTGTTTCGTTCTTGCATAGGCAGGTTGAAAGATACGAGGAACGAGAGTGAGCTTTTGAATTTTATGCAAAACGTATTACACGCCAGAGTCAAATAGATCTCATCGTATACCCGAAAAGGGTTACAATGTGTTGAAGGTGGGTTTTGAATTTCAAATGCTTGAGGGTGTTTTGTGTCACTATGAGGAAGTTAAGGAAGTATATGGAGAATGAATGTAAATAAACGTTAGTAATGTGTGGGGTGTATGAACTTTGAATAGCATTTGTTGAAGTACAACTTTATAATGAAGATGACCTTTTCGACAGTTACATGAATGGAAATCCTGTGGAACCTTTGGTGTGTCACAAATGTAAAAACACAGTTTTGTACCCTACCGCCAAACCTTTATTATAAACACTCAACGTCATTTCATCAACTCTAGAGGTAAATATCGCAGTTTATGAACTTGTGAGCTACTTGACCTAAAAAAAACTTCGTCACATGAATTTGGAGAGAATTTAAAACTCCATAAACTTACTGGTCTGTTTATTCCAATATTCTATACAATGTATGTTTAAATTACATTTTTTTTACTACATCATCGCTGAACACATTTTGAAAATTACTTATACGAACTTACTTGTTTAAAGTCTGTAAAGTACCCACATCAAACGATATCTTCATGGTACCAAGAATCACTGACAATCATAATCTAACAAAAAATGAATTCCCAAAATACCGTTTTAATAAGGAAGGAGTACAAATAACTTCCTATTTAAAACTGACATCTGGAATTAACTAATAAATTTGAGGCATCAATAAAGTAAATAATTACTTATATATAACGTGTGTAGGCTTTCACTACCGGTATTAATAGATTAAATTATGGTTCTTCCGTTGATTTAAATTGTTTTAATGGAATTTTTTACAAAAGGAAATTCCAACTATCAAACCACAAAAGCCCAGTTTACCAATTAGTTAATAATCGACGTACAGGAAAATTAGGGCGATATTAAGAATTTTAAAGAGAATTCGAAACAACACAATAAATAGATGACGAAAATACAATAATAAAGAAAAGTCCTCACCAAACACTGAGATTTTTGTAAAATATCCTAGAAATTATGCACACAATTTAAACTTCTATGATACCTAAGAATTTTGCGACTATCTTCCACAACAACTTCAATCTTAATCACATGGCTTTAGAATTTTGGTAGATTGGCAAAATGTTTCAAAATATTCTGAAGGAAACTCGATTTACAAAGTGAAGTAATATCCAACCTCAAAAGAAATTATGTATAATTAACATTTAACTTTCAATAGCTTCATACAATAATATTGGACAATATTACTGAGCATTGTAAATTTTTTAGCAGGACAACTACCAAATATAGAATTTCCAAATGCATGAATAAATCCAAATACAAAGAACACACAAAGAACTGCTTATCGTTAAGTAGCAGTAGATATAATCTATAAAAATGCCACAAAGAGCGGTTACTATGCAATTCAAAACAAAGATAAAATAATGAAATATAGAAAAGCAATAGAACAATACAAAAAGTAATTAGGTAACACCCAACGCAATTAAGACCGCAAAAATGCAAAAGCGCCGAAAATTAAAACTATAATAAACGGAAATAAAATACCTATCCGAAAAAAAGGTTGTATCTGGAGAAGTGATATAAACAAAATCATATTTAATGATAACACCCAACGACGAATATAAGGAGACAATGATAAGTAAAGCTTACTATAAACAATTGTATTCAATTCAAAACACGGATCACAAGATTGTCCTGAAATAAATGAACAAGAAGTTGGGGTAGCTGTGAATAGTACAATAGACAACAAAGTGACAGGCCAAAATGGCACAGTGAAATAGAAAGAATCGTAAAGAAAGAGGTCATAATTCAAGAACTGCCTTGTTGCGGAAATTACTCCATCTAAACAGAAGAAGGGTCAATTTGTTATAGTAATGAAACAAGGAGAAAATTCTGATTTGTTATCAGCTTAGATTCAGTTAAATGTACAAACAGGATAGAGAGACTACAAAACGCAATGATCAACTATGTACACGCTAGAATTTGTATACTGTTTACTTGCCCACGATTGGAACAGAACAACAAATATGACAGAAGTTTGTTGTTCAGCGTTTTATAGTAAAGGATAATGATGTATTTATTAGGTTTTAAACTGAATGACATCCATATTTGGTCTTTATATATTCACTTTTGGATAATACGACAAAAATCACAATTTTTCTTTATTAGATATCCGTTGTGGTTTTTGTCAAGGATTTGTGATAACTAAACTCATAGAACTAGAGCACAAACTTTCAAAAGATAGAAGTCAGATTATTTGGCTAGAATTATCTTTGTTTAAGTACTTAAATAACACCACAAATTACGAAAATTGCTGTATAATCCAAACGTTTTGGGGTGCAGGTCAGACCACGTTGTCAATGTTTAAGAATTTATGAACAAAAAATGCACAATTGTAAGATGTAAAGTTAAAATGTTTGACAACATCTATAATTTGACTTCTGACGTAACTTATTTTATTTGTAATATACAGGGTAGCACACAAACTTCTAAAGATCATATAATCATAAAGTTCCTTTTATGTTTGGAAGAATTTGAAAGGGAGATCTTCAGAATTTTATGTGGCGCTCCTAGGTGCGACATTGTTACAAGATCCATTCACCAAAAATGCTACCAAAGAATTTTGTTGATTCAATGATCCCATTCAAATCATAAGGGAAAACCTTATAAACTATCGTGATAGTTCATAAGGTCATAAGGAACAGCCCAATATCGGGATATTGGGCTGTTCAGAAAGACATGACCTGGATCATCCGCAACCAGGAACGATTGAATTCTATGGAGGTAATAGCGACACAATCTTTTAGTTTTCCTTTGGTGTTGTGTTCTTCTTTGTGTAATATAACTGAATTTTGAAACTGTATTTTATGACCAAGGTCCCTAGCATGTTCACAAATTTTGGATATTTCAAACTGTCGAGGTTTCTCCAATATAGAAGTTATTACATTCGCAAGGCATTTTATAAATGCAATTTTTTGTATTTTGAAGTGTGTTTTTTTGGGTTGGTTTTTGATATTGGTTTTAGTGTATTTCTTGTTTTAAATAATGTTTTGATATTATATCTGTTTCCCACTGTTTTTAGTCTTTCTGATAGACCCTGTATGTAATGTATAGAAATTGTATTAATGGGAGTCAGTGTTGCTTGGTGAAGTTTGATGTTGGTTGTTAGGGATTTTTTGGTATTCGATATTATTTAACAGGTTATTAATACATTTTTTGGTGTAATGATTGGCAGAAAGTACATTTTTTATAAACTTTCTTTCTGCATTGAATTTATTGATGTTTATGGTCTGTCATATAGAGACTTGATGATACTTTTTTATTGAATTTGGATGATTAGAGTTAAAGTTGAGATACCTGTTAGTGTGAGTCGGTTTCCGGTAAACTTCTGTTTCAAATGTCGATTGTGTTTTGGTTATTCAAGTGTCTTAGAATGGTAATTTGTTATTCTGTTCAAGCTCTAGTGTAAACTGAATAGTTCAGTGTTGTTTATGTCGTTAAATAATGAAATTCCTCAGGATTATGTTCCCAATTAACGAATATGTCATCAACATAACGGCACCAAACCAAAGGTTTAATCTGTTTTGAGAAAATTGTTTGTTCTGCAAATTTTTCCATAAAAATGTTGCTTAAAGCAGGAGACAGACAGGAACCTATTGCCATGCCAAAGTCTTCTTGGTAGAAGTCATCATTAAGTTGAAAATATTTTCTCTTTGTACAAAATGTTAGTAGTTAATGGACAATTTCAGAATAAGCAGGCGCTTTTCCTTGATGCACAATAGTTCCTACTAATGTTGTTACACTTGTCCTTTGCCAGGAAAACAAAGAAAAAAAAGGTAATGCAACGGCTATAAGAACAAAATGACAGAAATGATAACCAGTTGTCAATTGCTGGCGTTTGACAGATCCATACTTCTTCTGTAGCACCGTCGGTTTCGTTATTTAATAGCCACACGTCACATACACGGACTTGTGCTCCTGGGTGAAATCAGATCTCGCTTAGTAGCAAAATATACCGACAAACATCTTCTTCCATTTAACCATCACTTGGATTCGTGTTACATCATTTTAAACTCTCACAATTTGTCATTTCTCATTCCCTGTCTATATTGTTCCAATTCGACCAATTACAACACCATACTCTTTATGAAAAAATCATTTCGGCCGTCTATTGTTCTCATAACAACTGAAAACGCCAACAGAATGTTATCCGGCCGTTCTGTAAGCTTAATTTTTAATATAATGGCCTCGCTCTAATCCTTTCCCAACATCCATTGGAATAATAACCGGATTGTGAGCTGTTATTATCCTTCGCATGCATTTCTAAGCTATTAAACTAAGGGCTGTTATACCTATATTTAGACGAGACCTGCAACCTGGGAATTGAATTTAAGTTAGGAAGAAACATTGGAAGGTTTGATATTTTTTAATAAGGTTTAATATATTAGATCATTCTGTCTGCAAAGTTTAATGAATTATTTCAGAAAATTTAGTAAAAGACCTAAAAATGCCTTTGCATCTGTGTCTGTGTCTAAAAACACTGTAATTTAAACAATAAAATAAAATTGTTATTTACACTCACAAACGCATTTATTTTGGGATCTAGTATGGGAAATTGACATTGAATACTACGTACATACTACATAGAGATGTAAATAGTGTATTTGCAATTATTGTGTTTCAGGCAACCCAGAGTTTATCTGTGTATAATAAACTGCCTAATCACAAACCGCAGCCAGAATTGAAGTAGCGCACACAATTGTTTCAGAAGCGGACAGAACTATATATAAACATTTGAGTTTTTGGAGTAGTCAATAATGAGTCCGAAGTTAGATTTTCAAAAATCAAGGTGGGGGATTAATATGTAAGATTCAAGACAAGCTATGTATTTGGTAGTTTTGGCAATAGTCTCACTAAATTTAAAATATGTCAACTGAAATGACAAAGCCATACTATAGGAATTAATCTTTAACACACCCCTTAATACCTATATTTGAAAAACGTTAACTCCAAACTTCTTTCCCTGTATAAAATCTAAACCAAAAACGCATTGAACAAAATTACCTTTCCAAGCTCACAACCCTGCCATAGTCTATTGTGATATCAAAAGCTCTTTAATCACCAGAGCTCAAATTCACGCAACCATTTATATGTTAACTCAAAATCCCTTTACATGAACTACCAAGTTCAAAATCTCAATAATATGACTATTCACATTTAACGTTAACCGCTTTAAAAAACTCCAATGAATTAATTTCCATTATTACCTATCAATCTTTTTAAGCTACTGAATCCTAGACTGAATCCTAGACAAATATCTTTCTATAAAATTTTTAAGCCTTTAATGTTCAATTCTAAATCTCAAACCCCTCTTGAAATTTCTCTATTCCTCCCTATATTCGGGTATACCGTGAAATTTCTTTTTTAGATAATCTTATTTGTTTTCTGTATAATCGCTTTTTTCCCTTTTCTCTTTTCTTGTTCCGATATTTCTACTGGGTTTATGAAACACCGCATTGTAAGGTTCCATTTTCTGCCTGACCTGCCTGACCTGACAGCGCAACCCATGGACCCTCCTAGACAATTAGTCAACTTTGTTGCCCCGTCATCGCACTTTCCAAGAGGTAGAGAACTAGGTAAAGTATACGCAAATTAGAAGTTTTTGACTAACTATTTACTTAATAGACCAGGGTCGATAATTTTTGTAACCAAGTGTACAAAACGGTTTATCGAGATTTTCGGCAAAACTATAAGTCCTGTGGAAAAAAAGTTAAATGGCAGAGTTGAGGATAATAAAAACATCTACAACTTTTGTGTTTCACATAACCTTAAAATTTATTTAAAATTTTCAAAAAAACAAGTTTTGCATTTTATTTTTATTAAAAAAATATTTTCACAAAATTTTCAATCGAAAAATCTCACGTCAAAATCTCTGCTTTTTTAAAAAAGTCAGAAGGTTTTCTGTTCGCTGAAATTTCTACTTTCTGATGGTTTAAAAAATATATATACATTACTATGGTAGATGTTCTCAGAAAATGCAAAGAAACGAAAGTAAGAAAGGTTTATAAGTATAATTTTAAATTAGCAATAAATAGGCAACTACTAATATAATTTAAAGAAGATTCTATAACATTCTTAAAATATTGTAGATGTCTTATTAACTTTATTAACATAATTTTGAATAATTGCTCAGTGAGATAATACTCACATTGAGCGATGGCGAAGGGTGGGTTCTCATAGAACTCTTTGTGTACAAAGCGTAAGAAAGCGGAAGTGGGAACTGGGCCAGGTGCTGAGATTCAACACACTTGATCTTCCTCCTGTCTCGTTTAGCTCGGAGAGCTTAGGGAAGCTGCATTTTCTGTAACGTGACGTGCTCATGTCCATAAACTGGATGTATCTTCAGACAGTCCCGCCGTCTGTTTGTCTCCATGGTTTCTGGGGGCGGGAGCGGGAGTTGGGCGGACCTGGTACTTTATATCGTTCCATTGGGTGTAGTACACGCCAACGGCATGAACAAATTCACCAATCGGTTGTGGAACGGGGATGGTCCGTGCCAATCTGATCGGATTGTCGGGTCGTATTCCTGTCGAACTTTAACTAAGTCCTGGAGTCTTCGAAGGGTTAAGGTTCTTTTCATCCTAACAAAGTCTGCCTGGGTTATTGAAGCATCGAGTACACCACGGAGAGTTCCAAGCATTGTTTGGTAGGTTCTCGGTATCACACTAAATTTGGCGCCAGGATTTGCATCTAGGGTCACAACTTTTCTTGGACATTAATCTGCCGAACTGGAGGTTCCAGGTTGCTGAGCACGGGACCTAGGATGATTGGGTGTTGGACTACTGGTTGCACTGGAACAGACGGGTCTGCGTCTACTGGCTCTTTGACGGAGGATGGAGGAGCGGGTGGGGGTGGCAACTGGGCCGTGGCTTCCACGGGAAGGGCCGCCATTCTTGCAGTACTTTAATATACTGTTAATCAGTACAATACTAGAATTACAGTGTTCAAAACACGTTGTATAGGGGATAGGTAATTAATTCACCCTCAACGGGAACTTTGTCCAGCCTAGCCTTAATAAATTCTTTTATGTCTAAGGCTTGTCGCCTTGCTGAACGTAATATATATTTATCACGGATCACAAAACAAGTAATATCGTTTAACGCGGTAATATCTTTCTCAACTAGCTTGGTAGTATTTATACAATATCTAGCTGTAAGTACAAATTGGTACATAAATTTCCCTAAATCTAGAAATCCATTTCTCGCTCTTACGTTTGGAATTTTATACCCAACGGAGCTATGAATACCATCAAAAAAGTACACGAAAAGTATATGGTGAAGAAAAATGCGGAAATGATTCTGGCAGCTACATAAAAATAAATTTGAATGCTCGGTTGGATGAATCATAACCCCTGCCCTAGAAACGACATCGTTATCAAGTTCAGGAAACAAACAAATGGCTGAAATGCGAAAGCTTAAGTTAGCGAGAAGTCGTAAGGACATTCGAGACGGGACAGCGAAACTGCGAACGAAGCTTCGTGGAATATGAAGCTTTTATCTTGGTAAAGCAGAACATTCTCTCTTTTTTTTTTCATAATGCGTATTCGGCTCTTGTAAATGCACCATTTCCAAATCGTTGCTCAAGTTATGCACTTATATGCTTTCGATATGATAACTGAGGCGTCTATCAAGTTCGTATTTGCTTAAGAGAACTAGAGAATGTCAACTGCTAGGAAATGTAAACTTCGTGGGGTACCTACATTCACGAAAGCTAATATTTTCTTGACAATATCAATGAGTTTGGTCGAAAAGTCAATAAAGAAGTTTGCATACTGCTAAATGTAATATGTATGAGAATGGAATCGCCCGGTAACAGCATTAGTCCAGTCAATGACGGCATAAAACGGTAATACTGGGTAATTTGGCGGTAGGAAGGGGGGGGGGTGATGATACTCGTTCTCCTTGGTGAAATATTTTATATGATACAACGTCCGGGAATGAATAAACTAACTAGTTTTTAGATTTTTCTGAAAATCAATTCTTTTCTAGTTAATCGCAACTGAAAATATCGATTTCTCAACAAAACATGTTTTCATACGTTTTTTCGTAAATAAGTTTAAAAATATGCACATTAAGAAAAAAAATTTGGATCAAATGTAGCTTATAAAAAAAAAACAAAAAAAACTTGGGCTTATGGTTTCTGTAGAATCAACACAAACGGAGTTATACCTTGTTGAAATTTTATTTATATTTTTGAAAACAAAAATTTAAAGGTTTATCGTGACATAACTGACAAACAATGCATTTTTCGAAAAAAAAATAATTGATTTTTTGTTTTTTGACAAAAAAAATATAAATTACCCCCTAAATACCACCCTAGATGAAATTAGTTGCTACCACTTTACAAATCACCAAATTGTAGATTTATTTATAAGCTAAAAATAAATGGAAAATGTATTTAACCCTTATTTTTGAAAGAGCTTGAGCTTAAAGGGTGGCCTAATAGTACTGTTTAAGAAACATGTAGCTACTTTAAACATTTCAAAAAACCAAACCTACAATTTTGTATTCTACAAAATAGTCATGACATAACTCGCTTAATTTTCAAGCTAGAGGCTTTGATAGAAAGCCAAATAAAAGGATTTCTTTAAGCACTTTGAAAAAGTAGTTATAAATGTTTCTCAGTTATTTCACGATAATCTACTTCTTGTTTGGACAAATAAAAACAAAATTGCAACAAGCTATAACCCCGTCTGTATTGGTTCTACAGAACGGCATTAGCGAAACAAATATTTAAACTCAAAATATTATATTATAATTTGCCATACTTTTCTCCGAACAGATGTGACAACACGGCATATAAGCATTACATGCTACTTTTTTACTTTAGCGACACCTGGTTGTTACGATTGTTTCTTACAGTATCGGCTCTTGTGAGAAAGTTAATATGTAAATGTAAGTGATTTGCCTGATATTTAATGTAGGTTGTAGATGTAGAGAAAATTATATTGCAATATATTTGTATCGAATTATTTTTAAATCATATGTATACAACTTTTTATGCTCTCTTCTTAAACTTGATAGCATACAATAAATCGCCAAATAGAAATATTAATTTCAATTCATAGTTATTAAATTATCTTTGAAAATAATAATTCAGAAATTTTTATGTACCTAAATAATTCTAACGGCCCTCGAAACAATATAATTGTGCAATACACAAAAAAAAGATGAGTTAATTTTTTTGTGGTCACGCTAAAAGTGAATCTGATTTGACGGCGACGTTGCCGAATTGACAATAATTTACGTATCATATATTTGGGATTATCTTTCTTATTACCTTGGTGTTATAAGAGGTTTTTGTTTTATTTGGTCTATCATATCTTCACCTAAAATATATGCACTTAAAGTATTTACACTCTGTATATTTATTTCTTACTAAATTTATACAAATAAAAACAACATTTATATATCAGTTTAATGAGAACACTAAATTTCCTACTAAAAGTTGGTTCCTCTATAACTTCTGTGCCTCATATTGATCCATCTACCAATCTGCCGATGTTTTTTTGAGGTATATTGGTCCATTCTTTGATCAGGCTATTTGTAAATCATTGAAGGTTCTGGGATGGATCGGGCCGCCAGCAAACACGTCTGTGACAATACCCAAATATGTTTAATGGGGTTTAGATCAGGCCTTATTGGAGGACAGTTCATAGCTTAAATTCTTTGGTGCAGAAAGAAGTTATTTTTGCTGCTGTAGCATAAGCCACTCTGTTAACTTGTCTGAACAAGGTTGGTTGAGTTTGATGTGTAGTTTGAGCGTTTATCTTACTGAAAGTGTTACAAGAACTGTACTTTCATCCAATCCAATTCCGCCAAGAATCATCACACATCCACCACCAACTTTTTGATTTCTTGTTCGGCTGCTGGAAATATGGGCGGTTCCAAAGGGGCGGCGATGGGGGCGATTGCCCCATTCGACAGCCTCAAAGTTAGTTAATTTAATATTAAAACGAGGTAATCTTAACTCCACCAGCCTAGAAGAAGGTCCCTTTTATGGGTTTAAACCTCAAAACGCATATTTTTAATGTATTAGTCCAATAAATCTGAGTTTAAAAATATAATTAGGTAAATTTAGTAAATAATCGCCCCCCCTGAACCATGAAATCGCCCCCCCACCCCGGAAGCATGTGTCTGGATCCCCGCCTGGCTGGAAAACAGGGAAACGGTCAACGTCGGCTTCGGTTGTAATTGTTTGACAAGCACAGTGAAGAGTACTAGCCTATATTGCAAAGTTTACATAAATTTGAACGGACATCTGTTCCTATCCGATAGAATATCTCCAAATTATATGTTAGTCTAAGCCTCATTTGGAGGTCTTCGGCTGTGGATGTGCGAGTACTCAGGAAGGATCTGAATTAAAGCCCTACTTGAATCAGGGTGTTTTCCTCTTCTAACCTTATCTGAACGGTCTTTTATATCCACTGGTTTCTAGGTATCGATCCCAGACACAATAAATAACGGAAGGGCGGTCATTGAGGTTCCTTGCAACATGTGTCTTTCTGGATAGAACCAGTTACGCTAATGACTTCTATCCCTTTTGTTGCTCATTTTGCTAAACTTATGACATACATAACCGTTTATGATGATAATTTCATACCATTGTATAGTACACCAAGTAACTTCTTCAAAAAAGAAAGTACAGTTATCATAAAAGTGAAATACAAAATTTAATCTTAGAAATAAATATTATTATATTTGTATGTGATTCAAATTTAAAAAATTATTTAAATCAAAATGTGTGTTGCACTCATAATTTTGAACAGTGTATTTTCTTGGCGCCGGGCATCTTTAATCTTTTAAAACAAAACTGTTTATTCAATTTTTAATTTTCTGATTTAAATCAGTACTTAAAATAGATTTAAAAGTAATGGTTTTCCTCTGCATCTTATATCAACTACCTTACTCTAACAAAATGTATCAATTGCATTAACTTCTTATTAATACATTAACGTCTGTGCATGTACATATGTGTGAGATAGCACCGGTTACCATTAATAGTGTGCGTACAGAAGATAGTAATATATATGCTAATATCAAAGGAGAGAATTTTTCATCTAACAAAACTGACCTCAATAAACTCGGAAATTGGACTGGCCTTGTCAACAAAAGCGTAGCAATAGCCCGTAGGTATTTTCTCTGCAAATAAACCTCTGCCATGTTGGATATGAAAGTGGACATAATATTTATATGATAATTATATTGTTTGTTCACAGCTTAATGTAATATACAAAATGTTCTATAAAGTACTAAATATTTCTGAAAGATCAATTTTTGTGTATAGTATTTTCAAATAATAAGTTTTCCTTGTTAAATAGTTGTTAAACATGTTCATTTGTATTACTATAACATTTTTTTGGTTTATATAAAGCTACAATATATTATAAATATGACATTCTTATTAAGCGTATCCGGTAAGTGGAGTTTTCTGTTATAAACGAAATTTAGTACGAATATGCAAGGTTTTCCATAATTTTTTTGCCTTGATCTTTCTGACCTTTTGGACATAAGTCTGACATAATTTTCATACTCAAAGTTTACAAGAAAACCTAAGCCATTAGGTATGTCAATATTAATATTGGCCAATAAACGAAAAATTGTTATAATTTTTTTTTTCAACCAGGTCATAAATACAGTTTAGTTGCAAAGACCATATAAAATTATGGTCTGTTGCATAATATGTTTGCCAGTAATTGTTCCAAACTATGTACATAAGAATCAGAAAACGTCAATGGTCCATGATTAAACTAGGTAATAAATGTTAGACTTAGAATGTAAAATACGTATAGAAGTCATTTACCTGTTAAAATGAATTATGAAAAATGTTTACAACAAATAAAGTTAATGGGAAAATAATTTCAAATATAGTTTAATCTTTTTAAACACCTAAGAGAAAAAGAAAATGGTATTAAGAAGAGGAGAAGAGTTAATTCAGGTATAGTGATTCTAACAATGTTTGATAAATACAAAGAAATACAAAGAAATAAAGGCAAAATTAGTAAAAAAGTTAGTTACAAGGAAAAGAGAAAATTCTTAGATATACATCATAGAACATTTGCTTTAGATGAGAATGTATATATCTATAAATAGATTAATACAAAACGGTTGGGTACCACTTTCTCTTCTGTCCCTAAACCGATTTTCTATATTTTTGCATTGTTTACTAGCTATTGATGATCTTCAGTATAGAATGCTGGCTTTTTTATAATATCGCTTCAATCATTTAGTAAAAAAATTTACACTTTCAATGCCAAATAGTGCCGCCAGATTTCTTGGAGAGAAAATCGTAAGATGGATTGCCTCGAAAAACAAATAAAATTAAACAAAAACCTTACAGCATCTACTTTCTAAAGATAGCCTGCAGTGCACTAATATTGTGCTATAAAGAGAGGGCAATAGAGAGGGTAAGAGTCTATGAGAACTGCACCCAATGAACTCATTGGCTGCACCTGCCAATCGAGTGAAGTAGCCTTTTGGTCTCTCTATTGACCTCTCTTTCTATCCATGGCACGACATTTGTGAATTGCAGGCTACTTCGAGAAAGTGTATGCTCTAAGCAAAAAACTAACAAATTTTGATCGATTTCGAAAGTTATTCCACATTATCACGCTATTCAGATCTCAAGCATAAAAATTTATATTATACGACAATAACCATTTATTTAAACAGCGAGTATTTAATAAATTCAGACGCGGTTCTCACCCGAAACCTAGCTTAGTTCATAATAATGACCGCGGAAGACTCTCAGAACATATATATATATATATATATATGAACTGCGTTCTATTTGATATTTGTGTATCTCAGGTCTCCGAACAAATAGCATCCAATATATTGAGGCCCTGAGTGCGGCATTCCTTTTACCGGCTTACTGGTGTTTGATATTCCCTGATTGCCCCCAATAAAACTCAGTTAAACGCCATTTGCACAGTGGCAGACAATTTGCAAACCTTATAGCATCACACTATATGAAATTATGTCGCACACACAACACAATTCCAGTGCTAGCTCCATTAGTTTACATAAATAAGCTTCAGAATCCAAACTCGACGTGAATTGTCATGTTGAAGGAGAATTTATTACTTTCGAGTCCATAATAGCGCCATCAAAACGGTTTCCATTCCTTCGACTGGCCTAAATTCCATTATCGCCGTAAAGTAGTCGAGCGCAAATTCACAGGAGATTCATGAGCACGTCCGAACTCGTTTGGTGCACACGTAATGTGTACAAAAACGTTGTTCGGACAAGACAAGGGTACATCCTGTTCGTGGTGTGCCAGCGACACCTTACTGTAAACTTCGCAATTTATTGTGGCGGCTTTTTAGGTTATGCATAGCGAAAAAGTTTCCGTCACACATTTGCATACGTAGTCTGGCCTTCTTTATAGTTGAAGTTGGCTGTGGAGTTTGTATAACGGCGTATTCGAAGTCGAGAAATATTGTTGGTCGTTCAGGGAATGGCTTGTCGATTGTTTTTGGTGATGTAGTCAATTAGGAACATGTGGTTCGATATACTTTAAGAATTTCAATAGTGTTTCGTAAAAGAATGATAAATAAATAGTACCAGGGTGAGTTTCACTCGTATATTCAAGGTTTGATACAAAATGTGGGTATATATAATCAAATAATCAAATATTTTCTATGTTTACCAATTTTTTCATAGACGAATTGTTGAATTTCAATTGTCTAAGTTTTATTGATATACCATTTATAGTAATTCCACTTCATAATACATTTTAATCACCCTGTATATACAACTACTCATCTACCACCCAATAAAACATTTAAATATACATATGTAGCTGCTTATCGGCTATTATACCGGGTTATTATAAATGATGGACTCATTTTTAAAGATGAGTATTTATTAAAGTACATATGCAAAATGAACAATGTGTATGCCAATGGAATGTGGACGTTTTATAGTTTTTTTGACAATACATATCAAAAGATTAATGTGTCCACCGTTTGCTGAACGGCAAACGGCAAAGTGTATCTACTGTTACAGAGTGCACGGCAGCTGTGATATCGTTCAGCAGATAATTCAGAGTTATTGGTGGAAGTGGGACGTAAACAGCTTCCTTAACATAACACCATAAGAAGTAGTCACATGTGGTGACATTACGATATCTCGGTGGCCACAAGTATATATTCCAACTTGTCTAGGGATGTTGTTCACACTACCGCGCGAATTCTACCGGCCCCATCTAGAACTATCCGTGCCCTCCGAAACGTTGAAACTTCCCCTTTCCCTAGGTATAGAGATGGTTCATTTTGAGTTTGTACTTTAATTACTACAATTTCATTTACAATAACCCTCTATGACATTTTTTGAACCATCTTTTATGACCATGACGATATGTATCTGCTGTCAAGATTCAGCTTCAATTTTTGCAAGAGTATTTTCACTCTCAATTTTTTTACCAAAACACATTTTCACAATATGTCACTGACTTTTATATTTCCCAATAATAGGTTCCATTTGATAGCAGTTAGTTGACCAGTTACTAACAGATTACTAACTTTTGTATGTGTAAAGTTGGTATAACCATTATTTCACCGAAAGGCAAGAGAAATTAGCTACAAATATTCCAACGATGTTTACAATGGAAAATTCTTTATAATTTTCATAGAGCTAGAAGTGAACTAGGGCTTGAAGGGGGCAGGCTTAGTATTTATCTTGAATCTATCTAATAGGAATGAACTGACAATACAACATTTCCCGAGACTCACACCGATAGTATTTTCCATTTGCTCAAATATGACATAACCACAAATAAGATCGCCTTCCTAGCCTATCACATTTTTTACTATGCTGCTTTATTCCAATTCAAACTAGTCGTATCATCCAGCTGGCCTAACTCTAATGATCTCCGTAATTTTGCCTGGTTCATCTGCATTTTGATCGCTGTATCGTCCTTCTGTGTCCGGTAAGAGGATTTCCTATTAAAAGTCTAAAAATTTTTTACTCTAATGTCATTCACAACCTTAGATTTTATATCGTTAGTTGATCGTCTTATGAGGAAGGTTCACGGAACGTGAACCACATGGTGACGCCACTGCATTCAAGGGTACAATGACCGCTACATATACAAAATTCTTATGCATGACGGCTATTACACCCTTTTATGCAGTTTCGCCATCATGCGTTTGACGTACCTTGAACCTTTTTCATATGGTCAATAACAAGTGGTGAGCAACCAAAAACCAACTTCCGACGTCATTCAATTGAAAATTCTTTCCAGACAATTTTGCCCACAATCTTAAATTGGTTACCAAGTACCATAACTAGTATTAATTTTCTTTTCATCACTCGCAATCTAAATGATGGAACCAGTTGTTTGTTTGGTAGCACAACTCAGTAACATATAATATCTTTCGTACACAGAAATAAAATTACTAAATCTGTACCTTAGAAGCAAACTATGTTAAGTCACAAAACATAGTTTAGAGATAAACGATTTCAAAGATACTTATTGAAGAGACTTCAAAGTTATTTTTAAGCCGATGGTTTTAATATTTGGCATAAGAGTAGCTTATTTGGTAATCTTTTTTTTTCTATAAATAAGTTATTTTTTTCTAAGTGACTTCTAAGTTTGCTTCTTAGAAAAAAAATGTTTTACATAATGGAACTATTGGGGTATTTCAAAAGTAAAGCTCAAATTTTTTGTGTCCTCGTCCAGAAATCTGTTCACCCCACATACAACGGTCTTCTTCCATGGTTGAATGATGTATCACTAAATTGCACGTCGAAAGCTTTAGGCTCGAATCGCTTAGGGACGACTTCCGACTTACTTTGATTTCAAACAACCTATTTTCGTTGTTTGCACAGATATCGTTATAAGCAAAGGAACTAGCATGAAACGTTAAGTAACTTAACTTATTTAACTAAAATTTGGCAATTTTGGACTGAATATAGTTTGCTTCTAGGGTACAGATATATATCAAAACATATATTTTAACAAAGAAGTCACTATAAACAGATTTACGAGTAAAACTTGAGATATTTAGTATTTCTCCTAACATGAAATAAGCTTGAAGGTCAGTATCGTAAACAAGATCACATTTTGATAACCAAGGAAATTTCTTAAAAATATTTTCTTTTTTGTAAAATTTCTTTTTTTTTTAAATTAGTGAACTATCCTTTCGTTAAAACTTGAATTGGTCATAGTCAAGGTCATGACCAAGGTCATATAAGAAAGTTAATTATCGCAGGATAATTTTCACTGCTAAAATTAAGAGGTCACCTTAAAAAACCTACTTACTCTTGAAATAACCTTTACAGTCAAGGTCAATAGCAAAAAACCGGTAATATCCTAAAAGATTATTATTTTAAAATGTTTCGTAAGGTTCGTTTTAAAAGAATTGTGCCATAAACTTATATATAGACAACCTGGAAGGGGAAAATATAGAATAAGTTGAAGATTAAACTTTGCAAGTAAAGAAAAATGACTTAGAACACAAACGTGGTTCATTATACAATTCAAATAAGTATAAATAGCGAAATAAGTTGTTAAGTTCTCTAATTTCGGGCAGAAAATATCTGTTATCTACTGTGACTTCATATTAGGTAAATGAAACAGTTTTTCGAGGCCTTAACTCACATCCGTTGGAGAGGTAACAACCCATTTCATATGTAGCAAATTTCAGTTAAAACTTGAAATTAACCTCAATCGCATCCCAACCAATCACAAACTTCAATTCACCCTGCAGATACCCATTCAGTAATTTCCTCGAGTACCAGAAAAAAATACAACTTTTCTGACCAATTCAACAAACGTATTGTAATTATAAACCTTTTCCATTATTTATGAGGCATTTCCATCGTATCGAGAAGGGTTTTTTTTACGTTCTCTCGAATTGTGAGGGCGTTGTTATTCATTTGTGTGATTTATCCAAAGAGATATTGCCTCTGTACCAATCAAAATATGGAAAACGGTTCGGTGTTCCCAATTAAGGCTTTGATTTATGGGCCGGCATAGTCGAGCAACGTTCATTTTCGAGGTATGCGAAACTTAGTTTTGCTTAATAGCTATGTGGCGCTCTTTCCTCCCTGGCAATCAATTTCTTTTTATACGTATTGGTTGTAGAACATTTTTAAATGAATACGCATCTATACTGGAAACAAGTTTATTTTGGGATATGTTGCGGGAAGATTGACAGTACAGTAGACCTTCATGAGTTAGATTATTGATTGACGTTTTGGGGAAAATTCTTTAGAAAAATCCTTCACACAACCTACATACCTACTGATTTTGATGTTAATATTATTTCTAACCTATTAAATGTCTTTTGCCCTTATTCATTTTAGCTTTTTTCCATATGACATGTTACCGTTTATTTTCTTTTACTTGTGTCTTAACAGAAATGAAAGTGCAGTCAAGATGACTGAAAATTTAATAATATTTAATGCACTGCATTTTCTGATAACTTGATCAAAAATGGCCACTTTTTGAGGTATGATAGTGCAAGAATGTTCTGTGAGATAAGTAGACTCAGTTCATAGGTTTGAAGAAACTCTCAGAAACAAGGATAAAATTCTACAAACTGGTATACGTTTATAGCATCATTTCAAGCTCAAAATCCTTTCAAGGTCAACGTAAAGAAATACTGTATGTAAATTAATGAATAAGTAACTATGAGTTCACTGACCCAATTACAAGAACTTATGGTAAATTATAGTATTCTTGTTTTGGTTGTTAATTTAGGGGGTAACTTCAAGTACGATACTTTTGCCATTTCTTAGAAACATATGAATTATTATAAACATTGATTGTATTATGTAAAGCATCTAATGAGAAGGTTATTTAAGATAAATACAAGTATAAATGTTTTGTCGTTTTAAACTAACTGAAAGTTTTTATGAACAATATCTTTAAATCAACACAGTAATATATTATATAAAAAATTTCGTCATGTGAGAATATATATATATATATATATATATATTATTCGAATTTTAAAATGGTTTGTTAAAAATTTATGGATTTAAAAAAGAAGGATATATGGCCTCTCTTGAAATCTACAAAAAATGCTGAGAGAAAATGCCAATGCTAAGACCGGAGGACTTCTAGATTATTCAATGGAAAATTTTTAAATATATTTTCTATCAAGGGCATTATAATACCGTGTATTAAATGAAAAGATTCTTTCTGAGAAGTACAAGTATGTAGCGTTTTATGATAAAGTTCCACATATACTTCATAAATCTGTAAATTTTCTTTAAAAAAGGACGCCAAAACATGTCAAACAAGTAAATTTTATTACAATTCAGATGGCCTATGTCAATGAACGAAAAATATATTTGCCAAAGTGATGACGTCATAGAATTTCTTAGTATAGTGTTGCATATTCTTGACTTGAACGTAACTCGAATTCAGACTACACTTATAGAGAATATCATTTATTGAAAATCAACGCACACTAATAGATATCTGATTGCAGACTCCCATGACCACCACTTGAAAATAGAAGTAGTTGTAAATATGATAATTTTGAAATCACTAATACTCACCAAGAACAACAGCAATGCAGAAGAACAAAAAAAAAACAATAAAGTACAACTTGAAACAGGATACACCACAGAAACAAAGGAAAGATGTCATTAGACAACCAAAATCCTTCCTAACCTATGCCTAGGGAATAAGTGACAGAAGCGGTCTAATTCTTCAAAGGCACAACATATGAACCGCCTATATGACCACACTAAGCTATAGACATATTTTTCGGGAATCCCAAAACGAAATTCAGACAAAAAAATCATTTGGTATATAGCACTGCGTGTGAGACCTGTGTCAAAAGGTGTGTCGGTCAAATTAACAGGAGAATCTCTGCTAGATTAGGAGAGCATACGCTAGCTCTCAGAAACACACAACGGCTGTTTTATTTCAACATCAATTACAAACTCGACACATATTCGAGTTTGATAGCTGCAGACTTGTAAATTAATAATAATCAATCAACGTAGAACTGATCTAGCAACACAAAGAGCGGAAGAGCGGAGTCCACAACTAACCACGTAACACAAACGGCCGCGGAAGGGGAGAAGCTAACTCGAAGCAATTAGTATCACTATAACCCCAGACGGAGACCTATAAATATATAGCACAGAAAAAAAAACAACTCTGAGTGTAGTTGAAACCTGACAAGTCACTGACCTTTGACAATCTTCTACAATGTCCTTCCGGCTAACTAAATATATTTTATATTATTTAAAGTGCCAAAAGGTTTACGTGAAAATTTGTGCCCATCGTTTTAATATTAAGAGGTCTATCATTGCGAATTTGGGTAATATTTTTCTTTAAATTCTCCCTCAATAGTTACTCGAAGTAGATTTTAAAATAAAAATTATGCAATCACATCAAGTAACATATTAGTTGAAAGAGCTCGTCATTACAAACTCCCATACCTATATATTTTTTATTATAATATATGTAACATATAAGATATTTATTTGTTCCTTTATTGAACCCCAATACAAAGATACAAATTATCATCAAACAGGAATGTCCAACAAAATCAATAATATATATATATATATATATATATATATATATATATGTTTTAGGTGATTTCCGGGAATTCATAAGCGTAGTTGATAACTGATCCCTGCCGGGATCGATGGTAAAATGACGACGTTTCGGCAGAGTCACATCTGTCCTCTTCAGGTCGGTTCGCATAGCCTTCTGCTTTCGCTTCAAGTTACTCGAATACTAAGATTAATAAATAAATAATAATATATCTTAGTATTAGAGTAACTAGAAGCGAAAGCAGAAGGCAACGAGAATTATGCGAACCGTCCTGAAGAGAGCAGATGTGACTCTGCCGAAACGTCGTCATTTTACCACCGATCCCGGCAGGGATCAGTTATCAACTACGCGGATGAATTCCCGGAAACCACCTAAAACTTTTAGTGCCCGCGAAAACTTAAAAACAGATATATATATATATATATATATATATATATATATATATATATATATATATTATAATAGCATGGATAGTAATGAATTAAATTTTTTAAATAAATTGAAATAGTATTTATATCTCAGGGTCTTTTTTGCTTGGGTTCAAATCTTCAAATGATAAATTAATAAATAAATTTTATACTTATCTTGTTTATCTTATCTTACAAGTATATTCCTTTTCAGGTTCACATACACTTTTTAAAATTTTGAAATTCTATTTACACTTTACTTTTTCTACTTTTTAATTTTTAAATTACTGATAATCAAATTTCTAATATTTCAATTAAAATACAATTTATTTAAATTTTTGACAATACAATATTGATACAAGTTTTTTTCAAAACAAAATAAATTTCCTGTCACTTAACTACTCTTGAATTTCTATCAAATTTTGTTATAAAATTGTTAATCATTCAGATTCAACTATTATCATTATTCTAAAATTTGTAAAACTTTTATTACCATTGATTGACTAACCTTTTTATGATTTTCTTTTAAACAATGTTTCAAAAACTCACTGTTGTTGGTCCTCTAACTCACTTCTAATGTTGGTCTTTAATAATAATTCCAAATTTCAAATTTCTTTACTGGTAAAAATTCAGCCACTCAATTGAATTTTTCGTGCTGCTTTGCAAATTTGTCTTTCAAATAAATTCAAATAAACTTTAGGTTACTGTTGTCTTACTGACATGGACTACTAAATTTGTTTTATGTATCATAGGACATTTACTTCGTTGTCATGGAAACTGAATTTATGAGAACGAAATTTTTGAACCTATCTACTCGAAGCTTGACGATCAAAAGAGAGATTGTCACTGTCAGATTTCCTATTTATATAATTTATTTTGCCACCTGCTATTTCCATTTCCATTTATATTTATTTTATTAATTTTCCACTATTATCCCTTTAAATCATATCACAAAATCTACACATATTTCAACTTAAATTTCAATACCTTTTACCCTCAGTATTTTTACCCAAATCATTTAATTATATTTTCAAAAACATTGAGTTGACATTTGTCACCTGCTGGCCACCAGTCATTTAACAGGTGCTTTATAAAAATTGGATTTTATTAAAATTTAGACTTTTTACCATTTGAAATATTTACTTTTTATATACTATGCTCTACGCTCCATCTATTACTATAAATTTCTTTACTGTTCCATCAAGGTCGGAAGACTTATAACGGTTTTTATAATTTGACATTTCGATCCTCTGTTTACTAAAGAATTTATGTATTTAAAACTTGATTCTGATCTAAAATATGTTTTATTCGGTGATGAGAACACCGAATAAGACATATTTTAGATAATATGTGATCTATACATGTTCTATAAACTCTACAATGATTTTTACAACTGTTTTAACTTTTTGATGTTTGACCTTATTATGCGTTTTTGTATATATTTCTTTATGTAAGTATTAATCTTTTATTAATATTTGTATGATATAATATCTAACTTTATATGCTACCTTTTATCCTTACATCAATTTCCTTTTGAAACATTTTTAAATTGATTATATTTTTTTATCTTATAATGTGATTCCTTATTTATTTACAAATACTTTTCACTTCATTTTTATAATTTTGATTCCTGCAATTTCCTTTTTTATTTATGTATGCATTTTATTTACATTATCCCGTTTCTTTAACTATTCAATTTTCTAAAGTTTTTGTATGATTTCATATCTGTTTAAATCCATTACAATATATATATATATATATATATATATATATATATATATATATATACTTAGGTGATAAAATAATAAAATAAAAGATAATAGATAATAAATAATAAAATAAAGGAAAATGTAAGAAAATCTATTCTTGTCCCGCTTATATTCAGAGCTATTTGGCCAATTTTGGTGCATACCAGAGAATAAGAAAAATTGAATTATGAAACTTTTTAACCTTTATAATGAATTTCAAAGGCATATCGCAGATTTATATTTAATTTTTATCATACTGACAGACATGTTGAAAATAAATCTAAGTAGTTAAGTTGTTCCACAAAATCTTAATATTTTTAAAAATAAGAGCTCTAAGAACAGCAATTTCATTTCAAAACGCAAGTAATAAAAGCCACACAAAAGTGGCATTTCTCAATAAAACATTATCTAATAACCGACGGCAAGCATAATGGAAAATACAAATTTTCCGCTGCAGTTTCCCACTAATAATCAGACACAGCCGTTTTCCTCAAAAGAGTAATTTTCTCATAACGTCCCGGCGTAGGAACAGGTCATTAAACTAGAACGAATTATGTTCATCATACCGAATATTTCACAAAAATTTTCATTCCGAAATAAATAAGATCATCTCAAGCTGCAGCGGAAAGACGCTCATGCAAAGTACTTCAGTCATTTGACTGACGTTCCCCAAGAGGCTGGATAATATCTCAAAGGCATTCATTCAGAATTCCCAAAAATATTGCAGACGAGCTCCAAATAGAGCATTCACGGATGTAAAAGGAGTGGATTTGATATTTCTGGATGCGATGACGTTCCTGTGTGAAATGTGGAAGAAACACAAGTTTATTCTATCTACCACAGATATAACAACCCGAGTAAGAGTATTTGGAAATAGACCTGAAAATAAAATAAATTAATATATGCATCTCTTGCATACGTCTTTACAAATATTTGAACGAAATTTATGTGTAATGATGTAAAAATACTTACTAAAACATTATTTATTAAATTCAAATCGATTGGTTATTATAAAACTGTAGGTAAGTATTATTTTAAAAATAAAAACTGCACCAAACTGCCCGATTTGATCCTGCTCTTGTAAAAATATGGTATTTTCTATTATAAATAAAAGTTTCACGAAAACGAACTAAGAATGTCCAAAAATCGACAAAAAATGCTTCAAATAAAAGTTGTAGGATACTAAATAGGTCACCAGATGGTTACTGTTACGATGATTTTTTTTGTAATGGAAATTTTCTTTTTCATGGCGAATTTGGATAAAGTAGAATAATAGAAACACTTTTTGCTTGAACATTTTTTTTTTAATTGCGCCCAAACTTGGACCGTGAAAGAACCACGAATGAGCCCAACTGTATCAAAAATTGCTTTTTCTTGGCGATCAATCCAATTATTTGTGTCCTGTTGATTTAGAAATGCTGTCACGATATTTGCCCAATGTGGCGATTCACCATCTAATTGTATCCACTGCCTAGTCTCAAAATCAAGATCTTGACATATTTCTCTTGTCTTGTGTGAGTGAGAGCAATACAAAAAATGGTTTTTGCGACGTCATTTTGTCCCTTTCTTGATCCAACTATGTGCCTAATTTAAAAAATGGTTCAAAACAGAAGCTTTTTTTCCTGCTTTTTCCAAATCCGTTATTAAAAAGACGACAATTTATTTTAAAAAAACTTGACCTTTCAATAATCCTCAAAGTCAATTTCAAGCTCATCGTCAGCAACAGCATCAGTTGAACCCCTTAGGATTCTGCAACTCATATCTGAAAATTTTCTTCCTTGTATACATAAGTTTTGAGATATTCTCAATTATAAAGTGAAATTGTCCACCCTGTATATTGTCATGAACTAATATGTATGAATTAATTCACAAAGAAAATAAAAAATGCATAATAACATTCGTACTGGGCTAAATCGTGGGTAAAAAGTAAATTGAAATTCCTCTAAGGACGATGAATCGAAGATTGAATAAACTTGACTAAGAAATGACAAATGTTATTTATACAACTCAAAATAAATAGGAGTGTATTGTTGGTAGAAAATGAATGTAAAGAAAATTCTTATATAGTTAAAATTAGCAATAGAATTAAATAATGAGTTAGAAATTTCTGGATGATAGCCAAATATGTAATTTAATTAGAAATTAGGTAAATTATAAGGAGTTTTATATATCTCGGTAAATAGTAACCTCACATGAGCATGATGTCGTGCCAAGTGTTCAGTCAGCTATTGAAAAACAGAGCCCTAATGGATATTTATCCGTTAAAAAGTAGCAGCTCTGACTAAGAAGTAATCAAACGTGCGAATATCGTATTTGTAGAAATGAAAGTATAAGAAGACTGACAAACCTTAAATTAGTCCAGTCTGATGAAAAAGTCAATAAGGTTAGTTCTTTATTGGAGTTCGGTCATACAGTTCACTAATAGAATTTGAGAAAGTTAGATTAGATTAGATACTGATAAAGTGCCAAAATCATATAGAGAGTGTGGTGAGATCTAGACTCTTTGGTTTGATAGATGTGACTGTTCGAAAAACTGCGAAGTTTCGTATGTGGCAATTCAACAAATGAGAAGTGCTATTGTGTTTGACAAGTTTGTAATTTGATTAAAACAAAATTTAAAAAAATGATATCAAGTACAACACAAGCAACAATACGGTAAAGGCCAAATAAGAATGAGGCAAACCCTGAATAAATAAGTCAGGATATAATATGTGGTATTGTAACACTATTTATGCAAAAATTTTGTAAATATAAAAGTCAACATTGCAATTAGAAAGTAGTCAGGATATTTTCAGAACCATTTATAGTGAACTATTCCAATATTTTCAGAATTTCATTAAATTTAAATTAAATGTAGTACTTAATTGAATTAGAGGAACTGATAAATAAACGCTGTACAGCAAAACAGATTCATAAAACTAAAAAAACTTCAAAATTGTGCCTTCAAAATTAAAAATAAATAAGCAAGTAATTAAATTAAGTATGAACCAAGTGACCAGTGAGTGCATCTTCTTTTTCTCCTTCTTTGAGGATTCCTCTGCATAGAGTGGCTATGGATAAAGACCCTTGATACTATTTATCAGTAAAGAAAAATCCGACCAATAATCAGTGATTATTTATAATATATATGTAAGGTGGCTGCTTGTAATATATTAGCTTGCTGGTGTTTCGTGCATGGAATTGAACGTGAAACGTGAAAAAAATGAATTGATTTCCTTATGCATTAACTTATTTTCCTTTCTTCCATAACCAGACAATTTTTACAGTCAGAGGCAGCCTTGGCGTTAAGGTTTTATCACTAAATCTAACACTAATAATCACTTCCTGAACGTTTATAACAGTAAATAAGCGTTTTTTGGAAAAGATAACTTTTAATAAAAAACCTTATCCTAACCCTCAAACAAGTGCATACAGACATGCGGCTGCCTCGCCATCTTAGCCGGAACACCAGACCAGAGTGTATATTAAAAAAAAGAAGAACATAGTTGTGCTTTAAATGGTACGGGGTGTAAAAATTAAATGTTATTGCTAAGGTAGGAAACATTGTGTTGTGCTGCAAATTATAAAGCAATTATTTATTCAGATTATTCACTGCCATTTCACTTCTTGGTTGCCACTGCTCACATTTTTAAAATTTATTTTCGTTTATTTCAAAAACATTAAGAATTAGAGTAAAAAACACACCAATTTAACGTCTAAAATCGTTCCATTTTTGTGTTTATTTAATACTAAATCAAAATTCGTAGTTTCCACCAGACACTAACAACCTCTTTACGTTCCCATAGATTATTTCCCCATCAGCGATATCGCTGAGAGAGAGATAACCCTTTTATGGGGGCTCAAATCCAGTGCTTTTTAAATTTAATGTAGTGCACTACATCAGGATCAAACTAAGTTGAATTCGTTCATTTTGATGACAAAGGATTTTACAGAACTAATGCGATTTCACGGCACGTTTGCTCGGTGCGCTGCTGTTGAAATTCCCTCAAAACTTTTAAACGTAACTCGACGAAAAGTTTTGATTAATAAAAATTGACGTTAGTTTTATTTAGTTCGTTTGCAATTTATATTTACTTGTTCGACATTGTAAAAGTTCGAGTTTGAACATCGATTTCGAATTGGAACTTAAGTTCGTTAACAGTTAATTAAATGCAAATATACTTCGACGGGGGAGGAAAAAATTGGGCAGCATAAAATACATAGTAATTTTTTAATTCATTTTTAGAGTTCCGTATATACAATATACGGATAATATCACTCAAGATTTCTTCCTCTGTCATATCACAGCAATTTTCTCCTAAGCTACTGTACGGAAGAGGTTGGAATTTGGTATCAATATATAGTTTGGTGACCCGATCAGGAATACATATCGTAAAAGAAGAAATTAAGATTTTAGGGGTACTTCTGGGGGGAAAACTAAAGAAATCTACCGTTCCCATTTGATCTCCGAAACTACACAGCCTAAAATTTTGAAAAAAATAGGAAGTATAGAACGTTGCCCGAACTTCACAGGAAAAATAACGAAAAACCATTAACATTAATTTTGGGGGGCAAATTATAGAAATAAATGAAAATTTAAAAAAAATCAAACGCATTATGTAATACATCAAATGAAAGGTCCCATTCTGAGGAACATAAATATCTTTTTTTCATATTTAAAAAAAAGTTAAAAAGATATTAACGAGAATATACCAAAATTTACACATTATCCCCCCTCCCCCCCTTATCACCAAAACTATGAAACGTAAAGTTTTGAAAATAATTATAGGTATAGGGTCTGAGCTGAAGTTTACTGGAAAAATAAGGAGATACCTCTACTTTTAATTTTAGGGGGCAAATTACAGAATTAAATGGAAATTATAAAACTAAAATTGTTTCTAACCAATCATGTTATATATCAAATGAAAGGGCTCATTATGACGAGAACAAATATAATTTTTTCATATTTTTAAAATAAATTAAATTAAATTAAAAAAATATAAAAAAATTACCCATTCCCCGCCCCTTATCACCGAAACCATAAGCTGCAAAATTTTGAAAAAAAAATGGAGGTATAACCCCTCACGTGAAACTTACTGGAAATGTCCTAATATTGATTTTGTGAGGCAAGTTATAGAATTAAATGGAAAATAAAAAATTATAATTGTTTCAAACGGATCATTTAATATATAAAATCACAGGGCTCATTATGACGAATACAAATATATGTTTTTAATTTTTTTAAAACTAATGTTTTAAAATATATGAAACAAAATTTAAGAAAATTACCCATTTCCCCCGTTATTCCCAAAACTATAAGACCTATTTTTTTTGTTTACTGGAAAAATGTGAAGAAATCCCTAATATTAATATTGGGGGCCAAATTATAGAATTAAACGGAAAATAACAAAATACTTTTGAACGCATCATGCAATACTTAAATGAAAGGACCTCATTATTAGGAATACAAATATATATTTGTCATATTTTTAAAATTGATTGTTTACAAGATATTAACATAAAGATATACAAAACTTTCATTTCTCGCTTTATTTCCGAAACCATACTACCTAAAATTTTGAAGATAATTAGAGGTATTTTGTCTGTTCATTGGGTTTTCTCTCCTCCAAATTTTTTCCTATAACAGATAAGTATTTAAAAATTGTATATGAAAAACAAAGTGTAGTAAGGCAATTTCGTAAAATTGCCCGGATTACTGGCTGTCTGTACAGAGATTCTTCCTCACAGTTATTCTGAGAGAAAGAGATGTCTATAAAATGATCAACCAGTATTCCTGTATATAAGTAATGTATTGTATATTGTGTAATACTTATCTGTGTATGGAGACGTTTCAACTCCGAGTCTAGAGTCGTTTGTTTTTTCTAATAAAATTTTCGCTTTGATCTTGAATTTGTTGCTTGTCAAATTCAAGATCAAAGCGAAAATTTCTTAGAAGAAACCTCGAAAACATTCACTAAACGATTGACAACGACTCCAGACTCGGAGTTGAAACGTCTCCATACACAGATAAGTATTACACAATATACAATACATTACTTATATACAGGACCACTGGTTGATTATTTTCTATCAGAATAACTGTGAGGAAGAATCTCTGTACAGACAGCCAGTAATCCGGGCAATTTTACGAAATTGCCTTACTACACTTTGTTCTACATATACAATTTTTAATTACTTATCTGTTACAGGAAATAAATTGAAGGAGAGAAAACCCAATGAACAGACAAAATAATTCAAGACCTTCCGAGATTACTTAAAATTAATAATTAGGGGTACTGGGACTGACTTGAAATTTATAAGAAAAAATATTACAAAACCCCCATAGTAATTTTAGGGACAAAAAATTCAATTTTCAAATGCATCATGTAACATATCAGATAAAATTCATCATTATCTGAATTAAAAACATCAAAACTCAGAAAGTAAATCATAAAAGGCTTCTCGGAAAGTTTATTAGTAAAATAAAATTCTTATGTTAATTTTTGGGGGCTAAATTAGAAAATTAAATACATATGTATTCTTATAAAAATCCAGCGAATCCTGAAGCAGATAAAATAAAAAGCCTATATGTGGAAAATGAAAGTGTATATGTTTTATAAATTTAAAACTCTTCCTTTAAAATATATTAGAGTATATATAAGAAAATGCCCTCATTCCCTGCTTGTCTGAAACTGGAAAATTAGAATCTTGTAGGTGGTACGGAACCCTTAGTATGCGAGTCTAACTCGCACTTGACCAAATTATTGTGTTGACAATTTTCTTATTAGGAAGTTTTTGTTGCTACATGTGTTTAATATTTAAGTGACCCCTTCAAGAAATACATAGTTAGTGATTCCTAAAACTTGTGTTGGTAATAGCGAAATTAGACCTAAAAAATTTGCTGGAATATGTGTAAATTTTAAATACTCCAAATTTGTCAGTCATAAATAAGACCCCAGTTTCAATAGCAATAAAAACAATTTGACACAAACGGAATTAAAGAAAATAAAAAATAATTAGCATCGTACGGCTGTCATCCAGAAAACAACAATTACAGTTTTGAAATTTTTCTCAGTTTCCTTGCCCACAAAGTCGATTAGTTGCAAATACATTTCTGGGAAATTCGAGTGGACCATAAAGCGTGTAGCATATGTACATATCGTCACGTATGCTAATATCTCGAACGAAAGTTGGATTAGCTGTCCTTTAGTTAAGTTTTCTATATATCATAATTTACGGAAAAATCGCTACTATCTGATATCCAATTATTATTATAAATGAAAATATACGTTCATGCATTTAGTCTCATTTAAAATGAGTTAGCAGCAAATAAATTTATGATACATAGTACTGTGCACTGTGCTGTACCTGAAATCATTGTTATGTAGTTAATATTGCAGCAAACTTCGTGGCTTGAAATTTAATTTTTAAAACTGTTATTCACTTCACATTATTTATACATAAAAATCCAATATTTAGAACAGCTGATTTCGAAAACAATTAACATCGAAAATCATAACACGGCTTATCTAAAAAAAACTAACTCTGAAATGTCCAACTGTCCTGTTTATAATCCCCATCGATTTTTCTCGTAGTTCTCCATTTCTCTGTTATTCCAGTGTTTGATGCTAATACTTGTTGTCCCATTGAATGTTCCAGATCGTGTTCTTTTTACTGTCAACGTTGTATTTTATGACCAATTTAGGTATCGCTTGCGGCGGCGACTCTAAATTTTATAACAATATCCTATATTAACCGTTACAATCGAAAAGTTATTAATAAACTTATATTTCCTTAAGGGTAACAATATGTAAATTAATCTATATGCCTTTTTATTAGTTGTTTTAACAGAAGTATAATTTGCATCACTTACATATTTTGTTACCCAACGCGAGAGAATAGTTTAACTATTCAACATTTGACAGTTAGTTGTAAATAACAACTAAAATTATCAAGGCTATATAAGGCTAAATAGAAAAAAATACCGACATATATATGAAATTCGGAGTCTATAAGTTATCCTGTTTAGAATGCAGTAGCTTCTATCTAGGTATAATATGCTATAACTTCAAAACTCTTTATGGTGAATCTTTCATTTAAATTAAACAATTTGATTTCACTTTGCTAAACTTTGCCTACAGACTAATCATTTATTTTCTAAATTATGTGCCAATATATATATTGCATTTTTAAAACTCCAAATTACCATATGCATTTCTTGGAAGCCTAGGGATATTTAAGAATGTCCAGAAACATGCTGTTCTTAGGTTTATTCTTAATGATCATTTGGATGTAAACAATAGCATATTATTTGCACGACACTTCTGATTTGAACTTATTCCATTTGTTTACTTTGCTTTTATAATGAAATAGGACAGGGGAAGATTTTAGGTACAAAAGAGAAATAGTCATTGCTTAATATGTGGGATTCATTAAAAGTATTGAAAAATATTTTGTGGTTTATTAATATGCTCTTGTTTTGTAGTTATTTTGTAATATTTTGTGTTGGTTACTGGCAATTTCTGTTTATAATTCATTTTAAGTACTCAATTCAAGGCATTCGTTAAATTTGTGCAGTCTCATATCCCAAAATATATATTAACTAATGTTTAAAAACGTATATTTAATTTTAATATATTATATAATATATTTTTATAGAGAATTGATATTTTTTATGTAGAAAATTATAACTACATCATTAAATAGGTATATTTAAAGGTCGAGCCTTTCTACTGTTATCTGTCCAAGTATTTTTACATTAAATGGCCTCATTCCTGCAAATATCTGGGTTTTATCACACGGTGGCTGACTTATAAGTAAAATAAGCATCTAATTCACATGTTATGATGGGTATTATTTAAAATAAAAGAAATTCATACCATCTACTGCTTTGTTATGGTAATTTAGGTACCTACTCATCTGTTGTGGAATAAAATGTATTTTTGTTCAAGATATTTTTCCTTCGAAATCTGGCATAACTGGACTTGACTGTCTAAACATTGAGTAATTATATGCTGAGCAAGCATTAGATGCTGTTAGATTGGTTTACAGTGACAGGATGACGTTCTTTCAGACCATCATAAGAAGACTATCTTTTATAGTTCTGCATAAGGCGTTGTTATTGTTTAGTGAAAAATTATTCATTCTAGCAGATCAGTATTGTTTTTCCATACACAGATAAGTATTACACAATATACAATACATTACGTATATACAGGAATACTGGTAGATCATTTTGTAGACATCTCTTTCTCTCAGAATAACTGTGAGGAAGAATCTCTGTACAGACAGCCAGTAATCCGGGCAATTTTACGAAATTGCCTTACTACAATTTGTTCTACATATACAATTTTTAAATACTTATCTGTTGCAGGAAAAAATTTGGAGGAGAGAAAACCCAATGAATAGACAAAATAATTGTTTTTCCAGACAAGTTGCAGTACCTTTCATATTAAGTAATCTGTTTTTGATCTGAATTTAATTATTTGATTAATAAGGTGTTGTTTTAAAAATTGTCAGTCAGCGGATAATAGAGAATATTTTAAATTTGTTGGTCATCTCTTTTCTGTAATACTCACGAACTCGATTGAAACTGCAAATGATGAAAACTTTTAGGTGCAAAAAACAATCTTCCAATTATTATATCCTCCAGCCAAAAATTTGTGGGTCACGCATTTGTCAATTTCGAATGACTATATTTGATTCAATATTTATTTTCTTTTTATTTCAACACATTGGTCAATATGAATTAAACAATTTTGGTCATTACACCTACTTCTCCGAGTTCGGGTCGAATTTTGACCACAGGTTTATTATTAGAAGTCAAAATTTGTTACGTTTTTTTTTTCTTGTTTTGTGTATATAGGTAAATTTATCATTTTCAAATTTAATTTTATTCAAATTATTTAATGAAAACGATATTTTAAACACTTTTGTTTTCATTAATTTTTGAAATTATGTTTACTTTTTCTGTAATTTAAATTATAGATTATATTTGTTGATAAAGCTGTTTTTATGGCCAGTATTTTTGAGCCATCCTTAAAAACACATAATATTATCGCATTTAAGAAATGTTTTAAACTTTAAATGAGGTCATTATTTTCCAAAAAAAAAAAGAAAATACTTTGTTAACTTTGTCCATTTGAACATGTTTCACTAACACAAAACCAAAATTGTATGAAACCCCTAGGAATTATATAGAAAACAGTATTTTATTACCAGTATTAAGTTACCAGGGCTTTTCTTTGTTTTAAGCATATCCCATAAGTGTTTAATTTGATTCAGATCCAGAGAATAAACAGATCATCCCAAAACAGCCACACCTTCCTCTTCTAAACAATTTCTCGCAGTTCTAGTGGTATGTGGAGTGCTTTATCTTGCATCAATAGGAAAGAACTGCCGCAAGCACCTCTTCAAAGGCTGACTGCAAGTTTTGGCACTAATTCCACATACCTGGGACCTATTAGAGTTTCTTTAACGGAAACTCAGTCAGTTTTCTTATGTGTTATAAGTGCACCCCAAAACATTTCAGTCCCACCTTTTTGTTTGGGAGTCGATTAAGCAGCACGGAGTCCAGCTTTTCTCCCACGAACTCTTAGCGTAGGAATTCTCCGATCATCTTTAGGCCAATTCTGGACTAATCCGAAAGTAGCAAATTTCGCTTGTCTTCAATTGTTAAGTTTAGATGCATACCAATTAAGTCGGTCAATTTTATTTGAGGTTGACACGTGTAAAACCCTTAACTATCTTCTACTGAACAATTCTCGACTGCGAAGTCTCTACCTTATAGTTTACACTGAAGCTCTAGCACCGATACTTTGCACATGTTTCCATTGTAGCTCTGAATTGACGACTCCTCCTGGGTGAATTTTCTCGAGTTCTATAGACCTTCTATTGGTTTTTCAAACAACCCCTTGTGCAAATCCGGCTGTTCGTGCAATTTCCATTCCACTCATACAATCCTCCGACAAGGCAATAATTCTTTCAATTTAAACTTCTGGTAACGCCATATAAGACACTTTTCTATCAGTTCCAATAATAACCTTTAATTAGTCCCCCCATTGTCCGGCAAAGTAAGCTAGATAGTAATAATGCCACGGACGAAACAATTCATTTACGGAGATACAACCTTTTTTCTGTAACAAATATTTTCTCTTTTTATTGTGTTTACATCTTTTCGATTAAAATACTTTTTACGATGAAATGAAACTAATTACTTTGTTTACTATCACTAACATATTTATTCACTAAAACATGTGACTAGGTTCGATGCCTAGCGCATCATTTTCAAACATATATAAACAATGAAAAAACCCATCTAACAACCCTCAAATACAAAACTAATGACCAAATACACCGACATGATGGTTAGTCGGTCGGGGTCAAAAACATAATGAATATAAAACTAAACAGATATAAAGGTATTATACAACTACCTGATATTCTAAGATTATCACCGGGAATACCCGTCCTAACGTAGTAATTCGAACAGGGGTGTTTTTATAAAGTTAAGCTGATCATTAAGTAGCAAATCTGGGAATTTATTGTGAGAATTTGTTCTAAAAAAGATGTTTTAAAATAATTATTACTGAAATGCAAAATTTTTGTGTTTTCTGTTGTGGGAAAAGTGTGCCCTGTTTGAATTACATTGTTAGAAAAGGTTGAATCCGTTTTATGTAGTCTAAAAGATCTATAGTGTTCTAGGTACCTGTTAGCAAAATTTCTGGTTGTCATTCCCACATAGAAGATATTACAATCCGAACATATTAGCTTATAAACTCCTGACCTGTTGTAAATACTAACTTTGTCCTTGGCGTTAAATAATAAATTTGATAACTTGAATTGTGATTTGAAGCTAACTATGATATCCTGGGATGATAAAATGCTAGCGATTTTGTTACTCACGTTTCCAAAATAAGTTATTGAAATGTACTTTGTAGGATCTGTATTTTTGACAAAGGGATAGATGCTTCGATATGCTAGTTGAAGCTCTTTCCGGGAGATTAGTTTCTAATTAAATTAGGATTGATTTTGTTATTTTTGGCTATTATAATAATAGTAACTAATTCTTGTTTTAAATCACTTTTTGATAATGGGATAGAAAAGGCTCTATGAATCATATTTTTGTATGCGGATAATTTATGGTTTAGCGGAATAAATGAAGACCCGTGAATTGTGGTGTCTGTAAATGTTTGTTTTCTACATATGTTAAAACTTATTCATGAATTATTCCGAGTAACAGTAAGATCTAAAAAGTTAATTTTGCAATCCTGTTCTATTTCTATTCTAAATGATATGTTGAGAAGTAACTTATTTATAAAACTGAGAAAAGTATCTAATTGCCTAAGTGTTCCTGTAAAATAAGCTAGGATGTCGTCTACGTATCTGTACCAGAAAAATATATGCTTTTTCCCTGAAGAGAAACTCATTATATCATTTTCTAAATTTGACATGAAAATGTCTGCGAGCAAGGGACTGAGTGTCGAGCCCATTGCTAAACCGTTATTTTGAACATAAAATTTGTTATTGAATTGGCAATAATTTTGAGAGAGGCATAAATACTTTTTATTTGTAATTTCAGGGTGATTCTTTATAACCTTGATTGTGTGTATATGATGAAATAAGCATACATATGGTTTTTTATATATTCATCATGCAATTTCGATTAGTCATCAGCGAAATTGTGATCTAAAATTACTTTCAGTTAATTGCGCAGTTTGCCAGAACTTTAGCCTAAAACAAGGATAAAAATCTAAAGCCGGATAAAATGGCGTAAACGCCCTTGCACCGTTGTTTCGATTTAATTCAAATTTCCATTGGCAGCTTCTGTTTTCTTTTCCTAACAGGTCGTTGCCTTTGATTATCGAAAACCCCAGTCGCATTAACCCGAAACTGTGACTTGAATCGAAAAAGGCCACTTTCATTGAAAATCCAATTTAAAATTCGTTCATTTCAATACGCTACACGTCCCCTTTCGAATGTAAGGTTCGTCGTTAAATCCGATTTTCAATGTGCATATACCCATTGTGCTCGTGGAATATTATTTTGCATCTGTGATGCCGAAGAAATGATATATTCCGGTGTGGCATAATGGGATAGTTTTATACTCTTTGAGGGGATGATGTGATTCAATTTTTATGACTGATTTGACGAGTGATGTGCAATATTAGCTGAAACTGGAAAGAGATAATAATACTTAAAGAATTATTTGTGTGATTATGATGACACGACATAAGTGAAACTTACACATATGTTAACGTAAATTTTGAAAATGTGTCAAATAACTTGAAAACCTAAGTTCCTATTAAGATGGCGGACAACTGACATACCTACATTAAAAAATCTATTGCAACAATATCTCGAGAATGTCACAAATTCAAGAATATTAATGTCAGATTGCAGAAAAATCAAATGTCCGCTAGTATTATATCTCAATTATGTTGCCAATAATATTGCAGTATTATTGCTATTCCTACCATACACCTGCGATATTAAATATAACCGCAATATTGAAGAAACATTACTTTATTTTATTTCACCAAGTAATATTTATGCAATATTATGAGTTTACCCTCAGTATTGGAAAATTTCTTCAATGTATTTTTCTATGTGGGTACAAATTCATCTATGGCTCACATTACGTTATTTTAAATAAAAGTACATTTAATTTAGTGAATAAACAAGTAACATACATCATGTGACATAATGCAGTGCACATATTTGGGTGGGGGGAGGGGGTAGTTAATCGATCATTCTAAATAAATGGTATAATCTGACATATGTATAAACAAAATATGGTATGTCAGAAAAAATATTCAAATTTGCCAACTAAATTCAGCACCGTATTTATCCATTTATCTACAAAACAGCAACATATTTATAAACGGAACAAATCAATAAAAGACTCTTTAGATTCCATTCGTATTAAATGAGTGGACGTTTAAGCCAAGTTTATGTATTAATTTCCAACAGAGTGTAAAAAACAGAAAACATGGCGACATTGGTTAAACTGCTTTCGTTCTAAACAGTAAACATTGTAGTAGGTTGTGCATTGCAAAAGCGTAAGGTGTTTCTAATGTAATATTTTGATGTGGTTTGGCTTAACCATGAATAATCGTTTCATTTCGATATTTCATCGAACAATTTCCTCTTGATGTGAAAGAAGTGAAATCAGATATTCCAGGATTTTCCTTTAATGTATGAATTTAGTTCTATTTCGTATTAGAGTTTTCCGGTGAACATGTGGATTCGACATTTTTTCTTGCATGCTTGTTTTACAGTGCGTTTTTGTTCTCCATGAAGAACAATTTCACTTTTTAGTGTAATATTTTTATACCGTAAACGTACCAGGCTGCCAGATGTAAGGAAATCTATTGGACTATCTGGAAGTGTTAGGTACAAATGTTCGATCTCAAAAATCAGAGACAATGTGGAAATATATGAAATCATATTATGAAACAAAAGCCTATCATCAGATAGTGTGGGTAACTCATAAAATTCGAATAGTGCTAGTAGACCGTAGTTTATTTCGAAAGTCGAAGGATGATGGTACCAATTGCACATAGTTTACTTAATAAATTTCAATTAAAAGTAAGGAATTATTGTCAGAACATTGAGGGATTATAAATACCATTTAATGGAAAAAATAAGAATATATTTTTTATAGAATGCAAAATAGGTAGTTATATCCCTCAAATCTTCAAGCTGTTTATTTGGTTGATTTGAAAAGCAAATAATTACAAGTGTCAATAAATTTACGATAACATTACAAAAATTAATGTTATTGGAAATAAATTTAAAAAAACAATTCAAATACAGATTAAATAGTTGAAGAAAATTAAAAATAAAAATTATATATTCAACTGATGAAACACAATTATAAAACCGTACAAATTCAGAGTTCATCGTACTACTACAGTATACTACTCAAATGTTTATTTGAATATTATAGATTTATAAGATGCACAAAATATTTAAAATATAGATATTGGATCTACACCAAATATATATAAAATATTACTCGTTTGTATAACAAACCGAAATTCTGTATGTTATGCGTACATATTTAATAGTAATAGCTGGCAGATCTATCAACTTTTATTAAAAAAAAGGAATTGGATCTTGAAGTTAAGAAAAATCCTAAATCCTAAATCTTCTCAAAATCTATGTTTACCATGATATGATCTCAACGGTCATGGGCAAATTTTTGGCGATTTCCAAATAAACGATAACAAATCTCGTTTCAATTTAAAAAATGACCTTCCCAACACATGAGCTTCAAAAATTCAAAAATTTTTCGACTTAATATTTACAAGTTCATGGATTTTTTGGTGAGAATTCACCAAATGGTCATGAAATTGATCATCAAATCTTTCTTACAGTAAATTTGATGTAGATCAGTTTTTCATTCTCTGTCTTTTCTTCTTGGAACTCAATTTTGTTACCTTCTCCTTCAGCTTTAATATGTTCCGTTTTCTTTTCGCTGTGCGTGTTATTTTGGTATGTCACTATATAGTTTTTCTGGTCATTTCTCTTGTCTGTTTCATAGACAATTTTATTCTAGTTTTTTTACATCTAGCTACTGTCAAATTACCGTTTCCGTAACAGCTGACCTTCCTTCTACCATATCACATTTATCCTAATTAAAGGAATTGCTTTATATTTCGTAACATCGTCATTTACAAAATGATACCAAGACTATATATAGCACAGTTTGTGTACCTTCTCTTAAAAGACACCTTTGTCACTTTTGAATAATTATTCCTGGCCGATATACACATTAAAGCTTAAACCCGAAAGCTTTTCCGCATTAGGGGGTATCTAGGTAGTTGGCCCACATCACAGTAAAATACCCAAAACAATCCCCTTTTAGTACTTTGGTTTCCGGTGGAAAGCTAAGGGTTACTTCAACTCACTACACTCATCCTAAACGTATAATTCGAATACACTAGAAACCGTTGTTTTATGCATATTGTTTCTGTTTTCACCTACGTTTGTGGTCGGGGGTGCGACGTCAAATATCTCTAGGGTAGTAGCTTTTTAGTTAAGTAATATAACTAAAGAGATTAAGTACATACAATTTACCAGCTGTAATGCGATATACCTCTGATGTAAATATGAATGAATTCTTAAGAGACTTTTCAAAATTGGCTCCCTCTCAGTGGTTTACGGTTGTTACATTAATTACCTTGTTATTACTGACTTCTAAAATGATTATGAATTCGTCGCTAAACGCTAAATGAAATATATTCAGGCTCTTTTAACATGTTTTTTAAGTCGTAATTTGTTCCGGCGCATTCACTAAAATCCTTGGAATTATATGTATAATAGCACTTTCGAATTCTGGAATTAAATTATGTAATTAAAATTAAACGTTAAAAAGCTGGAAGTAACTGATTCCGCAAAATGTTTTGGTTATTGGCTATACAACATAAAAATATGACGTCCTACAAAAAAAATTCTCTTAATGAAAATGAAGCTTATATAGGAGAAATAGATATTAAGATACGACTGGGTGAAGGTTGATTTTAAGCCATTAGCATAATAATTGACGGAGTTATGGTCAAAAAACAGCTATTTGATTGTCTTTTTTAAATAGTGCTATAAAACTGATATATTTACCAGCAGATATTATATTAAAGGCTTTCCTTCTATAATTACTTTATTTAGATACTTATAAAATATCCTGAAAGAATCAGCCATTCAGAACGCATATTTTTGGAAATATAAAACTAAAACATACTAAAAAAATAATTTTCAAAAAAATTTGTGTTTTTTGAAAATAACAAGAAAAATAAAAGAAATGCAAAAAAATACTAGAGATAAAAAAATTAGCATTTTTCCCCAATTTCCTCCTCTACTTTTTTATTTCTGTAGTACAAAAAATAACCGAGATATCACTGTTAGAAAGCAGCAGTCGAGAGTGGAGACCATGTTTTTCAAGCATTTTAGTCTAAAAAATCTCGAAAACAACGCTTTAGAAAATATTGAGATTCATAGAAGTTGCAGCAGTGCCCTGTGAAATGGATTCTTGATTACTTGATTACTTTAATGTTTTTTGGACAATAACACCACAATCGAAATAAAATGACATATATAGAAGGAAAACCAAACGTTTCAAAGTCTATTCTGACTTCGTTGTCAATGGCTTTATATTTATTGATGTAAATTCTTATGTCATTTAATAATTTATCTGGTTCTTCAATATTGTGTTCCCAAATTACGAAAATGTCGTCAACGTAACGCCACCAAACTAATGGTTTATTTTCTTTTGATAAAATTACTTGTTGTTCAAAGTTTTCCATAAATATGTTACTTAATGCTGGTGAGAGAGAGAAACCCATGTCCATGCCATTATCCTGTTGGTAAAGTCATCGTTTAATTGAAAGTATATAGTTTTGGTACAATATGTTAGTAGTTCCAGTATTGTTTCTTCAATAAATATAAAGCCATTGACAACGAAGTCAGAATAGATTTTGAAACGTTTGGTTTTCCTTCAATATACGTCGTTTTATTTCGATTTTGGTGTTATTGCCCAAAAAACATAAAAGTAAGAAACTTATCGTTATAAAACTGACGTCATTTAAATGATTTAGTATATTTAAGCAGTAACAAATGAGGAAAAAAGGAGCAAACCTAGCAGCTGTTAAACATGTGCTCATGACGCTGTGGTTCTTAAAGGTTGACATATCGCAATAAATTGTTTTTTGTACCATATACTTAACTATACAGCAGATTTTTATTTTTCATATATACGTCAGGACGTCCGGCTAAAATGGCATGGTGATCGGTCGTTTGTGCGTGTCTTAGGTTAAGTAAATTGAAATAGTTTAATAATAACCACTCCTACCCTTATAATTTTAATTTCATTAATTGTATCTTCGTCGCCCTTAAAGACACTGATAAAGTGAAAGACGCTCTGGAAGTGTAATAAGTGTTTAGAATAGTGAAAAGCCGGGAGTCTAGGTTGCCACGCCTTGTGAATAATGTTTCGTTAATATCTTAATAATCATAACGGGGAGCTAGGATAGGGTCAGAATTAAGTGTTTTTGATATAAAAGGGACAGGGTATTTACAATATTTTCGGTTTATTCATTGTACATAAGTTTGAAAAGTATATATCATCTACATTATAAGAACACTTGTTAATGGTCAATAAGATCGAAAGATCAAGACCATAACCGGCCGTAAGGCCAACCTTGGAAGAAGAATATATACGTCTAAACAATATTTGAAAATAAAAAAAAACTTTTTTTTTCTTAATTTTGTCATTAAGGGTGGTTTTTAAGGGTTGAAACATCGTAATAAATTGTTTCTTGTTATGGTACTATACAAAATATTTGTATTTTTCATCTATAGGTGTGTTTACGGCTTGAAATATTATAAGTACTCTATACTCGGAATAACGGATAATGTTGTAAAAGGTGAAATAATACTTGTTCTACTCGTTTGGATATAATTTTAGACTAAGAAACGTCTATTATTATGTTTTACTTGTATTTGGAGGTGGTTTGTCCCCTTAAACATTTAAAGCACATGTGAAGCTTATAAAATTTTTGATGGTGAGGGTAAAATGAACTTAATTACCAATTTTCATAAATACTGGCAATAATTTTCCTGGTTCGACCTTTTTTTCTTCTCAATCACTTTACTATTAATTTAATAGTGATATATCGTTTAAGTAGGATTTGAATGGTACGCTAATCATTCCAACAAAAACGCCAGGTTCGTATTAAAAAAAATTGTTTGTTAGCATGAAGATATAAAACAATAATTTAGTTACATTGTGCCACAAGAAATTTTAGATAAAAAACAATTCCTCTTCCATGTTTTGAAATCTTTAGTAACAACAATTTTATGCTTAACGTATGTCTCAAGAAAAAAGATTTGTGTATATTTTCTTTTGCCAATTACAATTTTCCCTAAAATGGTTACCGTTGTGTCCAACTATTCGTCTTCGTATCACCGTTTAGAAAATAGCACTAAAAGGCTATTATACGATCAAACAAATCTAAACGGAAAATTATTTTGAATGAAATATTATTCTAATTAGTATTAATCTGTATACTTTCTATATAATCAATCAGATTGTTCAGTTTATGACAGCATAAAGTGTTTCGCAGTGTTTTGCAATTCCGATATTCGGTAATCCGTGCCGGCAAACATTGTGTTTACAATAGTTTCTGTATTCGCTAATTATTCAGCATTAGTTATTAAAAGTAGTTTCACGTATCCGATCCTAAATCCCACTGGAACAGCAGCATTAGCGGTTACATTGGGTTTTATACGTATAATTCAAAATTTAGACAAATATTGTTTATGCCGCAATATATTCGATATTAAATTGCTTTGCATTATAAACCTTTGTTTACGGTTTTACGGTATTATATTTCGATGAGAAATAACTAGTATGGCACATATGCTTTGAAACTTTTATTTCCTCGGATCATAATTTCTAGTTAGAAATCTTTTAGTATGTAACGAAGTATAATTTTACTTAAAAATACCATCTAATAATTTATTGCAAACAACAAATACGACTTGAACTATATTTTAAAAACTTGGCAACAGGTCAACATTTGATCTATGCGGGAACACGTCATGCCGTATGGCTATTAGGCTTTTTCGGGTCGCTGATTACGATGAGAGGGTTGGTTGACCTTCATCACGTCAGGGTCAAGGGCACTTGAAAGTCAAATCGAGAGAGTTCTACCAAAAAATATAAAAAAATTCTTGCTTATGTTTTGGAGGTCTGTGAGTCCGAATCCGTTTGTTTGACTGCGTTTTTTTCCCAAAGGTCATTTGAAGGTCAAATCCAGATAGTTCTTCCAAAAAATCTGAAAAAGTACATGATAATGTTTATGAGGTCTCTGAGTCCGAATCCGTGGTTTGCTTGACCTTGTGCTTTTTTCAGAGGTCATTTGAAGGTCAAATCGAGTGAGTTCTCCACAAAAATGTGAAAAAAATCATGCATATGTTTTTGGGGTCGCTAAGTCCGAGTCCATAGTTTGTTTTAGCTTATCTAAGCCAGGTAACGTACGGTTATGATCCCAGCCAGTTAAAGCAAGGTCATTTAACCCTCGCTGAACACTTTTGTAAGGACATTGACTTGTCGCATTGGAATCTACATTGGCCAAGTGTCCCACCAACCTAGAGCTACGCTCGCATGATGACGACGCCTACGGGCCCGCTTTCCCACCCTGACCAGCCGCCGATCCTGGATTTCCGAAGCCCTGTCCTTATGTGAGGTTGCTATGACGACCTAACCGCTACCCGGGGACTTCGCCGGATCGGGAAATAATTCCGCTGCTAATCCTCTCCACGTGGAGATGTCCTGGGTGTAACTACACATTTTTCTAATTTTTTTTGCAGAATTCTGTCGATTTGACCATCAAATGACGTCTGGGAAAAAGCGCAATGTCAAACGAATTCGGACCCAGAGACCTCAGAAACATTAGCATGTATTTTTTCAATTTTTTTTTGTAGAAATCTCTGGGTGTGAGCTTAAAATGATCTTCAAATGTCCTCTGAGAAAAAGCGCAAGGTCAAACAAACTACAGATTTGGACTCAGAGACCTCTAAAACATAAGCAAGAATTTATCACATTTTTTGGTAGAACTGTCTCGATTTGACCTTCAAATGAACTCTGGGAAAAGCACAGTCAAACAAAGAACGGATTCGGACTCAGAGACCTCAAAAACATAAGCAAATATTTTTTCAGATTTTTTGGTAGAACTCTCGATTTGACCTTCAAATGCCCGTGACCCTGACGTGATGAGGGTCAACCGACCCTCTCATCGTAATCAGCGACCCGAAAAACCCCTAGTACACTATACGGCATGAGGTGTTCCCGCTTAAATGAAATGTTGACTTGTGTAATCTAAAAAGTGACCGAAGTCACAATATAATTAAAATAATTATCAAAATACACTGCCGAGTAAGTACTTTCTAGGTGAGTATCTACTGAGGTTCTATAAACAAAATAACTTGTGTTTCTCATGCTTTTATATTGGTTTGTCACTTCTTCCTAGTGGTAATTTCTGTCTGGCTTTTCTAACTACAATGCAATTGGGCGTCCTGTTTATGTGGTTGTTCGTATCTCTTTTTCTGTTAAGTGTCCATTTGTTTATTGACCAAGACGGTCATATGAAGGTCAAATGCATTTTTTCGAGAACCAGAACCCCCATTTTTTGTTATGGTATCTGAAAGAGCGGAAAATTTTACGTCCAAATATTGCACTGGAAAACCCGTGGAACCTTTGGTGTGTCACAGATGTATTAACACAAAGTTTTGTACGTTAAACCCAACTTTTATTTTTGTACTCGACAGCAAAGGTGTCGTCATCATAGAGTAAACCAAAAGTTTGATGTTGACAGCTTCGTTGTTGAAACGTGCGTCGAGTGCAAAAATAAAAGTTTGGTGTTAGGGTACAAAACTGTGTGTTTATACTTCCAAATATGGCCTTGACCACGACCTTGACCTTCAATGTCATTTCAAAGTCAACATGTTTTTTGGTTAAATAGAAACGCTGATCTTCCAAATCGGTTTGAGAAATAGCGGATATTTTTACTTACGAAAGTTATCTTGACGACGAGCGAAAAATTCATTCGATTTTGGTGAAAATCTATTAATTTTTAAAATTTGCGTCCGCCATTTAGGATCTGCTATTTGGAATTTTATCAATCTGACCACAGATTCGTAACCCGTGAGCTCAAAACCCCCTATACTGATTTTGATGAAAATCTATTGACTTTTTCAATAAAAAAGATTTGACCTTGGTAGCGGTCAAGGTCATGAACTAGGTCATGGTCAAAGCCATCCTGAACGTAACATTTTCCGTTCTTTCCGAAACTGGAATAAAAAATGTGGGTCCTTGTTTGAAAAAATACATTTGATCTCGATATGACCGTCAAGGTCATGGTCAAGGTCATGGTCATCGTTAGATAGCTAGACAAACGTGCTAATACTTTTGTATTTATAATTTTTCAAAAAATATATAATTTCTGAAGAATTAGTGAAAGGTTTCGATACTTTTGCCTCTGTATATTTTTATATTTATTTGATTTTTTGTACTGTCGATTTCTATCTTTCTAGCTTTTTAATAAATTGTATTTTCTAGTTTCGATATTCTTGGTAATTTTTTAGCGTATTAAATCACTTTACCAGTTGCAGGTTGTTTTCATCTAGATGAATTATGCACAAAATAATGTCAAGTGATAATGACACATTCACTTGTTTTAGGTAGGTGTTAACACCGGCCGATTACCCTGTTAATTGGCAAAATATAAGAGTATCTAATTAGGGGACACGTGGACGAAGAGATTGAGGAGATCTTTAGGACAACCAGTACGGCATTCCAAAAGGTAGGTCCACCGTACAGGCTGTGAGCAAAATCTTGCAAAACTGACTGCAAATCCTGGATAAGTTTGGGCGTGTAAGTTGAGAATGCGTTTAATACGGTCAAATGGGAGGGAATCGTGAAAAGAGGGGAAGAGTTGGAAATGGATGCGGCGATGGTACATGTAATCTCCTGAAGGAATATCTGAGGAGCAAACTGATTGTGGTGGGAGATACCGAGAATGGACTCACGCAGTGGGTCCCTCAGCGATCGGTCCTTGGGTCCACGTTCTGGAACATGCTGTTCGACCACGTCATAGGCTTGGCTCTGCGTGAGGGATGCGTCAGCCTGGCTTTTGAACACAACTTGATAATCATCGTGAAATCCAGGGGTGTGGATTCGATAGAGGATAAAGGCTATGAGTTGTTAGATATCATCAGGGAGTGGTTCGACAGGAACAATCTAAGGGTTGCTTCTTAGAAGACCGAACGGATCATTCTGAGGGGCCTCCTTGGGAAGAAAGGGGGGGCGTGGTCTCGGTGATAGACTTACCTGGAATGAGCATATTCGAAGGGCAACTCAGAAACCCAAGGTGTGGTGGCGGCACTGTAGAATATACTCATCAAGATCGAAGATCCCCAGGGACAGAATAGGGTGGTGCTGTGTATTGTTGTTAGGTCCGTCCTGCTCTGTGGCGCACCAGTATGAAACATGGTCATGCGAGTGGAAACGTATGAGAAGATGATTCAGGGTACCGTGAATCATCTTCGACAACACATCCCTCTGGCAGAGCCAAGCTAAAGACAGAATTATAGAAAGCTGTCGGCATCAGTTTTGTTGTAATTTTAAGGACAAACTAGTCAAGCTTTAGCTAGGTCGATTAATAACAAATTTTCCTATATGTTGAGGACTCTAGTGGTGGCACTGAATAATTATGGCGCTATTAATAATTCAGAATGTTTTGCTTTTACTATTCTTAACTGTACGACTTCCGGATAGTTTGGTAAATTATTAATTCACCCAAAAGTTCCTACAATATTTATTTTTTTATTCTAAATCAACTAACTTCTGTACTATATTTTGTTAACTTTTGTTTTAATATTGTTTGCAAACTTTTCCTATGAGCGCATTATCTGTCGTATCCAGCTAACTAAGGCAGTCGATTACCACTCATTTACTTTATCTAGCCCAGTATTTACATTTTTATTTTAATGAAACATTTCATCAAAAATAACTCTCCGACTACCACTATACTACCAAAGCACTGATAGTGTGCATACGCGATTCTCTAGAAACAAGTTACTTAATTAACACCTTTAACACCCAGATTAGGATTCACAGAGAACTCTAAGACCCAAGGCAAATTTTTACATATTGTTCATAATATCTTAATAATAATTTTGAAAATATTGTTAAGCAGGTCATGAATTATTTTGACTGTTCATTGGGTTTTCTCTCCTCATTTTTTTTCCTGCAACAGATAAGTATTTAAAATTGTATATGCAGAACAAAGTGTAGTAAGGCAATTTCGTAATCCGGGCAATTTTACGAAATTTACACTACACTTTGTTCTGCATATACAATTTTAAATACTTATCTCTTGCAGGAAACATTTTGAGCAGAGCAAACCCAATGAACGGTCAAAATAATCTTAATAGTAGTTAAGGAATTTCATTAGTCACAACGTGCTATAAAATTTGTTCAACTAAATATTTTTATCCCCATTGAAATCATTAAGTCACACTTGAAACTGCAGTTTGCGTTATTGTGAGACTGCAACTACTAGTGCCGCACTGTTCGTACAGGTTCTCAATTGAATTGTCCTGGCCAAGTGCTCTATTTTTACGATCACTAACGTGGCGTTTATGTGAAACTCCTTTAGAGGTGTCATCAAGTTACACCAGTTTCAGCTGTCAGTTGGGAACTGGAAGTGTCCGTTAGAGTTGGAAACATATCACAAATTGGAGAACGTCGCATAAATTTTGCAATGTTTGAATTCAATTCCCTTCTTTAACTACCTATACCGTAGAAATCTGACCTGTATTTAGTACGAAACGTTGATAGAATATAAACTCACATTTCCAATGTTATTGCAGATACAGGAACCGGTTTGAAATAGCAAGTTTAGGATTAAATTCTACGAACGAGTCATTTGTAGTGTTAAGTGTAATGATGTATTTAGGTCAAAAAAATTATGAAATATTCTTTTCACAATCGTACCCTTTTAATAACTATGTATTTATATAAGGCGATTTATTTTATGCGTCAAATTGAAGAAGGGAGGATACAAAGTTGTTTACATATCATATAGAAATAATTCGATACAAAGTATATTAAACAAAATATTTATTATATGTAGTTTTTTATCTGTTATTACTCATTAAATTAATACTACTAATATTAGACAAATAAATACCCATATGAAACTGCAGTTTGCGTTATTGTGAGACTGCAACTACTAGTGCCGCACTGTTCGTACAGGTTCTCAATTGAATTGTCCTGGCCAAGTGCTCTATTTTTACGATCACTAACGTGGCGTTTATGTGAAACTCCTTTAGAGGTGTCATCAAGTTACACCAGTTTCAGCTGTCAGTTGGGAACTGGAAGTGTCCGTTAGAGTTGGAAACATATCACAAATTGGAGAACGTCGTATAAATTTTGCAATGTTTGAATTCAATTCCCTTCTTTAACTACCTATACCGTAGAAATCTGACCTGTATTTAGTACGAAACGTTGATAGAATATAAAGTCACATTTCCAATGTTATTGCAGATACAGGAACCGGTTTGAAATAGCAAGTTTAGGATTAAATTCTACCAACGAGTCATTTGTAGTGTTAAGTGTAATGCTGGTCATATTTATCACATTTTCTAGGTTATAACATTCTGGAAGTAAACGACAAAGTCTTAACATATTTTCAGCAAGTTCATCTCAGTGTTCTTGTATTAATAATTTTTAGTATAACTCGAGTTTTCTCTGCAGAACTGTACCATATAGTACAACTAATTTATATGATTTCATCTTCCACTAAGTCTGATTAGCATTCACTTTCTGATATTGTATTTAAAATTGATAAAGTATCAGTTAAAATAAACTCAGCACTCTGAAAATTCATAAAGTTTAGAATGAGAGAAACAGAAACACCAAAGAAATGAAAAATTTAAATGTAATAAGTACACTAAATAATAATAAACAGCTTTACACGTTTTATAATTTATAGTGTTCTAGAAACTGTGAGAAGAACAAATACCTGTTGAAAATTTCTACAAATTTTCAGCTTTATTACGTAGCTCACTAAATCTTAATGCCACGCCGTTTTTGTTTTTTGACACTGGGAACAAACTTTGTCGAGAAATTAACAGGTAGGTGACTCTACATTTAGTTTGTGAACTGATAGACAAAACAGGGTTTTGTGTGTTGACCAACCACTGTATGTAATAGGGAATATATTTTCAAGCTTAGCTCTTGTTTGAAAATTATGATCGGGAAAAACTGTCTATCCAAAACAGTTATTTGCTGAAGGTATGCGGATTTTAAACATTGTCGATCAACCAGTTAAATAAGACGCTGAGCGCTCACGTAGACCAGCTGATGTGGTTACACTACAAAAACATCTGTAAATTCTTGTGTCTAATCGTATAGTGTAGTTGCAATAGATAGGTGACCCCTCAAAAATATCTAATGGCAACTTGTTCAAACTTTTAGATGAAACATCAGCCATGAAAACGGCTAGTTTCGTGCCGCGTTTAGCAATTGTTGAACAAAAACAACTAAATGATTACTATAGCCACGCTTAAGGGTGATATGAAGGATTTTTTCGTCGGCATCAAACAGTGGATAGAACCTGTCGTCATACTTATGAGTCCAAAAGAACATCAGTTGAGTGAACAGGACGAATACAAGTCAAACGTCCGCAGAGACATAAGTCAGCAGGCAAGGTATTGGTGTTGGAATTTTGGGACACGCACGGCATATTCCCTAATCGAGGCATTCTACAAGGGCATCAAAAATTCAGTTCAATTTTACTGGTTAGCCCAGGGCTTTAATGAATGAGTTCAGATCTCATGGTGTGTAAGTGACATGGCCTTTAGAATAGGCTCCTTTATTCTACTAGCATTTTCGATTTAAATTGTCGACAGGACAAAATTGATGAATTTATAACTATGGCAACAGAGCAAATGGCTATAAACTATTGGTTAGCTATTTGTGACAACAAACTTCAGCGAGTAAATAGTAAAAAGAAGACTAGGGGATTTTAGAAAATTAAAAAGGGAGATCAAAAATGAACTATTGTAAGGCACCTGTTTTTCATACTCTATCTAAATGGCCTTTCTGGGGTGATAGACTGTTACAGTAATGTCTACGAAAAACACTGACCAGTAGTAGATCGTAAAATCAAGAGGTATCTTCTTAAAGTGAGTCCCTCTCAGTACGTTTACCTTAAATGTTGGTAAAAATGTAACAATAACTTTTGTAAACTCTAGTAATTTGATTCCAAAACTAAACGACTCGTCTAGACTTTCTGTCACCAAAATTTGAAAATGCGAAAATCCCTCATAATCTATCCTATCAAGGATGTTGCTACCAACGGAATTATCGCAAAGGATGAGGCCTTGACTGACGAGCCTCATCAAGTTCAAATATTATAAAAGAAATATTAAATTTATAAATAAAAACTTTAAATAAGAACACGTAACATTTATGTAAATTAAAGAAATTCCTAGAACACTCAAATGGATAAACAAAAACTTAAGTAATATGACTTTACATATATACATGTAGATATACATGGTGTAAATAGTTTGAGTGCATATATTTTAGGTGGAGATAGTATACACCAAATAAACCATAAAACTCTATAACACTATGGTTTATAGGCCTTAATAAATGAGAAACTTCAAAGTACACGTTAAGTAAATTATTGTCAATGCGGCAACGTCCCGGTTAAATCAGATTCACTTTTAGCGCGAATAATTACGAAATAATTGCTCGCAAAAAAATGAATACCTGTGATTTTTTGAGTATTGAATAATTTTATTGTTTCGAGTGCCGTTAGATGTATTTAGGTCAAAAAAAATTATGAAATATTCTTTTCACAATCGTACCCTTTTAATAACTATGTATTTATATAAGGCGATTTATTTTATGCGTCAAATTGAAGAAGGGAGGATACAAAGTTGTTTACATATCATATAGAAATAATTCGATACAAAGTATATTAAACAAAACATTTATTATATGTATTTTTTTATCTGTTATTACTCATTAAATTAATACTACTAATATAAGGCAAATACATACCCATATACTTACAGGATATATCAACATGATAGAGCTCAGGAAAAAAAATAGATTGTTCATAGTAAATAGTCAAAATTCAACATGCTTGCTATTACATATTCTTTCCCCACAAATTAATAACAACGCAGGTTGGTCCAAATTTATATATTCTGCTACTATTTGTCACAAATTAATACTGTCCACTCGAACTAAATATGCACAACCGATGTCATTTGTTTATCCAATTTATTTTTTACAATGAAACTCAAATCAAAAAGTCTACATCAAATATCAGGCAAATCACTTTCACTTAAATATTAATTTTCTCATAAAAACCAATACAGCAAAAAGGAATCGTGGCGGCGGTCAGCTATAGTTAAAGTAAACATGTATTAAGTAAGGCATGTTTATATTCTATGTTGCTACATCTGTTCGGAGAAACGTACGGCAAATTATAACAAAATATTTAGTGTTTAAATATTATTGTTAATACAGTTATTAAAGATCTATAAACCATTTAGTTTTACAATCATTTTGAAGCAGGAAATAGTCTATTATTCACAATAATAAAGGCTACGAAACTTCTAATTTCTTTGTTTTTTTTTGGCAAAACTCTAGGTTATTTCTGAAAATGTTATAGAGCTTTTTTATTTGTTTTGACCTGAAGTTTTGATCTTCAGAACCTTTGCGCTCAAACCGTTTAAAGCCTGTGTTTGTAATTCACTTTTATCACAATTGAAGATTAATAATAGCCTTGCATACTTAATTAATATCCCTTTTGTAAATAGTATAGTAATTGTTAAATTATGTTTAGTCTTTAGTTTTAGGGGCTAGCCTATGGCCAGGTAATTTGGCTACCTTCATGGAAATCATATAATAATAAATAATATTTTTAAAATTATATAACAAACTGTGCAATATTCTTGCCAATAAAAAATAAATAATTAAAAGAATTATTGAAGGGGGTCTTTTAGACCCTTTCCTTTCAACAATTATAGAAGTTGTGGGAACATGATTAACAAAACACCAAAGACCTTGAGGAAGATATTCAGAAGAAGGATATTCACAATATTAAATAATGTGTTATTTTTATAAACCTCAGAAACTTAAAAACGTTTTGTTAACTACAAAATATTAACTAATATCTTTAAATATGGGGTCAATGTCGTTTATGAAAAATCAAAACCGAAATACCTCACGGATCATAAGATTAATTCTGCCGTTCGAAATTTCCCTGAAAGTGACACCTCCATTTCTGCCCGCCGGAAGTCTTTTATATCGCATAATTGAGTCGCTACTGAAGATGAAGTAAACAAAGTACAACAAACAAGTGCCGCTCCCTTTGATGATACAAAGAGGATTTTTTCATTTCGTAAATTGATGAACAAATAAAGCACTTTCATTCGCGGGGGGCAGTGAAAATACGTAATTTCGATGAAAAGATTCGGCCTTTGACAGACACAGGTCGGGGGCAACCATTTTTCATTCAGGTTAATTCGTTTTGTACCGGTGATAAATTGTATTCGTAAATAATCGCATTTGATATTGTACGGGATACACTGTTGGACAATTGGTATGTTTTGTACATTGAATTGCTTGTATTTATTTGAATGTCCTTTACATTTGTTGTAATCCAAGCCTAAAACGTGTTTATATTTTTCTGAAAGTATGACATTTCCGGATAGGATGTTGTGTTCCAGTTGCTGTTCAGTTTATATAAAGGTGTAATCAATGTGGCGTTGAGGTATAGGTCTAAAAGGTGCAGACGATGGTCTGCAGAAATTGAATTAATATGAAAAATTTAATAAGTTTAGAACAAAAGGCATTGCACCAAGCAACGAATAATTTTAAGGAGTGATAAAAACACCAAAATAGCTTAATCACAATGCAATAAAAACATTGTTCTGTCACAACTAAATACCTGTTATTAATTATTGAATCTTATTTTTGTTAACAGAACAACAATTGTGATTAATTTAAATGTATTTAGTAATGATTAAAAACGAAGAAATTTAATTTAATTGCCCTTGACGACGAACTGTTGTAACTCAATTTTTCCTTCCTCTCCGATTGCTATAGAAATCCAGGGAAAACGGTAGAATTGTAAATTTTGATTTTTTCCTTGATGTATTTTCAAAATCAACTACACCGCAATTTGGGTTTGATGTGTTTCTTTCCATTTTATGGGATAACAAAATTTTAATCTATAACACAGCAACAATAATTACGGCCTTGACAGAACCAGCGTTCCACAAATAAAACACGAGATGGCGCAAATGCCTATTGTCAAAGAAACTTTACTAGCGTATGGTAAAAGAACGATATGAATATGACTCGTTACTAAATGAAGGTACACAATAATGGATTTACTAACATTTTTTAGGAATACAACATAATTTCAACTTAATGATGACTTCCACCAACAAGATTATGTTATGACAATGGGTTCCTGTCTGTCTCTTGCTTTAAGCAGCATTTTTATGGAAAAATTTGAAGAACTAAAAATTTTTTCAAAACAGACAATCCCTTTGGTTTGGGGGCGTTATGTTATGACGTATTCGTTATTTGGGGACATAATCTTGAAGACTTACATGAATTAGTTAACGACATAAATAACAAAGAACAAACTATTCAGTATATACTAGAACTTGAACAGAATAACAAATTATCTTTCGTAGACATTTTAATAACAAAAAACTGAAAGTTAATTTGAATCAAAAATCGACACACACTAGCAAATTTCTCAGTTTTGACTCTAATTACCCAAACGACGTAATAAAATTTAATGAAGAAAACTATTTATAAAAATAACAATTATTCCAAAATTTACATCAACAAAGAATTAGATAAAATTGAAGGGAAAATAATCAATCAATAAAGATCAATGTAAACGTTAAATAATTTGAGTTATTGAGGTTTTTATCTACTAAGTGTTTAAGTTAAGTAGTTTTTATTGGTTTTCATTTTTACTTATAAAGTTCGTTTCTGAGCTTTGTTTAGGAATTTCGTATAGCTAGGTTAAATGCATTGTTTACACTAGAAGCCATTTCGTATACAAGTGTAAGCAATAGCATTGGTCTACAAAGAACCATTTTTGCGTGCACATTCATTTAAAATGACTAACGGGAACACGGCTTGCCGCGTGGGGTACTAGGGGTTTTTCGGGTCGCTGATTACGATGATAGGGTCGGTTGAACTTTATCACCTCAGAGTCAAGGGCATCTGAATGTCAAATTGAGAGAGTTCTACCTAAAAATCTGAAAAAAATCTTGCCTATGTTTTTGAGGTCTCTGAGTCCGAATCCGTAGTATGTTTGACTACGCTTTTTCCCAGAGGTCGTTTGAAGGTCAAATCGAGAGAGTTCCACCAAAAAATCAGAAAAAATGCTTGCTTATGTTTTTGTAGTCTCTGAATCCGAATTCCAGAATCGGCGGCTGGTCAGGGTGGGAAAGCGGGCCCACCGGGCGTCGTCATCATGCGACCATTGCTCTAGGTGGGTGGAACAATTTGCCAATGTAGAGTCCAATGCAACAAGTCAAAATCCTTACAAAGCGTGTCCAAGGCGAGGGTTGAGTGGCCTTGCCTGGTCGGGATCATAACCTTTCCTTAATTAGATAAGATAATTATGGATTCGGACTCAGGGAATTCAAAAACATAAGTGTGAATTTTTTTCAGGTTTTTAGAAGATTTCTCTCGATTTTTCCTTCAAATAACCTTCGAAGGACCTTCAAATGACCTCTGGGAAAAGCGCAACGTCAAAGAAACTACGGATTCGGACTCAGAGACCTCAAAAACATTAGCAATAATTTTTTCATAGTTTTTGGTAGAACTCTCTCGATTTGACCTTCAAATGCCCCCTGCTCAAATGTTGACCTGTGTTATTGAAGTTAATCAAGTCGTAGTCGTGTTCAACTTTGTTTTAGTGAGGTGCGAAGACAAAATGATTCGTTTAAATTATACAGGGTTCATATTTTAAGTAGAAGGGGTTGTGTATTCCGAGGGGAAGGGTATTCAAAATTTTGTGAATTCATAGAAGTTATTACGTTATAGCGGTTTAAGTGATCAAGGTTATACTTATATTAAACACTAAATCAAACAACGTAACACAAAACACCAAAGATGAGGCATTTATAAAAGTCATTGCGAAAATAACAAATTTTATATTGGAGAAACGGCTCTAGAACTATATATATTGGAATAAATAAACACAAAAATTATATAAAGAAACAACAATTCGACGAGTAAAAAATTTGTGAACATGCCTATCATAGCATATAATTTCAAATCTCAACCACATTACATAAAGAAGAACACGATACAAAACAACTCAAGGAGTCTGCTTTAACTTTGTTAAATGAATGCAATTGTATCGCTAGTAGTTCTGTAGAATTCAGCCGTTCCTGGTTACCAAAAAGCAAAGATGAAATTAATAGAGTTAAGTATATTTTAACAACGGGGTACTTCATAAGGTCTTACCTAGGAGAGCCACAGGAAATTTTGAAAATAACTTTTTCAAATACATCCAATTTGAAAGAAACTTTATTATTTCGCAATACCTTTAGAATTTTATAGTGCTATCCTGTATGTAACAAATTAGCAGTAAATTCTCTTAGATACATTAGTTTAATTGGATACACAATAATATTTTACAATACATGTAACTGGAGCTCTATAGGAATTTAGTACAAGTGCCTCTTTGTGTCTTTGTTTCTCTGCATCATGTGATTAAAGCTTTTGATCTCCTCGTAGCTAAAAATCTTCCGCAATGAACTTTTATTTAAGCTCATCTCCAGCGAACAGTTACCGCGAGGAAATCAACGGCTGATTGCCGGACCAACCTTAAAAAAGCACTAAACTGCTTCCAGGCTAAGTGCTGCAGAGGGTCGAACCGTCTTTTCTCCTGAGGACAACACTTGCCACGGATCTAGAGCAAAAAAAAAACACCAGTTTTCCGTAAATTAAATGTATTATTCTGGGTGAGCGGTCTCTCTCTCGGCATGGATAGTGGCGAAAAGAGGCCTTCCGTGTTGAGAGCGTCAGATTTATATGGAAATTTAAAATCAATCGCTTGACCAGTCAGAGCGTGAATTCCGATCCAGGCTCACGGGTTTCCGCCTCTAGAAACGATTCTATATGGCCGGGAATCGATGGTAATTGTGAATTCAAAGGTCAATTTTTCGTTGATGGAATATTTAAGTGGAATGGCATATGAATAAAAAATGTTATACGTTTAGTTTTCGTATTCTTACCTATTGACATAAAGACCATTGTTGTTATTTTTAAACAATTCCTGTTAAAATTTTTGGTTATTTAGTAAAAGCACAATCTAGTCAGTTATGTAAATGTTCTGTGAATATAACGTATTATAAAATCAAGCAAATTATAAGTAATTTCTAAATGATTGAAGAGGTAAATGATTATTTTGAATGTTCATCTGGGATTTTCTCTCCTCGCAATAGTTTCTGAAAAATACAGATAGGTGTAGTATCTAAGGGCAGTTTGTGGAAAGTGCCCGGAACACTAGTTGCCCTCTTATAGAAAAAACTCTCTCGCAGGATTAACTGTGAGAAAGTAGGTCTACAGATTTGTCAACTAGTATTCCAGAATAATATGTTGTATATTTGGTGTTGTACTTATCTGTTTTTTGTGACGTTTCGATTCCTTCGTTGTCGAAGAATGTTTTGCACTATATTCGCTTGACTTTTTTTGGTAAAATCAATTGACTGATTAATTGATTTTGAAGTTTTCTTTTTGATGTTCATTCGTCAGAAGTTGTTGCCATGCAACCGGTATCCCTACAGATGGTGTCCCGATTTCTCCATTATTCAATAACATGCAGACACTTTCTATGATTTTTCTTTTTTTGGTATGTTCTTCTTTAAGTAGTATTTTTGTCTAATTCCAGTCCATTTTGTCTGTACCATTATCCGTCAGTACATGATTTGCCAATCTTGATCTGTCTATATGTCTTCTTGAGACTTTGTATTGGTGCTCTTTTGTTCTAATTTGGAGAGGTCTTGATGTCTCACCGGTATATGTGTTTCCGCCGGCACAAGGTACACTGTACACACAATTTTTGGAAGTTTGAGTACTGTTTTCCTGTTTTGTTTTTGTCAAATTTGATCTCAGAGTATTAATTGTTTTAAAAATCGATTTTACTTGGTATTTATTGCCAATACGTTTAATTTTTTTCGGAGAGGATGGAAACATAAGGAATAAAGTTTATAATTGTAGAGTTAATATCAGTTTGTGTGCTGTTATTTAAATTGGAAGTATTGTGTGTTGTTTGTGTCGTTTGTTGGTTTTTTTGTTTTTTCTCTATTTGCTAAATTGTTTTGTTTATGAAATTTCTTGGGTATTCGTTTTCTTCTAAAACTTCCTTTATCAAACATAACTTTTTCTCAAAAAATTCCTTTGTTGCTGAAACTGCTTTGGGCTGTAATATAAGGATTTAATGACTCCTTTTTTACATTTAAAGAATGATTTGCATAAAAATTCAAATATCTATTAGTATGCGTTGGTTTCCTATAAATGCTTGTAGTGAAATTGTTGTTTGATCGGTCAAACAAAACGTCTAAAAATGGAAGTTTATTTCCATTTTCTATTTCAATAGTAAATTTAATTGTAGATTCTTTGTTATTGATCGTGTCTAAAAAGCAGTATAGGTAAGTCGTCTATGCTATGTTCCCATATTGCAAAAATATCATCTCCGTAGCGCCACCATACTTTAGGTTTTTTCAAAAAGAAAAGAAAAAGAAGAAAAAAAAGAGAAGAAGAAAAAAGAATTAAAGATAAAAGTTTCCTCAAAGTATTTCATGAATATATTACTTACTCGTACTATGGGTGACAAAGAAGGACCCATAGCCATTCCAAAATCATGTCTGTAGAAACTTTCTTCATATTGAAAATATGTTGTTTTTAAACAAAGTTCCATAAGCTTTACTATTGTATTAACTGATAATTTTGTTCTTTCTTGAAGTGAATTATCAAGATCTAATTTATCATTAATAATTTCTATAGACAACATCATGGTTATTTATTTGTGTATTTTTCAATTTTGATAAGAAGTCTTTTGTGTTTTTTAGTGTGTTGTGTTTTTTAGTATGTTTTGAAAAAGTAAATTCGTCTTTCAGAAAGAAAACAACTTACACCCCAACTACAGTAAACCACCACACATATATGGAGTCCCCAAGATACACAAAACTCGAATTCATTTACGACCCATTGTAAGCTCGATAAACTCACCAATGCAGAAATATAAATAGAAAATGGAAATAAACTTCCATTTTTAGATGTGTTGGTTGAGTGATCAAACAACAATTTCACTACAAGCATTTATAGGAAACCAACGCATACTAATAGATATTTGAATTTTTATTCAAATCATTCTTTAAATGTAAAAAAAGGAGTCATTAAATCTTCATATGACAGAGCCAAAGCAGTTTCAGCAACAAAGGAAATTTTTGAGAAAGAGTTATGTTTTATAAAGGAAGTTTTAGAACAAAACGAATACCCAAGAAATTTCATAAACAAAACAATTTAGTAAATCGAGAAAAAACAAAGAAATCAACAAACGACTCAAACAACACACAATACTTCCAATTTATATAACAACACACAAACTGATATTAACTCTACAATTATAAACGTTATTCCTTATGTTTCCGGTTTCTCCGAAAAAATTAAACGTATTGGCAATAAATACCAAATAAAAACGATTTTTAAAACAAATAATACTTTAAGATCAAATTTGACAAAATCAAAACCGGAAAACGGTACTCAAAGTTCCAAAAATTGTGTGTACAGTGTACCTTGTTACTGTAGAAAAACATATACTGGTGAGACATCAAGACGTCTCCAAATTAGAACAAAGAGCACCAATACAACGTCTCAAGAAGACATATAGACAGATCAAGATTGGCAAATCATTTACTCACGGATAATAGTACACACAAAATGGACTGGAGTAAGACAAAAATACTACTTAAAGAAGAACATACCAAAAAAAGAAAAATCAAAGAAAGTGTCTGCAAGTTGTTGAATAATGGAAAAATCGAGACATCATCTGTAGAGATACCGGTTGCATGGCAACAACTTCTAACGAATGAACATCAAAAAAGAAACGTCAAAGTCAATTAATCAGTCAATTGACATTACCAAAAAAGTCAAGCGAATATAGTGCAAAACATTCAAACAAACATTGTTCGACAACGATTCCTCATAAGGAATCGAAACGTCACAAAAAAACAGATAAGTACAAAGCAAAATACACAACATATTATACTGGAATACTAGTTGACAAATCTGTAGACCTACTTTCTCACAGTTAATCCTGCGGGAGTTTTATTTTGATAAGAGGGCAACTAGTGTTCCGGGCAGTTTCCACAAACTGCCCTTAGATACTACACCTTGATATTCAAGTACTTAACTTATCTGTATTTTAACATTGCGAGGAGAGAAAATCCCAGATGAACATTCAAAACAAATTAATTTAACCAAAATTTTTTTTAAAAATCCACACATGGCCTATTCAAAATTCTTGACACCCGTTGGTAACAAGTAACAAATCCTGTATATATCAAATTTAAAAAAGGTGTCCCCACCAGGGCCTGAATAATAAAAACAATAAAGATTATCCAAACACATCTAAAGAAACCAATAATACATATCATTGAAGACAAAGCTTCTTAACGGGGGCCCACAATTACATACATGAAAATAGATCAGCAAGGGAACGAATTGAATAACTTGAGATTTCATTTGTTTTGTCACCGACACCGACACCACACACTTAAAATTCCCATACAATTCAGTTTACTGTGAAAAAAACATAGACCAGGTAAAATATGATTTTCTTCCTTTATAGAATATCAACAATATATTCGAAATAAACTAATATAACATCTAATTAATATAGAAAACGGGCAAAAATTTGATTTTCTAATAAAGACTTCAATTCTTTTTTTGCGATATATTGCATTACGGACTTGACATATGCAAGAAGTCAGAAAGGAACGCTATAAATTTTATACATCTTTTGCTATTTTTTTGCCGCATTTACAATTCATCGGATATGAGCTTCAACTTGCAAGTTAATAATTCAACAAATTTTATTAGGCACTTATAGAAATTTAAATTAAGAATTTAATTACACATTAGGATTAATACTTGAATCATAAAAAAACAGTGGCAATTATTTTAAATCTCCTGAAATTTATAAACTAATGATAAAACAAGTCTCAAATAACTGCCGCTTTTTTAACCAGTGTTTTACTAATGGAATAATACCCAAGCAGGAGACAGAATTATATATAAAGCGAATATTAAAATCGGGAGACACTTATAATTACAAACCGATCTCTCTTACAAATAACTTTGCGAATATGTTTGAACAATTCGTAAAAAAAAAGAATATCATTTTTAAGCAAACCAAAAATCATAAAAAAATATTAATTTGCCTACATCAAAAATTCAAGCGCTAAAAATGCCATTCATGGAATTGTAAGAACAGCAATAAGGGCTATGAATAATTCTTCAAAATGTGTAGCGGATTTTTTAAACCTAGCCGAAGCATTCGACACATTAGACCACTCAAAGTTAATAACTAAATTGGAAAACTATGACTTTAGAGGACCAACATGAAAACTTATGCAAAACTACCCATTACATAGAACTCTAAAAGTGAAAATAGGAAATACAATAGGCTCTGAAGCTAAAATAAACACTGGGGTACCGCAGGGCACAGTTTTAGTACCATTTTTTTTTCTAATATGATAACAGATCAATGATTTAAAAAACAATTTGAATTTATCTAACCACGATATGAATAAACTCTGCTTCATACTTTCCGTACCATTTAGGTCTTACGGATATTAATTTTTCTTATCCATTAAACCTTATTTTGTATTCATAACACGTGTAACAGTTTCATGTTACATGTTGCATGACAAAAGTTAACAAATAGGCTATTGCTTGTACTAGCTAATTAGAAAAAAAATAAAAGATAGTGTAGGAACTATTCTGTCGTTGACATCAAACTCACTATATCAGTCAAAATCAGAAAATTGCACAAAAATTCGCCAATTTTTTCATTCATTTTTAGTACTCGTTTATAAGTTTCGTTACTTTATGTACTACAACTACTATCAATTGCGTTCTTGAGAAAGATTTTTAAAAAGATTATAATTCTGAAAATTACGGTTGAAATTAAAATAAGGTAATTGTTATGATTATTTATTAAATTGCAAGGGTAGAAAATATTCTCCACTATGAAAATTTTCAGTCAAACCAAACACTTTTTACAGACTTTGCCTGGACTATTCCGTTCAATATTGGCTTTTATATTGTTCATCATTTTCCTAAAATTATTCGTGTAAAGTTTTTAACTATGCGATAATAAAGAATAAGTGAAACAGGAAAATACTGCAGTAGCTTTTCAAAATCCGGTCAAACATAAAGTTTCTCATAAAACAATTACGAGCAATGAAATCCGTCGCATAATAAAACACAACGGCGCACTAAAATATTTTCACTAACATTTTCTTCATAATAATGCATTTAAATTAAACCTCCTAACGTTTTCCCTTATATTTCTTTTATGTTACTAAAACAACACAATTGAATGCATCGTCTGCTTCATAACCAACCGAGTGGAAGAATTTTAAACGTAAAACTGATAAATTTTGTAGAGAACACAGGAAAATATTTGCTTAATAAAATTTTTCATATTCCAGAATGCCCAAGTGGTTCACAATGCTTGTGCATGCAGGATAAAATCGATGGCAAATCGGAATAAACCTATAGATTCGTTGTTGAAATTCTATATTCGATTCAAAAAAAAAACAGTATCGTGCACAATTGCACAATTTAACATGATTTTGGAAAAAAAATATCAAAACACTAATCGGGTTTGTTTGGAATTTAATTGTATAAGCGGGATTTTTCACAGCAAAAAAAATATAATTGGCCCAAATCAAATTATTTTGACAGGCGTATTTTAAAAAACAATGCTATGTATTCTGTGGCTTTTCACGAACTAATTCACATTGAGTTAATTACCATATGATTTCTTGATGTTTTGCTATTTAATTTATTTGATTTGTAAAATTTCATGTAAGCAGTTTTCATTTCATACCGTCGATTAATAAGACTAAAACTTTTGCGAAATGGCAAATCCAACCTAAATCCCTTAAACAACGGAATTAATCTATCAACCTAATATTTGGACTTTATCAATAACAGAGGTCGCCCCAGTAGTACGGAGTGATGGTTCTATTCTTAACCAAATATTTTATTACAATATCTTTCGAACAAAGAATGCTATCTATAAATGGACTTATGACAACGAAATGGAGTCGAAGCAGTATTTAAAATTTATTTTATTGAAATATTTGAAGTTTAAACATCTATTTACTGGGAATTCTTTAAATTTTTGTGTTAAAATAGTAACTCAAATAACTCAAAAACTATCTGCTTTGTGATATAAAAGCTTATACCTCTTATTATGAGAGTGTCAAAAAAATATGAAGAGTATTATCTATTAAAAAGACGATCTATAAAGTCATACCTCACAATGACGACTTCACACATATTTTGGTTGTAAAATTTTCAAACATTTAAGTGCAAATTTACATATTATTCTGATTCCATTAAAAGGAGGCCAGACCCGGACGTTTGGGTATTTGAATGTAGAGTTCTTTTATTTTAATGTAGTCTTGCCCAAAACTCAGTATCAAAGATCTAACAGATGTCATTAGTGACTCTTACAACTTTAAATGTATACAGTTTCGGTTTCTAGTATACTATTTGTATTTCATTGTTGTTGCGTTCATTGTTAATGGAAAGTTTTATTATATTTCTTCCATTAATTTCCAAACACATACAATGAAAAATTAACAAACTACGAAACGTAAACTCATGGTAAAATTATACAAAACAAATTACAGTCAGGTTTATAGAAATGAAATAAATAGTAAGACTATTTCAAGTTTAAGGGATAAATATTCATGTATGTTCTTACTCTGCATTTTATTTCTAGTAACATCAGTCAAGTTCTCCATCAACTTATATTGCATAACTTTACCATGGGTTTTGCGTTTGTACTAAAACATTTTGTATTTTGTACAAATGCTACCCAGCGCCATCTAGTGATTAAAGATTTAAATCCTCAATAAGGGACCGTGTTTTTGGTATTGTTAGAATAAGAGGACGGTTCACCTTCTAATCTTACACCGTAGTTTTAAAAGAGAACTCCTTCACATGCTCCACCCTTGAGCAGGCAGAAGATCTTGACTCGACAGAGTTCATTCTGCACTTGGTATCACAAATATTGCTTAATATTTTGACTGGAGAATAACATGACTTGTATGCCCACCTAATAGGTCTTATAATGAATATCAGCTCCATCTATCCTAGCATAGAAATGAACCATCGTCTATACAAAACAGACGTGTGATTCTGATCTATAGAGTACCAACTGTCGAGTACGGGTCATTCCATGTTAAGTATCCTAAAATAAAATATGGTCCCCACTCGTCCACCTCAGATGTTGTTTGTATTTTGTGCATATGCGCACATTTGTTATGTTACTGTGTACAATAGCTAGAGTACGATAATTCTTTTCTAAAAACCATTTACGGATAACAATTAGCAAACAAAGCCACCTTTTCGGTGATGAATGAAAATACTGGTGTACAATGTCGCTAGTTAACAGCTTGGAAATAAAGCTTCCAGCTTTTGTCTTAGGATAAAAGATTGCAAAGTATTTCATAATGTTTCTGCGTCAATCTATGCGTTCAGCACAGAACGTTATATTATTGTCAAATAATTCAAGGTAATAGACTCTAGGACAAGGTTACAGTTGATCAAGTACCTTCCATGGTGTGTTTCATGGCATAGAATGGGTTCAATAATAAGAACTTAGCTGAGGAACCTTGCATACATCAAGCCAAAATGCACAGTAACCTGACACGTGCATGCAAGAAGAAAATCTGAGGTGGTCGAGTGGGAAAGCCTGAGAAACTTGGACGCGGAATAGCTTAACCTAGCAAAACAAATCTATTGTGTGAATATGACTTCAGTTGGTCACGCTGTTCAAAACTTATAAGATCATTGATATCTGTACAGCGCCATATATTTGGCCTATATATTAGCACACGCAGCGACAAAGTCATTCGGTCAAGTTATTTAAAAGTGATCAGTGATCACTAAATCAATCGAATTACCTTGACCACAGCGCCACCTATAGTGTACGCTAGGAATACATAACTTTCTTTAATACCAAGGCATTTGAAGAGCAGGAGAAACCACCTAGGCAGGAACAGAACATCACGGTAGCAACTCTAATATTACCGTATACTAAAGGCTTCTCGGAGAAACTTAGAACAATTGCACCCAGATATGGAATTAGAATGATCTTCAAAAGCAACAACACCTTGAGGAGCATGATAACAAGAACGAGGTACAAGAACGAGGTCCGACGCACCAGCAAGTCCAAAGAACTGCATATACAGCATACCGTGAGAATGTGGTAATCTTTACTTTGGAGAAACAAAGCGACCGCTGTACACCAGAATTAAGGTGCACCGCACAGCTACTCAAAGGGCGGAGGTAACGAAGTCTGGGCTAGCTAACGCATGGACCGAACACCATAATATCAACTGGGACCAGGCCAGAGCAATTCACAAGAAAGAGCATTGGTACAAAAGTAAATTCATAGAAACAGCATATATAATTTCGAACGAAAATATAATTAGCGAGCTCAGCATTCAAATTAAAAATATTTGGAGAGCTCTTCTTGGGCCTCTGCCGCTGCACATCACCGGCAACCAACCTCCGGATACCAGGACGCTGATTGGACTAGATAAAGACCCAATGACCATGACCGGCGACGCATGACCGGTTAAGGATATAAAATAAATACGAGGGGATACTCTGAATTTCCTATCATTCACCTGATGACGATAGCAGATACACAGCTATTGAAACGTTGTGAGATCAACCACTTCAAGACGATGGAATTCCAAGGAAACTTCGAGGAACGAGTTACATTGTCTACCAACTCCAGACTTCTTTAATAAATGTGATAAAATGCATCAATAATTTTTGAAATCCGACTGCTACATTCCAGATATTTGCTCCTAAAGACAAACACACCGTGACTTTTCAGCTTTACTATGTCGGAATATATTACTATTATATATTACGTAGCCACGTTTATTCAGTTTCTAATATTTTTTTTTATTTCAGTGTCGACAGAGTCGCGTCATCCTGTGATAGTCTACATCCACGGCGAATCGTTCGAGTGGAATTCTGGAAATCCTTATGATGGAAGCGTTTTAGCTTCCTACGCCGATTTAGTTGTTGTCACACTTAACTATAGACTAGGAATATTAGGTAAGCATAATGTTATGTAAATTTTAAATGTTTGATTGAAAATATAAACATCTTTTTTGTTTGTCAGTGTGCTTGGTTAGAAATTCAAATTGTCACACAACTCAGTAGAAAACATTGTTTAAAAATCTTTTGGTTCACTTTGAGAGGAAAATTGAAAAAATAAACGTTGGATAAAAGTTTTTGAAGATTTTCACAGATTAAAATAATATAATTAAAATAATGTAATGAATTTGCAATAAATATCAACAAATTAACTAATTTTGTGCTATACGTATTGGTTGTAAACTACCACTGTTTTCTTTTCCTTATTGATTATGATCATTTGGTTAATAAGAATTTTTTAATAACCACTTTAAATTGCCAACCAATTGGTGACTGAGTTAGATCCGTTATGAAAACGTATTAAGAATCATTACATTTTTTAAAAAAGAATAAACACATTTAATTCAAAGAAATACAGCTAATTCAAATTAATAACATTTCAATTTTTTTTACCAGGTCAATGTTTTTCATAAAACTTGTGTTTTTAATCTCGCAGAAAAACACCTTTTTGAACAAAGGTGTTTTTCTGTGAGGCATATGTAGACTTTTACAAAATGAAAAATAAACAGCATTTCAAACAATTAAAATAAGAAACAAAATACTGTAAACTTCAAAGAAGTGTCACATACACCTCAGTTAAATCTCAAAATATATTAAAAAGTAACAAGTAATGTTTTTCATTTGTAACCGGCTTCAAAGAGGAGGTGGTTATCAATTGAAAGCATATTTTTTTGGATATGTTACCTCAACTCTACTCCCGTTGTGAACCGGACTGAATAATATATTTTGGTTATTAGGGTGTACAGCCGGATTCGTAAAACTTCAAATTTTATAACAGAGTTCTATTCGGAAAAGCCTGCAATCTGGCATGGCACAATTATATCACTGAAATTCGTCAATTTCTCCAAAACTATTATCGATAGTTTTTAGGGTACTCCGTATATATCAATATACGGATACCCTTATAATATTACTACGGATCACATCAGAGCAATTTTCTCCTAAACTACTGCAAGGAACAGGTTGAAATTTGGCATCAGTGTATAGTTTGGTGACACGATCAGGGGAACATATCCTAAAAGAAGAATTTTTAATATGAGGGGTACTTTTGGGGGGAAAACTAAAAAAATCGTACGTTCCCCCCTGATCTCCGAAACTATTAAGCCTAACATTTTGAAAAAATAGGAAATATAGAAAGTTGCCCGAACTTTACAGAAAAAATAAGGAAAAATCATTAGTATTAATTTTGGGAGGGCAAATTATAGAATTTAATGAAAATTTAAAATTTTTTTTTTCAACCGCATCATGTAATACATCAAATGAAAGGTCCCATTTTGAGGAACACAACTATATTTTTTTCACATTAAAAAAATAGTTAAAAAGGATAATAACGAAAATATACCAATCTGTGAAACTTAGATACTAAAGTTTTTCAAAAAATTATATTCCGACCTGAAACTAGAAAAATAAGGAGAAACCTCTACTTTTAAAATTAAATGGAAAATACTAAAATTGTTTCTAACTCATCATCTTATAAATCAAATGTAAGGGCTCATTATGGCTTATTATTCATATTTTGTAAAATAAATACATTAAAAGATATTAACCAAAAAAAAAATACTGAATAAGTATTAGAATCATTTTAGTATGCGAGTCCAACTTGTGACCAAATTATTTAAATTGAATTCATTAAGATCCCTAGGTGGTCTTAAATGATATGAGAATCGTAAATGAAATACCATCGTAAGATGACGGAAAATTTCCACATAAATATTTTTTAACGGTAATGTAAGGGCATCGAAAACAAATGATATTAACTATACAATCAAAACCATAAGAATATTTTTGAAAAATAAGGCAAACTCCCTAACATTCATTTTGGGGCAAATTATAGATTTAAATGAAAAATAAAAAATTACAATTGTTTCTATCAAGTAATATATCAAATCACAAGGCTCATTCGATATTTTTTTAATTTTCATATTAATTGTATTTACCCAAGACTACACCAAAAATACGAAGAAATTCCGAATATTAATATTGAGGGCCACGGAAAATAAAAAAATATTTTTTTAACGCATCATGCAAGAAATTGCTCATTATGAGGGATACAAATATATATTTTTCATATTTTTAAAATTAATTGTTTACAAGATATTAACATAAAGATATAGAAAATTCTTATTTCTCGCTTTATTTAAGAAATCCATACTACCTAAAATTTTGAAAATAATTAGGGGTTCTGGAGCTCACTTGCAATTTATAAGAAAAAAATTATTAGAGAACCTCCATAGAAATTTTAGTGACAAATTATACAATTAAATGGAAAATAAAAATTCAATTTTCAAACGTATAATGTAATATATCAGATGTGAATTACAAATATATCATATTTTTAAATCATTTTTTTAAAGATATTAACAAAAATGAAATGAAAACAAAAATATCAAACATCGACTTACCCACTTGTAGGCTACACTATTTAAATTTTCAAAAATATATTTTATTTGTCTAAATAATTTGAATAACAGATTTATAATTTATAATTTAAAACTTGACCTATTTTGCCCTTTATCTTCCAATCTACAGAGCCTGAAAATTCAGACAGTAGATTATAAAAGGCTTTCCTGAAAGTTTATTTGTAAAATAAAACTCTAATGTTAATTTTTGAGGGCCAAATTATAAAATTAAATACATATGTATTCTTATAAAAATCAAGCGAATCCTGAAGCAGATAAAATAAAAAGTCTATATGTGGAAAATGAAAGTGTATATTCTTTATAAATTTAAAACGCTTCCTTTAAAAGATATTAGGGTAAATATAAGAAAATGCACTCATTCCCTGCTTGTCTGAAACTGGAATCTTGAAGGTGGTAGGGAATCCTTAGTATGCGAGTCCAACTTGCATTTGACCCTAGGTGGTCTCAAATGCTTTTCTATGATTTTTAACACACAGTCTCTCAGAAAATCGTCGAAAAATCCAATATTCCTATCAAAAATACAATCGTAAGATGACGGAACTTACATTTCCACATAAATATTTTAATTCCAACGTAATAGTCTGGTAGTAGTCTGGAAACTGTAGACACTTAAAGTTTAAACGAAAAATTCGGCAATTTTGAGGCTTTTGGTGTTACCTGGACTGGATTTGTTAAACAAAATAAAGAATAAAAACTACCCCAGTGCAAAATAGAAGTAAAAAGCTCAAACGAAAATATTTAAAAAAAGTAAAAAGTTGAAAATAAAATATTTAAAAAAATATTAATCGATATATAAGTAAGGAAGTTGAAAATAACAAAACTTAACAACAGACAATAAATACCACATTCACTGTTGTGAGGTATCTACACACAAAGTAAAAATATGTGCTTTGCTATTTTGTAGAAATGAATTAGCTACCTATCTCATATATTTTTGAAGTCGGTGCCAAGCAGCAATCAAGATTAATGGAGTAGCAGATTAGTAAGAAAAGCAGGATTCTAGATTTGCTTGACAAATACTACAAAAATATACTAGAAACGGTAGGTGATTAATTTGTACCTAATGAGTACATATTTTTACTTTGTGTATAGATACCTATCAGCAATAAATGTGGTATTCATTGTCTACTGTAATGTTTTCTTAATTATTTTCAACTTTTTATTATTTTTTAAATGATATTGGAATCGGTTGTTTTTTAAATGTAATTTGTATTAAGAACGATATTCAAGTAGTTACAGGATAAATATTATTAGCAATATTATTCAAAATAAAATAAGTTGGATGTAAAACAATTAATAAATGGTTGAATCTAGAACAAATCACATTCGAAAGGGCTGCCAGACATGTTGCTCAACAAAATTATGTCGAAGCTACATTCAAGAGGCTTCAAACGAAAAGGAATAAACGCAAATTGCCATCTCGTTATGCGAAATCGAATCGACTTAGCGTAAAGTTGGCCCTCGGGTACTGCTGCACACTCGAGTATCGAGTTCACTCAAAGGCTGAAAACAGAATTGGTTCTGCATAAACCGCATAATTCGACCCGCATTAGGCCTCAGCCATTACCAATTTCGTGTGATGAATTCAACAGAAAAGGGTAGCGTGCCCACAAAAATATACGGTAAGGCTGGTAACTCGTTAAAACTGAATTTAGAGGATTTAAAACGTAATCTGTTGTTGTAAAAAACTCTCTACATAAATAATTGAAATAGAAAATATATATGGGAAATGAAATTAAGCGCAGGTTTCCAGTTTTTCATTAAAACCAGCTATTTGTTGTCAAGTAACAAAATGTCACTGCTTTTCATAGAGTACTCGGGACGATTGAACTTTTTGTAACATTGTTGTTAACTGGTCACAGATAAAAACTGCTACTTTTGTCGAGTCGAATATTGTTTGCAGAAATATATCATCTTGAAAAATTGTTACTGGAAATAACAATGTAATTTTCATTTATTGCCCTAACAAAGCTATGTCAATGTTACTCTTTGTTAATGCTAATTATCAACATTGTCAGAAGACGCTATGAAAATATAATACAAATGAAATTTGGACTAACATAATTACTATCAAAACAACACTAAACGATTGACTCCAGACTCGTTGAGTATACACAGATAAGTCACAATATACAATACATTACTTATATACAGGTCCTTTTATAGAGTATCTTCTAAACTGTTTGACATATACCGTTACAGGATTTGGAGCATGCAGCCTCCTCATCTTTTCGAAATTACCATAATTACATCAGACTAGGACCTAATCTTCAACTTCTAAACTGTTTGAGTGGATTTCGTCCTGCTCTAACCACTGTAATGGCTATGATCGGAAATAGTAAATCTAAATTTGAAAACAAACCAGCTGACAGTAAAAGCTTTAAAAACTTCTTCAAATATGTGAAACGTAACCTAACTAGCAGAAATTAGACCATTAAATTTAGCAAATGAACTAACTGATCAGCGATCCTAAGGAAGTTCCCGATTTATTTGCTGCAGAATTTTCCAATCCTTTTTCTCTTGAACCTGAAAATCAACCAAGCTAAGAGCTCTGTTCTTCTTGTTGTCGAATAACAATTGACACCATTGAAATTACCGAAGAAAAAGTTCTTGCATTTCTTAGCGAGATTTGTTTAGATAGTAGCACAGAACCTGATAATATTAACTCTGTGTTTTTCCAAGACGTGAAGATTCTTTGCTTACCCATTTAACTAATTTGTTGAAGTATTCCTTTGAAGAGTCATGTGTTCCGCCTGATTGGAAAAACTCAGTAGTCGTCACAGTTTTTAAAAAGGGTGACAAATTAGTAGTAAATTTAACTTGCCTTCATTGCAAATGTTTAGAGAAACTAATTGTCTGGGAATTAACTGATTACTTCATTACTAATTGGATTATAAGTGAGAGACAACACGGTTGTTGACCAAAAAGTTCAATAATAACTAACATGCTATAATGTGTTAATACGTGGACCAAATCTGTGGAGAATTCTGAGTCAGTTGATGTTATTTGTGTAGACTTTAGGTGAGTTTTTGATCAAGGAACTCACAATCGGTTATATAATTAATCAGTAAAAATATTACATATGTATTACGTTACAATACCAAACATAGTACAACAGTAATTCCTACAGAGTTATAATAATCCCTGTGCGTAGGACACTGGAAAATTATATATACTTGGACAATATGGTTTCGAGAAAACTGTTAGACTGGATTAAAGACTTTTTAATGTGTCGGGTTTCCCGGTGAACTCTCGGAATCTTACGAAGTGATAAGTGGTGTTCCTCAAGGTGTAACGTGTTTGTCGCTGAACTGGCTTTGGTGTTTGCTTCCGATGCAGTGCTGTATGCAGGTGACACCAAATTTTTCGGGAATCCATTATTCACAAATAACCAGCTAAATAGTGATATTTCTATGTTAGCACAATGGCGCAGTGATTGGTGTCTTCATTTAAACTGCGACAAGTGTTAGGTATTGCACATTGGTTAAAAGAACCCAAACAATCATTATTTTATTAATAATACTCGAACGTTCCCGGTTGTTACGTTGTTACGAAACCTTGGCATAATTATTTCTAACGATCTGAAATGATCTGGGGATCATATGTCTAAAGTTATAAAAAAGCCAACTCTTCTATGGCAAGGGGTTGAATACATCATACCCGAGTCATATTTTGGTTATTTATAAGCTGCTAGGATAAAAGATTTGATTTTCCTTTGGGTTCATTAAAAAATTTGTGCATTCTCTAGAAACGTTTTTAGTCAACCAAAATTATTCTCAATATTTTATTATGTATTAACAATGATGACAAATACTAACCAGATGATCGCTTCGATGCGAACGATTGAACTTAATTCTGTCCAGGCCTTTTCGCTGCCACCTTCTTACACGTGCTTTCTAGATGCTTCTCTCTCTCTCTCTCTGTTCTGGTACGCCAATCGTTTATAATATCTGCTTCAGGAATGAACTCGATATCGCTTTCTGTTATCCTCGTACTACCGGCCTTGTCCTATTTGACTGGTTTTAATAGTTTTTTTGCAAGTTTATTTATCTCTTAGGATGACGAATTTCTCGAAGGTTTCTTATTTTGGTAGTGTATAACGAAATATTATATATAATAATTTGGTCAAGTACGAGTTATATTTAATAAACAATATCAATTGAGTGATCGAGTAAAAGAACACACAAGGTGATACACGTAAAGTGGCGTAGGGTTACTTCGTAGAAAATACGAAGTTGAATCGAAAATATACAGGAATTCAGAAACTTTCTTTGACGTTTCAGTTATGGCAACTGAATTGTACCCTCGGTTTAAATGCAGTTATTTTCTCAGGCTGCATATAAATTAGAAAGTTGTAGTTTAACTTAAAAATATTAACCTTAAGTACTTAACGCGAAAAGGTAGTACTTTATTCAGTACATATGTGTAATATCACACAAGACATATAAATTTTTAAGAATCTTTAATTTATGCTTACACATGTCCAAAATCCACAATTAAGGCAAGTCATTGGCAATTGCAAAACATTTGTAAGCCAAACAATTTTGGAATCCATTTCAATAATTATGGCCTACTGGTTATGCAACCCATTTTACAATATTATTTTATCTGCAGGTCACAAATTCACATAGTCTAAATTAAATGAAGAATACAATATCAAATATAGTAAGATACAAGGTTTGTCTAAAATATTTATAAAGGGCTCACTCAATGCTTCAGGCTGCTCACTCAGATAAAAATATAAAAAAAACATTTTTAAAATATATATTACAGACAGCCACCTACAACTAAAAAGCTAAAAATAATTATAACAAAATACACCTGTAGCAAATAAATAACACATTTAATGTTCTAGGTACCTACCCAGAAAGTATAAAATGTAAACATTAAAATGTTCTCATTCTGTACAAATTAATTGCCTACCAATCTAGTATATTTTTGAAGTCGGTGCCAAGTAACAATCAAGCTTGATGAAGTACCACATAAGTAAGAAATGCACGATTTTGGATTTACTTGGCCCCGAATTATATACAAGATTGATAGGTAATTAATTTGTATAGAATGAGCACCTTTTAATGTTTACTTTTTTTACTTTCTGGGTAGGTGGGTAGGTACCTAATAACATTGAATGTGTTATTTATTTACTAGAGTTGTATTTTGTTACAATAATTTTTAGCTTTTTAGTGATAGTTGGAAGTCGGTTATATATATTTTTTAATGTTTTATTTTCAACTTTTAGTTTTTTTGAACTCAGATATTTTCCATTCTTAATTTTTTATTTTCTATGTATAACTTTAATTGACAGGACCAGGTAACATCGAAAGCCCCAACATTACACAATGATACATTTTCATTTAAATTGACAGGTAAATGTTTACGAACAAAATGTACTAGTACGCCTTGACTTAATAAGCCCAAAATATATTTATGCCTTATGGACCACGCCATGTAACCTTTTTTCAATTTTTTTTGACAACTCTGTATAACTAGAGATAATTCCCCTCCAAATTCCCCTCCACTTTATGTACCAACCATCCTGTACATACGACTGCCCACGGACAAGCATAAATTTATTAGCTGCATTATGTAAACTATAGGACGGAGTAGAATCCATCCCATATTTACGGAGTCAAATCTGTTCTATATTTAAACCATAGTATGTTACTCCTTGTGCGCTACCCCATAAATTATTTCATTTTTCATATTTTATATTATCGCCCTGTGTAATATTAATTTCTCTCCACACTTTATGCAAATTCTTATTTGCTGTAAAATAAATAATTTTATAATCACACTGTATAAATATAATTAAACCTTTCAGCATATATTTCAACCATCCTGTATATGATTTGTTTATGTCCATATCATATAACAGTTTTTTAATCACCCTATATAATTTTAATTTCACATTTTTTCCAACATTTTTATACCACCAATCGCCCACTCCACCCTACATGCCATCGATTCTGTATATACAGCTAAACGGCCTAAGCTATCTTTCCATCATCATATAAATGCAACTACTTCTATCACTTTACTTTGTGATGTTGTTTGCTATAACTAAACATCCAGTGTATAAACCCACCAAATAGCAGTTTACAGTTTGACATGTTTTGTCACTGAATTTTCTATTAGGCAGGGAGAATGTGACAACCAAAAGCACCGTCTTTGCAATATGGAAAAATTTTCATTTAAATAGGTATTTGCTCGGTAGACAAACAAAACGAGCTTGGCACTCATTGATTTAAGGAGCTGAAAATACTATGCTGTTCTACGTATATGCTTGAAATGTACATAGAAAATTTTCAAATTCGCAATTAAAACTTCCAGTGCTTAAAATTCCCGCACTATTATATTGGAATTAAAATATTTATAAGGAAATCTCCGTTATGTCATTTCGATGAAATTTTTGATAAGAATTTTGGAATTTTCTGCGATTTTCTGCAAAACTGCAAGTTGTACGTCTCAGAAAACTATAAATAAATCAGGTAACATACATACAAAAAAGACATACGCGACGAATTGATAACCTCCTTCTTTTTGAAAGTTAGTTAATTACAATTATTTAAATAATTAATACATATTCTTATGATCGATTTTCTTTTGCTTCAGGTTTTCTAAATGCAAATCCAGCACCACATCTAAAAGCTCGTGTCGCTAACTACGGCCTCATGGACCAAATAGCCGCACTCCACTGGATACAGCAGAACATCGCACTGTTTGGTGGCGATCCAAATAACGTCACCTTAGCAGGACACGGGTCGGGAGCGGCATGTATCAATTTTCTTATGATTTCACCGACGGTAATGCCAGGGCTTTTCCACAGAACGATACTTTTATCTGGATCGGCGTTGTCGTCTTGGGCTTTGGTAAGTTCAGCTTACTTGGTCAATTGTGTTTAACTATATACAGCCTGATTTAGAAGTACTAGCAAATATCTAAGACCTGGCGGTGCAGACAAGTGGAAAAATTGAAATCTCATGTGACATTTTTTCCAAATAAACTTAGTTACTAGTCACAGGGATTCATCTGTGTAGTGTTAACTATAAAAACTAATCTCCTCAAGTGTTGTACATAAAAAAATAACTATCAAAGTTAATTTTCTTCAATTTTACCACTATCATCATTCATTTTCCGTTGCTCTTCATATAATCACCTATACATCGGCTGAAGTCGTCTTAATATTTTGTTATAAAGGCTACCCAATGACTACTAATATAAACGGATCCGATACTTTCATATACCACCAAACGAAAAATGGGTTGAAACATTAGACAAAAATAGTAAGCGATACAGATATATTTGTTAACAAATATTCCTATTCCAACATTAGCGTCTAATCTGCATCAAATTAAAGGAATTTTATTTAGATTCAAAACAACACAATGTCGTACCTAATCCACAAATATGAAGATACTAAATAAAATCCATTAAAAGATGTGCACAATAACAAAGACAATTCGTGGCTCAATTGCTAATATGTAACGATAATTATCAAAACATTTATTTATTCACGTAAAATGTAGTTTTATTTGCTTCTTAAGCAACCTTGTCTAAAACTCAGTTAATACGTTTATGATTTGATACTTACCGGTGAAAAGATAATTCGGTAAACGCATATGCCGTTTCCCTAAATGTAAAACACTGAAATAAAATTTTATTATTGTTTTTTTACTCTTATACAAAATAATGACTGAGTTCAAACAAATTTCAATACCTAAATAACATTACATATATTAATTACGAATTTAACCTCAATTCAAAATCTAAATAAACAACCTTGCGCTTTTGCTTGCTCAAAATAAACGGCGTAAAGTATCGCCGTTAAGTCAATGCTTACAATGCCAAAATTTACGTCTGACTGGTTACAATGGAAAGAAGTTTTGCATCGGTTAGCAATTGTTTACTATTTTCAGGCAAACATTTTTAATGTAAACAGACCGGTCCATTTATATTAGTAGTCATTGGGCCTAACCTAAGTATAATCCGAACCATCAAACTAGCATAGTGTTTATTTGTTCTTCTGAGAATTGTTTTTAATGAGGCCATATGCCAATGACTAAAGACGAATATTTATGCTACCATTGGCCTACAAAAAATGGCTGAGTCGACTCTTGAAACATGATATGGTTAAATAGTTCATCAGATACAGAATAAGAAGCACATAAGCCCCACCATTCCACTATTGCAGTCAAAAATGGGGCTCTGAGTAATCTGCTGCACTATAAAGGGCCTAAGCAACAAACTATTTATTTTATCAAAATATACACTTGGACCACCGATGTAAGTTATGAGTATTAATGTTTACCGTAGCAGCAATTTGTGCAGCATGCTTCTTCATAAAGTAAACACTTCCATATATCAATGATTAACCGATTTGTCTCCAACTAAAAGGTTTTCTTTCCATGTCTAAATAATAGAGAAATTTCCCTTATGTTTTTTGGAGAATATCGCTCTACCAGATGAAGAGTATTTTTTCCCAAGTTTAAATTCCATACTTTGATTAAATATCACTACTGGACTCTTCACCTGCCTTAGGCAGTTTAGATAAAAACGTAAATAAAATACGCTATTGTACAGCGGTTGGATTGTACATAAAAAAATATTCCAATTTCACTTTTTCCGCTTTCATAACCATACTTATCTCTTTTCGTTGTGGAAGTATGGGGGTTCGCTTCTATAACTATGTAGTTAATTTTGCAAAACTTACAGTTTTACAAACAGTAGCAATAAGTTGCAATAAAATGGATATTTGATGCGAACTTATTAGTGCCAACTAATTTTGCAAGACTGTTGCACATGTGCAGTTTCAAAGTTGCTCAACGCGTCTCTAAACTTTAACGAGAAACTATTAACAATAAACAAAAAAGATTTTATAGAATGGATTTGCTAGGTTGCCTTCATACCCAACCATCAAAATACATTTAATAGCAGCTACATAATTTCTGTTTCATAAAATCTAAACAACCAAAATGTCTTCTGCTAAACCTTCACTTTCATAAAATCTTTTGTAAATGATTTTACATTCATCCTTTCTAGGTCGAAGATCCTGTCAACTATGCCGTCAAACTAGCCCGTGAAGTCAACTGCTCTATTCCTGACGACGTCGGCAAGGATCACGAACACATAGTCGATTGTCTTCGAGACGTTCACCTGGACGAACTTCTTCAAGCCGACGTTACTCCACCTGCCTACCTCAGCGCTTTCGGGCCCAGCGTCGACGGAGTCGTCATCAAGGCTGATTTCGCCAAAGAACTGGTCACCTACTTCAAACCGCAGGACCTGCAGAACATAGTCGGCCCTGTCAGTGCAAACATGAAACGCAGTGAAGCTACTTTGACTCCTCGTGGTAGCAATCCCTACGACCTTTTGTTCGGTGTTGTGACTAGTGAGGCTTTGTGGAAGTTCTCTTCCAACGACATCGCGTCGGGTTTCGAGGGAGATCGTAGGGATAAAATAATTAGGACTTACGTGAGAAACGCTTATACGTATCATTTGAGTGAAATATTTTTTACTGTAGTGAACGAATACACTGACTGGGAAAGGACGGTTCAACATCCTATTAATACTAGAGACGCTACGGTGGCAGCGCTAAGTGATGCTCAGTTCGTGGCTCCCCTAGTTCAAACTGGTGATCTGTTGAGTGCAAAACCGTCTCAAAGTGGTCAAGAGCAGAGTGGACCAAAGACTTTCTTCTATGTCTTTGATTATCAAACTAAGGACGGTGACTATCCTCAGGTAAGGGGCTATTGGGGAATTTCACCAGGTGTGTTATTTTCCCTAAAATCATTACTTCCAAAAAAAAAACTCTAACAACTAACAGAAAACATTTTAATTCCTCTCTATTATCTGTTTCAATAATCTTAATAAGTGTGAAAATTTATTGTATGTAATTATTGAACTCTAAATTTATGTTATTCTAAACTCAATTCTAATTTAGCCCCTTAAATAAAAGATATTTTTTAGTAAAGTCAAAACGTCAACTTTATCTACAAGTTATTATTAAATAAACAATTTAATAATAAAACCCAGGCAAATGTTTTATTTCAGTTAAATTTGATTTTTTTTAGATATTCAGCGAAAACTATTGATGATTTAAACAACAAGAGAATGAGACATAAAGAAAGAGAGAGAGAGAGAGAGAGAGATAGACAAAGTAGTGGAGAGAGCGTTAGAGAATCGAAGAAACAAATATGGTGGCGAAACCAAATTCCCAAGAAAATAACGAAGGCAATGATTTAGAACAAATATACAGAGTATTTTGTAGAAGGTTCTACGTACATGGAGCTCAGATAGGTGGCCTCATGTGGCTATATTATGTAGCCCATATAACATGTAGATAGCTTATGGTTTTTGTTTTTTTTTGTTAATAATTTTTTTTCTTATATCACAGATTTTTACATTTAAACTGCTGTAACGTTTTTATTTTTCACAGTATCTTCACCGAATAAACTTAAATCGAATCTATGATGTTTGTTTGCTCTTCTGCATTCGATATTTTACACAAATAACTGGTGATATGAATCCACAAATGGCCAGGTTCCATGAAAAAGTGTTTAACTTAAAAACTTTATCACGTTACAAAAACAGCACATCTAGAACCTCGAATGCTTACAATAACTTCTCTACTTTCCACCAATATATCACACGTATTGGAAAGTAATCAGTATCATAATATAATTTGAGATTGTAACTTACAAGGTTAGAACTACTAAAAATAAAACGTACAACAAATTGCAATAATTTGTTATAAATTGTATTCAGACCGGCTTCAAACGCTACGGATGCAATCGCGACAACTTTTTCTGACTCCTACAGTGGTAGTCTCTAGTCGCATCGCATCCTATATTATTTCAAAAGCAAGACTTATTCTAGCTCTTAACTGATCCCTAGTTTTTATTTTTCTCTCATAAACGAGCTGCTTGGGCCGTCCCCATGCAAAAATCAAAGGTAGTCAGGTCTGGGGACCTGGCGGACCAGTTCTCTCAATCCACGTGTTTGGTAATGAATTTTCCAGGAGCTCTCTGACAGTTGGCCTATAATGTGCTGGGCAGCCACCTTCTTGAGCATTTTTGATCTGTCTTCCAATAGGACTTCATCTAATAAGATCGACAAATCATTCATTAAAAATTCAACATTCACGAGATAGAAATAGAAACCAAGGAGCAGTTAAGGGTAAAGAATCAATGAGGGATAATCGATCTCATGAGATGAAATCTGGACAAGTCATACCCAAACGCGTGGATTGAGAGAACTGGCCCTATACTCGAGCTTCCAAAGTCGCCAGACTTGACTCCCTTTGATTTTTTTGTATGGGGACGGGCCAAGTAACTCGTTTATGAGAGAGAAATAAAATCCAAGGAGCAGTTAAGAGCAAGAACAAATGTTAGGAATCACAAAAAGGTGTCACGATTGCATAAGTAGCGGCAGAAGCCGGTTGGAACAAAATTTATAACACATTATTACAATTTGATCAATGATTTATTTTTTGTAGTTCTAACCTTGTAAGTTATCATAAATTTTATTATGATACTGATTACTTTCCAATATTTGTGATATATCGTTGGAAAGGGGTCGAAGTAGAGAAGTTTTTGTAATCATCCGTGTGCTTCTTATTTTTTGTTTTGTAATGTGATAAATTTTTTAACTTAATCGATTAAGTATAGAATGCAGAGGAGCAAACAAACATCATATTCGATTTAAGGTTACTTGTTAAAGATACTGTGAAAAATAAAAAAGTTACAATAGTTTAAATGTCAAAATCTGAGAATTAGGAAAAAAAATTATAAAAATTATAAAAAAAACCTTATACTATCTAGATGTTATATGGGCTACATAATAGAGCACATGAGCCCACCTTATCTGTCCTTCTTGTTTGGCGAGCCTTCTACAAAACACCCTGTAAAATTAAATATGATAAATGGAAATTAAAAAATTGCAACAGACGGAAAGTCTAATTCAGTTACCAGCGTGTTTTCTTGTTGCAGACGGCCTCAGTTCTTCAAATTACTCAAAAGTTTCTTAAAACGAAGCTAAGATTTCCACTAGCACTACCACTATTTTCCTTTATGATAATGTCCCTTGATCTCTCTCCAAGGCACTAAAGGTACCTAAAAAATACAAGAAAACGTGCAGGGGCCAATCTTGTACTACAAGACTATATTCCGTTAATATAAAGAAAAATCCATGAGGATATGGACCTTAAAATTTATATAAGTAAACGGACAAAATGATTGAATAATCAGATAATTCAATGTAATTCCTGATTTAAGAATCAATGCTTATGAATATGATGTACTATAAAAATCATTAATAGCAAAAACAAATTCTATATCCCGGATTTAAAATTCAAACCAAATATAAATCATGATTGGTTTCTGCGTTTACTTAGTGAAATTTCATTTTAATTTTTATTAACATAAACACATTTATGTAATTTTCACTTGTATTTATTTGCTACTAACTATATTATTTCATCAGGTTACCTGCCTTCTTCAAGATACAAAGTAGTACAGTTGTAGTTTGTATGCTGAATAAGACAGTAACCTGATGAAACAATATTGTCAATAGTAAATAAATATAAGCGAATATTACCTAAGTGAGTTTATAATGTATGAAAGAAATTAACTTAGTAATACATCACTTATGAATCAATTCATCAGGTTGCTTCTGTTTGATAATGGCATACCCTTTTGCCAAAACAAGTCCGATCAAAGGTGACTTTTTTTTCGTTTTCGATAATCTTATCCAGGGTCTGATTCCATATTAAAGCTTTATACATTGCCTGTAAGACTTTAAGTTATCTAGAAACCAACTTATTTCTTTCACATTCCATATGTGCAGTAATGTGTTTTGTTGATTTTCCTGTATTTCCATTGCATACTTGCTGAAGCAAAAAATCAAAATGTTGAAAGAGTTGATAGCGTACATATTTTTAACCTTGTTTTTTAATGCGCTTTTATTAGGTCGATCTGTACGTATGTATCTATCTATCTATATAACGGAAACTTTCAACGTAATTTTCACCAACTTAAAGAAGTTTAATTAAATTGATATTTGGCACACGTGTCAAGGGCCGATGACAACACAATTCTTTAAGTTGAATTTCCCCGTTTGTTGTCTTTTTCTCACTGTTCTTGCCTAAATACAAATTCGTCTATTTACTATTGCCATGTAGTTGGCAGTAGGAGAACTTGCTGCTATGAAATAGAAGGGTTCGCAAACATGAAGTAAACTTTTTAATATAAATACTAAAGACATGCTTATGAGACTAAAAAAATAATTATAGTTTAAAAAAACTAAAAAAAAACGCTTTAATAGCTAACCGAACTAAAAAGCAGCAAATAATTTTTAATTATGAACAGTTTTATATTACAGCAGTAGAAAGTCGAACAATCAATCATGATTAATTACCTCAAAATAAAAATATAATAAAATTTAAGTTATTAATGGAATAATTAGATTCACAATAAAAAGCCTAGGGTGCTTCAAATATTAAATTTCACAATTATTCCATTGGAAACTATTTATAAGAGGAGAGTTCTGTAAATCTATATATAAATAGGCTAGGACAAAATGATTAGGTACCAATTTCTCCTCTGTCTCTCAACCGATTTTCTTCATTTTTATTTTGTTTGGTAGCTACTAACGACCTTCAGTGCAGAATGCTAATATTAATTTATAATAATGGTTCATTCATTAAATAAAATATAATAAAAATTCATTATTTACGTCATAATGTCAACGCCAAACAACTGAATGTGCCGCGTTCCGCCACCGCCAGACTCAAAACATTGAGTAATTATATATAGAGAAACCAATGCTGTTTATACTTAGAGCATGTACTACTGGAAGTGGCATGCAATAGTTGTTATTGTTTAGTGGTAAAGTAATCGTTGTATATTATAATTATACAGGGCGATTTCAGATATGTTCAAAATAATTTTTTTCGTGGGTGGAACATAAGCAGTTGTATATATAGGGTGTTTAGAATACAGAGTAGAGTGCAATTATAACTAATAAAATAATTATATAGGGAAGCCCATTAGCGGTTGAATTTACAGGGTTCTTGCAATAGAAGGTGCAGTAGAATTACGGTTATACAGGGTAGTGCAAAGAGTATTATACAGAGATGGATATACAGGGTGGCGGAAATGGAAATGCAACATTTTGTAACCCATAAGCAGTTGTATATATAGGGAAGATGAAATATAGGGTGAGAGGAATTATAGATATACAGGATGAAAATGTTAGAAACGGAAATGATTTATAGAGTAGCCCACGAAGAGTTCCATATATATGATGATTGAATTATAGGTCAGAGTAGAATTATAGTTACAGAAGATAGTTAAAAATTTCATAAACAAAAAGAGTAAATACCGTGGCTCATAGGCAGTGGCATATATAGAATGGTTTACCGGGTGGTTCAAAAATGTTAAAAAATATTATGCGTGGTCCATGAGCAGTTGCATATACAGGGTGGTGGAAACATATAATGAGATGGAATTATTATAATGAGGATTTTAATAAATGTTTGAGAATTGAGTGCAATTATAGCTATACATACAGGTTAGAAAAAGTAAATATGTATGGTAGCCCATTAGCGGTTGCGTTGTTGTCATATTTTAAGAATTACGAATTTGAACACAAATAATGTCCTATGAATTATATTTGAAAAAAACTTGATTTTCATTACTTATTTGTAGAAGCGAGATGTAAGACCGACATCTAGGATTTTCGAGGAAACTATCACACAAAGGTTCCTAATCTGGATCCTTTCCCTGTAATTGCTGTTCTCCCTAAAGTCCTAGGATAGAATGTCAAGATAAAATTTTCAGGTTATTTAACCTGCCAGAGATATTGACACAATTGGTCGAATTTCGACCACTGGGCGACAGCTAGTATAGTGAAATGCACCTCACGCTTTTTACTCTGATTCGAATTATTCTGTTAATAACTTAAATTTTATTATATTTTTATTAGGTAATTAATCATGATTGATTGTTCGGCTAATATAAACTGTTTATAATTAAAAATTATGTACTGCTTTGTAGTTCGGTTAGCTATTAAAGCGTATATTTTTAGTGTGTTTAAACTATAATTTTTTTTTTTTTTTTGAGAGAGCATGGGCGCATATTTTTGAAACCCCTTGTATAAACATAAGCAACAGCTTGGCTGTCTCTCTGAAGTTTACACAAAACACTTCATATCCATTTTGGACTTAAAAAAAATTGTTGTTTCTCTTTGTTGTTTATGTAGTTTTGATATAATTTATAAATACCTATGATCACTGATTAGGTTATGTAATCTCTTTTTCTTCAATCAAATTTTACTGCATTCGTAAAAAAATGTGTAAATGACTGATTCATATTTTCCAATTATGTCTATCATACTCATTCCTTGTTCAAATATTCACCAGACTTACTTGACCAGATATTAATAAAGTTACTACGTACTACTACTATGTACCTAACTCTGTGTGCAGTCTTTAATTTTAATAGAAACAACAGGAGCCTTGCCCTCTATTATCCTTCGTCCTAAGTAAACAAAAACTACATTGTCGACCTGCAAGAAACTCAGCAGATTTATGACCAAAGTTTAGGGCTGACAGATGTGAAAGATATATATACGTTAAAAGATTCTGGAGAGACATATTTCATGCTGGAAGTAAACATTGAAAATAACTTTTTTTATATAGACTTACGGAGCTTGTTTTCTGATGTTAGATGTGTTTGCAAGGAAGTCAACAGTTGGCCACATAACCAAAGAATTTTACAGTGCATTGCATTCTTTTTATTTACTCATGATTTTACAGGAAAAAAGTCTTTATGTATAACTAAAACTAATTCATAGTTGGCATTTTTCCGCAAATTATTCACAGAATAATTAAATATGTAAGTATTGTGAAAATTCGGTTGTGATGATGGCTAGAAATATCAACACACTTACCTACAGAGCTACCTATTAAAGATATTAAAGAGGAAATGGTAATAAATAAGGAATACCACGGCTAGAGAAATTATCATTACATTTTTATCAAACGCAAAGTTTATAATAAATGGGCCTGTGTAATGTTTCTATACTACAATGTGTGAGGAGCTCAAAAATTGACTATTGTCAGTGATATTCCGATTTTAATTTAGCATTGAGTATAGACCGAAAAAGAATATTTTGTATAGAGAGGTACAGGTAGTCCAAGTCTGACTGGCAGAATTAGGAAACCCTCACAATAGATTTATAAAATCATCTTAATTATGAGAAGGACGACCAAAATCCTTAAGACTCGAACTGACTGTTTTATTCATTTTTATTAGAATTCCAAAAAGGAGGAGGTTATCAATTCTTCGACATTTTTTTATGAATTATCAGTAATTATTCAAAACCGGTTTAAGCAATTTTGATGATTTAAATCTACACTATTGAGGAATATTGGAATAAGGTTCCATATAATTGTCTATAACGTGAAATTTACGGTTTTGCAGAAAATCAGAAGAAAAAAACAGTAATTAAAGGACTACATTTCAATTAATTTCAGAGTATCCTCACTGTTTTCTCTATTGTAAAGGGGCTTACAGTCAAGTAAAATAAAATAGCAGAAAATATTCCATTAATGTATCGAAACCAAAAAATGTTATGCCGGCGATATTTTTTATATGATATACTGTTGTAGGTGTATGTGCGTGCTTGCGTGCATGTGATGTTGGATGGTAGATAAGCAGTTGCATATGTAGAATGGTTGGAATATAAAGCAGAATAGAATTATAGCTTTACAGAGTGGTTTAACAAATTGTAATAGGTAGCACATAAATAGTTTTGTATACAAGGTGGTTGAAATAAGAATGGAGTAAAACTATAGTTATACAGAGTGGATCAAAAAACGTTAAAAATTGGTTAAATAGCCATATGCGCTAAGAATATTTAAAAAAATGTTAGAAGCAGTTGAATATGTACAGAGTGGATGAAATATTACGTGGAGTAGAATTATAGTTATACAGTGTGGTGAAAAAAGTCATATTGTCGGGAACATAATTATTTGCATATACAAGGAGGTTGAAGAAAGGGTGGAGTAAAATTATGGTTATTCAGGGTGTATCGAAATTTTTTTATATAAGTATAAGCAGTTAGGATTAATATATTATAGTGCGGGGTGTAATACAGTTATAGAGATGGATTTAAAAATCTTAGAGGCAGTTGCATATATAGGGTGATTGAAATAAATGATAGAGTAAAATTATAGTCATTAAATGTGATTAAAAAATGTGAAAAACTTTGTTAAATTATAGGGTAGACGATGAGCAGTTGCATAAATAGAATTCTTCACAAATCGGACAAAGTAAAATTATAGGTGGACAGGTATAAAATGTGAGCTAAATAATAAGACAAATAAACAAATTGAAAAATACAGAAAAAGGATAGTAATTAGAAAGAAAGGGAAAAAGAGAGATAGAGAGCGAGATAAGAAAACTCTAAAATAATCAATAGAATTGTACCTTAAATGAGATAAAAAGAACGGTTTTCATTTTTCAATTGAAGTCAGTTCTTTTTTAAATAAAATTATTTGAAATCCTGCTCATTAAGTAAATCCTCATGCAGATATTTGGTTATGTTTCTTCTAATTTCCAAATAAAGTTTGTTTCTAATTTCCCAATTAAATTGATTTTTAAACAGGAGGAGGTTCTCAATTCGTCTGTATAGTTATTTTGAATTCTCATGGAGCTCAACTATTACTCAAAACTGGCTCAAAAATTTGTTTTGTTGAAACAATACTTTGTCGAAGAGGATCACGAAGTAGTTCCCTGTTTTTCAATGAGATGGCGTATACCGTTTTTGCTAAAACCGGAAAAGACTTTTTCTTGTATATTTGGTGTTGTTTGGTATTAACAGAAAGTAAATATTTGTTGAATAAATTAAGTTTTTAAATCGGCAAGTCTTTAAAGTAAGGAATAATAATTTGTTTATTTTATACATACAAACAAAATTAATAATTTAACTCGAAAATAATACCGACATCTAGGAGATTCAGTAAAACCAGCCCACCGATTCCCCAAATCTTGAGTAATGGTGTTTATAACACCGATTTACTGTGATTCCTAAAAAAATGACACTAAAGGTAGGTTGCCTAGAATCTACCAAAAATTATGATTATATATTTTAGAGCTTTTACAATGTATAGAGCCCTAGATAGTATATAGTTTCTAGTAGGGAAATTTCATCAATTGTGCTACCTTCAGCTGATATTCATTTTGCGTTAAAATATTAAATTTAATTGAATGCACAAATTATATAAAAATTTGAAATTTCAATCAGTTGAAAAAAGCAAATTCTCTTCCATTCAATGGATTATTGTCAAAAAATTGTAAAAAATGTTATCCTAAATGATTTGATCGGTGTTAGTTTACATATACATACTTTCTTATAATTTCTAACTTAGGAATCACATTTAACGTTAAATATTAAAAAAAATTATTATTTTGGTCTTGTTGTTGTCGTCTTGCATTCATACAAATTTGTAGGTTTTAATTGTAAATTTTATACCACTTCCAATATCAAGTTCATATATAAATTAGTAAATTTTTGTTGTTTTGGTTTTCGATGGAATAATGTTGGAACTTGCATTTGTAATAATTAAAAACATGCTTAAGCTCGGTCATGTATACATTTTCAATTATACGGTGAATATTCTTTCTGATTAAAACACGTTACCGCCAGCAGCAAAAGGCGGAAAATGTAATTAAAAAAATATGGTTGAAATCGTTTAGTAAGCTTACTATATTTTGTTGGAAAATGTACTGTGGAAGTATATTACTGCTGGTTTATTTTGTGGGAAACAGTCGGCTGTTATTTCTTCCGTAACATTGTGTTAGAATTGTTAACAGAATGTTTTCAGTGATTCCAAAACAACTGCTACAACTATTGAATATATGCATAACTTCATAACGTTAAATAGTTTATTTATATATATACGTATTGTTATTGGGAATAGTTCCTCTCTCGATGCCTACTTTCTACAAAAAAATTATACGGGGTGATAACAAAAATTGTCTAACATTTATTGTAGACCATCATCCGAAAGTTAAATTAAGAGTTCATATAAACTTAGTTAAGTAATGCCTTAGTTTCAATCTATATGCTATTGAACGGTATATTTTATTCAATTAAATCAGGGCGTTGTGGAGTGAATGGACAAACCTTATGTATTTATTTGAACATATATTTTTGAATCCTTTAATAAACGACAAAACAAGAAAATGATTAAAGTGGTCACCATAATATTCATTGCATATATCTTACGAAGTTAGGATTTTCTCACTAATTTGCAGATTCGGGGATTTTCTTCAAGTCTTAGATATCCTTAGTGAGTTTGTTATCAAATATTATGAACAGTCGTTTCATAAAAAAATCCTCCAAAGGCCCCCGAATTTAAAAATCTAAGGGATATATATCAGGTGAACGAAGTGATCAACTAAAAAGAAGTCCACGTCCAATTCAACGAGCCATGTAGATGAGGTAATTTCGAACATAAAACTTAGAATGAGTGGCTACATTAATACGAAATAGAGATAGACATCCATCAGGGAGGGAACATCTCCCCATAGGAAACTAAAATGACACAGGATTAAAGAGAAATTAGAGCAAGTAAACCAGTTAAGATTTGCCGATGACCGAGTCCTCATAGCTGATAGATCTAAATAAACTGTGAGCATACGGAAATCTTAAATAGGTATATATTTAGACCAAATTTGCTAATTTGCTTAAAATATAAATTTTTCGACCCGGAGGAAACCGTGACAAAATGGGCCATCCAAAAAATGCTGCTTACATTGTAAGCAATGCAACGGCGTTAACGGGAATCTCTCTTAAAGATCACATACCCATCACCGCAATCCGTGGAAGAATGAGTTATAGATAGCGTGAGAAGTATAGCTGAAATGAAGTGGAACTTGTCCGGATACATTCCAGGAAGTACTGACAACAGATGGTCTAGAAAAAATTTCAAATGCAGGTCAAGATCTGAATCAATAGACGTTCTTCCCAAAGATGGGCGGAGGACTTATACCACATCAACACTCACTGGATGGCAAATGCCGCTCTTATAAGTACAAAGGAAAGGCAATAGTAATTTGAAATAAAACTGATTACGATGACAATATTCGATATACAGGGTGATTCAAAAGTATGGAACGCTTCAGGAATTCTCGTTTTTGAGAAATGATAAATACAAAAGGTTTAGCATTTTTGCCTGGCTATCTAACGGTGGCCATGACCTCGACCTTTACCAAGACCTTGACGGTCATATCGAGGTCAAATGTGTCCTTTTAAAATGAGAACCTCAATTATTTATTATGTCAAATCCCTTTCTATCGAAATACTAATAAATTTTTACCTAAATCGCTATAGGAGGGTGTTCGAGGTCGCTAATTACGAATCTATTGATTTTTCAAATTTAAGTCTACTATCTTGGATCCGCCATTCCAAATTTTGTAAATGTGACCCCAGATTCGAAAAGAACGACTTCATTTTGGTGAAAATCGGTTGATTTTTCAATAAAAAGTCATTTGACCTAGATAGCGGTCAAGGTCACGAACAAGGTAATGGTTGAGGTCATTCTGGACGTAAAATTTTCGGCTCTTTACGAAACTGGAATAAAAATGGGGTTCTCAATTGAAAGAATGCATTTGACCTCGACTTGACCATCGAGGTCATGGTCTGGGCCAAAGTCATGGTCATGGTTAGATAGCTAGAGAAAAATTCAAAAACTTTTGTATTTATCATTTTTCAAAAAAATATATTCCTGACGAGTTATTCAAAGGTTTTCATACATTTGGCTCACCATGTATAATAAACGAAAGACAATACGCTTAACGAACCAAAGTTACGGCAATTTCAGTAAAAAACGAAATATCCACGCCATGCTATACTAAACCACCACAATTCAATAATAATAATAAAAATTCAATAATCCAATACTACTCTAAGGCATATTGTCAGTTCTATAAACCACTTATGTAGTGTAGTTTTATAAAAAATGTCACATCCAATTTAAACATTTACGATAATACTACTTCCTTCAACTACTAACATTTGGTACCAAAACAACATATGTTTAATTAAAATTTTGACATGGCCTGGGATTTTTGTGCATTTCCATTATTACATAACATATTTATGAAAAACTCTGAACAACAAATATTTCCAAAACAAACCAAACCTTTAGTTTTGTGACGATATGTTTGACGATATATTAGTGACTTAAGACCATAATTTTGGAAGAGAAGTCAAAAAAATTTACAATAGATATTGAACAAAATAACAAACTAACTATACTAGGCAAATTAATAAGTTAAAAGTACTTTTAATTCGATACAGACGTTTATAGAAAACCGAGTCATACGAACGGAAATCTCAATATCAGTTAATATCACCTACAAAATCAATAGTGAAAGGTAATATTAAATCAATATAAGATTTCCATTGTTCTGATGATGTTGCCAACAGATTCGCTAAAAAAAAGATTTTTCAAAAGTGTTCTTGTTCTGGAAGATACATATATACGAAAACAATTTAAGGACCATAAATGTTAATTAACCCACTTCCAAAAAGGAGGAGGTTATCAACTCGTCACGTATTTTTTTTGTATGTATGTTACCTGATTTCTTCTCCTGGGGTGAACCATTTTGAATGAATATGGTCTTGTTTACTAGAGTATATATCCGGATTGGTGGTGAACCTTCAAATTTGGGAAAAGAATTCTGTTGGTAAAGTGATGAAATTTGTGAAGCAACAATCTCGTTTGATGAAGTAGTAGATAAGTACGCAATGCAGGATTTTAGATTTGCTTGGCACCGACTTCAAAAATGTACTAGATTGGTAGGTAATTAATTTGTACAGAATGAGAACCTTTTAATGTTTACATTTTTTACATCCTGGGTAGACACCTAATAACATTGAATGTGTTATTTATTTGCTAGAGTTGTATTTTGTTATAATTACTTTCAGCTTTTTTTTTTAAAAATGTTTTATTATCAGTGCCTTTGTCATAAAAATTTAAAAAATGTCAAAACACTGCTTCGTCTCCATTATTGTTTTACACCCTCTACCTCGAAGACTATGCCTTATTAAAATTACGTCCACATATATTTTTTAAATTTTTGGGTGTTTCTAGGGGTATTGGCATAGATATTTTGATTTTAACTGTATATGAATGACCGAGGTAACATTTACCCTGCTGATTTGCATAAATCAACAACCTCACTATATCCAAAGCCCAGATCAAAAGCACTCGCCGAGCTTATCGGTCTTATGTTTATTTATGCTTTTCGTAATATTGTAACCCATATTAATGTCTTCAACCTCTTGCAGCTACAAGATATTCTCTCTATGAAATTTGTTCGTCTTTTGCTCCCAACTTTGACAAACTAGAGCGGCCCAACCGCATCGAAATAGACGTATCTAATGCTTAAAGACTTATGGAAGCGAAAATAGAGTTGTAGAGCCAGTGGCTGCAGGCATATTTTGCGTTCCCAACCCTGGGAAATTTCACGATACAACTTTCGGTACAGATCGATAAAAACTGAATAAGCTTTGGTTATTTTAGTTTAAGTAGTTTTCAAGTTTCAAGAAATGTAGCAGTTTGTGAGAATTCAATTTAAGTACAGGTACTAACTTTTAAGTTTGCTATGAGAAGTTAGAAAAGAATAACCGAATAAAGCACCTAACTGAAAGTTATTTTATGTAGTCCAATTTCAAATTTCTAATATCATCTTCAATCACAGTATTTTACTACTATAAAGAACTTGTTTAGTATACAGAGTGAGTATTGAACTACATAAAGACAAAATTTTAGTTCTCAGGATATACTGATAATATTTTTTCCATTCAAGCTTTTAGTGGTTGCGATAAGTCATCGTCTTTTTATAACATTAGATAGTCAAAATGTATTAACACTCTCGAGAAGAATCCGGTCATCGGTGAAACTATTTAAATAAGAAAAGGTCGATCCGGATGTCTCAACTTGCGCGGGAGAGCAATTCTTCACTGCCTTATATGGCGGTAATAAGCAGGAAAAATCTATTAACATTTTGCGATTCCCTCGCTTTACAAAGTCAATGACTGCACATAAAATGAATCACTTCGCACTACTCCCACCAACGAAAATGGCTGTCCGCCACCCCATATTCCAAAGGTATCTACAGGTGCAAACCAGGCTCTGATTTTTCACAGAGCCTCAGGAATGGGGTTGGCGCCAGACTAATCACCGGCTTGAACCAATCACCAGCACACTTATTTCTTGCAAATATAAAGGAAATAATGAGGCTTCTTGTGGGTGCACAAAAGCAGGAATTAGATGCTCAGTTATTTGCGTGCATGGTAGTGGGCAAACATGCAATAAGGTCGCCAGAGTCGATATTTTGTTTAACGACGACGATGATAGAGATGATGATCATAATGATGCTTCAAATATATCAGCATTATTTCCAAGGTTTCAACAACTCAAAGAATGTACGGATGATGAAGACCTCCAGCCTAGACCATAGAAGCGACAAAAAAATGAAAAAATGTCCATTATTCGTTTTCTTGAGTGCACAAAAAATTGTTCATTAAAAAAATTCTAAATGTTTTTTGTATTCCATATGCATTTATTTTGTCCGAAAACATTTCTTGAAAAAACTTTTGTCCATTTACACGTGTAATTGTATTAATGTACTGTAAAACTTTTCATTCGTTTCAACGTTTCCTTTGTATTTTTGTTTTTCAAATTAATTTATCGTAAAACCTTTTATTTGTTATAACGTGTGCATACATCCAAAGGACAAAATATATGGACGACCTATGTAATCCACCTACCATTTTTTTACTGCATAAACAATTTGTTCAATAAATTCCATGTATGTGATCAATAATTTGCCGCTTTATTTATTTATATTATATTAATTGGTTTTACAGCCTTCCATTTTCTTTGACGTGTAGATACAACCCTGTGAGCGGCTCGCTCTGCCCTGATTGTGAAATTTGCCCAAAAAAATAAATAAAAAACAACATTGTATGTCTGAAAACGCTCTGCAAGTTTCATCTCGGCCATTTTTTCGATATTTGTCACCAGCAATGAGTTAATGGCAAAAAACAATTTCATGTTCTAAGTTTTTGAGTTCTTCAATCGATATTTCGATAGCAATGCATGATACGTGAAAATATATAACACATAATTGTAGAGCATAAACAAGTATTGTAGCAAAATTTTTGTATCTCGTGGTATAGTCGAGTTATTGTTAAAAAAATAATTTTTCAACTTTTTTCAAGTTGGCGGAAATCCCACATAGGAAATCTTGTTCGAGAATTTTAAGTTAAGCTTCTCTAGGCACCCCCCACGTCATACAAAAATTTAGTTTTCTCGGTTCGTTTGCATTTCTATGCCGTTTTTTTGGACGGAATGACTGGACAAATTCCATACCTAATATTTTTAGCTTCCCTTTGAATTTTCAAACGTGAGCTAAAAATATGTGCTTTGTAATAGTTTTTAATATTAATAGATGTAAAAAAACGACAGGCTTTAATTATTTCGGTAAGCTGAAGGTTAACGATGACATACTGCATCAAAACTACGGATTTATATTGCAGTGGTCTAAAATCAATATATATGAATCACTTCAAAATCAGAAAGAAAAAAGTCAGCCTGTGGTTTATTATAGAAAGTAAAACTACCTTATTGTGTAGTTATTTTATATAATTAACAAGGTATAAATTAATTGTCTTGTTAACCTATTGCCGAGCATAAAACGCCTTCAACTCTAGAACTCGCCCTAACTTAATATATGATTAACCGTAAAAGAACCTTCACGTCGTAAACATAAATTGTCGTTGCCTTTCCTGCATTGTCTTTATAAGTACGAGCTGTTTGTTCTAACTAAACTCTAGTTAGTATAAATTGTTCTGCTCTATTATTTATAGCGTCTAAATTGTTTGTGACTGTTGGCATTACATATTAGAGCTTAGGCTTTATTTCATTTCACTTCTCTTACTGTTTCGTGTGTATATAGTCTAACTTTGGCATATATAGATGGGGAATCCCTCAGCATTTTAGATTTCCTAATCCCCTCATCATAATGGTCAGAAATTGAGAAAATTGCAACAACAAACTAATCACGTTATCAGCTAAAAATAAATATCAAATAGTTGACAGTTATACGAGGGTGAATCAAATATGAACCGGACTTTTGTGTTTCTCGCTCTGTAGGTAATTCGAGTGGAGTGACGTCTCGATATATGTTAGGTAGGGATGTTAAGAAGAGGGGAGTTCGTCGGTTTGACGAGGCGTAGTCGATGCGCTGTTAGTAGCATCATGTCAGAGCAAGAGGTGCATACGTCTGTTGCGCAACGTGTTGTTATCAAATTTTTGGCGCGGGAGGGCGTTAGACCGCCTGAAATTTTGCGTCAACTATCTGCACAGTTCGGCAATGAAACACTTTCAAGGATCCAAGTGTACGACTGGCACAAAAAGTTTTCAGATGGCCGAGAGACAGTGGAAAATGAGACTCATGCACGCCCTCCCACGACAAGCATCAATGAGGCGAATATCTACGCAATTCGTGAGCTGATTGAAGGCGTACTGCTGATCGACTTTCTGCACGAACGCCGTACAATTAATGCTGAGTATTACTGCGAACTACTCCAAAAAGTGAAACTTGCCTATCGGCAAAAGAGGCGGGATATGTCTATCCGAAGTGTGATTATGTTGCATGACAACGCTCGGTCACATACAGCTGCATTGACTCAAGGAAAATTGAACAAAATGCATTGGGAAACCCTTGAACACCCGCCTTATAGTCCTGATTTGTCGCCATGTGAATACCACATGTTTGGGCCACTTAAAGAAGAACTGGAAGGCCACCACTTTGAAGACAACGAAGGTGTAGAAACGTTTGTGCGCAATTGGTTATCGACCCGACCAGTTTCATTCTTTGAGAAAGGTATTAAAAAACTTCCGATTCGGTGGGAAAAATGGATACATAAGAGAGGAGACTATGTAGAATAATAATATGTAGTAAAATTTGAATTGATCGTACCAATAAAATTTATAAAACAAAAGTCAGGTTTATATTTAATTCACCCTCGTATATAAAATAAATAAAAAGGATAGTTCTAAATAACTTTCCAAATGAGAATCGCTACGCAACAAAAAAGTATGAAACTATTAAATTTTAATAATGAATTTTCTTTGTTTCCAAACGAACATGAATTGATTAATTATGAAGAATACTAGAAATATATTTTGCATTTACTTGGTAATATATTATCATCAGATTACATGTTAGCCTATATATAAAAGCAGAATGTAAGTTAGAAAGGAAGATATAGTAAGAATCTTTTTTAATATGGAAGGTATGATTGAAATCAAATAGACCTTTTTTTAAAACAATACATTTTCTCTCTCCAGTTTTATTTACCATGTTCAAAACTGAAAAAGAATTATGGATGAATATCTTCTAATGGATCATTTACAGTTTCTATGACAAAAATATGAAATTTTCATTTTATTATGTTCAAAATCAATTCATTCTATATTTCCTTTCCTTTCAAATTATCCAAAATATGGGGTGTAAATGAATAAGTACGAAATATTTGCATATGTGCTTCCTCGAGTCATTTTATGTCGTATGCCCGGAAACGCTTCTTTGTCGATGTACCAAGTGTTGTTGTTTTTGTGTATAAAAATGATGAATTTCAAGTGTACCCTGAAAACAACCAATGAAATAGCAATAACATATTGCATCACAGAAGATGCAATATGCAATATTATTATTTCAAAATCATCAAAAATTAACAAGTTCACCTAACTTAGAAAAAGAAGAGATCAAATGAACTGGTCATTACCACATTACCAGGAGTCTAGACGTCAACGCATAGATATTTGTATTCAATTGAATATCCCAGGGGCATCTTGAATAACTACAAGGAACAATAAGTAATATGGTTTCTTAAGTCTTCTATGTCTTGGACAGGAGTTCCACAATATGCCAACGTTTTTAAATGTCCCCAAGTTGAAAAGTTTAAAGCATTTAAATCAGGTGATCGAGTTGACCAAAATGGAGGTCCACCTCGACCTAACCAGCGATATGGATATGTTTCGTTCAAATATTGAAGTGCTTTCATCCTAAAATGGGCAAAAGCGCCAGCGTGCATAAACCACATTCCCGCTCTGACATTTAAAGGAATAGAATCAACTAGAACTGAGAGCTTTTTGCTTAAAAACTGAGTGTATGTATCTCCAGTTAATGTAGTTGAAAGGAAAGTGGGCCAATTAGGTGTCTCCAGTAGTTCCAATCCACACGTTTAAAGAAAACCTTTCCTGGTGGTTTCCTTCAACGATAGCATAATGATTTTCTTCCGCCTAAATGTGGTTGAGGTTGTTACGTCCCTGAATTAAATATGCTGAAGAAATTCTGCATGTTGTCTAATCATATCTAGCTTCCAAAACGAAATGCGAGATCGTTAGGAAGTTAGTGTTTTAATATAATTCATAGGAAGTTTCGTCATAAAATGACTCAATGAGGAATAATCTTGAAATATTACTGCTTATTCATTTACACACTGTATATTTATCTGCCATTTCTCTCCAGTCGTCCAAAAAAAGAAAACTCCCTTGGTTACCGAGGCTGACCATTAACTTGCTTCCCCTTTATTCCCAATTATTATATCGACAATCAGCTCTTAAATATCCTGAATGATATTCACCTCAACAAAACAAATTTGTTATATTTATGAAACTGCATATACTTTATTGTAAATTTTTTATACGATTGAGTGCTAATGTTGTTTTTACCATTGTACACTATTGATTTTATTCTAGCAAAATTATAGTGTGCTTACTAATGGGCTAATAATTATTGCGGTTTACAGAGGATGGGTACTGTCCACGGCGAAGAGCTTCCATATATTTTCGGAGCTCCACTTGTAGATGGTTTTAATCACTTCCCGAGGAATTATACAAGATCGGAGTTAGCACTATCAGAGTCTTTCATCATTTACATAGCGAACTTCGCGAGGACGGGGTAAGTGCATATTGTTATATAGAACTATTTATGGCAGTTTTATTGAAGTGAAAACTTCTTTAGCGGCGCTGAGCACTTTTTTTTGTATGGGTAAAAATTTTCAAACTCGCGTCAGGGTCACGTGATGCTGATCGAAAAAGCGTAAGATCGAGGTGAAGGGAGAGGAACTAGTATCTCCCACTCTTTCTACCGTGCCTGAGTGTGTTGCTCCGTTTAGGCGGCACAGGGCGCTTGCGCGAATGTCCGTGTGTGTTTATGTACAGCGTGCCACGCGTATCTAAGGATGGTGACAGCTGTCGGCTTGACTGTTGTGTATTCGTATATGTGAATTGTTTAAATTATGGAAATTGAACAAAGTGCATCTATTAATGAAAAAAGTGATGATGAAGTAGTCAAAGAAAATGAGTGAGTACTTACTACTGAAAAATATACTAGATGAAAAACTCTTACTTGGCTTTAGCCCGTAACTGCCGTCAAGAAAACCAGCTATAAGCTGAGCACTATAAAACGTAAAAAAACAAATAATAATAATAGTAACAAATACAATTTTAATAATAAGATTAGGTTTCGATCGAGTCTGTATTTACACATAAGATGTAATATTTGTAATATGTTTATACTTTATAGCATTAACCTACATTTTCATGACACCACAATAAGCCCATTTGCGGTGTAGGTTTATCAAAAATAATTTCGACTAAAAATAAATGAAATAAGATAATAATAAATAATCGGTGTAGGTTTTTAATAAATATTGTATTCTACCTCATAAATGATAGTACTTTTGTACTTATAATTAAACACAACGTTAATATTGAAGTTTTCACTTCTGCCGGCACTCCCGGAGTGCTTTTTTTTATTTCTCAAGGATAGAACGTGAAGCAAATATAGTGGAAATCTCTATATACGATTTATAGATTCTAGCAGTAATCAAGGTGTTTTACTACTAGCTAGCTAGTATTCCTCCTGAGATCTATGCAACTGACTAATCAGCAAAAAATGCAGTTTTGCGAAAACTTTATTAAATTTACTAGATGGCATACCTTTTAAAATTGCACAAAACATGTCGTTTCTCCATGATGTTCTATAGGTCACATGAGCAGCACTTTTCGTGAATCTTAGGGTACTACTTGTTGGCAGAAGTGGGTTGGAAAATAATGCCCAGCAAGGTCTTCCGATTTAAATCCAAGTGATTCTTGTGTCTGGAAAACCGAATTTAACAAGCTTGTAATTCGAAACGAACAAATTTGTGTCGTAAAATTAATATGACGAATCTTTGATGAATTGAAATTATTTTTACTTATCTGTTGTCCAAAGCCAACAATTAAATTTAGCAAAGAATGTGTAATTCTTGTAGTTGCACAAAGAAAAAAACCAAATTTTAATCAGATTTTCATCGATGATTCGAGATATCAAATGTGATTCCTTTGGTTATAATGAAACACTTAAGTTTTTCATCAGAGTATCTTTACTGCAAGCAATAGCAGATGACCTAAGTTTTTGTTCATCTAGATTCAAAGGATCCTCTATCCATTTGAAAATAGTTTTGGATAAGATAACAATTTATGTCCGTTGGAGAAATCAAATTCTAAAATTTGCTATCTTTTGATTTGTCTTTTTCATTTCTGGTCAGTTAGTATAGTAACCGATGACAAACACAAAATTAAATTTTGTCATTTTAAAATACTTTTCATTGTACAAAAACACAGCATGCATTAAAGAGGTTATTTTTGGACTGCCCATGTACCTGTATGTTTGTCAGGGATTTTCTCTGTATGGAGTGCTTGGAGAAAGTTCCGTTAAAATTGGTGGTTAGCCCTGATAAACAGAGAGACATATACTGGTTTTCTAAAGGAGCTTTTAATTTCTGGTACAATGGAAATATCCAAATGATAAAGTCAATTTAAAAAACCGATTTAGAACAGTTTGATAATTCAGTAACTTTTTGAACTAATTTGCTGGCAGTGTTGCCGTTCATTCACAAATTTTGTAAATAGCCTACTGACGAAGTTTGAAACTTTCGCCATTTAGGTTATCTTTGAGAGCCAAAGAAAGTAGAAAGCCTCATAAATTAAAAAAAAAACAGAAAAAAAATGAATTTCACATGCTGATTAAACATTATCCGTGGGTAAAAAGGCTAAGGTAAATATGTGGCTGCCCAGTTAAGTCGTCATGTCCGAAATCAATGCTACTTGTTTTTATTTTCATTAAAAGGCTTCTTGATTGCTCACTCATGTAATGCATTGTGTAACTATCTAACTGTTTTTGTATATCAGATCTCACTAAAACATAAATACGAGAAAGTGGAACAAGTTCATTATTTAAATATTCACCGTTGTCTACTTCTCCTGCAAAAGATTTCAGACCTAAATGGGTGCCAAGTTCTGGAGATAATCTTAAAATTTAATTATGCGAACATATAACATTGTAAAATAGAGTTAAATCACAAACTCTTTTTTTGGCCATAACAATGGCAGCTATCTAAAATTAAAATTTCTTAAATTCAATAGTCGAATTATTTACACAGAGTGCATAATGTAAGACAAATAGTGGCTCAAAATGTCAACATATCTTACTCGTACCTATAAGAACTAAGTCAAATTTTGAGCATCCTACGTTCATTTGCTTTCAATAAATAAATAATTCGACTGTTCATATTTGAGAAATTATAGTTTCATATAACAAACATTGTTAGAGCAGAAAAAAAACAAGAGATTTAAATTTATTTTAGAATGTTGTATGTATTTATAAATATAGTTCAGGATTATCTACAAAACTTGGCACCCATTTAGATCTTAATTTTTTACAAACACTCATATTGCAAATATTGAAACTGGCCCCCCTTTTTTCATATTTATGATTTAGATGGGATATCATTATTTTTGTAAAGAAATTTTTATTATTCTTCAAAAGTGATATGTAAAATTAATTTTGTCCCAGATTTTATTTAAATTTGAAAGTCACTAGGTTTCAATTGTCAATTTTACCATTTTTGGCGTTTGTTAATTTCTGTACATTTTTGATTAACATTTATGTCCTTTTTGGCGTTTTTATATATAAGACATTGTTGCCAATTTTATGTGTTTTACCTTTATGGATTTATGACATTTTTTTATTTTTTATATTTTTGAAATGTTTTACTATTTTTAGTTTTTTTTTGTTTTTTGTTGACATTCTCGACGTTCTTTGACATTTCTGACATTTTGATATGTTTGACATTTTTAATTGCTATTTGTAAAATTTTCAAAGAATTTCGATATTTTTTATATTTTTGGCAGTGTGTTAATATTGGCGACATTTTTGGATGATTTGACATTTTTTATATTTACCATATTATTTGCCTTTTTATACTTTTTTTTGGAATTCTAAGACGTTTTCAATTTTTTTTAATTTATACCGTAAAAATACTTTATTTTCTGAATATTACCACATATACACGCAATTACGCAGCTGGACGCCAAATTTGGCAAGCATTGAAGACATTTAGGTGCTATTTTCTTTTTACGGCCGCTTTAGGGGAGGAAAAGGAGGGCAAATGCCTGTAGTGCGGAACGTTTGTTTAGACCTAAAGAAAGTTGTCCACCAAGCGACAGAATTTTCTTCCAAAATTTTCCCCATTTTGGGGTGTTTTACAAGGTTTTGTCCAACTTTCGAAATTTTATGTAAAATTTCTAAAAAAATGTCCAATCAGCAAGGGGAATTGCAATTTGTTAGATCTTGTTAAGATCCCCTGTTTTTCGATTCCATATACTCCCCCAGTGTAAACCCGCTCACTAGAAACGGTTGGAATTATTTTTTCTCCAATTTCTATATTTTCCTGTAAACTTTCTTTTAACAATTAATATTGTAGCCGCTTTTGATTTCTTTTATTTACCAACAAACAAATTGTTTGATGGGATCCAAAATCGAAATTTAGTAATGTTGAAATGATTTAGAACGAGTACGACGTATGTATCGCCACCTAAGTGAATTTGAAAGAGGTCAAATTATTGGTTTACGTGAGTCGGGCTTTTCATTTAGAGAAATCGATAACCACACGAACAGAAAGAAAATCAACTACTGTTGATGTAGTCAAGCTTGTTTTGATAATAACCAAAATCCGAAGGCCATTTTGTAAGTGTCCGAACGGTTTATCGCTGTATAAGGTCTTTTGGACTGCAGCCTTATCGACCTCATCTTGTGCTACCTCTGACTGCTGAGCATCGACGGCAACGAATACAGGAGTGTAGAGAACGACAACGTTGGAATGTGAAATGGCTTCAGGTCGTTTTCTTTGATAAATCTTGATTCTGCTTGGGTGAACATGATGACCGAAGAAGGGTTAGACGACTTCGAGCAGAAAGACATCAACCTCGATTTGATGTTGACCGCCGTTTACATCCGAACAGTAGGCGTTATGGTATGAGATGCTATTGCACATGGAAGTAGGTCATTTTTGCTCTTTGTTCGAGGCAACATGACAGCGCAACGTTTTCTTCAGGATTTAGTGGAGCCGTATGTACTCCCTTACTTTAATCGGCTCAGGTATAACGCATTTCAACAAGTAACGGTCAGCCTCATGTTGCTTGAGTTAGTTAGAACTTTCTCGAGGAGACCCATGTGAATCTGTTGCCATGGACTCTCATATCGCCCGATCTTTCGCCCATAGAACATGTTTGGGATTTGATAAGTAGACAGGCTAGGAAATTTAGCCTAGCCCACACATTTTGGAAGTTCTAAGACATGAAAAACAAGTACCTTGGGATAGTATTCCCCAAGAAGAGATAGACAACCTTATTGAATCAATACCAAGACATGTTGGGGAGTGTATATATAACCGCGATGGATAAACACATTATTAACAAACAATAAGAAAATCCTTGCTATTTTTTATTGAAATTTTAATCATTTATTTCTTATTATAGCATCTATAATTTACCGAAACAATATTAAATTTAAGCTTGTGCTTCTAGGCGTTGCTATTTCTTTGTTAGTGAGTATATAGTATGAAAGAAAACGCTCATTTTTACTCAAAACTTATTTACCACACAGCAAAAAAGTAAGGTACTCGGATTTCTTGACTCTCTATTAACTCAGTTATTTTCTTGGTTTGAATCTAGCTTGAAACTGATCTCTAGATATTTGCGATAATATCTTTGGGGTACAGCAACAATATAAATTTAAGGAATTATTGTATATTTTAATAGATAACTACGCTTAGCGATATACTAAATTAAATGATTTACACATTTGTTGTGAACATCCGCGAATTATTTTATTAACACTCTGCGGATAATAAAAATCGACGGTCTCAAATCACAAATGCAGTTCAGTGAACGGAGTTTCGAAAATAAAAACGTCAGGTCACATGGAGAAAATAAGAGATAACCAATAGCGAAAGAATATAATTGAATAAAGCCACAATAACGCTCCAGACACGAACACTGCAAAACCCTAAAGCGGTATCTCAGACAGCGGACAAACGACATTAAAAGATGTGGTCACTTGCTGAAATAAAAAGTACAAAAGCAACCGAGATGAAAAATGTTTTTGAAAGTCTGTGTCGAGCATCAGACGTCTTTTTTAGTTACCCTGGGAAATCTGTTTTCAGTTTAAATTTTGTTCGGTCAGACATCATTTCGTATATTAGCCGGTAAGACAAACTTTCAGGTTAATGTCCATGTTCGCTTTAGTTAATTAAATCTGTAATTTAACTGCGTACAATAAACTTAATAATAATTTACTTTAATAGATGTTTTTAGAAAGTATCCGCGTTCAGATTGATTTTAACCATAATTGACAGAAACTTAAAATGATTCAGGTCATTTTAATTATGTTGATTTTTTATATGTCCAAAACTGTAGGAAAATTAATGGAATTTTTCGTGTGTACTTAGGTTTCACATATATGTCAGTTCGCAACAGCTACACTATATATCAAATATAAAGTTGGCAAATGTGTCAGAACACTTTCATTCTGGTAAAAATACAAGTTTTATGCAAATGTAATCCAAACAAAAGTTTTTGTACCTTTTTTATCCTACTTGGTACACACTGTTGATTTCGAACAAATGTCAAATGTTTTAAGATATCAGCTCACCGACAGATATATTAGATCATCCTATATATTTTTGATTTTCAAAGGGGCATTTTCATAATAGTAAAAATAATATAAGGTTTAGTAGATTTATGACACTTGATGGTGTTGAAATGGGCAATTTAAAATATTAATGAAAATAAAAGCTGTGTAACACATTACATTAACATTTTATTGCTTTTCAAAAAATTTCATTACATTTCATAATATTTCATTAAATCACGTTAGATTATTGTATATTATATTTCATCACATTACATTACTTTACACACACAAGTTGATACTACAACACTATATGCTTAAAATAGTGTAAAACAGTTATTACCAAATCTAATTTTAGTTTCTCATATTCACTACACAGTTTTTTAATACTTAAATTTATTTGTCCATGTCCTCAAAAGCCGATGACAATACAATTCTTGAACTACATACAAATGTCTATTAACTACTGTCTAGTTGGCAAATAGAACTTGCATTAAAATACAATCAGACGTTTGAGAGAAATGACATTTTATAAGAAGTAGCATATTAACTAGAATAATATCTTCAAGTCAATAGACATATTTAATTATGTCGTACTGCATTTAACGCAGGTAGAGCACTATTTTTTTCATACAAGTAATAAGGCACTAGTTTATTTTTTATTTCAAAGTAAATAATAAATCAAATGTTTTATATTGTCGATATAGCTTCTTTGATTAACATGAATGCAAATTCAATAAATGTACATATTGTACTTTAATTTGGCCTCATATCCACGCCTAACTACTAATTTAGTATAATAAGCAAACATCTGCTTAGTATCTTCTGTAATTGCTAATATTCCATGTGAGATACACAGATTGTAATCAGTGTCATTGGTATGAACTTGTCTCCTGATGATTTTTACGTATAAACTTAACGATGTGCTATTTCTACAGCTTAGCAACAAGTATTAAAGATTTATCAAAAATAACAACCCAAGTATTTATCGATACTACTCTTTCATATATGTATATTTGTATATTTATAAATAGAAGTTTGAAGACATTTTTAAACATGAATAAAACACAATAGGTAACAGCATTCTAGTTACATATTGAAGGTTCAAATTCAGCTCACAGATTCGGAACCTAACCAACGTTTGATCTGTCTAGATTTCCCCGAATATAACCTAGATTTCGGTCTTTACACCTTCATACATAATAAAGTATATGTTAATCTAAATAGCATAAAGAAGTGTCATCAAATTCAACGGCTAATATAGATTTATTGGACATTGTTACAATTGTATAATCACAACTGATGCTTAAGGTATCCCTAACAAGATAACATGCACTATATGATTATATATTATATATTGTCTTGCGTACAAAAGAATGACACCTCGTAGAGAGTATATTTATTTCAATATCCTTGCACACTGTTCAACGTATGTTTTGTTCCAAATCTTACCGTCTATCATATAATTTATATCTTGGCCACATATTTATACAATTTTCTCGACTGCATAAATACGTATTTTACAATTTATAATATAATTTCCAATGTAATTAATACCTATACAATATTAACCATAATGAACCAAGTACAGTACCTTCACCATTCCGCTGTACAAATATTTAATAGAGAAACTGCAATTGTTCTTACTGGAGGTTCAACTTCGTTCGGAATGCTCTCAATATTCGGATATTGAAATATTTTTAACACTATCCGTTTTATAATCTTTTTGGAAAATATTTGTGGCTCTATATATGATCCGTTAATAATATTCCATTGATCTTCTTAGAAATCAACATCAATCTTTCAATTTCTGTTAGCTCTGTCATAATTGAAAATCTAATGAAAGAGGATTCCACAATGAATCTGTCAATACTGTTCCTATTCTGTTCTTTTTTGATTTAACTTAACAAATTTGCAAAAACTGTAACAAAAAATACTAATACTGTTAATCACTACATGCATAAAGATATAAAGAAGCAAATGATTTATTTTATTTATTAACCAAATTCAAAAAATACGGAGTCTTATATCTTATTGATTTGTACCACAGACTAAAGTAAAAATTCTACAAAAACTTTTGTTTTTCTTTCAATCAAACATGATCTTGAACCAGAGATAATTGCCTCATCCCGGTTTACTGTATTTGAATTTTAAAACAGTTGAAAATACCAAAATATACAGTTTATGACATTTATATTAATAAAAACAAAAACCCACATGACATGTCCACAAATGTATACTGTGTAACTCTTTACTAGTTTCTCATTATCAACTGCACCTATTTCCAATCTAGAACCACTAAGATAGAATGGAAAAGCTTCTGTCAAAATATCGAAATTTATTCAAGTATAAAACTACCCACCAATAGAATTTATATAAACGATTAATCTCAAACTTGAATGTGAAGTTTAATTTCAAATTTTCAATTTGAGTTAGGACCTGAGTGTGAGAATACTTGGTCCTCATTGGGGTTCATTTTGAATTCTTTCAATGGATTCGCCTTTGTATTTGGGATTTTATATGTTTGATTTTATTTTAGACTTAACTGATTTAAACGGTAACTTTTAGGGATTGATTTAGCTATTTCTGATATCAAATTTTGATTGATGTGTAGTTTTTATTGAAATAATTTAAACGAGTCAAATTTTGCTATTCAATGGTTTTTCGTTATTCATTTTTTCAGAGAGTCTCTGTAGTCTTGCCGTTTCTCATCTAAAGCTTATTATTATCATTTTTCACTCATCCGTTTTTTATTAACTGTTTATTAATCAATCGTGAATCTCTTACCTTGTTATATCTCTTTTTGTTAATCAATAACTTTTCATCTAACTTCTCCCTCACTTTTGTTTGCTATGTCTTTCCATATTTTCTTTCACAGGCCAACTGTTACTAATAAAATCCTAACCGTTGTCACACTTAACTGACTTAAATGCATGGGCAGATCTAGGCGGGTGGGATGAGGGCGATCGCTCCCACCGAGAGCCTCAATGTTAGTAAGTTTATTATTAAAAGGAGGTATATTAACTCCAAGAGCCTAGAAGAAGGTTACTTCCATGTGTTTAATCCTCAGAACGACTATGTTTAATGTAATAAACCAAGAAAGCTGGGTTTAAGATTTTATTTAAGTAAACTTAGTACAGGATCGCACTGAAGCACGTGTCTGGATCCGCTCCTGCTTAAATGGCACATAATGTAGAATAGAAATATACTATTTAACAATTTCATTTACTCTAACTAAACAACTGTCTTAAACAACACATTCTACATAAGATAAGGTACAATCTCTGAAAAGTTGTAACCGGCCAGTCAATATTAATAAAATGTACGTACTTATTTGAGTATATTTAAAGGCCCCTTTATAATCACAAGGAAATATTATCGGATGAAGCGACGCTGTTATTTAATTACATCACTGAATTCTCATCCATTAAACTCTTATAAAATGCCGTTATGTATTCATAAGATGTCATCGGGTATTACGAAGTTTAGTATAAATAATTAATTAATTAAGCGAAGAAGGTAGTGTAGCGAAGTTTTGGGTAAATTTGATGAGTTCGACAGGGTGAAGGGTTCTACGAAGTTGTGGAGAGTTGAAATCGACTTTACTCGATGTGAGGAGGTCAAAATAATGGGCCTTTCTCCTACAGAATTATTGTAATAGTATTATACTAGGAGTTTTTCTATCAAGTGTCGATGCGTTATTTTGACCCACTGTATTCGATGGAAAGCTCGATTCTTGTTAAACCAAGATCTTATTTAAGATAGCCGTATATATGAATATCTTCAAAACCTGTTTATAATTCAATGAAATCATTATCTGATTTATGTATTGTTGTAGTTGTAACCTAATGAAAAATGTATAACATTTGCTTTTCATTTTTCTAACCCGTATGCTGTTGTTGGCTCACATTAATTTTTTTCAAGAAATAAACTGTTAAAATAAAATAAACACTGAATTTCTTCAAAAATTTTCCCATAACATAGTTAGTTTTCGAAATATGATAAAACGTTGATGTATTTGTAGAACTAGCAGTCGCCCAGTTGTGGAAATTCGACCAATTGTGTGTAGTTATAATTGCACTCTACTCATACTTTAAACAAGTATATAAGCAACTGCTTATGTGCCACTCAAGAAACAATTTATTTCTAACATATCTGGAATCACCCTGTATAATTGTAATCTATATCGCCTTATATCTTAGTAAATATATTTATATATATATATATATATATATATATATATATATATAATTGATTTCGGTAATAACGGCTGATAACTTTGAAATATTACAAGAAAATATCGGGACGCAGCCAAACTTCTTGGGTTACAAGGAAATACTCTTTTAACTTATTTTTGAGAGCTTTCGAATTTATTTTATTTCATCGTTAGTCAATATACTACAAATAACACAAATATTAACAATTTAGAAGTAAAAAACTAATTACTTACGTTAGTAGAGGTTTTGTAAGCAGATAAACATCTATAAAACTTTTTGCCAATTCAACTAACAAAATTATTTTTATTCTTTGTAACTTACTGATGAATTGAACTATTATTAAGGAAACAAAAATTCATAGGGTAGCAAAAATGTTGACATTTTCTTTAATCAATCTGAGAAATCTGTATTATATTCAGATTGATTATGAGTGTTTGAAAACTTATTCTCCATTTCCAGTAAGTTACAATAAATCACATTTAAATTTTGTAAATCTGTCTTTTTATTGATGGTATTACTGACCGTTAATGAAGACCATCTCCAAGAAGCTACATTTAAAGCTGTTACGTCCAATGGCCAGAACTTGCGGATTTTCAAAGGAAGGACAATGGTTATGTTCTAAACAGTGGGTGGCTAAAGCACAACTTTCCTTTTTTAGTTTTATATCACTCTTGTGTAAGGTCATTTGATCTTTCAAATGTCTTGACGTCTGACCAATATAGGAAGCAGGGCAGTTGTTACAGTCGATTTTATATACGTTCGATTTAAGATCATTAGGAATTTTATCTTTAGTTCTACTAAATAGATGATTAACTGTTTTTATAGATTTATGAGCAAATTTTATACTAGTTTCGTTTTTGAAGGTCTTCAAAAGCGAAACATCTAAATTGTTAATATTTGTGTTATTTGTATTATATTGACTGACGATGAAATAAAATAAATTCGAAAGCTCTCAAAAATAAGTTAAAAGAGTATTTTCTTGTAACCCAAGAAGTTTGGCTGCGTCCCGATATATTCTCGTAATATATATATATATATATATATATATATATATATATATATATATATATATATATATATATATGTTTGTGTAGGTATACTGTTTCACGGATAGAAATATGTGATTGATGATTTATTCCGGTGTAAATCCGTTCGTCTGTATTCGTTTGAAAAATCACTTGGCGTTTCGCCAAAATCATATTTGGCATTCTCAAAAGATACTAAGTAACTGAAGAATTTCTGGTTTTTGATCTTAATTTATACCTGCCCTGTGAGCCCTCATTAGTACTTAATCTCTCAGGTACTTTATCTTGTTTATTAGTTTGGGTTAACTGATGGTCAATTAAAGTGCAATTGTGGTGTTTATGGCTTTTGTCGGTAATTTGGGGAATCTGATTATTTGGGTTTATTGCTGGTTTACTGCTTTCAAAACTGGTGATAATTTTAAAGCTTCGTCTCTCTTGTTTATGGTATCTCGGGTTTCAATTTCAATCGCTTCTGGTATTATTCAAATTTTTTAGTTTTCAACAAGTATTACACTCTATTTTATGCCCTGTTTCTTGTTCGTGTCTGAATGAAGTAGAGGTATTCTGTTTGTTCTTTATGTATAGTTTGTGTTCGTCTCGACGGGCGGATATTCGCCTGTTTGTTTGGCCGACGCATAACTTGGAACAGTCTCCACATGAAATGCTGTAAACTCCATGGTTCTCTAATGGCATTTTATCCTTTGGGTTCCCAGCAATTTTCCGATTGTTGTTTGGGGTTTGTATGTAGTTCGATTTTTGTGTTTACCCAGAAATCTCCCTGATGTATGGTAAACATACATGGGCTACGTAGTCTTGGTCATCATTTTGTTTCTTTTTCTTATCGTGTTGCTTGTTTATTGCACATAATAGAATTAGCCGATCACTGCCTCAAAAATACGTATTTCTCCATCGACGGCCATTTTTATTGACAAATACAGGGTGCTCCTATGGGATTGGCTCTATCACCAGTTGTTGCCAACTTGTTTATGGTATATCTGAAAGAAAAGGCCATAGCTAACGCAGCATTAAAACCAAAACTGTGGGTTCGCTACGTTGATGACATCTTCATAATATGGCCTCACGGGAAATTAGAACTCAATAATTTTCTTGCCTATATGAATTCCATTCATAACAAGATAAAATTTACCCTAGAAACAGAACACAACCAACAACTTCCTTTCCTAGATGTTCTCCTAACAAGAAACAACCTAAGCTTCCAGCACACCGTCTTCAGAAAAGCAACACACACCAATAGATATTTACACGGCAATTCACACATCATCCAGCACATATCCAAGGAGTAGCAAACACGCTTCTAGCACGATCGGTACGTCCCACAGACCAGCAAACTAGAAACGAAGAACTAGCTTTCATGAAAACCACCCTCAGAAAAAATGGCTACAATAACCACACCATTAGAAAAGCAATAAACAAACAACACGATGAGAAAAAGAAACAAAATGATGACCAAGACTACGTAGCCCATGTAAGTTTACCATACATCAGAGGTACAACGGACAGAATAGGGAGATTTCTGGGTAAACACAAAATTCGAACTACATACAAACCCCAAACAACAATCGGAAAATTGCTGGGAACCCAAAGGATAAAATGCCATTAGAGAACCATGGAGTTTACAACATTTCATGTGGAGACTGTTCCAAGTTATTCGTCGGCCAAACAAACAGGCGAATATCCGCCCGTCGAGACGAACACAAATTATACATAAAGAACAAACAGACCACCTCTACTTTATTCAGACTCGAACAAGAAACAGGGCGTAAAATAGAGTTTGATACATGTAAAGAAATCGCCAATGTTGAAAACTACAAAATCAGAACAATACCAGAAGCGATTGAAATTGAAACCCGAGATTCCATAAACAAGAGAGACGAAGCTTTAAAATTATCACCATTTTGGAAAGCAGTAATCCCATATCAAAATAAGAATTCAACAAAACAAGCAATAAACCCAAATAATCCGATTACCCAAATTACCAACAAAAGCCATAAACACCGCAATTGCACTTTAATTGACTATGAGTTAACCCTAACTAATAAACAAGATAAATTACCTGAGAGATTAAGTACTAATGAGGGCTCACAGGGCAGGTATAAATTGAGATCAAGAACCAGAAATTCTTCAGTTACTTAGTATCTTTTGAGAATGCCAAATATGATTTTGGCGAAACGCCAAGTGATTTTTCAAACGAATACAGACGTACTGATGTACACCGGAATAAATCATCAACCATATATATATATCACCGCTGGTTTTGGCTCGGTCGTCCAACGGGTCTATCCTCAAAGCTCGAGTTCACACACCACAGTGTTAGCCACTGTTACAGCATTTTCTAAACCCATGGCATTAAAGCTTACGCAGTCTGCGCCAGGCGCCTGGTATAGCGTACACCTCGTCTCTCGGCCGAATCAACCCGAGGACCATTTCTCTAATGTGCAGACGATGTTCCCGGTCTGCTAGCGGACCTGCTTTGCCCACTGTTACATAAGAACGGTTTTGCTGGTGCAGGTGTGGAGTAAGGTAGGATTTGCCTCAGATACTAGACTGGTCATTCCCGCCAGGAACGGGACCCCCAGTCCGACACCTCAAACGGCCGTCGTCTACCTTCCCACGCTACAAGGGTGAATGCACGTACGCCCGACCAACGAGAATCGACCATCCACCCATGTAACTGCTTTAGGCCACTTCATTGTATGCATCAAATTAACATGATGACACATAACTTTGTACCTATCAAAAAATCGCCTAACCAGCACTTTTCACTTTAAAATCCTATAAAAGGTTCCACTGTAAAAATGTAATTCTAGAGAAATATCAAATAGTGATAAAATTCTTATAAGAGCCTACACATCAATTTTTTCATTCTCAAGTAGGTCACAAAATCACCCTGTGTTGAACGAAACATAATTGTCCCAATCTTGTTCTTTTTCGGTAATACGATTTATTCCGATTTGTAGACGGCAAAACCCCGAAATGGAATTTCCACAAAATCGTAATGCCGTTTGCGAGAATTACACATAAATAAAATGTAATACAAATAATAAACAAAAGTTATATGTATTATATTAGTAGATAAAAAAGTAAAATTATATTTGCACCATATCACAGCTCGTTAAATGAACATTAAACAATTTTTAACTGACTGCTCATTTTTAGATGAGATGTTAAATCTAATTTAAAAGATTACCTTATATCAAATAAAATTGTTCACTTCAAAAGTTGCTGTCGTCATATTTTTGTAAAAGATTAATGTTATAAATGAATCGAGAAGAAGGCTTTTAAAGCATATATCTTTGTAAGTAAAAGTCGATTATTTTAGTAATATTTATACCTTGCTACACGGTTGTACACAATTGAATTGTCAACTGCTGTGAAATTTCGACCATTAAGCTCATATTGGGCGCCACTGATTTGGAGTATATTAATGATTTAAAATTAAATTACTTATTTTAAAAGACATAAATAAAAATTCTTTATACATTCTGCATTGAAGGTCGTCAATAGCTACTAAACAAAACAAAAGTAAAGAAAATCGGTTGAGCTACAGAGGAGAAAATGGTACCGAAAAGTTTTGTCTTTCTCTATTTATAATAAGATTAAAGGACTATACCGGCACCCCTCACTAAAATAAAAATTGATTTTTGGCTCAATTTCTAAAAGTATTATATCTAATTTCGTATTATCACTTGGCAGCATTGGTAGCTACTTTTTTTATGTCTTGCATGACCAAGCTTGCGAAACTGCTTTTCTACTTTGGTAATTGTTCATGAGATGCAGCTGGTAAATTTAGAAGATTTTCGTGAAATGAGTGAAAAACCTTCCATTTGTACCCGTTTGTTATCACAATAACCGATCATTTGTCGAATAGTTATTTTGTGCATTTCTGTTAAATGAACCAGTTTTCTGATATTTTACGTACAGTTAACGAAATTCAAAGGACAATAGCACTGACACTGATCACCACTATCATGCAGGAAGACTACAAGATGCTAAGGCTGTGAGTTTTGTGAGTTTTGACGAAAATAAACAAAACTGTTTTTTTTTCAAATCAGTGAAAGGAACGCAGGAATGGTTTTTGCTTACTATATCAGTATCAAGAGCTAAATAGGAATTAAGCATTGAGTTTAATGTAGCGAATTTGTCAAATAATATAATTTTCTTTTGTTAATATTAATTTTGTAATAAATCTGTAAACACGTAATATTTCCGAAACAGTTGAAAATAGGTGTAGGACATTGTACATGAATTAAGTATAAAATTTTCTGAAGAATTAATATATATATATATATATATATATATATATATATATATATATATTACACCCATTGGCTGCTATATATATATATATATATATATATATATATATATATATATATGGCTGGTATTTTAAATAAGAAAGTTGGTATTGGCCACTGTCACATGACACACTATACAGGGTGTAAATGGTTTGAGTGCAAAGATTTTGAAGAACAATACTTCAGGCAAAAACAAATCAAAAAGCTTTAGAACATTTTCTAAAATAAACTACAGTTTTGCCAAAAATGACACATAAAGTTAGAGTTTATGTAGCCCTTGCTACAGTGAATAATACAATAATTTCGATTTCAAAATGTCGGTAAATCTAAATATGTAAATACTCAATAGCTTATACATCTTTAGTAGCCACATTAAAAATGAAAATTGATTATTTAAACTCGAAATATGACTTTATAATTTAGTGTAAGTTTCTCCGAATAGATATGGCAACGTGGCATTTTACTTTAACGACGACTGAGAGTTACGATTGTTTTTTTGCGATTTCGATTCTTGTAAATAAGAAAAGATAAACGGTAAAGTGATTTGAATGATATCTATTTGATGTAGACTTCGTGGTTTGCTTTCCATTTAATATATTTTTAAATAAATAAAATCGGTTGTGATTAGTGTGTAAGTTCGAAAATTAAGAATAGTGCGACAGTATTTATTTGTGATAAATAATGGCCGATTATACAATTAGGGAAAGACATGACATGCTCTTAATTTATGGGGAAAGCAGACGTAATTGCAGAATAGCAAGAATGTTTTACAGGGAAAGGCTGTGAATAATCCGTTGTTTCAACTCAGTTCTATCATTATAATAAATTCGGTAAGTAGGATTACATATTTACTTGTGTAATATAAATAATATTAATTAAATCAGTAATAATGACTCTTCGAATAATTTAACTGGTAAAAAACTACATATACAGATCTCTTGAGTTGAATGTCATATTTACCCAACTTTGTATAATTGCATAAAAGAAACCTCCAAATACAAATTCTAATTGCAATACCCTGTATTAAAAATGTAAATATTTTCAACAAAATATTTCATATATTTTTATTTAATTTTAAGGTCAATATCATCAGTCAATACAAAAACACAGTTTTTTTGTCGGCGTAGTCATTCCTTTATTATTCGCGCTAAGAGTGAATCTGCTTCGAACGCGAGCGACGTTGCCGGATTGACAATAATTTACTTAATATGTTTTAGGGATTTTCTTGGTTATTAAGGCCTACTGACCATAGTGGTATAAGAGTTTTTTGTTTAATTTGGTGTATACTACCTCCACCTAAAATATATGCACTCAAACTATTTACACCCTGTATATTTGTTCCTACAAGCCTTTATTCGTTTTCGAATTTATTCCATTTAACTGTTCCACACTATAGATTGATAGTTCTTAATTACTAAAACCAGATGATATGTATAATATATAAAATGTGTGTATATTTATATATATATGTATGAATATCTACTTACAAGTATCATCTTTTTATGGCATTGACTAAAGAAAAATTTGTTTTACTAATTTCAAGTTTTGAAATGCAACCTTAACCTCAACTTTCTGGCCAGAAAGGGAGCTCTTTTCCTGTAAGAGCAATAAATTTCCACGAAATATTTTCCAATATCAAAACTTTAACTTAAGCCAGCCAACAACACAACATTAAAATTTTCCTCGTACCACACATGTTCCGAAAACTTCGACTATTTATTCTCGAACCTTCATCGAAACGAGAAAATAGTACATAAAGTCACTTCGATTTCCACACACGTTCCAACTAACTTCTATTTTCTAGTTCATAACTTGTCGAACTAATAGGAAAGACAATTTCCGCTTTACCTCTTCAATCTGTCAGGAACTGCTTTTGAGGATTTCAACAAAGAAAAGGAATGTCTCAATATATCTCGATGCGGCATTGTTCAGAAGGGAATATCGTATGCATCAGTTTTGCTTAGAGATGTATCGAAATGGACATTTTGAAAGAGACTTACTGAGTACAGAAGGACTTTCAGCGGATATTTCATGGTTGAAATAAAAAACAAAACTTGCAAGAAACGTGCATTTGCACAAAAGTGGTATTGTTCTTTAAAATTCTATAAACGATTCTACGTCAGGAAATAGCTTTTACAGAACCCCTTTGAATCTGTAATAGCCGGAATAACATATTTTGCTAGTCACATTTATTAGTAAGCTAACCTCAACTCTCATGATAGGCAGAACCCTGTATTGCAGAATTTTTCTATATTGAGTAAAACTTTTTCATGCCTCCTCTTAGTTATGGGGAAGCATTGGGGAACCTTGTACGCTAAAACGAAAGAATGTAACGAAATATATGTCTTGCGTCCCCGCAACTTGTCTGTTCCTAGTTTTTAAAGTTGATTGAATTATTCAATTGGTTTTTAAACATTTGAACCTTTTTCGAAAACTCTCAGTCGCGCCAATGCTAATTTATATTTGTACATTTTTTGTCTCTAAAAACAGAGAGAACTAAGATTCGTGTTGTGACCGCCGACGAGTGCGGAAGCTACTCCTTTTGATTCCGTCTTAAGACGGCCGCTTGTTGTTGTTATTGTGTTACGATTTCGCGAGTTATTAGTTCCGGTCGTAACAACCGCTTTCATTTGTGTTTACAAAAGCGCATCATTTGTTTGTTAAACCCGCATTTTTTGTTTGCTCAATCAATGAACATTACGTCGCTATTTTTGTTTACTTTAAGAACAGGCGAAACTATAAAATACTTTTTGCTGCTGCGGGGGCTAGTTTCTGAAGAAAGAAGAACCATGAAAACACCACCTGCAGGGCGTCGACTTCAAATGTCAGTGAATTAACTTTTATTTGGTGATTTAATTTACGCGACGGTACATTGTTTTATTGATTGTTCCGCTAAAGGTCCTTCCTCAATTACATACTTGCATTGAACCAGCATTGAACTAAAACCGCAACATCTAATTCATACATTTTTTTTGATATTATATGTAATGTGCCATCGAAGACATTACAGTATGTATTAATAAAAACAGAAAACGCATATAAATACTCGACATTTTGGCTCCGGACTTTGAGCCAGTATTAAGACACAAAAAAGAAATAAGTAGAAATGCAATATGGTCTAGTTCGGACTCAGGGCCTCAATCTGTTTACTTCCCGAGCATCAATGGAATATTATTAAACGAGTTTCCAAGTCTAAATCGAACTCTGGATCTCAATCTGCCTACTCCCAACGTCTGAGTAGACAGCTCATCTTTCTGTGAAATCAAACCATTTCCTGAATTTATATTTCTTGACAGAGTATGTCACGTGAGGTGTGTATGTTGCGCGGTGATAAGTCAACCGGAGGTGGGCGTGTCCGATCGCTCCAGTCTGGCTATTGTTGGCGAGTGCGATCGTCACGTCGATTAAGGCAGATGGGTTGTTTCTCTATTTTAATAGCTTCAGGAATCGTAGAGGCCCTAAGTGTATTGAGGGATATGATTTTCGTGCTTTCCTCACAATTAATGGACTGTCCTGATTGTACATGATGATATGTAAGTGTCGAAATTGAATCCTTTTTGCGAACTGAAGGAAGGGTTCATATATCCGGTTTTTGATGCATCTAAGGGTACGACCTATGTAGCTTGGTAACCAATAGCGACACGCTATTTCATAACCTCCTCGATCCGCATCCCTTTAGGTCCTGGTAGGCGTCTATTGTCTGTTTGGTGTTGAATATTGTTTAATTTGATTCCCGTCTAGAATCCGTGCTATTTTGTCGGTAATTCCTTGAAAGTTTGGCAAAAATGCTTGACGTTGTTTTGTCGTTTGTTATGATTTTGGAATTGTATACGTGATATGACTTAAGTAATAACCGTTATGTGAGTCGAATGGATCAAAGAACTAAAGTTTGCATGACAGAAAAATGAGATTTGGTGAAGAGCTTGTTAGAAAAATTATAGAAACCTTACGAAAACAGCTCAAATGTAGTTTGTTTCATTTCCTGAAAGGCAACAGCTGCACAGAACATTATGAACAATATTTACGACAAAATAGTATAATATAAATATATTATCAGAAGTGTTCAAATTGACAGACGTTCCGTTGGGCCCATCTACGAGCTGGTCGTTCTTTATTGGTGACAGGTCTAATACCATTTCTTCTTCCAATTCAGATTTACATATCTGAACTGTGTAATCATGTTCTTAATTGATTTTCTTCTAATTAAGATATATTGACCATTTTAAATCCGCTTGAAAAAATAAGGTCCGGGTATGTTTACAAATTCCAGTCCATAAATTTAAACAGAAAGCCGACTAAAGTGGCTGCGGTTATTTTGACATTATTTCTATTGAAGACGGTACAGTTTGAAAGTCCCAATGGTGAGGTTCGAACTTGTATTGTCCTGTATTATTATACATATTTATAACTAATTTATCCATGAAAATTTTTGGAATAATTTTAATTGTAAAGAAGTCACAGTTGAAATTTACATTTTTCAAATAATATACGAAATTTCTCCATACCATTTCCTGAACTATCTTTTCTATATGCAGAGGTTTTATGAAAAAGGACTCGAATTATGCACAGAAGCACATAATTACTGATTAAGAATTATGTGAAGAGGTGTAAGAAAATGAAGACTTACAGAAAAGTAGTTCGAAAATGATTACTCATATGATATTTAATTGTTTGTTGTCCTACATAACATGACTGAAAGTAACGGTGCATCTGGTGGAATGATGTAACACTATTAATCACGTGGGGAACAAGACTTCTAAAATATAAATAAATTTATATTATTACAGAATTACTTTGGGTTCAAACCAAGCTTTACATTCAATATAAATGTCTTTACTCGCATCAAAATAAATCTCAATACGTTCGACTTATCCAAATATTTACATCACCAACACTGATTCATACCCGAACAGATAATCTATGCCATCTACCCAACATGTCTCCCCTTTTTTAATATTTTTTTCTTCTGCAAGTTATAGGAAAGAAAATATAAAGAAATACTAGCAACAAAATCAATTTTTCAACTTATATTTCCTTATAAAAAATATTTCTGGGCTTTCCGACATGGCGTACATAGATATATTATTACACCGGCTCTGAAAAAATGGTCTGTCCATTTACCAGACCCATCTAGGTTTGTGTATTTTGAAAGACTGAATCCGATTCAGATTCTCCAAATCTTGCAAACAAAAACAAAAAAAAAGTCGAAAAAAATTCTCGGACTAAATCAAGTATATTTCGCATTTATTTCGATGTGCTGAATCCGAATCCAAAGTTGGTTTAGCTCGCTAATCTTCCAAACTTTAAATTGCAAATTACCGCTGAAAATCGCTAAAAACCTAAAAAATCGCAGTAATGCAAATAAAATTTTTCAAAATAGATCAATTTTAGTTATCGAATTAGTGGGTGTACAAACCAAATCGACTTCAGATTTAGCTTCAGCGCATTGAAATACTTAAATATGATTGGTTTAATTAATAAAATATTCGTTTGCATAATTCAAATTTTCATGTTGCTCAGCGGTTTCAGTTGCTCTTCGTGATCTGCTCTAAATTTGGAGGGTTTCTCAGCTAAATCAACTTGATATTGAAATTCAGTGGATAAAAATGTATAATATTCAGCAGTATTTTGTAATTTGAAGCCTTAGTTAGCTAAACTAACTTTGCATTCCGAGTCAGCACATCAAAATACACAAAAAATAACAAAACTCGATCTAAATGTTCGTGTTTTTTTTGTTTTATTATAATTTTTTTTTGCAGTGTTTAGTGTTTTTTTTGCAATTTGTTCTATTTCGAAGGCTTACGGGTCAAACGGATCTCGGAATCGGATTCAGAGCATAGACCTAGATGGGTTTGGTCAAATGCACAGAATTTTTTTTGTGCGGCAGTGTTATTAAAGATATTGTGCATTTCTAAAAAAAAAACATTTTCTTCTAGTTTTCATTTAGGCAACCAAATTTCTTGTTGGCACAAAAAAGTGCCTTAAAGCACTATTCTATTAGCTCTAGAATCCTGATGCACCATTTCCCCTTTCCAGAATGTGCTTTTCCAAAACCATATAATTGAAACTTCCTTCGGTGTTTATTAAACGGCGTCAAACATTATTGCCTTCTCGATGCATACGTTTACGAACGACAATGAATAAATTGAAAAAATTGTACGGCTTTTGTAGCATATGTGTCTTCGTAGCGTTTCACAATCGTTTGCTGAACGCCGAGGAGCGAAATGACGGAGACATTGTTAACGCACCTGTTCACATGAATTTGCAATGAAAATTTACTTCGCGTGTGCAGAGGTAATTTAGATAATGCCAATGACAGCGCTGAGCTTCGCTTTTCGACATGGCTGCCAACTGCGCTTTGAAGGTGTTTAACGAGACCGACGGATCGCGATAGCAAAGGGATGGGTGGAATTCAATTAAGTCTGTTAAAGTGAGTATCGAAATCAGTCGATCATTATTACAGAAAATGACAAAGCTTGGCAATATATAAGATATTTGCGATATGTGTACTCGTAATTTTACATGCATTTTGTGATTTCGATTGACACTGATTTTGATTATTCATCTTAGTTTATTTATTTAGTATGAGAAATAACATCTATATATTAAATAGTTAGAACACAAAAAAGTAAAACCAATACATAAAATATTATAAACGTCAAACATAAATAAAAACAGACTTTACAATAGATAAAATACAAAACGTATGTCAATGAACAATAGCAAAGAACTGGCATGAGTGTGGGTTTAGTTCACACCAGGACTGATAGATCGTGTAGCCACTGTATTTTTGCTGGGGAAAGCTTGTTCAGTTCCTCTAAACCTCCAGGAAAACGTGTTAGCGGGCAATCATTCTGAATCTGATCAATAGTTTGCTTTTGGCCACCGCAACTGCAGGCCGGTCTTTTCTTGATTTTCCATTTATACATCATATCACCACACCTTCCGTGACCAGTACGGTAAGCGATTTAGACGACACTATAGGTGCCTAGGAAGATCGTAACCTATCAACGGCTTTTCGAAGGCTTTAGCTGCTGCTGAACTCATGTTATCTACTTCTTGCTGAGTCTCAATAAGTGACTTCTATCTAAGATTATTATTCAATGGCACCCGTAAGTTTCTGTCCCATTATGGGGCGTCTACGTTTCAGGCGCGTTCGAGGGATGTCATCAAGATCAGCTTGAATGAGGACGGTTCATTTGATGTGCTTTGTCCCATTCCGGTTTTGCAATATTTGAGATAAATAGGCAGCCACGTGATAGACGTTGACTTAACTGTGCCTATTTTTTGGAAGCGTGGCAACTTCGGTACCTTACTGAAGCGCAGTATTCTGCAGCTGCATAAACACGAATAAGTGCAGCTGAGCAGAGAGTTCTTGCTTGTGCCTCCAAGATGTCTCGGCATATTTGTGCAATCAAATTGTAACGAGGTTTTCAGTTTTTGGGCACATTTACTAAAGTGTTTCTCAAAAGATAAGAGATCTTATCAAGTGTTACTTACATATAAGTCGAGTTATAGTTGTGCTTGAGAATATTACCATCATAATTGACCATCAGCTCTTCAGAAGCGTACCTATTGGGCAAATGGAAGGCACACAGCTCAGATTTGGAAGGGTTTAGCAAACTACACTATACTATTATACTAATTCTGCTGGAATTCTAAATTTAATGTAAGATGTTCGTTACATTCCTCTAAATCCTTCTTTTGCACCGCAAGTGCTAGATCATTGGATATAGGATCTTTCTGCCAGGAGTATGAGGCATGTCATTGGCACAAATAATTAAAAGAAGAAGCGAGGCAAGCACAGATCACTGTGGAGGACCATTCTTGATTGTTATTTCTGTGCTTTTCTTGCCACTTACCACGACAAATATTTTACGATTATTCGGCATGTTTTGTAAGAGATATGTTGTTTTAGCACATGATATAATTTGTAATTTGTAGATCATTAATTTCTTCGACACAAAAATGACTGCGGTTTTCAAAAGTTTCTGGAATTCTGCTTCGATATGTGTTGTAAGTACCAACACTTGATCACAGCAACTTCGTTTACTCTTGAAGTAAGGTTGTTCGATATTGGGAATCTCTTGTTCTATTGGAATGACTCGGTTATACAGCAGGCATTCTTACAGTTTGTAAACCATACTGATCAAGGCAATTGGTCGGTAACTGGACGGATCTTCTGGTGAATTTTCTATTGACAAAGACTCCAGAGTCAGAGCTGAAACGTCTCCAAACACAGATAAGTCGAACACAATATACAATACATTTCTTATATACAGGAATACTGGTTGATCATATTTTCTCTCAGAATAACGGTGACGAAGAATTTCTGTATAGACAGCCGGTAATCCCAGCAACTTTACGAAATTGCCTTTTTCTCCGTATTGTATTTTCAAATACTTATATTTAGCAGAAAAAAATTGAGAAGAGGCAACCCAGTGAACAGGCAAAATAATTAAGAATTTGCTTTTAACAGAAATACCGGAGAAAATAATTTCATTTACAGTGATCAGCCCGAATGTTTTAGAAGGATGCTGTTTCAGTCACAATTTAAATGAAAATAGTAAAACGCAAAAAAATACATTTTTTGGTAATTTTATTTACAAGGGACCAGGCACCTTTCTTATGGAAAAATGGACTTCCGTCAAATTTTTTGAAATTTTGGTATGTTGTAGAAGTTGATATTCTGACAAAAAGGGTTAATCTGCTGAAACAGATTCTATGACTAGTTTTCGAGTTACAGGGTGTTAAACATTGAAAATTCCGCATTTTTGATAACAGATTTTTCATGATAGACGTGTTTTATTTTCGGTTATTGGAGAAACCGTGATTTGTACATTATTGGACATAAATATGTCACAGAACAATTGCCATAAATTTAGGTGGATTACAGGGTACTTCAAAAATATTTAAAACATGTGTTTTTGGAAAAATCATTTTTTTATAACAACGTTGAAAACATACGAAGATCTTATTGCACAATTAATATATCCTTAAAGTAATAATTTCTGGGCTGTACTTCATATAATATACAGTGTGAGCCATAAATATAGCTAGATAGGGTATATTTTATTTTTTCCTATTAATGAATCACCCTGTACGAACCATTCGTGCTGCAATTTTAATAAGACATAAAACAGATATATAATTCGTCTCTTTATACTCAACAGGATGTTAAACTGATTGCAAAAACTGGCACATATTGAAAAAAGGTAGTTTTATATACTACCCTGTAGTTTGAAATTCTCTTCGTCAACTTTATATGTTACTAGCGGATCCGACAGACGTTGTCCTGTCCCATGTAAACTATTAAAAATTAGCTTTAACAATATAATCTGAACGCCATCTATCAGACGTAACTGAAACTAAAGCACACTCTTGAATATTTGACACAGCGACTATAGCGCAGTCTGCCGGATCCTATGTAAGTTGTGCTACCATCAACAACATTTTTTAAATAAATAATGTAACTAAAAAAACAATATCTAGTTGACCGTATTGTGAATCTAAACCATCCTCAAACCCCCTGGAATACACACAAAAAATTTCACCAAAATCGGTCCTGTCGTTTAGAAGGAGTTCAATGACTAACACAAGTACAGAAGATTTATATATATATAAAGATTATTATATACATTATTACGTTATCAAATATTTAAGTGTTTCACTGAGCAACACATTATTACAATTGTATGACTGGTTTTTGAGATATAAGGTGTCGGAAGTGTCTACTTTTTCTTCACAGATGTGTTTTAATTCCGCACATGATGATTTGCACATTTGTTTGACTTAAATGTTGCACAAAAAATTACTAGTAATTATTTTATATTACAGGGTGTTTAACATATATGTAAAATGTTTTTTAGGAAACTATTCTTTTTATTATAACGTGGAATACATAAGAAGATCTAATTGCTCAACTAATATAATGTTAAAGAAATTATTTATAGGCCGTGTTCATACATTATACAGAGTGAGTCATTAATATTGCTAAAGTGGACACCTATTATTTATTCTATTAATGAGTAACCCTGTATAAACCATGCCTCCTGTAGTAATTTTTATATTAAATTATACAAATCTACGACTTATCGCACTATATTGAGTAGGTTTGCAAAAAATGTAAGAATTGAAATATACTAGTTTATACAGGGTTATTAATATACGGTAAACAATGGTATATGCGCACTATAGCTATGTTTACGACTCACATCGTATAATATATGAACACATCCAAGAAATTATTTCTTTAACATTATATTAATTGTGCGATTACAACTTATCTATTCATCGCTGTAATAAAAAGATTTATTTTCGGAAAAAACATGTTGCATATATTGCAAACACACTGTAATCAAAGATAAGTAATGGTAATTGTTTGGTTCAATAGTATAGTCAAATATTTCGAAAAATACTTTTTATGCTATAAACGGAATCTGATAAGTAAAAGAAGACATTTCCGATGTTTAACACCCTATATCTCGAAAACTAGTCATAGAATTTTAATAATATTCTGCTTAGTTGAAAACTGAACATTTGCTAATGTAAAAATGTAACAACATACAAAGGTGGCGGAGAGAATTTCAAAGTATAGGGTAGTACAAAAAACTACATTTTTTCAATATGTACAGTTTTTGCAATCACTTTAACATCCAGCTGAGTATAAAGAGGCGGATCATATATATGTTTAATGTCTTATTAAAATTGCAGCACGAATGGTTCGTACAGGGTGACTCATTAATAGGAAAAAATAATATATACCCTCTCTAGCTATATTTATAGCTCACACTGTATATTATATGAAGCACATCCAAGAAATTATTACTTTAACGATATATTAATTGTGCAATAACATCTTCTTATGTTTTCAAAGCTGTTATAAAAAATGATTTCAAAAACACATGTTAAATATTTTTAAAATACCCTGTAAACCACCAATATTTATGGCAATGGTTGTGTGAAATATTGATGTCCAATAATGTACAAATCACGATTTCTCCAATAACCAAAAATAAAACACGTCTATCATGAGAAATCTGATATCAAAAATGGGGAATTTTCGATGTATAACACTCTGTAACTCGAAAACTAGTCATAGAGTTTTAGCCCATGGAGACTCTTTTTTCAATTTCTATGTTTTTTCAAAAAGAAAGGTCGGCCTTTTCCAAAAATTTTCAAGCACTCATTTTTCCAAACATGAAAATTTTACAAGGCAATAATCACATTTTTTGATAATTTTATTTACAGATTACCAACGATTTTCAAAAATTCAATACTATTTTTCCAATTTCTTCCACAAGAGCACCCAAAAAATGAAAATCTTACAAGGCAATAATCACATCTTTTGGTAATTTTGTTCACAGATTCACCAACTATTTTTAAAAATTCGCTAGCATTTTCCCAATTTCCTCCACCGGCAAACACAAAAGATGAAAGTCGTACAAGGCAATAATCACATTTTCCATTTACACTTCTCATCTCAACACCCTTTCCTTCCCCCTTTGGCAGAGCGCGCAGAGAAATAAGAGAAAGCACACTTACGAAGTCTCATTCGGCGAAATTACCGCACTTCCATAAAAACTGACACTACACGCTGAAATAAAATGGAGAACGAAATTGCAGGTTTCCTCACAACGATACACACACACCGTTCTCGATTTGAGCTTTATTTGCTGACGTCCCGTCTTTGATGTGCCTGAATGGGAATAAAATGGAAAGGGTAAATTACAAAGCTTCCATAAAGAATCTTTTGTTTGCTTAAATAATGGCATTAAAGCTGTCTTTTGAAACGCGATGTTAAGTAGCAATAATATGCGACCTTTGATAATGTTCTAACGTACGAAGCCGTTCATTTCAATACGTCTAAAATTTCGCTATATTTAGTTTTCTTATTATAATTTTACCCGCGACTTTGATCGCGTAGATATATCTGATAAAAATCTTTTGAAAGGCGATATTATCTACCAATAATATGCGAACTTAGAAAATGTTCTAACTTAGGAAGCCTTTTATTTATAGACATTGAAAATTTTGTTAATTTTGGTTTCCTGACTATAATTTTCTAGCTTTTATCCTTCACTTTATCCGCTGGAATAAACCCGGTTAAAAGGTTTCGCTAATGAATTTTGTGTAATGCCCTACCCAACGTGAAATAAAAAGAGTGTTAGTCATCTAAGACTGAACGATGGAAACGAAAGCTTCTTACAAAATACACTTCCCATTCCTTGTTATCTCATTGTATCTGTTTATCATTCGTACCATTCTTATTAATTGATTTACATCTGAAGTGAAATAAAATTATTGAAAATATTTTGTTTATTTTTAAGTATAACTAGAAAGGAACATATGACGTGTTGTTAATTTTTTATTAAAATATGGAAATATTGGAAAGACTCACACTCAATAGAGTCAAAGACAAATTAATTGAGAACACTCCAATCGAACAAGCTGGATTTAGACCAGGTAGAAGCTGCACGGACCAAGTGATAAGCCTGACACCATTCATTGAATCAGGATACCAGGAATGTCTCTAAACCACGGCTGTATTCATAGATTTAACAGCTGCCTATGATACAGTATGGAGAGGAGGTCTCCTTTATAAGTTTCTGCATGAGATTCCCTGTAAAAAAACCTGGAAGGCTTTCTGATCGAAAATTCCAAGTGATCATGAGTGGCAAAGCCAGCAAATAGAGAATTATTAATAATGGCCTTCCTCAGGGCTCCGTAATTGCTCCTGTCCTTTTTAATTTATACACCGCTGATCTTCCTGCAACGACTGCATATAAATTTGCGTAAGCCGATGATCTGGCTATAGCGGTAAAAGTTAATTCTTTTGATGCAGCAAAGAGAATGTTAGAAAAAGATCTCGAAACTTTGGATGTCTATTACACAAAATAGAGACTAGTTCCAAGTCCTAGCAAAACAGAGTGTTCCTTTTTTCACCTAAACAATAAACAGGCTAATCAAGAGCCTGAAATATTCTGGAATGGTGAACGCCTTAGGTACAATCCGAACCCAAAATACCTGGGTATTACACTGGACAGAACGCTCTCTTTTAGGAAACATATAGAGAACACGGCTGCAAAAATTCAAACGAGGAATAACATTCTGGAAAAGCTCTGTGGAACCTCATCGGGAGCAACTGCCGATACCTTACGATGTTCGGTAATGGGTCTCGTCTTCAGCGCGGCTAAGTATGGTGCTCCAGTATGGATGAACAGCCACCATTTCTCAAAAGTTGATGTTCAGCTCCGCAGGAGCATGCGTATCATAACGGGATGCATAAAATCTACACCAACTTACTGGCTCCCAACTCTCAGCCATATTATGCCGCCAAATATCTGACGGAATGAAGCTCTCCTACGAGAATACGAGAAAATAATGGATATCCCGGAGTTGCCCATCCATAAGTATATACCAACTGCTTGCCTCACCAGACTGAAATCCAGACATCCACCCATCAGGACTGCGAAAGCGTTACATGAAAGTGATTTCAGGGGTCTCCGGGAATGGGATGTAGGTTGAAGGGAGGATGCCCCTCCAGAGGTACTCGATTATGTGAGGATCCATGAAGAACCTGTGGGTTTCGATTTACCTCGCAAAATATGGAAGACGGCAAATAGAATTAGAACGGGACACGGCGTCTGCGCAGATATGCTGTTTAAATGGAATAAACAACTCACGCACAATTGTGAATGCGGGGCAGCCTATCAAACAGTCAAACATATATACCAAGACTGTAAACTTACGGCCTACCAGGGAACAATAACGGATATATATATATATATATATATATATATACTCTCCCTCCTGCAGCGACTGAATGGATAAAGAACTTATCTATTAGTTTGTGATTACTATGTGTGGACTTGTTATTTACAAATGCTCTGTTTCTGTTTTTACTATGTACTATTCTTGTTCTTGTGTATTGTTAGTGTTTAAATGTAATTTCGTATTTTTATATTATAAGACCAGTTCATGTATACTATTGCCATACGCTAAATAAAAATAAATAAATAAATAAATATATTAAAATATAATGTTTGTTGAATTATAGTAGTTCAAGCATACTTTACCCACTCGTTGAAGTTTCCTTGGACTTCCATCGTCTTGAAGTGATTGATCGAACAACGTTTCAATAGCTGTGTATCTGCTATCGTCATCAATAGCAGATACACATTTATTGCAACGTTCTGCTCTTGAAAACCCTTTTGATCCCATATCCATGACCAATATGTCTAAGTTTTTCCGACAAGCCCTTGGTGTATGGTAGTAATACGGTTGCTATGGTGGTTTCTTGTTCCTGCCTAGGTTGTTTCTTCCGCTGTTCCAATGATTTTTTGATGGTGGTTTCCGGATATTCGTTCGTCAAAAGGTCTTAATTTTTTTATTCTTTGAGGACCTCTTGTGTATTCCAAATATTTTTGGCTGTATGTACTAATGTTTGATGATGCCAGATTTCGTTGTTGATGGATGGTTAGAGTTGTAATTTAAGTATAACCCTGTAAATGTAGCCTTCTTGTATGCTGTTGCTTCGATTCTGGTCCTGGTCCTTTGGCACTTCACATCAAGAAATGATAGACACCCACTCTCTTCCATCGCCATGATGAATTTGATGAATGGTTGTGATTGGATTAGATGCTTCAGAAATGCCTGTAGTTCTCGCTTCCCATGTTGCCAAATAATGAAGGTGTCATCGAAATACCTTAACCAGAGTCTTGGTTTCTTCTCGTAGCTATTCAGTATATTATCTCAAACATTCCATGTAGATATTGGCATTGATTGGCGATAACGGGAAACCCATAGGCAATCCATCTTCTTGCTTTAAGAACCGGTCATTCTCCTGAAAGTAGAAGTTCTCCAGGTAACATTGCAGTAAGTTCATGATTGAATCTATTCACTAGTCCGTCCTATCCATCAGGATTTCGCCTAAGTTCTTATTTAACACAACCTGTACATTACACAAAAGCTCATCGTAAACACATACTCACACGCATCGAATGGTCGAATTGTGCTAGCGTTAGATATTGTAATAACGTTTTAATAAAGAAATTCATCAAAACGGTCTAAATTATTACAGCTTATTCAAAAAAGTTTCGAATTAAAGACGTATTTAAATGAAACGTCTGTCGGGAATCCTGGTGTTGTTTCCGGTGTACATCCGTTTCTCGGTTTGTGCTCTGAAAAGAACATTTTACCTGACCTTTCGCCAAAATCTCATTTGACATTTTCAAAAGTTGAAATCTGATAAACAGAATCATATATATACATATATAGTCAGGTTATGTATATGTCAAGATATTTTTGAAACATCAGCCTTATAATTCATAGAAACAAAACAACGAGAGAGCAGTCAACTATATTAACCGATTTCGTGACAGGATCACTGATAGTACATAATTTAATCACTAACAAAAGGCACTTCCAAACCTTAGCCCTTACAACCCAATATATACTTATATATTTAACCATATATCTGCATATATACCACCATATATACACAATATAATTTTTTTCCCTCTAATGACTAGGGGTTCATTAAAAGTAAGTTGCAAAATATCTTGTTAAGATTTTTAATATTTACCCTCGTATTCATACTGTTCCTGCATGGGAAGATATGACCCATCTCCAAGAAACTCCTTTAGTATATCTAGGTGATTGCTTGAAGTCTAAAACTTTTACTCTGTTGAAGTCAATATAATGGCTTTCTTCTATTTGAAGTCTAGCCAGAGCGCAAGAAACTTTGCTCAGGCGAATGTCACTTTTATGAGACGCTAAACGGTTTTCCAAGAGTCTTTTTATTTGACCTATGTACTGTGTCTCATAATCAGTACAGTTTAGACTGTAAATAACATTGTCCCATGGCTGATTTCTGGTCAACAAGTCTTACTTACCATTGATATGTGAAAACACATGTCCAACCTTTTTTGTGGCTTTGCTGGTGATATCAATCCCTTTCACACCTTTCGTAATGTTCCAAAGTTTGGGTATAAGGCCCTAAATATAAGGTAAAGTCTTGAAACTACAAGGTAACGGCTCTGAAGGACTAACCACATGTTCTTGTAAAGGAAACCTATTAAAGGGTAGGAATTCCCTATCACTTTTGATGATTAGGCATGGAAAATAACAATTTGTTGACTAACGTTTTTGGAATATAATTACCTACTAATTTTGTGCAAGTAATTTTAGATTTCTTTCCACAAAAATGGGATAACTAATATTACTGATTCTGTATTTTTGGCCTAAAATGAAATCCTTTTTTATACTGTGTTTGTGACTAAGCGATTAAAATTCATTATTCTACCTGAGTTCGTTGATTTTTCCGACGAATCCAATACAATTGTGAAATAGTAGATATATTTATAAACCAGGTTTGTGTCAGTTCCTGTACCTGAGAAATAAATTTTTACATAAAATATTGCCAAACTATATTCTTTATTAGTCTGCTCTTAGTGTCAACAATCATAACTCAAAAATGTGATTATCGTTAGCCAAATGCTACAATCATAAAACATTTTCCATATTTTAATTTTCATGGACAGCATTCTAAAATATTACTAATGTGCAGGTATAGATGTTAGAAGAAGTTGAGAGGTCACAAACTGAGAGTAAAAAATGAAATTTTTAGCTTGAATGTGTGACCTGGATTAATTAAAAGTACAACAAATTTTGCTTCTGAAGAGTTGAGAACAAAAACTTTCCTACAATGCAAATGCACCAGCATAAATTTATGAACACTTCCAACTTGCGTTCGCAACAACTCTCAACTAAAATGTATTCTCCTAGTCATAAAGTTTCAATATACTCTGAGGTAGATGCAGTCAGACTTTACCAGCTTCCGGGTAAACATTTTGTAACATGTAGGAACTTAAATTGATATAGCGCGAAACGTATTATATGGAGCTAAAATGTATGGCTGAAAGTAAACCGTCCTTAGCAGGAAAAAGCCGAAGTATATACAAGAAAAGAATAACATAAAAATATAATTGTACACTGTTTCAATAGTGAATTAAATATATATATATATATATATATATATATATATATATATATATATATATGTTCTGAGAGGCTTCCGCGGTCATTATTATGAACTAAGCTAGGTTCCGGGTGAGAACCGCGTCTGAATTTATTGAATACTCGACGTTTCGACTCCTGCTTTGGAGCCATTATCAAGAGACAAAAGTGAAAAAGAGTTTCAGAGTCTAGATCGAACTCGGGGCCTCAATCTGCCTACTCCCCAAGAGTCACTAGGTAACTGAACTGAATTTGAGTCCGCTCTGCTTCTTTTATTTATAGTTAGCGCTGGGGTAGAAGAAGATGTCACGTGATGAGGCTGTGTTGTGATTGGTTGGGTATTGGTGGGCGTGTCTGCTTTGTTTAATCTGGCAATTACGGAGGTCCAAGCTGTGGGAAGGCGAGTGCTGTCATCGCGTCTGTTTAGACAGAGAGGTCTTTTCTCTATTTCGATGGCTTCGCGAATAGTGGATGCCCTAAGAGAATTGAGAGATATGATAGTCCTACTGTCCTCGAAGTTGATAGAGTGTCCTGTTTGGATATGGTGATGCGCGAGAGCTGAAGTCGGATCTTTTGCCATCCATTCAATCAGATATCAACTTGACCAAAACAACCGAAATTTGTATCACTGTTATTCATCATTACATACTTTCAATCCTCATCCAATTCTGTGGGACAATTTTAATCGCATTTCGAGCGATAAAGCCGAACACCTGGCCCAAAAGAAAACAGTCACTCAAAAACTTAAGCTAACACGACTTATTACAAAACAACAACCCGCTGTCACCTCACCCCCTCAGACGACCACCGTCCATAACTTTTCTGACTTCCCCTTAGACTCTACCAGTTTACACGTCCTATCCAAAGGTTTCAATTTCGCAGTGACGCCGAAAACTATTCCAACTGAAAGAATCATTTCTCAAGTTGAGGTAGCTTTGGTTGAACTAACAGATATTGAGGCTGAAGATACTCGTCAAGACATTGCTAGAGTACTCCGCACATCAAAGCCACCAAAATCAAACCTAACTTCTAACGAAAGACATGCACTAAAACAACTACGTAACAACGATGACATAACTATTCTTCCTGCCGACAAAGGTAACGCGACTGTTCTTCTCAATACTAAGGACTATGTTCACAAGATGAATTCCCTACTCCACACTGCAGACTACGAAATAATGAACAATAATCCTACTACTTACTTAGAGAAAAAGACTAAGGAAATCATCAACAGGACACAACTTCCTCTTGACGTCAAAAAGATCATCATTCCTCGTGAAAAGTCTTCTAAAATTCCGAAAATTTACGGACTACCCAAAATTCATAAGCCGGACATTCCTCTTAGGCCCATTGTCAGTTCGGTACAATCCCCGACCCAAGAATTAGCCCGGTACTTAGCCAAAACCCTCCAACCTCTAGCCGAGCAAGCATCCTCGTACGTAAAGAACTCTTCTTCCTTCCTAGATATCCTAAGTGGTTACAGAATTTCAGAAAATGATATCCTAGTTAGCTTCGATGTTGTATCTCTTTTCACCAATGTCCCCATTTCAGAAACGTTAGATATTCTAAAAACAAAACACAATATCTCTTCTGACATCATCAAACTTGTACAACACTGTTCTTCTAACACTTATTTTTCATTTCAAGGCACTCTGTTCAAACAAGTCCGTGGAGCCCCCATGGGTTCACCTCTTTCTCCAGTGCTTGCTAACATTTTCATGGAACAAATCGAAACCCAGGCCCTAAACTCGTCTAATTTAAAACCTTCCTGTTGGCTTAGATATGTAGATGATACTTTTGTCATTTGGCCTCATGGCAGAGATTCACTAGACTTCTTCCTACAACACCTCAATGGTATACATTCTAATATACAATTTACAATGGAAATCGAGTCCGATTCTTCTCTTCCGTTTCTTGATGTCCTCATAACAAAAACCAACAATGACAGATTCTCACATACCGTCTATAGAAAACCAACCCATACCAATCGATACTTAAATGCCCAATCACACCACCACCCTGCCCAATTGAGTTCTGTAATGAAATCTTCGACTCTTAGATCTATTCGTTTAACAGATATTGACAATAGACAAAACGAACTTAATAATCTTCAACAAATCCTTCGACAAAACGGTTATCATCCGGACCACATTGCGCGTATAATTCATCAATCTCAACAACCCCCAATCACACCAACCCCGTCAGAAACAGAACAACAACATCAAAAAGCCGTACTTCCATACATTCGAGGAGTCACTGACAAAATAGCACGGATTTTACAAAGACATCAAATAAAGACTATCTTTAACACCACTCAAACTATAGGCAACTTAACCGGTAACCCCAAAGACAAAGTACCTAACGAGGATCGAGGAGTTTACGAAATCTCATGTCGCGATTGCCCACAAAGCTACATTGGTCGTACCAACAGGCGCGTTAACCATCGAGTATATGAACACTCTCTGTCAGTTCGTAAAAAAGATCCGACGTCAGCTCTCGCGCATCACCATATCCAAACAGGACACTCTATCAACTTCGAGGACAGTAGGACTATCATATCTCTCAATTCTCTTAGGGCATCCACTATTCGCGAAGCCATCGAAATAGAGAAAAGACCTCTCTGTCTAAACAGACGCGATGACAGCACTCGCCTTCCCACAGCTTGGACCTCCGTAATTGCCAGATTAAACAAAGCAGACACGCCCACCAATACCCAACCAATCACAACACAGCCTCATCACGTGACATCTTCTTCTACCCCAGCGCTAACTATAAATAAAAGAAGCAGAGCAGACTCAAATTCAGTTCAGTTACCTAGTGACTCTTGGGGAGTAGGCAGATTGAGGCCCCGAGTTCGATCTAGACTCTGAAACTCTTTTTCACTTTTGTCTCTTGATAATGGCTCCAAAGCAGGAGTCGAAACGTCGAGTATTCAATAAATTCAGACGCGGTTCTCACCCGGAACCTAGCTTAGTTCATATATATATATATATATATATATATATATATATATATTATAGTTTGAAAAACAAAAAAGCACCCTATGGAAGCAATCCGAAATAAAAGATCTCAATATAAATAAATTATTTGCAATAATTTTAAAATAAGGATAACGTGACTGATATCGTTTTATATTTGTTTCTGAAAGATATTAGAGGCATCTCTTGTTGCCTCTTGTATATACTAGTGGTCGCCCAGTGGTCGAAATTCGACCTTATTTCATGGAATTGTAAAAAGTATATTTTTATAAGAAACAGAGTTGTGAGGAAATATTTTTTCTGAGTTCTTTGGGAATAAACTTGAAAGTCTGTATATTTCAAACGTCCAAACGTTTCAAGGTCTAAATCAGACCCCATTTTCAATAGTAATTAACTTAATAGAAATGCCCGAGAGAATTAAAAATTTAATTTCACAAAAAATGTGATTAACTAAATTTGTTATTAGGAATCCTTTTAATTATTTATTTTTGATGATTTGTATTAAGTGCATTAACATTGAAAACGGGGTCGGATTTAGACCTTCAGACGTTTGGAATTTTGAAATATACAAACTTTCAATTTTATGTGGTGTTATTCCCAAAAAACTCAGGAAAAATTAAAATCGTTTTATATTTCAAAAGAAGCTAACTGTAATAATAAATATGTTTTAAAAACAAAATTAATTTTTTCATAGTCATATTTTTTCATTACTCTTATTTAAGATTTATTGGCAATTTTTTAATTGCATTGAGTTAACTGATTATTGCTATTTATCAAAATATTTTTTTATATAAATTTAATTTTAAAATTTTAGTTTGGTTTGCTATTAAACAGCTTTTTTGAACTTTATTTTTTGTTTCGATCAAGAAGGACATTGTTGACTGCCATTCAGTGAATGCATATGTTTATGCTTAAAAATCGGTATTTTTTTAATTCAGTTGATCCTAGTCAAGACATTAGGACTAGTTGACAAATTAGGGTATTGTTAACTGCCCTTAATGCGTTTATATCAAATAAAGTTTCAAAATGATGCATCTTATTTCATTCCTAATACTATAATGATTATTCATGTTTTATTTGCACATGGCATAAATATAAATAATTCAAAATATCTTTACCTATCACATCTACTGAGTGTTTTTTACATTTTGATAATGGCTGCATATGCTTTGACAAAATATTAGTAAATTGTTATGAGATTTGTGAGAAATTCATTCTTGAAAGAAGGTACATTCGAAACTTGTAAGGTTCGGAAATCAAATGTATTAATTACCTTTCGAATCTCTATATAATGTACTTACATAAAACTTTTTATTTGGATCCTTCTGTAAATGCACGAACATAAACACATTGAATTTGGTGACTTTAATAATTGCTGCCGTCTTCGTTTCGTAAAAAAGTAAAGTCACAAATGAATAGAAAAGAAGTTTTTTAGGGCATACATTTTTGTAAGTAAAAATCCATTATTTAATAATGTTTAAACTTTGCTACACGATTGGGGTTCTACTGTCGACTGCTGTCAAAAATCGAACATTAGATTAAAACTTAAGCTATTTGTTCATAGTGAGCGCCATCTCATTTGGATGAAAGACATAAATAAAGATTCTGTATATATACCGCACTGAAGGTCGTCAATACCTAATGAACAAAACAGCAATAAAGAAAATCAGTGGAGGAACAGAGGAGAAAATGGTACCGAAACGTCTTGCCTTTGCCTATTTATATATAGATACTTGAAATTCAATATTTATGACTGAGAGTTTAATTTTCTTTATGTATATGGATTTACAAATATTAAATAATAACATAGTAGTTAAAAAATGGTGAAGGCGCCGGATCACGGAACGAAATAGTGTTTTTTTTTAATTTCGGCAAAAAATTGAAATATAAATATATATTTTTGGGGTCCGGTAGCTCAGTGGTTGAAGCTCACGTTTCATAAACTGACTACACTTTGGCCGTGAGTTCGAATCCCACCGATGCCTATGGATGTTGTTATGTTGTACAAATGCGAGCCAATGCGAGTTTTTAGTGAAAAAATTTGATCTCAGGGGTGTTTGGAAATTCACAGAAATAAAGATGAAAAATATTTAACAATGAGTAAAACTGGCTAAACTACGTAAAACTGTAGAAGCCATGAAAGGAAGATGAATGAATGAATTTCTAATTAAGGATAAGTTGATGTAGATTATTGGAACAATAAAGAAATAATTTTGGAATCTAAACAAAAAAAGTATATAAATGATGTTGTTTTCTGAAAGTTCGTCCTTTCATTAACATTAAATTTTGTTCAGAATTTTCTTTGCTAGATGAAAGGACATTAAACCCTAAATGAGTCGAAAATAGTAATCAACTAAGCAATTATCAATTTTGTTGCATATTTAACCAAATTCACAATATATTCAAATTTTTAGCATTTAAACACATAACAGCGAACGAGTTACGAGCCTACCGCTTTGCATAATAAAACAGAATATACTAAAAAAAATCGTAAAATTGAAACGTTATAGGCAGTGAAAATGGAAGCGATGAGAGGAAATTAACTTTCCAATAGCTTTTCGAAATGAAACAGTAGTTACGTATTTCATCGTGTAACTTCATGTTTTTTAATGGAAAATGTTTAATCGTCTGAATAATTTATTTTAAACACCAAAGTGTGGAATTTAATGAAAAAAGTTCCTCCCTGCTGAGCATCTATTGAAACATATATTGGAATAAGGATTTTCTTTGGTATATTTTATAATTTTAAGAATTACACCAGTCAATACAGGATTTTAGGTGACATGATATTCGATAGCAAACCGCATAAGTCATCATGTAAAAAACAGTTTACAAGTAATAATTGACATAATTTTCACGGCATACTCGTTGAAGTAAATTATTTGATCCTTAAGAACCCCAAAACATACGGGGTATATTTGTTTTTTTATAGTGTAAAAAGTAATGATCTGTTCATAATGCCGTCAATAGAAAAATTGTAGAGAATTAGAAAATCTTTAAAATGAGTATTTATTTACTTTGATTAATCTGATTGTTCATAAAGAAAAGTTGGAAAAACAAAGTTCATAACTTGGTTGTAATAACAGCTGAAACCTAAATCTGCCTTCTAATGATAACCTATAACGTTGAGATTAATAACGCTGAAGATCGATAATGTAGGTTAATTAGATCTTGCAGAATAGCAATTTAAATAATTTGTAGAAATATTTTGCAGATCGTATCGTATTAACACCGATGGCGATTTGCAAAATATATTTTGAATGCTCATATAATGCATTTCACTTCCCATATCTTGGATTTTTGTTATAGTGTTCTAAATTATATTAATACTACATGTGAAATTTGGTTTAAAATACATACCCTTACTTCGGACAATAGCAGATCCAGTCGGTGGAAAAAAGTAATTAAATTAATATCAGTAAACTGTATACAAAACCATTAATTAATAAACCAATGGGAAAATAAACCGATATGGGCAGGTAATAGTAATGAAAATGAAAACGTGATAAATTGCAGAGAAAAAAACATATAATAATACACACAATTTTCATCTCGTACCCCTACCTCAATAAAGTGTAGATCCGTCCAGGTGCCTTGACAGATATTGTTAGTGCACCACTGGGGGGCTATCCAAAAAAATCCACTTGTGACCGTTTTTCTGAGTTTACTTGTTAAAAAATGATCCAATCAGAATATATCAAATATTCATTTCAGTAAACCATGGCATGGTCTTAATTATTTTTATGGTCAAACTTGGGTCGTTCATTTCATTTAATAAAATCCATATGCTTTATTTCGTGTAATATTATTTTTATAAAGTGACGACCTCGGGTTCCACAAACGTTCATGACTGTGGTAATAAATTACGAATTGCAATGTCTTTTCAACCCCCAACGAGCCATTTATTTATGTGTTGGACGCAAACTGTGTTACATACACAATCCAATCCAAACAACTAAAGAGAATCTTGCTATAAGCGTGCTCATGCCTAAGCATTTGTGTTCACACATACTCAATGCACACCCCCTTCCACCCACGAGACAGATAGCATGCTCTAAAATCAAACGACTGTTGATTTTTTAGCACGCTTGAAAGGAGCATGCTAATTTCCAGCAAAGCTTATTCACACATGCTAATTAGTAGCGATTGCTCAATAATGGCATGCTTTCGTGCTAGTAAGGAGCATGTCTGTCCGTATCTTAAACGCTCATTATAAATAGGATTTCTTATTCTCTACAACATTTCTGCATTACGATGACTTCATTATAAAAGCAAAAACCAAACGAAACTCGTATTTTTGCTGTTTTTTATTATTTAAGTACTTTATTCTACGCGTTCGCTATTAAAATCTTAGCAATAATTATTTACAAACTGTTATTGGCGTGATGGTATAAGCGAATGCTGTTGAATTTTATGTCCGAAAATGAGTTCAATTTAGTTTAATTGCACTCTACAGTGAGGACGCCTTACTTGGAACATTTACTTGAAATGTAGGAAATTATTTGTAATGATTTACGGACTAGGCAACTGTATATCTGGATGCGCCCCTTTCATAGTGATAGTGAGTTCATGTTTTTAGGGTGGTCCAGCAATAAGTTACCGACATTTATTTCAGTTTTAAAAATTAATGCATGTGATTTCTTGAATTTTACATCAAATTCTTAGGACAATGTTCATCCATACCTGAACTCCACAATTTTTGACAAATTTACGAATGAACATATCAATAGCTAAGCCAAATATCAAAAAATAAATGTGATAACATTTCACTCATCTTTGTTTTTATGTTTTTTTTAGGGTTCCGTATATACAATATACGGATATAATATCACTCCGGATTTCTGCCTCTATCAAATTATAGAATTAAATGGAAAATAAAAAAATATTATTGTTTCTAACGGGTCATGTAATATATCAAATCACAGGGCTCATTATGACGAATACAAATATATTTTTTTAATTTTTTTAAAATGAATATTTTAAAATATATTAAAAAAATATTTAAAAAAATACCCATTCCCCCCGTTATTCCCCAAACTATAACAACTAATTTTTTTTGTTTATAGGAAAAATATGAAAAAATCCCTAATTGGAGGCCAAATAATAGAATTAAACCGAAAATCAATTATTAGGAAACCCCCATAGTAATTTTAGAGACAAATTATACAATTAAATGGAAAATAAGGATTCAATTTTCAAACGCATCATGTAATATATTAGATAAAAGGCTCATTACGTGAATTACAAATATATCATATTTTTAAATCATTTGTTTAAAAGATATTAACAAAAATATTAAACATCGACTTAATTCCCACTTCAGAAACTACTCTATTTAAATTTTGAAAAATATATTTTATTTGCATTTTTTTATAATTTGAATAACAGATTTAATAATTTATTATTTAAAACTTGGCCTTTATCTTTTAATTAACAGAGCCTCAAAACTTAGACAATAAAAGACTTCTCTAAAAATTTATTAGTAAAATAAAACTATAATGTTAATTTTTGGGGCCCAAATTAGAAAATTAAATACATATGTATTCTGATAAAAATCAAGCGAATCCTGAAGCAGATAAAATAAAACGTCTATGTGTAGAAAATCAAAGTGTATATTTTTTATAAATTTAAAACGCTTCCTTTAAAAGATATTAGAGCAAATATAAGAAAATGCTCTTATTCCCTGCTTGTCTGAAAGTGGAATATTAAAATCTTGAAGTTGGTACGGAACCCTAAGTATGCGAGTCCAACTCGCACTTGACCAAATTATTATTTTTTTCTTGGGTGGTTTGTAAGGTAAACTTGGTGCACATCGTAATGAGCAACATTTTGTTCTTTTAGCAACAAGTACAAAATTCATCGATATTGCACGAAGCACTTGTTGTTCTACTGTAACAGAAGAATTTGTGCAGCAGTTCCAAACTTGTACGACTTTTAAAAAAATGGTACGACTTCGTTTAATTAACTTATTATTTTATGTGAATTGTGCCATACAGGCAATATTTTACTTTTTCTAGTATATCGTATATTGTATAGTTAATTGATCGAGCAAATAATATCAAAGTGTCCAGGTTTAGAGTGAAATGTATATGGACTATAATCATTTAAATTTTTTTTCAAAAAACTGCGTAGTCAGCTTTAGATACTTTTATATGTAACAAGCTGGTACGTTTTGTTAAGAAATCGTAAATATTTTTGGTTACTATAGCATATTTTTACGTATTACAGAAGAGTTCAAAATAATTGTTATTTTATTATATTTAGAGCTTTAACCACATAAAAACAATTATTCTCGCAGTCGATTTCATGTTTCTCGGGATCCACTTTAAATTGTTTTTGTTTTATTTTACAAACTGAGTCTGAGGTATTTCGAGCTTCTGCAGTTTTTTCTCTGTTGTAATTAGTAACAGTCACTATGGTATTTCACCTCTTATCTAGAACTGAAAATAGTTTTTGGGAAAAGATGACATTTGTCCTAATAATATGATAAACTAGAGCAGTTAATGCTGATGCACTCGATTTTGTTCAATTGAAATTATTACATTGCATTCCCAGTATAAAATCTATCATGCAATCACTCAATTAAACATACAATCAAATTAATCAACAGTAAATCTGTCATATGTTTAGTTAGTGACCCTAAGGCAAGTATGTAAATGCAAGTTTGTTCAAACTTAGGCGCCCCGCTTTGGAAGTTCTGGATACCGTTTTAAAAAATGAAATGAATCTCCTCCATAGAATTATTTCTCGCATTAAACAATAATGATCAATGATTAAAAATATTAATTTCGAATATTTGTAACACAACTTCTTAATTTCAAAAAAAAAAAATAAAAATCTAAAATTTCAACAAAAAATTGTTAGAAGCCCCACCTTGTTAAATAATTAATATTAAGGGCTCTTGTTGGTAACTATTTTTCCAGATTGTTTCTAGATTGTCTTGTGACAATTTCAAATCAATTTATTATATACTAGCCGTTACCCGCGGTTTCACCAGCGCACGGAATGTTCAAGCTTTCACAAAAAGAAATAACTTGTTTAAACCACCTTACTGAACTTCAAATTCACCAATCCCGAATATATTTCACCCAAACTGCAAGTACTTATGGGCGACCCTATATAACAATTTTATTCGACATTTTTTAATCACCTTGAATAAATATAACCCTACTTCATCCTACATTGCAACCATCCTGTATATGCTGCTGCTTATTTGTCACCCAATAGAACTTTTTGAACACCTACTATAACTCTTCTCTACCATATATTTCAGCTATGCAACTGCTTATGGTCTACGCTATATAACAATTATTTCTGGTATTTTTCGAACCACCTTTTAAAGTACAATTTCTCTTTAGCCTATATTTTAATCACCCTTTATATGCAGCTTTTTCTATCATTGTGTTAAACACACTCTAATACTAGAATCGTGCTTCTCCCCAAATTTCAGATATTCCATATAGTAATACAACTTTCATGGTCTATCCTATATAACAATTATATTTAACTGTTTTAGATCAACCCTGATGGAAATACCGGTGAAACCCTAGGTGTGTCACAAATTTAAAAACAAAGTTTTGCACCCTAACACCAAACTTTTATTTATACACTACCCAAACTGCAACGGCTTATTGGCCACACTATATAACAACATTTTTTTACCGCTTTGTCTACTGCCATCTAGATTAAAACCTTCCTGAATACACCGCTGCCAATTTGTAACACATTACAACTTATTTTTTAACCACCCTGTATAACCTTAATTTTACTCTACAAAATATTTCAACCACCCTGTTGTGGATCTGCTTAGAGGCCACCAAATATAACATTTAAACACTTAACTATAATTCTGGTCCACTCACCATGTTATATTTGCAACTGCTTATGGACTACACTATATAACTATTTTAGAACCAACCTTGAAAGTACAATTTGTCTCCATTCTAACATTGTTTTAATCACATCGTATGAATTAAAATTTTACTTCGATCCATGTTTCAGATGTTCCATATATGCAACAGCTCATGTTCTATCCTACAAAACAAATAATCCAACCTCTTAACTATAATTCTACTCCACCTGCTATTTCAACCACCTTGTATATGCCACTACTTATCGGCCACCCAGTATAACATTTTTTGTACCACCCTGTATATCTATAAATCCATCAATGTCCAAAACCGCAACTGCTTATTGGGCACCGTATATAACAATTTTTTTCAGCATGTTTCTGAATCACCTTGTGAGTATTACAACTACCCTGTATATGCTACTGCTTATTGGTTAACTAACATAACATTTTTTAAATAATTAACCACAATACTTCTTCATCATATATTTCAACTATCGTATCTTCGCAACTTATTATGAACTACGCTATTTCACATTTTTTCCTCATATTTTTTCAACGACATTATAGAGTATAATTTCTCTCTACACTTCATTTATACCACCCTTCATTTAAAAGTTTTTCTATCCTTGTTTGAATCATACCTAAGTATAACTATAACTTTACTGCGCCCCATGTTTCAGGTACTCCATATATGCAACTGCTATTCAAAAAAATATATAGCATTTTTTACCCACCCTGTATCATTATAACTTTACACCACCTTATATTTCGAAAACCTTTTATATGCAACTACTTTATTTTCTCCCTGTATCCTTATAATCCTACCCCACGCTATATTTCAACCATCTGGTAAATGGAACAGCTTGTAGATCATTACATTATTTATTTTTTAGACCCACCTGTATAGCTGTAATTATATTCCGCGACATCTTTCACCCAACCTATATATGCACAAGTTTTAAACCACAAAATAAACTATAATTCCACTTCATCTTATATTTCAAACACTTTGTATAAACAGCTGGTTCTAATATTTAATCTGAACATAATTCAAATATTCTAACTGCTTACACAACACATTTCTTATCCATACTGTATAAATATTCTACCCTTTTTCAATCACTTGGAATATGGAAGTGTTTCTGGCCCACTCAATATAACATTTTTAGACCATCCCGTATAACTAATTCCACTCTCTCTTATTTTTAATGATAAATTACCAGCTCTTAGGCTTCTTCTCCTAAGTGATGAGACCCAGGAAGGTTGAAAGCTAAAGTGGGATCTTTTACCAAAACACAAGGTTAAGGTGAATCCTGTTTACCCAGTTTACTCTCTTAGTGTTACGTTTGACAAAGCAAAGTGTAAAACTCCTTTGGGATTCGCAAATCTCCGCAAAGTTCGCGGCGCGTTGACCCTTTGGATACACAAAGCAAAGTCTTTCGTACACAAAGAAAGCAAAGGTATTCTTTGGTTCGAAAACCTGTTAAGTTTAGTTTGTTTCGACTTCTGTTCGTCATCTTCAGTCAGGGAAATAACCCTGAGACAAGTAGATATAGTAGATTTTCTTCTGAGAAGTAAATTCACAGAAAAGTTGTTAGAGCTCTTATAATAGCTGGTAATTTATCATTAATTTGATATTGTAGTAGTTCAAGAAGTGATTCCTCAAACGAGAAAGAACAGAATTTGTTCAAACGGATGAACTTGTTGCGAACTGCAACTTTTCCGAAATCTCGAGGTTTTCACAAATATCTGAGTTTGGATGTTAGTTAAATAATGCATTTACTTCTCAGAAGAAAATCTACTATATCTACTTGTCTCAGGGTTATTTCCCTGACTGAAGATGACGAACATAAGTCAAAACAAGCTAAACTTAACAGGTTTTCGAACCAAAGAATACCTTTGCTTTCTTTGTGTACGAAAGACTTTGCTTTGTGTATCCAAAGGGTCAACGCGCCGCGAACTTTGCGGAGATTTGCGAATCCCAAAGGAGTTTTACACTTTGCTTTGTCAAACGTAACACTAAGCGAGTAAACTGGGTCAACAGGATTCACCTTAACCTTGTGTTTTGGTAAAAGATCCCACTTTAGCTTTCGACCTTCCTGGGTCTCATCAGTTAGGCGAAGAAGGCTAAGAGCTGGTAATTTATCATTAATTTGATATTTTAGTAGTTCAAGAAGTGATTCCTCAAACGAGAAAGAACAGAATTTGTTCAAACGGATGAACTTGTTGCGAACTGCAACTTTTCCGAAATCTCGAGGTTTTCACAAATATCTGAGTTTGGATGTTAATCCTTTCTCAAACAACTTTTCTCTCTTATTTTAACCACATTGCATATATGCAGCTGCTTATAGGACCCCAAATATAACTTTTTAGATTTCTTAAATCCATTTAATTCTGCTCCACTCTAAGTTTCCTTTATACAGAACACCCTGTAAAATTATGCTCGCTTTATCAATTGATTTTTGTTAAATCGAAACATGTTGCATTAGCACATTTCGAATTTTGAATAAAAGCTAAGTTGATGCCAGTATCTAATATTTTGTGTGTGCGGTGGAACCAATTGAGTAATTTTATTACCCAACATTTTTTCTTCGCTATATCTACCGTTTCTGTCAATTTAGGGAGGTAAAATGTCTACCAGATTTTAAGTCAGACTATAGGCTTTGCAACAAAAAAAGATTCTGCAAAATCAGTTCAGTAGTTCTGACGTGATGCCCGAACAAACAAACAAACAGACAAACTTACAATTTTATAATAGTATAGATTAGCGGAGATATGAAGACGGAAAATTAAGAAAAAATCGATTGTTGTGAATTTTAATGTTTCTAAATTATTTGTAAAGTTTGACTGTAGGTGTGCTTTTGCATAAGGTATCATTTGCAATTGGATTGAAACATTTACTTTACTTTACCATTTCTAGGAAAGTTTTTGGACTGTACGGCGGGCTGCCTATTATTTCCCACCATAGAAGTAATACCTAAAAATAGAATACTTAAGGTATGGGCGCTTGTGCTAGTTGAATCGTAAGGCTGGCTGTATGTGAAAGGAAAATAAGTGGATGTGTCTGCCTCAATCTAGAGCTGCAAAAATAGCTAGACCTCACCTGACTGATACAGACAACCACCAATCAGAAATGAGCTTAGCTAGATTAGGATACGGCTACTTGGTTTTCTATTTCTAACACTGTGCGCTACATTTATTCTAGAGGCTATTCTATATTGAGGTAATATCCCTATGCCAAACATTATTTAATTTGCCATATATTATCTTAACATTTTTTCCATCTAACTTATCCTCTTTAAATTGTGTGTCTTACTTTAAATCCAGACATACCTCAAATAATGTCCTAACGTTCACTATTATACGACCTCCAGCGCATACCAACCTCAAAGCTCGACAGCAGTCACATGATCGAACAGGTCAAACGCTTATTCTTTACAGCTTTGATGTTTCTATTTGAATTTCCTTTTGAAATGGAGCCCTCCTTTAGCCAACTTCTTGCACCACATCGGTAAATAATTTGCCATAAGCTGCAGAACGAGCGAAAGCCTCGTTACCAGCATCAGCTTCGCTATCTCGAAGCGAAGTTATCGAAGAGTAAACTTTCCGATGCAGCCAGAAGTTATGAGTGAATATGCAAGGCAAGCAGAGTTTATTGGGTCTTTGTGAAGCAGAGAGAGTTTATTTTACTCGGAGGTTGACTTTGCGAACAGGTTGAAAATTTCCTGCAGTTTGTTGGAGAGCATTAGCAATTTATCTTAGAAGTAACGATGATGCGGTAAGTAAATTGAAAGCTCTGTACGCTAATTATTTGCAACCGCTGTATTGATTTTGAGTCAGTTAAGTATTCAACATCAACAGCATCGTTAAATAAGTCGTGGCTGTCGATATATTCATAGAACACGGCATAGAGTTGATAATCGAGATATTTAGTCAATGGAAACGCTGAAATTTAACAAAATATTTTTATTTTCAGTTCAGATTGAAATAACAAATATCTTATCTTAAATGTTCATCTGGGATTTTCTCTCCTCGCAATGGTTTCTGAAAAATACAGATAAGTTAAGTACTTGAATATCAAGATGTAGTATCTAAGGGCAGTTTGTGGAAACTACCCGGAACACTAGTTGCCCTCTTATAGAAAAAACTCTCCCGCAGGATTAACTGTGAGAAAGTAGGTCTACAGATTTGTCAACTAGTATTCCAGTATAATATGTTGTGTATTTTGTGTTGTACTTATCTGTTTTTTGTGACGTTTCGATTCCTTATCAGGAATCGTTGTCGAACAATGTTTCTTTGAATGAATACTTTGTTTGACAATGACCTTTGGACGTTTAGAATATACAGCAATTTTCTTTAAACTGTGGTGTTATTTCCACAGTTTAAAGAAAATTGCTGCATATTCCAAAAGTTTCGGGATCTAGGTCAGACCCCGTTGTCAATGGTTAAGAAACTATGGATAAACAAGGCACAATTCTAAGATGTAAATTAAAATATTTGACAATATGTATTATTTGATTTCTGACGTTACTAAGAGAATTTTATTTGTAATATACAGGGTAGCACAGAAATTTCTAAAGATCATATAATCATAAAGTTCCTTTCTAATTGGAAGTATTTGAAAGGGAGATCTTCAGAATTTTATCTGGCGCTCCTAGGTGCAACTTTGATATAAGATAGTGCTTTTGTCAAAAATGCGACCAAAGAACTTTGTTGATTCAGTGATTCCATTAAAATCATAAGGGAAAACCTAGGAAAAACTTTATGAACTATTCGAATATTGGTTTGTTCACAAGGACATGACCATTAATAATTTCTTCCTTAATCATCGGCAACCAGGAACGACTGAATTCTAAGGAGGTAGTAACGATACAATCGTTTTCATTTAACAATATTAAAGCTGACTCTTTTAGTTTTATTTTGGGGTTGTGTTCTTGTTTGTGTAATATAACTGAATTTTGAAACTGTATTTATGACCAAGGTCCCAAATATTTTAATTTACATATTAGAATTATGCCTTTTTTAATCATAGTTTTTTCACCATTGACAACGGGGTCTGACCTAGATCCCGAAATGTTTGGAATAAACAGCAATTTTCTTTAAACTCTGGTGTTATTTCTCAAGAAGTACTTAGCCATTGAAAAATATGCCACAAATATCTTTCAGAAAACAATAAATTCTATTGGCCTTTAATCTGATTATCAGACGTTTACGAGTTTATTTGGCAAAATGGTACGAACTCAAGCCAACGAAATAACAGCTATCTTAATAATAAGTGTGTTTATTCTACGAGAGGTAGCCAGATAGTACTAAATTAAGGACTTGAAGGAGCTCTTTCAGAAGGTTGAAGGAACATATAGTGTTATAGAAGCCAAACGAACAGTTAGTGATGACAAAATTGACATAATTGCACAAATTGTGTCAAACCATACTTTCCATTAAGTTAAAGCTAAAATTTAGAGCAATCTGCGAAGTTAGTCAGAGTACAGATCATGACTGGAATTCTGTGAAATTATGACAAACACATTTAATCAAAATTAACTCTACAAAAAAACCATTTGTTTTAGTAATGAAATTACTTTTTTCCCTTAATGGAAATGTGAAAACACAAAATGAAAATTATTGGAGTAACGAAAAACAGCACATCTTTCATGAAAAATATACTTAATTTCTAGAAAAGGCGAATGTTTGGGCAGATATTTTACTAATCTACATAGTTGGACCTGTTTTCTCAATATAAACTTAACCGTTGAGGTGTACCTGTAGATGTCACAAAATGCAATTGAACCGCTAATTTTTGATATTCGGGATGAAAATCCAGATGAATTTAGCAATTTGGAAATAATATTTCAACAAATTGATGTTCCTGGGCATTATTATGGTGAAGTATACCCCCTTACCTGGATTAAGAATAACGAGATAGATGGACTGATGGCATGAATGTGACGTGTCTTACAAAAATCGTCAATTCATACACAAACTCTAAGATTCAAGATAAACAGTTACCTCTGCAGACCTGATAGTCACGGCCATCTTTGTTTTAAGTTTGATTTAAATGTTGACATTTCATAATATTGTTAGCTATTAGGTTATTAAAGCAGGTTGGTAAAAGTAAATTTTTAATTTAATGAGAAAAGTTTCCAACATAAGAAGGTATTATTTAACATTTATTAACATCAGGTGCTTTGTATTTATTTTATGTTCCATGCAAAATAGAAATAATCATTGTTTTCTATGTGTGTTTTAGTAAAATTAGTTGGTTATTACTTTGTTGTTATGTTTTGAAGTTATTATGTAATACTAATACCTACTTTTGAGTTGAGGTTGCTTGCATTTTCTGCTTACAAGTTGAAATCGTTAAGTGTGAAATGTTAGAATAAAGATTATAATTTCTTTTATTACTCAATTTAAGAATGTTAAAATTATTCATAGATATTTTGTTCTACATTACCTGGATTTTAAGATGTGTATTATTTAGAATATAAAGAAATTCAATTCCTTCGAAATCTTGCATAGCTGGCCTTGACGATCAAAACATTGAGTAATTATATATAGATTGAGCGTTAGATACTGTTAGATTGGTTGACAGCTTAGAGCATACACTCCTGGAGGTAACTTGCCAAGAGTAAAAAGAGAGGGCCATAGAGGGAGCAAGAGTCTGTTTCACTCTAATTGCGAGGTGCAGCCAATGAACAACATGCTGAATATAGCACATTGTGAGTGAAATAGTCCTTGCCTTCTCTTTCTACCTTTGGCACGATATTTGTGCATTGCTGCCTACCGCGAGAAGTTCAAGCTCTATAAGGTGTTGTGTAAAAAATTGTTAGTCAGCGAAAAATACCGAATGTATTACACATTTAAGTTTTCAAAGAGCTGTTGGTCTTCCTATTTTAATATTTTGGAACGCAATTGAAATAACGGAATATTTTAGATTGCGAAGAAAAATCTTCCAATTAATATGTCTAACATTTTACCAGGAGCGGTTCCAGTCAAAAATGTGGGGGACATGCATTTGTCATAATCCAAATTTGATTAAATTTTTATTTTATTTTTATTTCAGTAGATTTGTCAATATAAAGTGAACAATTTTGGACATTACACCACTTCTGGGATTTCTCATCAACTTTGTTTCTTATAAAAATTCACTTTTGACAAAGAACCAAAATAATGTTTACAATTTGACGAAATAGGCTAGAATTTTGACCAATGGGCGACCCCTAGTATTTAGAAATTCTTAAATAAACGACTAATAACAAAACAATTGTTAATGGCATCTAAGGAGCTAAAATAAATTTTATTGTCATCCTACACAACACAAAAGATAATTTTAAATATATCTTAAATGTAAGAAAATGATCAGATGACCCTTTTTTGACAAAAACATAATTAATATACTATTAATTAATGACATGCATTTGACTAAAGGACTAATTGTTTCTATAAAATGTATTTTTTTGAGTATCCTGGTCCAAAAAAAGAAAATTCCTATATTGCTGAATAGAAATTTGAAATCCCTCTTAATCACGATATCTCACGTTACTCCTTCTCATTTAATGTTTTTAGCGGTAGTTATTACCTCTAGGGGGTTGTAGTGGCAGGCAAATAATTTTATTTAAAAAGTGGTGTCACTCTGTATTTACAGATAAATATATCTATATACAGGGTTTTGTTTGATGATCAGTATGGGGATCTCGGAAACTAGCGGAGATAGAGCAATGGTTAATTTGGGAAAGTTTTGCAGTAGTTTTACTGGCCCAATTTAATGACACTTTTGGATTTTTGTAAAAATCATGGGTTACTAGATATTTTGAAAAAACGAAATTCTGTCGATTTAGTCAAATCCCTCTAGCTCCTTTGTTTTTGATTTTATAAAAAAAGTGTAGATATCAAAATTGAAGAAAATTGTATCCCGAATATGATAGTCATGTCCTCGTTGGCGTGACAGCTCACATTTTGGAGATATGACACAAACTTATCTTTTTTTGAATGGAAACCATAGTTGGCTATGACCTCAAAAAATCGGACATTTTTAGAGTTTTTCAACGATATAATACTTGATATAGATATTCATAATATAATAACGGAGTTATGGATGCTTTTCTCCCTTATTTTCACTTTTAACGTAGGTAGCCACGAAAAAGATTGTTTTCGCTTTGACGTTTCCTCATTTGAGAGTAATTCCATTAGTAGTGCTAAACTGACAGTCGATATTGACAAGTTTTCGTGATAAAATCGAATATTCTAATAAAGAAAAACTGAATATGGTGGAATGTTATATCATATGCCATAAAAATTCAGTTCGTGCAGCTGAGGACTACTTTCATAGATATTTTAATCGTCGTCAACCTGCTCTATGTACATTTAAAAGGCTTTACGATAGTTTACGCAGATAAGGATCTTTTACTAAACCACCAAAGGAACGTAATCAAATTAACAAAGCAGCATAAATAAATGTTTTGGCAATGGTAAATCAAAATCCATCTCGTGCGATTGAGGCAGAAGCTGGCACATCTCAACGAACTGTAGTTAAGTTACTGAAAGCGCACAAGTTCCACCCATAAAAACTTTCAGTTCTCAAATTTGTTAGTTCTCAAACTTTCCATGCTGGTGACAAACATCGACGTATTTTGTTTGGTACATGGTTTAGAGACATGTGCCTTGACAATCTACAGTTTCCATTAAATGTGTTATGGTCAGATGAAACTAGGTTTACTAACTTCGGTATATTCAATAGACACAATGAGCATAACTGGACTAAGGAAAACCCTTTGCATGTACAACAAAGACGACCCCAGATAAAATTTTGTTTTAATGTTTGGTGTGGTATTATAGGGTCTACTATTCTGGGGCCTTTTATCTATGGCGAATCACTTACTGGGGAGCACTATTTGCATTTCTGGCAATACACTTTTCAAGACATTTTGCATAATTTGATTTGAGAACTCGTTTAGAAATTGAGTGGTTCCAACATGATAGAGCACCTGCTCATAACTCGTTATTAGTAAGTCAACACTTAGATATAATCTATACAAACTCTTGGATAGGAAGAAACGGCCCACGCGAATGGCCACCCCGGTCCCCCGATTTGGCAGTTATAGACTTTTATTTATGGGGTGCGCTAAAAAACAAAGTATACAAACGAAAGTATGAGACAGTTGGTGACCTAAGGGAGGCGGTAATACAAGCAATTGAAGAAATTGATGGGCTGTCTGTGAGGAAAGCGGTAATGTCCTGCTCCTCCCTGGACCTCAAAACCTGCCTTGAGCCTTCAAAGCGTCTCACAAATTTGTTGAGTTGACCCTTAGGTCATTTTTTTATTTTAATTGACCCTCTCTCTAAAACATTTTTCTTCATATTTGCCTTCCTTAATCCAAAACCCGGTCTTGTTGTTTAACGGCAATAGTTCGAACACGCGAGATGTAAGGAATTACACCTCGAAGAGAGTAACTGCAATAGTATTTTAAGGTGTAAGAAAGCTGAAAGTTTGAAACATCTATTATTTTGAGTCTCCTGCATATAAATGTGATACTCCGGTCAATAAAAAAGTATGAAATGCTCTAATATGTTTTTCTATTTTTAAAAATTAACAAATACAAAGTATTTAGAAATAAATTCAAATTGTTAGCCAGCAATTTGGAAATAAATTTAATATCGCATTGAGAAATATCTACTGGCAGCCTTTAGAGAAATAATCTTCTAATTTACTAACGCTTAAATCCCAAGTGGGGTCTTTTCGTCATAATTTCCGATTTACGATTAGATTCTAAATGATGTCGGGCCGAAAGATTTCTTCTTAAGCACATCACAGACCTATCCGTGACTCGTAAATAATTCATGACGGTCGGAGGATTTCGTCAAAGAAAACCTGTCTGGTCGCATAAACAAACACTCCGATGGAAATTGAAGTGCCTCTCCTGGATATTTGTGGAATAATGGAAAGTGAAGCCGAATCTCAAAAGGAAAGTGGAAGATTAAATTAGCTGTTCATTTCCAATCCACATCGAGAGCGCTGCTTTTTTTGAAGTACAGAATTAGAGCGAAACGTAATTGAACGAGGTCGCGCAAGTTGTAAAAATGGAAAGTGATGTAAAGTCAAAGTGAGGTTAAGGACTATAAAAGGTTTGGATAAAGCTAGGTTCTTGCTTAAATATAATAATCTCATTATTTTTGTTAGAAGCAGATGGTTGCTTCAGTTACTTACCCTAGTAAGGCTTTTTAACCTCAGTTATAAAACTACTTAATTATGTTTTCTAGTTTAGTAGTTTCTGCTCGACTTTATTACTCAGCGTGAACATTAATAAGATCGGTTCAAAAAGAGCAAACTCTATTTGAACAATGGTTTATTTATTGGCCGATCCAATGGGGGCGCAATAGGGCAATCGCCCCGTCCGAGAGCCTCAAAGTAAATAAATTTAATATTAAAACGACGTCATTTTAATTCCAAGAGCCTTTTTAAAGTATTAGTTGATGAAATCTGGGTTAAAATTATATTTAGGTTAATTTAATACAGAATCACCTTCCCCCCATGCATAAAATCGCCGCGTTCTAAAGCTCGTGTCTCGATCCGCCCTAGGTTCATTTATAATTTCTCAGATTTCGATTTAGCCAGAAGGATCAAAATTGGCTCAAATGTTAACTATTGCAGGTGTAAGGTTAAGAGAGGACTTCCGGCTAAGATGGCGAAGCAGCCGCATGTTTGTATGTGTGTGTTAGGGTGAGGAAAATTAGTCCTTTAGCAGACGGAGAGATAAAATTAAGTCGACATGCCCCCAAAGAAGCTTATAAAGTGATAAAAACACTTAAGAAGTGATTGGTTTGTGTTGGCAAATATAGTGTGTACATAATCTAACTAATTATCATTAATTACAAGGAAAGTTAAAGAACTATCTTTTATTCCAAGAGGCAGTTATATTGATGATATTTATCTAATTAATCATCACTATTTCATGATATACAAAAGAACATTTTTATTTCAATTCAAGTGGCAGATTTTCTTTTATATTTTTACCCAAGCATTAAATATGTTGTTGGTCAATTGTGAAATAAACAATCAACACATTTATTACTGGTGCATGGTATCAAGAATATTACCCATAGCCACTCTTCAAAGAGGAACTATTAACGAAGAGGAAGAGGAAGAAGAAGAAGAAGCAGAAGAGGAAGGAGGAGGTTAAGAGAAACAGCATCAGTGATGCCTAAAACATGACGTGGGGAGCCATGCTGATGTTAGTGAAGAACACCATGAAGGCGTATTGTGGGTAGTTAGTGGAAAATTCGGATATTAGTGTTAGAAGGTTGACTCCACTGTACTGTAGAATTTATTGTCCTGATCATGTTGAATTTTCCAATTGGGTGCCAAACCTAGGAATTCGATTCTTTAATTGTTTCTTCATATTTTATTTAGCAATGAAAAATGGTTCAACATAAACACAAAGCTTCATTAAACGGTAAGACATAATATTTTTTGTGCAAATTAACTTGTTTAAAACGGTTCTAAATTAAACCAAAAAAAGATAATTTAATATTGATTTAGCAATATATTTAACAATGTATTTAATATCATCTTCAAGTCGCTTGTAGGGTTCCGTACATTCAATATATCGAAACCCTTATAAAATCACTCCTGGTCTGTCCGTCTGTAACACCACAGTCAATTTTGACCGAAACTGCTATACAGAAAATGTTGAATTTTGCTTCAGTGTATAGTTTGGAGACCCGATCAATAGTGCATGAGGTAAATGAAGAACTTCTGATTATGGGGGTACTTCTGGGGAAATTTTTCAAAAATCGTCAAAAATCTTACATTAAATGAAAAATATGGGAATAAAAAGTTTTCAAACCCATCATGTGTTATATCAAATGAAAGGTTTCATTATTTAAAAAATATGTTTTTTCATATTTTTAAAATAATCAACAATCATAATCAATCAACACAAAATATACGTAAATGATCCCATTCCCTCCCATTATCTCCGAAATTATAAGAACTAAAATTTTGAAAAAAATTGAGGCAGTATTGGCAAAATTAAATTGTTGCACAATTAAATATTAACAATTAATTAAATATTCTAATACAGAATTGTTCAAAAATAATGTTTTATAGCATAGCCTATAAGGAGTTTCAAATATATGTTAGGTTGGAATTTCGGACGAAGTAAGATTATAGTTAGAGGTGGTGGTTAAAAAATTGTAGAAACAAAAAAGTGTTTATATTTTGACTCATAAGCAGCCACATATTCAGAATCATTGAAATATATAGTGTAGTGGCATTCTGGTTAAACAGGGTGTCCAAATAAAGAAATAAAATATGTAATAATGGGTGGTCCATTGGTATATATTATAATGTGGAATTATTTTAAAGATTGCTGAATAAATGTTAGAGAACCGACACTAAAATCATTCATTTTGTCTTGGGGCAAATGGTTTACATAGCAAATGTTTGAATATTTGGATATATGAATCCGCATTTTTATGATTTTTATTATTTTTTGAAATTTATTTTAGAATTTTTACTAATGTAATGGCATAATTGGTAGCAGTTTCAACTCTTGTTACATAAACATTTTCGAAATTGACAAAATAGGGGTACTTTACTATTACAAAAAAATTATGTTTTGACGAACCTCGTATACAGTTATAAAAAGTGACATGTGACAAATTTATATTAGGTTTCGAACCTCGCAGATCTCTCTATGAAGACTTAAGAACTATATATTCTTAAATATTAATTTATTAATATCTGGGTTACAGATCTTCACTCGTAAATTCAAGGTTTCGTGAAAAATACTGGCACTGATATCCAAATAATCGAACATTTGCTATGTGAACAAATTTTTCCTAAGACAAAATGAATTAGTTAAATTTCATTTCTCTAACAATTATTCAGACCCTCTGTATAATGTTTTGCTGAATGATAATTGTTGCATCTCAGAGTTCTTTGGGAATAACACCTCATAAACTTGAAAGTCTGTATACTTCAAAAGTCCAAACGTTTCTAGGTCTAAATCAGACCTCGTTTTCAATGGTATTAACACAAATTAAAGAAAAAAATAAAAAATTAAGAGGATTCGCTATGACAAATATCAAATTGTTATTACGATATTATCCTGTTGACTAAACATTTTTTTCTACTTTAGCACCAAGACACGTATACCGATCTTATTTAGATGGTGCATCTCCTGAAATATATCCTTACCTCTAATAAATTCTAATGAGATGCAATGCTCGCTTTGGAGATATTTATTCGCGCAGCTTTGGTATTGTCATAATTAAACTGCTCTCAAAGCGAAACTGTACAGATATAGTAGTGTTTATATGACAGAAACTTTGTGGCATTCTATTACGAATGCATGTTTCCACCCAAATGGGAAATTTTCACTATGCTGTGGTAAACGTACGTCAAGGAAAGTTACTTTCCTACTTTCAAAATATTATCCTGAAATGTTTGATATAATTTCCTATTTTCCACGGATGATTGAACTCGACGATACTTGATGCAGAACATTCTAAATATTTCATAAAAATTATCTGCATTACAATATATTAGATGGTAAACTAGAAGTTTTTTACAAGTAAAAAAATATAATTAAGAACAAACTAGCAGACTTAAGTGTGAATATGTTATAATTCAACGACAATTTGAAAAATCCAAAATTTGCGAACATGCTTGGGACCTTGGTCATAAAATACAGTGTCAAAATTCAGTTATATTACACAAAGAAGAACACAACACCAAAAGAAAACTAAAAGAGTCTGCTTTAATTTTGTTAAATGAAAACGATTGTATCGCTACTACCTCCATAGAATTCAGTCGTTCCTGGTTGCCGATGATTAAGGAAGAAATTGCTAATGGTCATGTCCTTGTGAACAACCCAATATCGGGATAGTTCATAAGGTTTTCCCTAGGTTTTCCCTTATGATTTTAATGTTGATCACTGAACTGATCAACAAAGTTCTTTGGTCGCATTTTTGGCGAATGCACTATGTTATAACAAAGTAGCACCTAGGAGCGCCACATAAAAATCTGCAGATCATTGAACATACGTCAAGGAAAGTTACTTTCCTACTTTCAAAATATTATCCTGAAATGTTTGATATAATTTCCTATTTTCCACGGATGATTGAACTCGACGATACTTCATGCAGAACATTCTAAATATTTGATAAAAAACATCTGCAACACAATATATTAGATGGTAAACTAGAAGTTTTTTACAAGTAAAAACATATAATTAAGAACAAACTAGCAGACTTAAGTGTGAATATGTTATAATTCATCTTCTCGTATATACAGAGATTTCATTCATTCAAATCTAGCGAACTAAAAAAATTTTAAAAAATCTGGAAGAGAAAAAGGGAAAAAACCTGTTAATTTATGTTAAAAGCGACATTTTTTATAAGTATCAGTTAAGTATCAGTCATCCTGCAGTTTCAGCCTCTAAGCTGGGGTGAATATCACTTTTAAAAGTTTAAATACAAAAGGGTATCATGTGATCCCTTTTTTGCCAATCTTTTGTCACATAATTTTTTTAAATCAGATTATTTTTTACAGACTAATGACCTTGAAACCGTTAAAATTAAATTTTTGAGAATAATTTTGGTGAAATTGATTTTGGAATAGTTTCTAGGGTCACTTATCACGAATCCGAGGTCAGATGAGCAAAATTCAAAATGGAGGATCCTAGATGGTGGATGAAAATTTTTTAAATCAGCCGATATACGCCAAAATTGGAATATGGGGGTTTTGGGGGATATGAGTCTGAAATTTATAAAATTCAAGATGGAGGATAGAATTTTCGTCTCATGGTAATTTTCATTGTCCATATTGGAACCCTATTTTAAATTTTGTCTATAAAATTCTTGATCAACGAACCTAAAACTCCCCTTATAAGAAGTTTGAAGAAAACTGGCTCATGTTTTAAATTTTCATTCCTCATCTTCGACCCGCCATTTTAAATTTTGCAATTCCGATTCTTAATAACGGACCCTATAAAGTACCCTAAACCAATTTTGGTGCAATTGGCAATTATTGGCAAAAATTTTATTTTTTTACGGTTTCTAGGTCATTTCTCTGTAAAAAATAATCTGATTTCAAAAAATGATGTGCCAAAGATTTGCAAACAATAGACTTTTTACAATAAAGTATTCACCCCCGCTTAGGGATAGAAAACACATGGGTGACCGATAACGTATAAAACTTATTTTGGATGGCTAGATTTGAAATGAAAGCCCTGTATATTCTGAATTCATTTGTACCAAATATCAACAGAATATTCCCACAGTATAAATCAAAACCAAATGAAAAAGCAATAATAAAGATTTGTATACATACACCAACAAACTTTTTGTTTAACATGTTAACTTATAAACATACGTCGTCATAATATCTTTAAAAGGAATTTTTGCAGCTTTGCCAAAATTTATTTTATATTGGTTAATTGTTAAAATCTCTAGCTCTATTTGTACTGTATTAAAGATTTTTGTTAAAAATTTCATTACTTTCTTGCCTCCATATTTGAATAGTTCCATTTATATATTTCCTGAACCAGGGTCCTTATTATTTTTTGTGCTTTTCAGGGGTTTATGTATGTTATCCTCTATAATTTGTAGTATCGCTCCATCTTCAAATATGGCTTCGTCTTGTTCTTGTAATAAATCTGAGTAGTATGTAGTCCATTGTTTAGGTGACAGTGTATGTAGTTTTCTTTTAGACTTTTTGTTAGATGTTATGTTGTATGGTAAAGTATTCTTTCTTGTTTCGTTAAGTTTTGATATTGTTTCCTGGTTGGTGGTGTTTTATTGGCTAACCATTTTAACCATTCATTTTCTTTTCTTTTATAAGATCTTCCAGTTCTTCTGATAATTGTTCTGGGTTTTTGTTTGTTCTCTGTTTCTTAAGTTTCCTTAGCTGCCTTAAATAATGTATTCTGCAAGTGCCCATGGATTTCTTCTGGACACCCTTCATTATCCATGTCTGGTTCATTCTATATAAAGGTATGCCTGCGCTCATGGGTATCGCGGTTCCTCCCTTGCATGTGACGTCACTTGGGAAGGAAAATTCCCAATCACTATATGGGCTCATATTGCCAGAATCAAATTGGGATGGAAAATATTGAAATTAGTCCCTACTTCACACGAAAACTCGTAGTTATTATCCAGCAATTAAAATCTTATTATGTGTTACCGCAATTTGAGTAACTGTGACAATTTTATTCATGTGGCTTTATCAATTATCTATATATGGAATATATATATATATATATATATGATATATATATATATAATAATATATTTGTTTTTAATAATATATATATATATATATATAGGCTCTTATATTGTATTCTAAGTAAAAAATGCGATTAGCTATATCTTCAAGTGAAACATAATGATTCACCATTATTTCATACATAGATAGATACATTTTCACATAGACTTTTGAACATGTTGTTTTGGCAATTTGTATTTCGTGAAAAAAATTGAATTTTTGGTTTATGATAATTGTGAAATCTTAATTACAGGATGCAAAATGCTCCTTTAGTCTTTATATTATTGTTCTTTAATGTGACAACACCACAACCTGCCCGTGTGAATTTAATAGAAATGAATACAAAGTTTTTCAAATAAATTAACAGAGAAATGTTGGGACCCAGTATACTATGATGAAACTGCTAAATTTAGCTGTAACACACAAAAATCAACGGAAACTATTTATACACAAGACTTCTATAAATGAACAATGAAATTATGTTCAACAACCTGCAGAAAACGCTCAAAATTGGTTAAAATAAATGTAGTTGTATTATATTTAATGGATGAAAACATATATTTCATTCCCAGGTGACGTCACGCGCAAAGTTGGTCAGATTTGGGAAAATAAGTCGGCATACCGTTATAGGTTCTGAAATAATAAATTAATGCTGTATTTTTGCTGTAGGTCAGTTTCCAAAACAATTTCTTTCGAATCTTCAATGAAATAAAGTGAAGAACTTCATAAATCTCTTGCTATATATCATGTAGCATATAACTATGTGATTGTTGCTTTTTAAAAGGAAAATAAAAGAAAGAATATACATATATACGGAACGTAAAAAATAAACAACTCTTTTGGGATTTTATCATAACATTTCCAGAGTAAACATGTCTATGATATTTCTATCTAGAATATGTGGGCAAATTTCAACATACTTTTGTCTGTCTTGATTAAAAACAATTAGTACCGTTCTCTAATTCCCAGTTCGTTTATAAAATTATTGAACTAATTTTCTTTACAGGAATCCTAACGAACATCACAAGCAAGAACCAGTATTGGCGGCGTCCAGGGAGCGAAACCGATTCAGATCCATCGTTTGGGATGAATACGATTCAGTTCATCAGAAATACTTAGAAATTGGTGAGTAAATTTAAATTCTTTGTTCGGCATTAGGCGAAGTTAATTCCCAAACGAATTTCTAAAGACGTAGTCGCATAAGAAACGACCGGATGTGAAGTTAATCAAACCGTAGCACCCCTATCTTTAAAAAAAATCATTGTTCACTCCAGCGAGTCGAAAGACACCTTTTCTCCCTCGTCTCCTGCGTTAAATGGAATTTCATTCCCTTCGTGTTGTGACGTTTATTCCCCGGCAATCGTGAAAAATTCGATGACCTCGATTTTTCAGCATGCCATTTTAAACAAGGGCTTTATTGGAAATTGCTTCTGAAATTGATTACAATTAAACTGAAACAGATGACGAAGTGGTCCAATTTCGAAATTAAGTTTGTATTGTGCGAAATGAATTGGCAACTGAAACGAAATTAAGGAAAATTAATCAAACGTTTTATTTGAATTTTGCAAACCTACTGAATGCTGTAATAAACCGTAAAGTTAGTATTATTTGTTAGATCCTCCAGTAGCTAGCACATTTTTGGTTTTGATTTGCATAATAATTCCTTTGAACATTTTAAAGATTGTAATTTAGCAATTAAGATAAAAATTCACATACTTCTTTATAAAATATATGGTCTGTGAATAATCCTGGCATCCCTAGTTTTAATTTTTTCTGAGTTCTTTGGGAATAACACCACATAGACTTGATAGTCTGTATATTTTAAAAGGTCCAAAGGTTTCAAGGTCTTAATCAGACCCCGTTTTCAATGGTATTAAAAGCTAAAAATAATTATAGCAAAATATAACTCTAGCAAATAAATAACACATTCAATGGAAGTAAAAAATGTAAAAATTAAAAGGTGCTCATTCTGTACAAATTAATTATCTACCAATCTAGTATATTTTGAAGCCCTTGCCAAGCAAATCTAAAATCCTTCATTGCGTACTTATCTACTAATTCATCAAACTTGATTGCTGCTTGGCACCGACTTCAAAAATACACTAGATTGGTAGGTAATTAATTTGTACAGAATGAGTTTACATTTATTACTTCCTGGGTAGGTAGCTAACAACATTGAATGTGTTATTTATTTGCTAGCGTTGTATTTTGTTATAATTATTTTTAGCATTTTAGTTATAGGTAGAAGTCGGTTAAATTTTTTTTTATTGTTTTATTTTTACTTTTTAGTTTTTTTTAACTCAGGTAGTTTTCATTCTTTATTTTTTATTTTGTATGTATAACCTTAATAGACAGAACCAGGTAACATTGAAAGCCTTCACATTACACAATGATACTTTACTTTACTTTACGAACAAAATATACTAATACGCGTTGACTTAATAAGCCCAAAATGTATTTAAGCCTTATGGACTACGCTATATAACTTCTTGTGTAACATGAATTCCTCTCCACAATTTATGAAGCTTCTTATGGGCAAATAATTTTTTAATCACACTGTATAAATATAATTCAACTCCAGCATTTATTTCAACCATTCTGTATATGATTTGCTTATGTCCACATCATATAACAGTTTTTTAATCACCCTATATAATTTTAATTACACATTTTTTCCAACATTTTTATACCATCAAACGTCCATTCCACCCTATATTCCAACCATTCTGTATATACGGCTGCCTCCGGACCACTATCATCCTAGTCCGTCATATATTTCAACCTTCATATAAATGCAACTCCTTCTACCACTTTACTTTGTGATTTTGTTTGCTATAACTAAACACCCTGTATATAAACCCACCAAATAGCAGTTTAAAGATTGACATGTGTTGTCACTGAATTTTCTATTAGGCCGGGAGAATGTGACAACCAAATGCACCGTCTTCGCAAAATGGAAAAATTTGCATTTAAATAGGTATTTGCCTGTTATACAAACAAAACGAGCTTGGTACTCATTGATTTAAGGAGCCGAAAATACAATGCTTTACTACCTATATGCTTGAGATGTACATAGAAAATTTTCAAATTCGTAATTAAAACTTACAGTCCCTAAAATTACCGCAGTATTACGTTGGAATTAAAATATTTATGAGGAAATGAGAATTTTGGAATTTTCGGCGATTTTCTGCAAAACTGCAAGTTGCACGTCGCAGAAAAGTATATGTGATCACCTAAGGATATTCCTTAATAGATTAAACGTTAAAAAACTATAAACATCCAAAAGGAGTTTTCAAAAATCGACTAAAGTATTAGGGATATCGGTCGATTTCCATGCATGCATGTGTTCATTCACAAATTTTATCACTTTACCAATAGAATTCTTTTCCAAAATTTGAAGTTTCGCCAATCCGGATCTATTAAACAAGACCGTATTAATTCAAAACGGTGCACCATAGGAGAAGAAATCAGGTAACATACATACAAAAAAAAGTGAAAAAATACGCGACGAATTGATAACCTCCTCCTTTTTGGAAGTCGGTTAAAATTAGAAGGATAACACAACCCCACAAATAAAAAGTCTTGTGCATCGGACCGGATCTATGTAAGTGTATGTTTTTGGGGCCGCTGAATCCGAATCCGGGGTCGGTTTGACCTCATCAGGTCAGGCTCAAGGTCAAGCCAAGGTCAAATCTCCAAAATCTAATCCAAAAATCTGAAAAAAATCATGCATATGTTTTTGGGTCGCTAAATCCGAATCTGGAGTCAGATATTTCTAAAGTCAATGACATCCAGTTTTTTTTTGTTCTACACTATTGGTTCAACTACAACGCAAGATCGAATTAACTTGAAAGAAATTAACGAAACAAATTGTAGTAAATTAAGATGTCTTTTTAATTGCTGAAACCGAATTTTGGTTTATTTTTATTTTAAGTCAGTGTCGAGATTCAAATTTAGTAGCCATCCTGTGGGACTAGTAAAGCATATAAGAACATGATAACTTATAACGACAGAATTTATTCGTATGTTTTACATATTTGTTTGAGCCATATTAATCTTAGTCCTTATTTATTCAACAAAAGATCTTTGAAAATTTTGATGCTTTATAGGCTGAATGTTATTAGCATTTATTGCATAAAAGCGTTCAATAAAGTTATCAAAGCATATGAATTAGATGAATTAGAATACTATAAGCAAATGGAAAAAATACCATTTACTGCTTGAAATTCAGGATTAATTTGAAATTAACATTTCTTTTTTTTAGTAAAGTTGTACAGTTAACATACATCAAATTTATTAGTTACCACATATCTCAAAATAGGTACATTATTCTGAAATACCGATTTCAATTCGCACAAAATCCTCCGTCCGTAAAGGTTACTAGGAACGATGACACTTGCTTCGAAAGAAGATGTGTAGAATGATTCGATTTCAAGCCCTTTACGGTCACGAAGTCAGCGATGGCACGCTGCAGATGGGCGTTAAGGTGTGAGGATGAAGCTGTAGTGTATCTGACGACGAGTTGACATTGTCCGCGTCAAAGTCAGAAAGCTCTTATACTTAGACCTGGGGAGGTATGAGAGTTATCACCTCCAGCACGGTGGACTCAACTGTGATCGAACCAGGACCTTAACGTGGGGGTACTTTAATATCTTATGGAGACTAGAACAAAAAAACTCGATGTCATTGATATTGGAATTATCTCAGTATGACTTTGGAGTAACACTTTAGCTGATTCCAGATTCGGATTTAGCGACCAAAAAAACATATACGTATGAATTTTTTCAGATTTTTTGATTGGATTTTGGAGATTTGACCTCGAACCTGACCTTATGTGGTTAAACCGACCCCGGATTCGGATTCAGCCACCCCAAAAACTTTTGATTATATTATCGCAATTTGACCTTATAGTGCCCTTGACTCTGAACTGTTGAGGTCAAACTGACCCCGTATTCGGATTCAGTGAGCCCAAAAACATAAGCCTACATAGATCCGGTCCGATGCACAAGCCTTTATTTTTTTTGTGGGGCTGAGTAAGTATTTTTTTAATGAAGTTTTTAAAATAATTTATTTAAAAGATGCACAAAAATCGACAGATCCCCGTATATATCTACAAAACTAGTGTGATCAAAATAAAAAAATTAAAATTAAAGCATACGAAGTTTACCGGTGAGAAATAGCGAAAATCTTGACAATAATTCTTGGAAGACAAATTAAAGTGTTAATAAAAATTTAAAAAAATGTATTTTCTAAGTTTACCATTTTAAATGAAAGTACTCGTTATGAGGAATACAAATATAGTTTTGTTCTATTTTAATATAATTTTATTTAAGAGATATTAACGAAACGCCTGAACCTAAAATATTCAATAAAATTTGAATTATAGGGCTTCACTAAAACTCTACCGAAAAAATAAATTGAAAATCTTAATATTGGTTTCGCAAGGCACAATATAAAATTAAATGAAAAAAAGTTGTATTTTTTAAGCGCATTATTTATTAAATAAGATTGTTACTCTCGAGGTGTCATTCCTTTGTACGCAAGCCAATATATTGTAATGGATTTAAACAGAGATGAAATAATATAAAGATTTTAGCAATTTGAATAGTTAAATAATTGGGATAATGTAAATAAAATGCATACATATATAACAAAAAAAAAAAAAGAAATTGCAGGAATCATATTATAAATATAGATAACCTAAAAATACAAACAATGTAAAAAAATGTTTCAAAAGCAAATTGTTGAAAGGATGAAAGGTGGCATATAAAGTTAGATATTATATCATGCAGATTTTAATAAAATTTTAATACTTACATAAAGAAATTTATGCAGGGACTCATAATTAGATCAAATATTAAAATGGTGAAAAACATGTATAGATCACATTTTAGGCCATGAGAACACTGAATATAACACATTTTAGATCAAAATCAAGTTTTAAATACATAAATTTTTAGTAAATATTATAATCGAAATGTCAAAATTATAAAAACGGTTATAAGTTTTCAGGAATGATGGAACAGTAAAGAAATTTATACTAATAGAAAAACCGTAGAGCATAGTATATAAAAAAGTAAATAGTTCAAAGATATAAAGTCTAAATTTTAATAAAATCCAATTTTTTGTAAAGAACCTGTTAAATGACAGGTGGCAGCAGGTAGCAAATGTCAACTCAATGTTTTTTGAAAATATGAATTAAATGATTTGGATAAAATTTATGAAAGTAATAGGTATTGGAATTTAAGTTGAAATTTATTTAGATTTTTGGATATGATTTAAAAGGATAACAGTTGGAAATTAATAAAATAATTAGAAGCGGAAGTGGAAATAGCAGGTGGCAAATTAAATTACATAAATAAAAAATCTGACATTGAAAGATTCTCCTTGGTCGTCAATCGTCGAGCAGATAGGTACCAAAAACTCGTTCTCATAAATTCAGTTTCCATGACAACGAAGTTAATGTCCCATGATATAAAACAAATTTAATGTTCCATGTCAGACAAATAAGTAACCTGGAAATTTTAATTAAAATTTATTTGGAAAAGGAGAATTGAAAGAAATTTATATAAATGGTCGATAAAAAGAAGATTATAGTATTCATGGTATAAAAGATTAAAAAAAAATCAAAAGTATCTGGAAAACCAATTGCAAACCAGCACAAGAATATCAGTAAAGTAAAGTATTCAAAATTTTGGAATTTTAATAAAGTTCAACAACTAGAAGAGAGGATAGGAAAACAACAACAGTGAGTTTTTGAAACATTGTTTAATAAGCAAATTATAAAAATTTATTCAATCAGTGATAGTAATAAAGGTTTAACAATTTTAGAATAGTAAATATCTATAATTGAATGATCAAAATATGTTGTAACACAATTTAATAGAAATTTAAGAATATTTAAGTGACAGGAAATTTATTTTTTTGTAAATAAAGCTTGTATCAGTATTGTATTGTGGAAAATTTTAAATAAATTGTAACCTAATTAAAAATTTGGAAATTTGATTATTAGTAATTTAAAGTTTAAAATAGAAAAAAAATAAAGTGCAAATATATTTTCAAAATTTTAAGAAGTGTAAGTGAACCTGAGGAGAAACAGATATTTGTAAGATAACAAGATAAGTATGAAATTTATTTATTTATTTAACATCTGAAGATTTGAACCCAAGCGAAAAAGACCCTGAGATAATAAAATTATAAATTCTAAATTACAATTTACTTATTAAACAAAAATTATTAGCACATTTTATTTCAAATTGTCGACCAAACGTGTGGCTCAGTAACACATTGGTATTTCCACTTTTTCCAATTATAATATATAATATATATTGTTTCTGATTAGGGAACCTTTATCAGTTGCGCTTCCCACAATTGAATGTCCTCTCGAACACTTCTTTATGTATTTGATACATTTAATTAAATTTGAAGATGGGAAAATCCTAGATGTCGGTCTTACATCTTGCGTCTTCAAATAAGAATATTATTAGGTATACAAATATTGTAGAAATAATTTTGAAAATCACAAAATTATTTCTACAATTTAGATATAAGATAATTAATGAAAATATACAAAATTCGACCCATTCCCTCATTTATCTACTACTGAGCGTAAAATTAAACAACAGGAATATAGGACTTAACTCAGTATCGAATAAATAAATCGTAAATCATAATTTTCCTTTTAAGGGACGAATTATAAAATGAAATAAAAAAATTGTTTTTCAAGTGCATCAAGAAATCCACCAAACAAGAGATCTTGTTATGAGGAATAAAACGATAGTTTTCGAGATGATTTAAAGCAATTGGTTTAAAATAATCTGAAAAAATGTAGAAAAATCAACTTATTCCTCTCTTTTTTATCATGGAGTGTTTTGTTCTTAAAATTTTGAAAATTCAAGAATGAGCATGTGCAATACACTTCGGTATACCTACATGAAAAATGATTACTTAAATTGTGTAGGTATAAACTTTCTTTAAAAAAACTATGAGGAAAACGATGCAAAAAATAAAAAGCCAATGTTCAAAAATTACCTTGGCAAATTTTGATTCAGATACAGCTCAAAATTGATTTATTATAGTGGAAATTAAATTTTAACACTTCGGTCTGATACTTGCCAATTAGTTGTTATTCTCGAATTTTTTGCCAAAAAACATGGAATAATTAAATTTTTATACATGTTTAACACAGCAGACATAAAAGTATATAAACTGTCACTTATACACGAAAAGAGAAGTAACAAATGAAAAACTACACCAAAAATTATGTATAAAATCGTTTGCATTGTCCCAGAATATGTTTCTTGACAAAAACTTTTCCATCCTTACACTGTTTAGCTCCAATCATCTTAAATACCTTTTGCACTCAATTTGCTGATTTGCCAAAAAAACTAACATGTTGTATACCTTTGAATTTGCAAGAAAAATAGTTGCCCTACACCATTTATAGACTACCTCTTGAAATAGCAGAAATAACCGTTTCATATGAGTGAATATAACTACACATTGCTAGATTAGAATTTATTTTTGCGTAACTCTTCACCTCGGAAACTACAAACATTTAGTAGGAAGTTTCATGAAATCCACTAAGAGCTTTTACAGAACTAGTTAATTATTACGCGATTATAAGCCAAGAGGGTAAGTGAAAACATTTAGTCCCTCCTAAACAACCGGTTCATGTGAATTTCCCACCTCAAATGGAAATTGCAAATTCAACTCGGAATTCTGGAATTAGACTCGAATAATTTAACCTAACTTACCCTAACCTATTTGTAGAATTAGGTATTACATGTGGTTACGCTAAAACTGTAACATAATTTTCGGTACATTGTCGGTGCATAATCCCAAATATATGTTGAATAATACGCGTTTATATTGTACGCTACCAAACCAACGAATAAAATAAAACGAAATTTTATTAAATACGATGTTTTCACACAGCAAGGGAATCATTACGGTAGTTTGAAACAGATGAGTAAATCTGTTTTACTGTTAAGATTTTAGCTTCTTATGGAAATTACGAAAAACGGCTTAACTTGAAATGCGGGAAAGCGGTAATATTAGCCTGGTTCCTTAAATATAAAAAGATGTTAGAGAAAACTAATTGAATACGGGAACAAAACTAACGATATAATAACTAGCAAAGCTTCTACAGAGAATGTAGAATAAAAAAATACTACATGCATTACAGTACTCAAATCTCGAATACAAAACAAACAACCAAATCATAAATACGTCAGAAAAGAATATTACACTTTAAATAAATAGAAAGCTGAACACAGGCAACTACTTATATACTCAGCCAGTGAACAAACTACTAATTATTTTGGATGTGGTTTTTCACTCTTGAAAATGGTTTCTGAAAAAACACAGATAAGAAAAGTAATTGAAAATCAAAGTGTAGTATCTAAGAGCAGTTTGTGGAAACTGCCCGGAAGACTAGTTGCCTTCTTATAGAAGCGTATCTGACGAGAACTCCTGGTTCGAAACGGCTGTTATACGTTGAATGATATAGTTCTAAATATGTGGATATATATCTGTATATATATTTTCTTATGTGTTTTTATATAAAACACTCGAACCATCTGTCAAGAGTATGGTATATGTTATAGCATAGTATGCCTTCATATACTTAAATTACTCAATAGACGGTAGATGTCACCGACATCTATTAGGTTCAATACACTGACTGTTGTCTTACTGATGTGTATAACATCCAAGTATTTCACTTTAGAACTTGTCATTCAAGGAAGCGTATCTGACGAGAACTCCTGGTTCGAAATGGCTGTCATACGTTGAATGATAAAGTTCTAAATATGTGGATATATATCTGTATATATATTTACTTATGTGTTTTTATATAAAACACTCGAACCATCTGTCAAGAGTACAATATATGTTATAGCATAGTATGCCTTCATACACTTAAATTACTCAATAGACGGTAGATGTCACCGACATCTATTAGGTTCAATACACTGACTGTTGTCTTACTGATTTGTATAACATCCAAGTATTTCACTTCAGAACTTGTCATTCAAGGAAGCGTATCTGACGAGAACTCCTGGTTCGAAACGGCTGTCATAGGTTGAATGATAAAGTTCTAAATATGTCGATATATATATATATATATATATTTACTTATGTGTTTTTATATAAAACACTCGAACCATCTGTCAAGAGTATGGTATATGTTATAGCATAGTATGCCTTCATATACTTAAATTACTCAATAGACGGTAGATGTCACCGACATCTATTAGGTTCAATACACTGACTGTTGTCTTACTGATGTGTATAACATCCAAGAATTTCACTTTAGAACTTGTCATTCAAGGAAGCGTATCTGACGAGAACTCCTGGTTCAAAACGGCTGTCATACGTTGAATGATAAAGTTCTAAATATGTGGATATATATCTGTATATAAAATAATAATGCCTATTTGCATATTATTTTAAAATCTCGTTTTGACTGTTGTATACGACAAAAGCACTTGTGGCAACATTGTACCAATTTAGTCAAAATTCTCCACGTACTTCACCGGCGTGACTCAATCAATTCGTCACAGCTTAGATAATAATGACGTAGAAATTACCAGATTCCACAAATTTTTGGTTTTGTGATTGAAGGGGTTCGTGGAAACTACAACTAATTACTTTATAGCGGTGCTGTTTGACCCGCAATATTGGAAAATTCTCATTCCATAGTTTGAATTCCAACATCGATGCAAAATTGCCTAACAACAAATTTTGTGTTGTGTTCCGCTGTTGTAGGACATTGAGAGCGTTTTAATTTTCGTTTTTCCATGCCTTTCCAAAATTACACCGACATTGTTGAATGGACTGATCTAAATTTATAATATAACGGATCAGTTGAATTGATTGAAAACTAATTGAAATATCTAATGTTCAATCACATAATTTTAATTAGTAGTTGTTATATGAGTCGCTCTAAAATTTACATTAATTAAAAAATTGAATTGAAAAACTAATTTAAAAAACGACTTAAATAAATACTACTTACTTAAAAAGTCAATGATAATATTTTTTGCCGCAATTAGATAGTTAGTGCTTAGCGTTTAATGTAATGAATAAATTATGGATTATTAGTGGATTATTACTTATTGTTTTTTAACAGTTTGATGTCGGGGCAAGATTTTATGGCGAAGCACCTGGGTGACCGAGCTTCACTCGTAAATTCAAGGTTTTATCATAAACGTACATATGTATATCCAAATAATCGGACATTTGCTATGTTAACTAATTTAAACTCCCCTAACATAATATTTTTGTCTTACATTCCTTATTTAAATGGTATTACTACAATTCTACTCCACCCCCCTATATTTCAACCACCCTATATGTGCAACTTCTTATGAAAAATCCATCCAAACATTTTTTTCTAACATATTTTTAATCACTATACTTCCATTCGATTCCATATTCCAACAACCCTGTTATACAACCGCTTTTGGTCATTCTACAAACACTTTTGTTTCCAAATTCTTTCATTTATATTGTAACATTTTTGTAAACACTTTGTATAACTATAATTCTGCTCCACCCTATATATGCAACTTTTTACAGGTTACCTAATATAACGTATTTTAAATCACACTGTATAACTATAATTTCACACCACCATATGTTTTAACTACCCTGTATATGCATTTGTATATGGCCACCTATTATATTTTTTTTTGGTCCACCATGTATAATTATAATTCCAGTACATCCTATATTGCAACCACCCTATAAATGCAGATGCTAATAAGCTACCCTATAGATAAAACATATTAACATTTATTTAACGACCTGCTTAACAGTACTTTTACTCCTCCCTGTATGTCAGCTATCAATAATTTCCAACTGCTTATGGGGTACCCAAAACAATTTTTTTTTCTCGCTTTTTTCTAGCCATACTATAATTCCATTTGACGCTATATTTTAACCATCCTGCATAGCAACTCTTATGGACCATCTAATATATTTTGTTAGACCCTGTATTATCATAATTTTACACCACCAATTCATATTATATGCATCAAACTAACATGCGAAATCATGAGACCTTACTCATCCAAAAATTGTCTTCCATACCAATTTTTTCAACCTCAAACTTGAAATGTCTAGCTATAAAAGTTTAATGCTAGGAAAATATGACGGAGGCACAAAATAGTTAAATGTTAGCAGCCGCCTTGATTGTCAAACTGTCAATAAATTTAATTTCGAGTAACTAGAAGCGAAAGCAGAAGGCTACGAGGTTTATGCGAACCGGCCTGAAGAGGGCAGATGTGACTCTGCCGAAACGTCGTCATTTTACCATCGATCCCGGCAGGGATCAGTTATCAACTAAGCGGATGAATTCCCGGAAACCACCTACATTTATAATAATAATAAAATCACAAACATTACTCGATTATAGTATTAGATGAATGAATGAAAGTAGTACTGCCACAAATGAATCTTAAATAGATACATTTATAATAATAATAAAATCGACTTTATTTGGACATAATTAAAAGGGTTTAGGTCTGCAGAATTCCGGACTGTTCCGAACAAAACGGCTTTTGAAACAGTTTGTAAATAGTTTCATCTAGAACCAGGCATTTTAACTTATTTAATGGATGTTTTGGGACTGGTCCTGACTCATGTTGTTGATATGGCAATCGGAACAGTTCGTGTGTACTTCAGGTACCACTGTCTGATTATTTGTCATTCCAAATCTGCTTAATATTTATATTATTGTTGTTAGGAATTGCTATGTCAATTAGGTTTGTTTTTTCTATAGACTTTATTGTGAGCAACAATCGGATCGGTCAGTATCTTGCGGTTCCAGTACAGCATCAATATATTATTACCTATAAATATATAAATATGTGGTGCAAATAATATTATATGGTCTCATTTAGACCCACCACAACAATATCCAGATGCATTTGTTAGTCCTTGGATTAAGTTTTTTGGACACTCTGTTCCAGAATTCCTGCTTGTGATAATTTTTGACCGTTTTAGTAATTTCTTCACATTTTCTAGTACTTCCCCGAATTTATAATGTTTTTAGAATATCTGTTTAGAATTGTTCTGAACCTGCAATTCTGTTTCTTTTAAAATATTTAATTTTATACGAATATCATTTTTTTCTGGCATTTACAATTGTAAACGTTATTCTCATCACAGATCTTAAGGTAAATTGTATTACTTTATCTGATTATTTGTAGAAGGAATTTGCATTGTTACCTATCCAACATGATTGTCCTAAAAAATAACTAGTTTCCTACGAATGCAGTAATTGTTCTAAAAATGTGAAAAGGGGAAGAGATAGCCTATTGGTTGAAATTTAAGCAACAAGTGACAGAGATGTCAGTTAAGTTTTTGTTAGGGCTTTTCTCAAGGATATATTGTTTCTTTAGGAGACAAATTTCCATCCAGCAATTTATCACGACGTAGCGCATATCTCTATTTATATTAATGGATTCAACGTAGTTGAAACGATTTTTCAGTTGGAGAGAATTCGGATAACCATGACAATTTGAGAAATAAAAAGTTCAATTTATATTGTGGGTTTAAGAACTTTTCCTTAAATAGTGCGAGTACAAAAAATACTATTAGTGATTCATTGGGCTCAGAACACTGTTCTAAAAACCATTTCGTTTTTCATTTTTCACACTTAAGAACGTTTATCGATTCATCATTTTCCCCATATGTATCAAAAATTGTTGTCTGATTCATTGTAAATTTTCACAAAATACAATACAATAAATTCCTTTCGCGAAAACACTAGTTATATACGTTTTTGTTGAGAGATACCCAAAGAATGTCGGATCATTAAATAAGATGAAAGATTGAAAGTTTGAATGTGATGCCATTGCCTGTAATCATTTAGCACATACTTCATTATTTTTTTAAACTTTTTTACTGTTATAGTGAAAAATAATAATGATAAACGATCTCCATAGTGGGAAATTATGACGAAATGCTTTTTATATCCATGGCAGATTCCAATGAATCACTAAAAGTATTTTTTGGCGATTTTTCACGTATTCATCCGCTAAATTCACCCATACTTTTGGGAGAATAGCTTTGCAATAAATATTTTTTTAATCTATGTTAATACCGTTTGAGATTAAAAAATCTCGGAACAAATAAAGAGTTCATTATCCTGTCAGCAGACAAAGGAAATGCGACCACGATAATGAAAACTGAGGATTACAAAAAGAAAATTCGTTTTCTACTTGACCCAGTCACTTACCGGAAATTAATGAAGGATCCAAGATCAAAAATTCTTAGTAGAACAAACGAATTGACAGAGGTGTCCACAATACCCGATGAAGATAAAAGAACTATTAAAATATCAGAGTCCGTACAACCAAGAGTATATGGTTTACCAAAATACATAAGCCTAACGTCCCCTACGATCTATCGTGAGTGCTACTAACTGTCTCCAGTCATTCCATTGAGAAACTAAAAACACTAAAGGTCAAACCAGGAGACATGTAAATCAGCTTTGACGTCTCTCTGTACGCCATTATCCCGGTGAAGGAAATAATTCAACAGTTGCAAAACATGATCCCTACAGACAATTCCAATCTTTTTAGACATGTATTGACCACAACCTATTTCAAGTGGAACCACTAATTTTTTAAGCAGATTGATGACGTCGCCATGGGACGTCCTCTTAGTCCATTCGTGGCCAAATTTACATGGAGAATTTCGAAGAGAAAGCTTTGTGGACTCGTGTACATCGGTACCACACACTGTAGTAAAAACACGCGTGTTACCGAGCACAAACGAAATTGTCGGTTGTTGCAACCGGAAAAATCTGTTGTCGCCGAGCATGCTTAGCTAATAGAGGAACACATTATACAATACCAAAACATAGAAGTTCTGTCAAATACATCTTAGTATCGTTCCCGTCTCCAGCGGGAAGCCATCAAGATATACAAACATCGAAACAACTTTAATAGGAAAGAAGAATGCCTAAAACTCAACAAAATTTGATATCCCGCACTTCGATGTTCAACACTGAAACCCTCTAAGCTCGTAGTCTCCGCGCACCCAATTCCTCCGACCAATCAGAGCGGACTAGGCTTCTACCGCCTAGAATAAATACCAGCGTACGCCAGTCGACAGTTCAATTCGCTTCGAGCACCCAATGAGGTATCAACTACGCCCGGGCCGTTGAAGATGTCTGCCTCAGTTGCAGAGGAAACGTTCGCAAGGTATTTGAATAGACGAAGGCAAAATAGCCCGGAGGATGACATTCTAAGTAATTTTTTTAATTAACATATACAAAGGTTCAATTTAAAAAAATGGATATCTCCATTTTTTCTCAAGATATTAGGTTTACTTTAAAGAAAATGTCATTTGACCCATAGTGTATTAATTATTTAAACCAATCAATAGGGCAAAAATTAACTGATAATGTGTAAAAAATACTATCAGGATACCGACTGTGCCATTACATTAACAACGATTCGTAGCGATATTTTGCTATGTTTTAAACTCACAACTATGATTTTTTACTTGTAAAGCATGAAAATACCAATGAAATGAGCCCAGGCTCGATCCGATTGGATCACTAGTAACAGGGAAAAACAAATGGTTCGTTCCCTCAGCCTAGATATCCGATACACAACGGTCGCGTACCTGCGCACAAGAAAAATAGCGTTCCTTCAAAACAATAACCGTTTAGTGAACGGTTCCGTTTCGTGTTCCAAGTGACATGGTGATTGATACGCAACCAGTTAATGTACGGTAATTTCTATAACCGGCTTCAGGGTAGAATCGGTGGTGCAGTCACCGACTGGTACATGCATCGAGTTGCGCAATAAGCGGTATATGTACCGATGCATTAACCAATTGCCGATCGGTCGACAATCAGTTGAAGGAACGAACCTAAAGAATACCGGAAAATATAGCATTTAAAAAAATCTACGTCACTTTAGAAGCTGTAGAACTGGGCTTGTAAGAACTGATAGTCATTTATACCTATTTTATGTATGCCAAAACTAGGCACTACCGGTTATTAGTTTTTGAATAATTGTGATATAAAATTTTTTGTTCCCTATTTCTTCTTTGTGCCTCCATGCGTTATAGATAATCAAATTTCAATTTTGAAAAAAGTTGTTGAAAGTAGAGGTGACGTTCTACAAAGCCTCTATTTTCATTTTTCACTAATTGTGAAAAATCTGAAAAATATTAGCAAACATGACAAAAAAAGGGCGAGCGTATGAATGTATCCAAGCAGTGAGAAGCACGGTTGTTGAGGGGAAGCGTTTAGTAATATATAATATAGGCAGGCTGCCTGTAATTTATAAATATTTTTTTTTGCTTTTGTCAGAAACTAATTTAGATATTTTTAAGATTTTTTTGCCTTATTTAGTTCAGTGTTTGTTTCACCTTAATATAAACATATTGCCTTAATTCTGGAGTTTCCTATAAAATATTATATAAATATATTAATAAACAAGCAGTTCTCATTTGATATAATAAAATCGAACAAATCGCTCTGTATATAAGCTTTTTTAGCGATTAGATTCTTTCACCATCTGTCAGAGTGACAGTTACTATCGATAATAATTATTGTCAGCAGTTCCCCTCAACAACCGTGTTTCCCCCCACTACGCGAACACATTCATATACGCTCACCAAATTTTGGTGATGTTTACTAAAATTTTTGGTATATTTCACAGACATCAAACGAAAAACGATAATAAAGGCGTTGTAGAATGATACCTCTATTTCGAATATCTCTACTCTGAATTGATATTTGACGATCCATGTCGCATGGAGATGCATTGCAAGAATAGTGGACTAAAAACTTCATATCATAATTATTCAAAAACTAATAAACCGATAGCGCCTAGTTTAGTCACGCATAAGGTAGATATCAATTACTATCAGTTCCCACAAGCCCAGTTCTACAACTTCGATAGTGACTGAGTTATAATAATATAAAGAAAACCGCTAAATTTTCCAGTATTTTTTGATTTTCCGGGTTACTAAAGATCCTATAGGATCGATCCTGGGCTCATTTCATTTGTATTTTTATGCTTTACAACTCACCTGTTGATACCATTGAGATTCGTTTATTATTTTTCATTAAAAACATGCAAAGAAAAAAAAACGCAATTATCTTGTTTCAATTGTATATAATAAAGTAAAAAAACATAGTTGCGAGTGAAAAAGGTAGCAAAATATCACTACAAATCGTTCTTAACGTGATCGCACAGTCAGTATCCTGATAGTATTTTTTGCACGAAAAATTCTCTATTGATTGGTCTACTTATAGACCTAGCTGTGCAACTACTACGTTTAGCGACATTTACGTAACATCACAGCACTGCAAGCAATTAATTATACAATTTATTTCAAACGTAAATTACATTCTTACATGTTGTAGAGCAGCACAGTTTAAAGGTAGTCGAACAAAGTACAAAGGTTATATACCTCAATAACCATTTTGAAAGTACTAAAAAATCTATGAAATATGGAATAACTACATAAATTTATGGAGGCCAAACAAATTGTGTTTATTATGCCTCCATTACCTGTTTAGTACCTTTAAACTAGTTTATTGCCCCTCTAATGATGTTAGAAATTATGATCGAATTGGCACCCAACACAACGCTAAATGCGATCACGTAAACCAAAACTTTGGTAACGTTATTAGCACGCTAAAAGCATTTCAAATTAATCTAGCAGAAACCTAGCGATTGTAATGGCACTGTGACAAGGGAGAAACGAAAGCCAATTAGGTGAAACTTAAAGGAAGAAATTTAGTGAGATGAGATTGTTTTCGCAGTTTTTATTACCGGTTTTCGCCAGGATTTATTTTTTCTGCTGGTGATAAATTCCATTCGAACGATTTATCACGCAGTTGTTAAAGTATATTTATATAAATGGATTGGATGGAGGCGGATGGGGATTGTAAAACCTGCAAATTTAGATGTGTAACAAAAACTGAGAGATATTTTGGAGATCTTGGGAGATTTAGAATAAATACACATTGTGACAAATGATATTCTGTCTGGTTTTGTTTGAAACTATAGACGTTACTGTTTTGAGGTGTACAGGCCTTGCCAATTTAAAAGAAGTCGTAGTAGGGGATAATCGATAGATTAGCTGTGTAATTGATACAAAAATTGTGTCTAACATTGTTCTGGTTTAACATGAAATTCAGTTAAAGACTCAACTAAGGTTGTAATGTTATCCCAGTCAACAATGGCGTAAAATATCTAGAAACGGGCAGATTTTTTTTTAGTTTTTCATTATTTTTAATTTCAGAAACATCTTGGAACGCTCACGAAGCTGTCTACATTCTTTAAACAATGATTAAGCCATTTATATAAAAAGAACGAATTCCCCGAAATTTATTGGAAACTGAAAAAATGGCACATATCTAATACTATAATATGAGCAAGGTTTATTTGTATATAAATATATATGTAATTGAGTTCTGGAAAACGGCTCTAACGATTTTGATGAAATAACGAAGTTTCGATAGATAGAAATCAATTGGTGAGGATCTCATCTTTGGGAAAAATCGTTTTACTGATAAATTAAATTATTAAAAAAATATATTGACAATTTGTCGCAATCAAGAGGGCTGCTTTGTAATTTCAAGGCGTTCAATACAGGGTGATTTGGTAACCTACGTAAGAATGAGACTCCTGTTGTAAAAAATCTTTCAATACTTGATTTGGTGACCTATTTGCTATTTGAGAGTGAAACTGTTCTTGTAAACATTCTTTCAATACAAATTGTATTTGATCCGAACATGTAACTAAATTTAGGCCTCCATCATATTTTTCTAGCATTATATTTTTATAGCTGGACATTTCAAGTTTTCAAGGTGATAAAAAATGACACTCTTTAGGATGAGGATGAATTCCCATGTTAATTAGATGCATATGATATAATTAGGTGGTGTAAAATTATACATATATGTAGGGTTGTACAAAATATGTTAGATGATTCATAAGAGTTGCTATGCGGGATGGTTAAAATATAGCGTCAAATGGAATTATAGTATGGTCAGAAGAAAGCAAGGACGAATATTTATTTAGGGTATCCCATAGCCAGTTTGAAATTAATAGTACCTGACATAAAGGGCGGAGTAAAAGTATTGTTATGCTGGGTCGTCAAAAATATGTTATTTGAATGTTATATCTATGGGGTAGCTCATTAACAATAGCATTTAAAGGGTAATTGCAATATAGGATGTACTGGAATTGTAATTATACACAGTGGTTAAAAAAATATTACAATGAGTGGCCATAAGCAAATGTAGTTAAAACCTATGGTGTTGTGAAATTATGGTTATACAGTGTGATTTCAATCATGTTGGCACAAAAATGTTATATTTGTTATATTTGGTTGCTTAATAATAGTTGAATATATAGGGTTTAAAGCGGAATTATAGTTATACAATTCATTAAAAGAATGTTAGAATATAAATGTATTATAGCGTACCAATATATATAATGGTCGAAATATAGGGCGAAGTAGAATTATAGTTACAGATAGTGGTTAAAAGAATTTAGGAGACAAAAGTGTTTGTAGAGTGGCCCAAAAGCGGTCGCATATTCAGGATGATTCGAATATGGAATCGGTTGAAATTGTAGTTATACAGGGTGATTAAAAAAAACTTAGAAATAATGTTTTAATGGGTTTTTCATAAGCAGTTGCATATATGGAATGGTTAAAATATAGGGGGGAATAGAAGTTTAATTAAAAAATGTAAGAAAACAATTTTATATTAGGTATCTCAAAATATTTTACATAGCAAATCTCCGATTTTTTGAATATATGTACATTTATGATGAAACCTTGAATATACGACTCACCTAACTTAAATATAAATTATAAAAAAATATTAGCATTATTATCATTTTATCTTTATTTAATAAATACTTATAATTAACATAAAAGACAAACAGAATGTTTTTTTCAGCTTTGTATAAATTAGTCAAATAAGAGATAGATTTAGTTTGGAGACCATACATTCGGTCGTTATTACTTCTGTTTTACAATGTTTTTTACTTGTGTTTTCTCAAAAATTATGGATTATGACTAAACTGAATTTCCCATTATTCACCTAATGACAATAGTAGATCCAAAACTACTGAAACGTTGTGTCAAGGATTGGTAGGCACCCACTATCTTCCCTCTCCTTGGAGAATCTGATGGATGTTTGTAATCGGTTTATATGCTCCAGAAATGCTTGTAGTCCTCTCTCTCCAATTATTCGTCGCCATATCCTAGTAAATACACTCCTTCAGGAACCATTACTTGTAAAGGTCCTACAGGCAGTCTTCCCTCTTTTCATGAAGAACCGGTTACGCTGGAATGTGGCAACAGGGTTATACCTACAGCATCTAACCATTCATCAACAACGAGAACAAAAATATGAAGCACACCAGAGGCTCACAAAGGATACTTAGAGAAACTCTTTTGACCAATTTAGCATGATCACCAAAACAAAGCCGGATAATCCTGACTATATAAGAAAACTTCAAGAAACGATTCCATACCAGAGACTATTTTAAAACATCAACTTCTTGGAAAAAAATTTAAATGATTGTGTAGCAATTTCCTTTAGTTTTGTTTGTTTATGGACTATGCCAATAAATTTTAAATTACAATCAATAAATTATTGTTCGCTACTAGCAAATATTATATAAATTGGAAAGGTCCTACTCTTCATGTTACGCTTGTGGCAAAATATGCATGAGAACATATGTCACCTCAAGTGCATGAATAAGGCATTTAAGAGAATTTCTCAGAGAAATTTAAATATTCAATTTCCTTTATGGCAAACCATTATCTTGTCGCATCTTTGATAAGTCCCAGCGATAGTTGACACGTAAGCGCCTCTCTTTTAAACGATTTAAATGCATTCGACGCTGCATAAAGTCTCTATCCTGGAAATACATCAACACCATCTGAATTTCAAAAGATGCACCGATGAATTCACACTTAGAACTTCCAAAGCTGCCGTTACTATTATGGCACGTCTACCATAAATCAACATCTCTGGATTGTATGCCATCTCAGATGTCACGTAGGGTATTAAAGTTTGTATGGGAACGGGGGTATTGCACGATATCGGATTCGGCAGTTCTGATAGTGTGCGAATGAGAGGCTTGATTCAGCTGCAAGACATACGTGAACCGTGAGGAGGAGGAGGTGTTAAATCTATAGGTCGTACGTAGGCGAATTTGATTTAAATTATGATTTGAGCGGCCTCTCAACGGCTAAATAATGATAATAATGTTTGAGTGGAAAAACACGAGGACAAAATGACATAAGAGGTATTGAACAAAGATATCACAAAAGATAAAAATAGCTAAAACCACACGACGAGTTCAATATACGAAAAAACTAGAAAATTTACATGTTAATGAAGATGAAGAACTCTACACTTCATGTGAAACTCAGAAAGGAAAATATATCCTCGACTTTTAGCACAATGGTACAACTTAAGACCTCAAAAAATGCTAATCACACTAATTCTGGTTCTAGCCTAAGTGGAAAAGGCCATCAAACAAAGCAAAAATTGGAAAAGCCCCCGGACTTCTTCAAATACATTTGAAGCCAATTACGTAATTAAAGCCAAGTTTGGCTTAAATTACTAAATGATGAAAATGAATTCTATCGAACATGTACAATCACATCTGAAGACTGTAACAAATATAGAAATATGGATAGAGTTTACCTGCATCTCTAGGTAAAAAAGACTAATACAGAGACATGTGGAGAGTTCAGACTAATTGGTCTCATGATGTCCTTCGGTAAAGTTAACTGTCAAGACAAAACTCAACAGAATTAACAGAGATGTGAAGAAACTGTGGATAACTAACTTTTTGGTTTGGGAGATTGATTTGTAGTGGAAACAAAAATCCTCTGTTCTAGCAGTCAACAACGAAACCGAGATAAAGTTCTGTGTTGTCCATAGTGTTTAATGTGAATTCGAAAATAATATTTAACGAACTATTGAAACAGCAAGGTAGAGTTTGAAATGTGGAAAAACAACAACGAATATGCAGATGTCAGAATGATACTGGCCGAAAGTACAAAATATCATTAATTATTGGATCGAGAGGGTAATGATACTGGAATGAGGGCTTTGCTGAGAATTTTGAAATCTACCTGCCTGAAAAATTTATTTTAATTCTAATTTGAATGAAACTACTTTTACGGATTAGGATTTGCGGAGTGGTTTCGGATAACCGGATGCTGAAAGTGGTTTCGTGAGCACCCTCGATTGAAAATTAAAATTTTATTTTTACTTCCCAGGGTAAGTATTGTTGTTACCGGGACATTTGCGTATACGTTAGTAAGTTTTTTAATCGTTCTAATGGTTTTCCTTAAATTTTAGTTCTAGGCACTTTAAAGAAAAGGCATAATTTTGCACAGAACAAAATTCACCATATCATACAAACACTCTTTACCGTGAAGTGTGACAAAGGTAGTCCTCAAAAGTGTTGATATCAACATTTGGTGACATATATCACCAAACCTCTCATTTACATAATCAGATTCTTATATGGAAATGCGGGGTAAATCGTTTTCAAGATCAAACCAGATATTGGTATAGTTGGGCAAAAAATAAATCAGCAAAAGAATCTTTGGCAATAGAAATTAAAAACCAATGATTACTTTATTGAGAATATACTCAAAAGAAATGAGTAACAAAAATTCTGTCATTGTAAATTGTTGTCGTATTTCCGACTGAATATATTGTTCTAAAAGTAGTTCCACTGGTACAAATGACATTTTGTGAAAAAACAGGAGATTCAGTCTTGTAAGCCAATTACAAAACCAGGATGCAATTTTTGCTATAGGTCTATTTTGTATCATTTGAAATTAATTATCTGGGTTGTCTGCAAGCAAATATTCATGCCGACGCACGTTTAATGTGCTAATTTTTCAGTTATATCTATCTGCAGAAGTGCACAATGTCTTAGTCTCAGTTTCTCTCTCTTTCACTGTATTTTCATTGATAACTAAATTTGAATCTGTATACTGAAACTAAAAAAAAGTGTAATATATTTGATAGGGTTGAACATACAAAATATAAGCATTCAATTTGTAATATATAAAAATAGCAAATTAAAAAATAATCCATAATCTATATATAAATAGACAAAGACAAAACGGTTCGATACCATTTTCTCTCTCTATCCCTCAACCGATTTTTTTTGTTTAGTTTAGTAGCTATTGACGACTTTAAGTGCAGAATTCTTATTTTTTTTATAATATTGCTTCATTCAGTAAATATAATAAAATTTAAAAAATCATAATTTATGTCCACACTGTCAATGCCAAACAGTGCAGCCAGATTGCTTAGAGAAAAAATCGTAAAATGGATTAACTCGAAAAACAAACTAAATTAAACAAAAAACTAACAAATTTTAATCAGTTCCTAAAGTTGTTCCACATTATTCAGAACTCAAGCATAAAAATTTATATTATCTGATAATATTATATATTATTTGGTACTCCCAAGTTTGAAACTTTCATTATTCTAAATATGGGTTTTCAACTAAAATTAGAATTGTGTGGCAACTTGTCAATGTGTTTGGGATAATATTTTATTATTTACAAATTTTAATTTATTTGTGCGACTTAAGAAAAATAGTTAGATCTGACATCACGACAATAATCCTGATGTTTTTTCGTTGTAGCAAATCGGATTATCTTGATTTCAGTTTGACATATTATAACATTGTTAGCGGTTGGGTTAATATGCCTTTTCAATTTGCAGTTTAAGGTGTACTAATATGTAGGTAGTTATGTATCGTAGTTATTTATGCTGCATATTAATAGTTACTTATGAGTTGGTTTCTTGCATTTTCTTCTTAGTAATTGAAATCGTTTCTGAATAACTGTAAAGCATTTTGGAAAACTAAAAAGTTAATTTATTATTTGATATAGCGTTCCTGCAAAATCTTGCCTCTTATTACAGGGTGAATGACTTTTACCTAAAATGAACATATTGACATTTTAATGTGTATTTTATTAATAATCTATATATAAAGCAGCAATTGCAAAAAATTCGGTACTATTTCCTTCTGTTTGTGGAACAATTTTCTTGAGTTTTTTAATTGCTCATTAACGGCCTTTAGTGTTATTAATTAAAAAAATAGATCAAACGGACAACATTTTCAGTTAATAGCAGTTATTGCTCCATTTATTGCACAAAAGCTAAACTAGCGCCATTAATCTTTCCACCGCTAGAAGACAAAATTATTGCAACTATTTTCTAATAAATCAAATCAAGGATTTGGATAATTTTTTTATTTTTATTGACGTTTTGAACTCTCGAAGTGTGTTTGTATTTTTTATTAGTTCAATACTAGGGTGATGTCAAGAAAATTTGAATATTTTTTTATTCAGGAGCAGAACATTGTTTGATTTTGCTTATTGAATATGCCTTAGCGTCGTACAAGTACATCAAGTGGAACAGTAAGACAACAAAACTGAAATTATTATTCTCTGCGAAATAATTATTTAGATAATTATAATTGTAGTGAACTATTTTGTTTAATTACACAAAAAAGTGTATAATAGTAGACAAAAGTTGAGACCACTGGGCGACCTCTAGTAATAATAATTAGCCGTTTAAATAAAATGTTGCCGAACAAAATACAAAATCGGTCTGCCAGAACTTTTCGTCTGCCATACTTAATAGATACGTTAACTAGACTTGCCTCCACATTATGTAAACACTGCATTCTGAAGTCCTGAATGGTCTACGAAAATTCCTCTTGACCTCAAAACCACCACAGTCATTTTTTTAATCCAAATATAATGCTAAGTTACTATGACGAAGACTCGTAAATTTTTAGTTCACCCCTTGTAAACGTCAAACAAAACATCCCCCTTAAGAGCTAGCTGTTCTAAGCAGGAGGAGGAGAAACAAGGCAAAGGCACGTCAAGAAGAATCGCGAAACCGTTACCGCCGTAATTACCTACGAAGTAAGATGGCATTGGCGCTGTTGGCTGTCATCGTACATCATAGGCGTTATTATAGCACTGATAGAGAACTGATAGCTGGTGAAAACCGTTTCTAAATTGGTTCAGTTTAATTTAATATCGATCAAGCCTAACAGTCACGTCTGAAGAGATATTTCGGCTGTGCGAAATATATTTTATGGGAAAATGAGATACAAGTTATGGTGTTTAAAAAAGAAAATTAATATATAGTGGTGTCTAGGAAAAGCACTACATAAGTTTAATCTTTACGTACATCTGCAAATTGCTTTAACGAGTTTAATCAAATATACAGTTTAAAAACCTGAATATTAACTTGACGAAAATTCTTTTTAATTTTATACTAAAACAAACTCGCTTTCCAGATTTTCAGTCATATATTTATTAAACTTCACAACGATTTCTCCATGTAACTCACACACTCAGCAGACCACAGCTTACCTTTGCATGCAAAAATAGTCTATTAAATAACGAGACAGCTCATGAAAAAAAAATATTTTAACAATTATTCTACAATCTAATGATCCTCTTTAATTTGCTTCCCTCCCCTCACCACACACCTTTCCATTCGCTTTTTCCACTGGTGCGAGCTATGCTGGAGGTCTTCGTTTATAAGAGCATTAAGGAGCTCCTCTGATTTTAGCTTCACCACTTTCATCGGGTCAAACTGGGTTCTCCTTAAAACAGACTTGACTTGAAAAAAAGCAAAAAACACAGGGCGTTAAATTAGGTAAATACTTGTTTGACCACTGGAGTAATCCCTACGGCTAAATAACGCGTCATAGATAACGCTTTATGGGCAAAATCAAGTTCATTGACTAATAATTTATGGACACAAAACGCAAGTTTCTTTGTTCAAAAATTGATTATTTCAACCCAGTAATAGACAACTGCCTGAGCCTAGGAACTGACTCCTTTTTTCGAGTCCAAGAGACAAACGAATTTCTTTAAATTTTTCTGTTGCCGCAGAATTTTGTCTCGATACTCCTAGTTTCGACCTGATTTCAAAACAAATCCTCAACTATTCTATTCTCTGAACGGTCATTGATTAAATCGGTACTGTGTGCATCTCGGGAACACCATTTAAGTTTTCCTCTAGAATATACTTTTTATACAAAGTGACGCCAGTGGTTATGTAGTACTTTATAGAACATTTGCAGTGGTTTCATAAATTTGTGAATGAAACTCCTAATCAATAATCCCATTTACCTACTCAGCGGTTTTTCTTGAAATATACTTTTCACTGTTTATATAAATTACTTAATGCCTATATTTAAACGACAGCAATTTCATCGATACGTTTCTTAGAATTAATTAACAGAAAATATTATTAGCCAAAATCAGCAAAGATAACTCCTGACTGAAAGATGCATGATTGTTTAACAAATGGTTTCTGTAAACGATTCTTCTTTTCCTTAAGTACCTGCTGCTCAGCGGAGTTTGACGTTCAATATCTGAAACCCTTCTCAGTATTGAGTTACTAGAATAAAAGTGCCAGCCTCTTTGGTGTCAAACCACTAACGTAGATTTGCGTCATCTTACTTTGAGTTTTCCTTCTATTATTAAAAGAATTTGTTATTTCTTAAAGGGAACCCGAAATAAGCTGCTTTCCTTAGTTTTACTGTTGTTAGTAGCTACCGATATTTGTTCATTCTTCCTAAAAGAATCTTAACGGGCCATGGTTCGTGTCATCAGCGTTCATCCCTCTATACTGCAAAACATTTTGGTTAAATACAACACAGTATAAATATACAAATAGAGCATTTTAGACTATTTCAGTTCGAATTTTAACTACTTCATCGTATCCCATTTTTCTTTCAACTAGAATTTCAAACACTTTATTTTTCGTACTCTTTCTATGTTTTGACTTCCCTTAGATTTCTGCCATTCTCAATGTTTAACTCACTACTGACCATAAACTTTCTTTTCTGTTTGTTTATTTGAAGACAACAGTTTTACTGACGACACTAGTTTTGTTCAATATGTTTCGTAATTCTGTTTCAACATTGGCATACCCCAATACCAACTGTTGTAGTCTGTTAACTTTGATCTTTACTCCGAATTCTACATCGTCTACAGCCTTCTGCTATATAGACTCAGGTCATCAAACCCAATTCGTCTCAAGAAGTATATGCCGATTTTTCAAATTATCAGATGTCTTTCCGTGCTGACAAAAATATTTTTTATTTGGGCCTATGTTAAGGACGAAACTCCTTATAGTCTATTATGGTACTAGTTGAATGTTTAGGAATTGGATTGACTATTTATCTTTTTTTATTCTGTTTGTCATTTGGGTCACCAGTGGGTTGTATTCAGACCCAATATTCGTCCCCCAAGAATTGTTTTAGTGCATATGTATCTTTTTACACTACACTCTATTTATCTGTTCTACAAGACGGTATTCTAGCAGCTATCGAGAATCTTAATTTTCCACATCCTATTAATTAATATAACTCCGCTTCCCAAGATTAGGCTAAAGCCTTTGAAAAAGGTAAAAAGTGAAAAAAATATTAGAACGAAAACCATTGGAAAGGGAGAAAATACAACAAAAATGAAACGAATAATAATTTACTTGCGATCTGGGGTCGGGAAGGGGAGTGGGTGGGGTTGTAGTTCTATGGAAAAAAGTTAAATGGCAAAGTTGAAGGTAATAAAAATATCTACAACTTTTGAGTTTACATTTTTTTTCACATAACCTCAAAATTTATGTGTCAAATTCAAAAAAACAGGTTTTTGTTTTTAATTTTTATGGTTTACAAAAATTATTATTCGCTAAATTTCTATGTCCCAATCACACTGTAATTTTTTTGATTTAAAATTTTTATTTTTTCACTCTATTTTGAATTACCAAATATCGAAAAAGAACCCTACTTTTCAATCGAAAATTTTCACTTCAAAATAATCTTCTTTTTTGAAAAAAGTCGGTGGGCTTTTTGTTCGTTTAAATGGCTACTTTCTGTAACTGTAGCTTTCTGGAGAAAGTTATACAATCTGCTTTAAATTATATGCGTAGATGCATATTTATTACTATTTTACGATTATACTTACAAAGCTGAGCGACCTACGAAAAATTTTAGCCCATCAAAAGGTATTTCATAGAGAATTGAGGAGGGGTCTAGAAGGGTCTGGGCCTCACTACTTAATTTTAGGATTGCAGTTGCTTTCTATTCTTTGCACTTTCTTAGAACATTTACCATAGCAATGTACATATTTTTTCACAGCATCAGAAAGTAGCGATTTCAACGAACAAAAAACATACCGACTTTAAAAAAAACGGGTATTTTCGTTTGAAAATTATGGTGCTTTTTTGGTATTAAGTCAGAATAACGTGAAAAAATTAATATTTTAAATAAAAAAAAACTACATTGCGTTTGGGGACATAAAAAAGTAAGTTTACACCAAATTTTGTGAAAAAAAAAATTTTCTTGGAAAAGATAAAAATAAAAACCAAAAACTAGTTTATTTGAATTTTTCAAATAATTTTTGAGTTTACGGGAAACCAATGTAAACACATAAGTTGTAGATATTTTTTTAACCGACAACTTTGCCATGTAGCTTTTTTCTATAGGACTTGCAGTTTTGCCGGAAATCCAGATAAACCGTTTTTCACCGTTAAAACCCCACCCTATCTCCCTTCCCCACCTCAGTTCGCCCATAAATTATTATTCCTCTTTAGTTGTTGCATTCTCTTTTTTTTCCAATGGTTTTCATCCTACTATTTTTTTTTTTGGTTTAAAAAATCAAAATTTATATAGGAAGCCTGCCATCAAAAATCACAGTTTCAATTTTTCCTTGTCACTTTAAGTTTCTAGTGAAACTGACAACACTAATAATAGTTTCATGGGAGTCAATTTAAACTACGTTTTACTTACCCCTAAGAATTTTCCGTTACAAAACTAATGAATTGGTTAGTCCACAATATTTCCATGAACCTATCTTAAGGTTTAAAGAGATTCAGTTTCGTAATAACTGCACGAAACATTTCATTCGTTTCAGTTAAAATCCTCATTTTGTTATGCACCTGATATCACTATTATGGCAAAACTCAACCCACGTAATTCATATTATACGTTTCCATCTTCCCTTTATCTAATATTATTTATCACCTCCGGACATTTCCTGCAATTCTCACAGCAAACACCTGACTAAAACAAATTTCCATCGTTCTCTCTCAAGGTTTCCATTTTTTCTCATAAACTCGTACTTATCGTAATGCTGAGCATTCCCGCTGCATTCGGGAACATCTCGAGCACAACCGATAAAGGAAAACAAAGACAGTGATGAGCAAAGATTGAACGTGAAGATCAAGGAAAGAGAACAGATTTATGGCTGGGGGCAAAACGTCGCTTTTTCGGGATATAATGGAGTTTACTGAATCTTGGGACAACAAGATTTGTTACTGTTGGGTATGAATATTATGGAAAACTTGTGTGAGGTCGTAAATAACTTTTGTTGTGTATTTATTGGAATTTAAATTGAATATTAAGTACTGGAGGAAGGATGATTTAGAGACAACTACCCTTTTATTCTTGACTAACGAGGGGTAGATTTTGGTGAAAATTTGAGCAAATTTTCTTATCAATACAAGGTTTCTGCAGCCAAAATCCGCTCTGAATTTAACAGCTATGGGCATCTATTGGTACAAAACGGAATTAGAATTGTAAATTTTGACATTTACTTATATGTCATCAAAGAAAAGCCGTTTGGGTTGTTAAAATTTTGACTGGATGAACCTTTGCTTCAAAAACCCAAATATAGGGAGCTCGTGAAATTTTTTCGATGAGACAGTATGTTTTATTGAACACAATATTACTCATATATTTTTAAGTTATGCTTGACATTAAACTTCTTCTACTTTTTATTAATTTATTTATTGATTGTACCAACAGTTCTTGCCAGATATCTGTATTTCTTATGCACTCCAAATATGTACCCTTTCCGATCTTAAAAATCTCATTTCTACTGTCTCCACTTGCGTGTGGTCTTCTTTTCATGGCACCTACATTTCCGATCTGTCTAATAGCGCAGGGATTGTCATAACTTTTTTTTGATATCTTTATCTCTTTGTATGTGATGTCGCATCTGAGGGTTGTCGAAAAGTTACTCAAACAGCACTGTCAAAGTTATTTATTTGACCAATGTGTAAAGAAAATCTGTAATCCAGGCAATATTCCATAATTGTCCCAAGAATGCCCCTACTACAGTTTGATTATTATTTTTAATACTTATCCTTTAGTCGGGAAATTGTTTGGCGTTTTTGGATGTTTACGCCTCAAAATTCCCATACTTTGGTCAATGTTTTAATTTTATATTTGTACTAGGCACCAAAAATACTGGGAATGTGCGATAAGTTTTTGTGTATATTATGTAAGGCGTCTTTAATAACAACCAAAACATTTTTTTTTAAATTCGACTTTGTGGTTGAAAGATATTTGTGGCATCTCTGGGTAAACTTGAAAATGTGTATATTTTAAAAAAGTTCAAACGTTTCAAGGTCTAAATTTTTTATGGTAATTAATTAACTTAACACAAATGAACAAAAAATTTAAAAAATTGATAGGATTCGTAATGACAAATTTAGTAACTGTCATTTAATTTGATTTCGTCTGATTTAGACCTTGAAACGCTTGGACTTTTGAAAATTACAGACTTCCAAGTTTAAGTGGTGCTATTCCCAAAGTACTCAGAAAAAATAAATTAATAAAATTCGACTTTGTTTCTCAATAAAATCAACTTCCATAACGTTATAGTTCTAATTATTTTCCTTGTCTTTTGTTTCAAAATAGAGTAGCTGCTGCCATTTCCTCGTCATTGGAGTCCGATCTATTTTCCAGGAATATCTTTTTGAGATCTGCAAATAGGTACAGTTCTGATGGGGCCAGAATTTAATGACTCATGTAGTAATTAAATGCTGTATATTTGTATACAGGTATTGCGCTATGTTGTATTTTATTAATTATTATGTTATTGTTGTTAATTGAAGTTTACTTTAATACTTGTTGCAAACAATTAATCGAAATGACAAACCAATGCAACAGGGGTAGAGAAACAAACAGATTGTCAATTAAAAACGACAAAATTTCGAAAATGTGCAGGAGCATGTTCGTTGTAGTCCTAGCAAAGAACATGTAAATAGCAAATCTTTTGTAAAATAATGGGTAAACTTGACTAATCGTAAACAACAAAAGCCCGTGGATTACTACCGTATCCCAATGAAGTTAACCATATTTATCTGACCTATGCTCAATTAAAGAGATAAATCTGACTAATGACGAAAACTGAAAATACCTGTCATATCAGAGGAGGAGAAGATGTTAGTAGAGGAAACAAAAGAGCAAATTGCCACTCCTGTTCAAACTCAGTTATGATATTGGAGGAGGTCGACCAATTGGTTGCATTTATGTTAAGTTTTTGTGGTGCTGGTATATATAAAAGGACTAAAACAATAATGCTTCAACTGTAATAGAGCCCGAGAGCCATGAGTGGTTGTAGAATATGAAGAGGCTGAAAGGATGCTGGAGTTAAATGAGTAAATAAGTTTACAAAGAAATATACTCACACATTATATCCAGAATGGACAGTAAATGGAAAAATTATCCAAGACTCAAAGGATTTCTGCAGAAAATGTAAACCGTGCACGGAAACTCTCTTTGAGGACCACCAATGCTCAATAGATACTCCAAAGGAAACAATAGCACTTATAAATATGAATAATAGAAAAATCCCAGAACCTGATGACTTCCATGCTGATCTCTGATGACGAAGAATATAAAATATCTAACGTAACTCTGCAATAGAATATCCAAAGCAGAAAAGTTCCGTCGTGTTGGCTAAAGGTTACCATTTTACCGTTGCACAAGAAAAGTACGATAAGAATTGTGAATACAACTTATAAGCTTTATGAGCCCCGCACTCAAGATCTTTCTTCAAGTCATTCATACCCAAATATATGGCAAATGCTAGACAATTAGCACTGAACCTGATATTTGTTTTTTTAATGGTCTTGTACAACAGTATTACGAAAAATGAACGAAAGGGCTTTAAACAACATTTTAGAGAAACGTCGCATAAATATTACTGACATGAAAATAATTTTAAACTTATATTTATCTTTCATTTAATATTACAATATTTTTATAATTTTTATACTGACTAGGTACTATGTATTAAAGCGAGTGTGGTACTATGAAAACAATGGCTAATAAATACCATCCGCAAATAAAGAGAGATTTATATTCATTGTCTTTGATGGTACTGATCAATGAATTAAATTTACTATAAAACAGTGAATCGCCTAGTAGTGTAAGTAAGTGAAAAGACACAAAGTAGACATAGTTCTTATGACTTTCCTATTTTTGATTGTCGAGATAATTACCGGTATCTGGCTCATCACTCATCACTAATATGTTGGAATTGGAGCCGAATGTATTAAAGCAAATCATGCACATAATAGTTCCGAGTACCTAGTGTTCAAAATGTTTTATTCTCATTTTCTATTATAAGTTGTCAACATTTTTTGCACTAAGATCCACATCTTTTTAGTTAATACCCATGTAGAAAGAAACCCAACGAATAACTTATAGATAAACAGTGGCTGCTATATCGGGAGTAAAAAGCTACCGTTGAAATCGAGATCACTGTGCACCAGCATAACGGTTTGATTAGGTCTCGAATCGTACGCTCTCGAGTTTATTCGGCCCATTCCCAGTATTGATTTTAAATATTAATTTTCAAATTAAAAAAAAAACAAATTTAGTTTAGTTATGAAACAAATGTATGATCTTTTCATTTATTGCAAAAAAAAGTTCAAAACCCCAATGATCTATTTTCTGTATTTTCTATTATAACTTCATCATCAGCAGCAAATAACATTGTATAAACAAAGTCCTTGGACCTCATCTTTATTCCAGAACGTGTGGTGTTCTTCCATTATTTCACAAGGTCATCAACTAAAAGAAAATGTAACAATAATATGTCTGCACATCAATGATTTATCTACCAGCCAACATTGTACAACTTTTAATAACCTAAGCGAAAATATTTATCTCGATCATCCTTTCTGTTTTCCAACATCCTGTTACATACAGAGATAAAGCGGCATCATTCTGTTTATTTCTAAAACCCCATATCAGCAGATGTTTCATTTACACGAGAGGCTACATGAAAATATCAACACGATTTACATTTTTTAATAACCAGTTCGCTCATCAAGCGGATTCGCATCGATTGGAACGTCGGAAAGTTTATAATAAAGTGGAAAGTTTATGTGATGGAATTCGGATGGGAATCTTGTGTAACACGCTTGTGCTGCCATCTGTGCCGTTCGGAAAATGCACCGTCATTGCCACTATCACGTTTCTGTGTATTTCGGGGGGATCTCACGAAGTGAACAGAGGGATCAAGAGATAGTCGGGATTTTTAGGCGAAATCGAAAGTTGAGATAAGTTTCCGTGGCTTACGTCGTGATGGAATATCGGCAGCATATGGAGCTTGAGGAATAAGTTATCTCGAGGAATTTCGTTGTAGGTTGCCCTTTATGGGATGATCGGGAAGGTTTTCGTCTGTTAGCTAGAAGATATAAAATGTATGAGGTTTTTGTGTTGTACTCCATAAAACAAAACGTCATATGAAGTTTTAGAATCAAGTAACGCTGAATATTACATAAGGTTCGACCAAGAATGATTTTTTGAAATTAGAGAACGGTTGTGTTTGAATAAAATGTTCTTTCGAAATAAATTTTATAGGGTTTCACACTTTAGTTAATGCTTCTAAAGTACAAATCTCATTGTCCTTATTAAGTTTTGAAGTTGTAACTGTTTTTAAATTTAGAAATTTGAAATTTTGCTTAAAGATGTATGGACCTAAATTTTTCACTAAAAACAGTTGAATGTTGGTTTAGGGTTTTTCAGAAAGGAAATTGACCTGCTTTCCATTTTCTAAGTTAAATTGATAGATAGACCTTGTGTTTCAAGACCTGAAACATTGAACTTGCATAATTTGGTGTAACATTACGATTGCTCTGTAATTTATAACAGCTTTCTAGAAATTGCTAAAAATTGCGTTCAGTATGTTATAGTCTTCTTAGCTGAAATCGAATTTAATTAAATTCCCTAATACAATGTTCTTTCCTCTATTATTTTACTGAAATTTAGAACAATTTGTAATTTGCAGACAAATAACTATTAAAAAATCAAAACATTCTTTTTAATCAACTCTTCCCTGCGTTGGTTGCGGATTGATAATAAGCTTTAATCAGGATTTGGAGAAAAATGAATTTTCGTACTCGTTGGTATCTTATTAGATAGCTCAAATTACTACTTAAATGTTCTATTATTGAATAAAAGATTTATTCTATTCGTCCCGATCGGAATCATCCTCCCCATGATAGGGATCCAGTAGATCTCTTTAATTTGGCCCTCGGATTCAGATGTGTTCTATAAAAAACAACAACTTCATTTGCGGTTTTTCTGATGATCTAAAGATAAAATCACACGATATTCTGTGCTCCATTTCAAATAGTACTCTGGCTGAAGTGAGTCACGTGTTGTTGTGCATGGCTGAGCGATAAACGGATAGGAACAGGAAAATATGTTCATCCGAATCACGCTTGTTATTGCTGAGGACTTTGGGCAAATGTTGTTTTAAGGTCGGTTTGAATCTGGGTTCTCTTGCTGCGAATGCAACTCTAATAGCAAATCAAAATGTTGCCGACAAGGTTGTCCCCTGAGGTTTAGCGTATGCTTCAGGCCATGTACTAGAATAATCCAGTAGGGCTTCCATATTGTACTGCTACGTTGTACCCAGATGATCTCCTGTAGTGTAATTTTGTACCTCGGTCAGTGCAATGGGTACCTTTTCTTTGGGCCTACCAGTTGGGATTTGGTTTCACTGCCGTGATTGAATTTCCAAATTCTCTTCAACATTCCATTTCCTACCCTAAATGAGTTTCATTGGACCCACAATGGCAAACACGTTCAACTGTGTCCTAGGTACACCTCTGTTCTGGGTGTGGCTATTTGTTTCATATACATAGTTTGGTAGTGCAGTCTTCATTAACCTGTAGACGAACATTGTCGAATGAATACCATACTGGAAGCTGGCAGACAGTCAGTCAGCGTTCATCCTCTGATTTTGACTGATTGCGATAGCACACACTTATTTATTGATGTTTCTGGTAGTCCAATTCTGCAATCACGTTGGAGATGCACTGCAAATTTACAACGATAACTTACTACCGTGGTTTCTTTTTTCTATCTTACCTCAATTTTTTGCTTATTTCGAATAGTACTGCCTGAAGAGTCTCCTCTAAATATTTGTACATGTTCATGATAGCTTCTACTTACAAGGCTCATGGGAAAACTTCATAATTATTTGGTAAACCAATCATCGGCATCTCTAATATCATTTATAAAACTTTTTGTAGCCATTTGGACTTTTATGTCCCCTGATAGGTCTGGGTGCGCTAATTGTGTTAAACATCTAAAGTCTGCTGTAAATTATTGTAGACTTTCAACACATTTTTGTATTTTTCCATTCGTTGCACCTGGTACACTTGAATCCTTCATTCACTGTTAGATTTCTTATCTAATACTGACATAATCTTCTCGAAGTTGCCTGTTCATCCTCAGTGGAGTGCACTGGGCCCCTTAAAGAACTTTCCAACACTTTTCTTGTCCATTCTAACCGTTAATTGGAGCCACTGCTTCAATTTTTGATTGTAAATAGTGCAAGATGAACTACCATCAAAGATGTGTGGTTTTGTAAAGGGCCCTTGATTCTTACGGTGTTCTGATCTTTCTATAAGTTTTGTTGTATTTTCTTAATTTCCATTTGTACACTTTGGATATCACTTTTTACTCTGTTTTGTATGAAACTGATGTATTTTCGTTACTATGTATTTTCTGACTAAATACATTGTTGTTGTTCAAATTTTTGCTTCTGGATTTTTAAGTCATCTCGCCCTTTTTCTTGAAACTAAGAACGTTAGCCCTAATTTAAATTGTGTTGGTCAGTTGTTAGAATGGTTACAAATTGTTGTTTTTTGTCTTCGATGGTGTGAGTCAGAGTTTGACTTTTATCATTCGTAGTGGTTACAAAATTTTATAATTTCTTAACAAAAGTTTGCAATAATCTTTGCTGAATTTCTTCTCGAATCTATGTCTCCTATTTATCCTTTTTTTGTATGATTTTATTTACATTTTCATTCAGCTTATCGGTAACTCGTTTGAAAATTGTCTTGCTGTAATCCAGATTTTGACACAAATTTTCAGTGTTCAAACAATTAATGGCATCAAAACTAAATCGGCTTTGTTTACTCAAAAATTCTCAGCTAAATTTCACTAACTTTGTTTCTTAGCCTATGTCACACTTCGTATTAACTCTTAACAATATCTTATATGATCTATCGTAGTCACTCTCGATTGTTCCCGTTTTCTCTAGTGGAGGGCCGAAAGCCCCCTTCACCAACCTAAATAGGAAAAAGTTATGTAAGACATACATTTTTTTCGACAGTTTTGTCAATAACAAAAAAAATTAATACCGGTAGCACTCCGGGAGTGCCGGCAGAAGTGAAAACTTCAATATTAACGTTGTGTTTAATTATAAGTACAAAAGTACTATCATTTATGAGGTAGAATACAATATTTATTAAAAACCTACACCGATTATTTATTATTATCTTATTTCATTTATTTTTAGTCGAAATTATTTTTTTGGTAAACCTACACCGCAAATGGGCTTATTATGGTGTCATGAAAATGTAGGTTAATGCTATAAAGTATAAACATATTACAAATATTACATCTATTATGTGTAAATACAGACTCGATCGAAACCTAATCTTATTATTAAAATTGTATTTATTATTATTATTATTATTCGTTTTCTTGTGCTCAGCTTATAGCTGGTTTTCTTAACGGCAGTTACGGGCTAAAGCCAAGTAAGAGTTTTTCATCTAGTATATTTTTCATCTAGTATATTTATAAAGTACTCACTCATTTTCTTTCACTACTTCATCATCACTTTTTTCATTAATAGATGCACTTTGTTCAATTTCCATAATTTAAACAATTCACATATACGAATACACAACAGTGTGGTTACTACACAACAGTCAAGCCGACAGCTGTCACCATCCTTAGATACGCGTGGCACGCTGTACATAAACACACACGGACATTCGCGCAAGCGCCCTGTGCCGCCTAAACGGAGCAACACACTCAGGCACGGTAGAAAGAGTGGGAGATACTAGTTCCTCTCCCTTCCCCTCGATCTTACGCTTTTTCGATCAGCATCACGTGACCCTGACGCGAGTTTGGAAATTTTTACCCATACAAAAAAAGTGATCAGCGCCGCTAAGGAAGTTTTCACTTCAAAAAACAGTTTTGCTTGAGCCCGTTTAAGGGCACATGTTAATAGAATTTTTTTGGCTTATTTCAAAGAGTTATACACAGCAGTTGTATAGTTCATTCTATTTGTAACAATTTCACCACATGGAATTATAAGTAAGACAAGTTCCAAATCTGGTTTGAAGAATGTCATGTGACTGGCATGTGACTGGCATTCAAGATAAATTATCACACGACAATCCAACAAAAAGGCCTTTGCCACTATTAATAGGAGACATGGTGTAAAACCTGCAAAAACAGATGTAAATATTTGGCGTTAATGCAGACAAGAACAAAAAACAACTAAGAGTTTTTAAACAACTCAGTAGCATTCTGCACAAAAGTTTTAATCAAAATTTATCATGACTGTCAAAAGTTTGAAGTGGACCAAAGATCCGAAATGTAACAATGAAATAAATTATTACCTCTCAACCCATTCGAAAATAATGCATCTCGTTCAAGCTGACGGTCGCTGAGAACAGACTTTCCGATCTCCCAACTCCCCGCCCCCGACGTCCGAAAGCTTTTAGCGTGGAAACGAAGAAAAAGCGTTTTATGTATTTTTAACATGCACTTACTCGCCCAGTTGTCCTGCCAAAGCTAAACCGGCTTTTGGGTCTTTCGTCGCTTCCTAGCTGGGAAAACTTCTGTGGATTTACTGCAACACCTGGCGCTATTCATTTACGAAAACTATTTGTGCATAGATTGCGATGAGTTAAGCTCAAGTAAACCGGTAGTCACAGGAATTAACATTAATTTTCATAACTGAGACAGTAAAGTTTTGTTACAGATTTTGTCGGTCTGTTCTTGATATCAGATTATTTTACATTTTATTTCAAAGTAGAATGTTTTTGGTAATCCTCCTTATTCATTAAAGATATAACTTCATTTTGGATTTTAGATTATTTTTAAGAGATGAACATGCTTAATATAAAGGAGCTGTAAAACAAGACAGCTAACCAAGATGAGAACTTTAATCACCAAAGATCTGGGAAATATTTAAGGATTTGAAACTGGATCATGGACATTCCAAAACATTGTCATTAATAAATATGAGGACATGGATACAATACATGTACTATTAATGAGAACTAACAGATTATGGCGATCAATTTTCTCTCAAGATCTTCAAATAAATAGTACTATCAGTCCATTCAAATGTGAAAAAAAATATATTAGTGATCAAAATACATACCAAATATAATATTATATCTATATATACTTGTAGATTTAATGATAATTATTTTTGGAAGATATATAAATGGAACAAAAGCAACGGAAGAATGATAGATAACATAAATATTACAACAAATTTATTAAAGTGTTAGTCTGAAGTCGGTAGACAATATAACTCGTTCCTCGAAGTTTCCTTGGAATTCCATCGTCTTGAAGTGGTTGATCTCACAACGTTTCAATAGCTGTGTATGTTCTATCGGCATCAGGTGAATGATAGAAAATTAATAATAAAAGAAAATAAATAAAAATACGACGGATAATCTGAATTTCCTATCATTTACCTGAGGTCGATAGCAGATATACAGCTATTGAAACGTTGTGAGATCAACCACTTCAAGTCCAAGAAAACTTCGAGGAAACTTATTAAAGTTCGGTTAGAGAACCACCAGGTATTTATAGCTAAGGATTGGATCTGGAACATATGGTGAGGAAATGGGAAATTGTCAAAAATCTGAATATAGTGAGAGTTGGCCTCAGATACTAATATTTTTTTTCAAATTTTCAAATTTAAAGTAAGCAGGGAATGAGAGGATTTTCTTATATATTCCTTAGTATATTATAAACTATTTATAAAAAATACACACTTTTATTTCTCACAGCAACTTTTTTCATAAAATCTGCTACATTATGCGCTTTATTTAATTTGGTCCCCAAAATATAGACAAGGATTCTTTTTTACCAATAAACATTTAGAGAGACTTTATATTGTAACGTGTAAGAATTGAAGTCTTCTTGACTAATTTTACGAGTTAGTTGAGGGAGATTATGTGCCTCTATTAAGGTGGAGTTGCTATGGCGAGAGTTGTTTTTTTGTAGGCTCACTTACTACTTATTCTGGTGCCTCCTCAAGTACCTTGTCCGTTGTCTGTTCCACTTTCCGCTAAGCCGGCAATATCCAGGACAATACTCACTTCTCTTGAAAGTTTTCAACTAAATGGCGTCCTGAATAAATTTAAATTTTGTGTTTTACTATCTTTTACCCAAGACCGTATGTTCCCCGATGAACAACAAGGTAGGTATTATGTTGATTTTTGAGTTTTCCAAATTTAGGATACCAGGTTTGGGTGGCAACGTTAACTTTTTTTCTAGAAACAAACTCTTTGAATTCCCTTATTTTGTATACTTGTCCTATATTTCGTTTAAAATTTTTAAAAAGACACAATTTTTTTTTCTATTGCTTATAAAGAGATTTCTCATTATCTCTATTCCATAATGCACTTGAAACATTTGGGCAACAACGATACAAAATTATCTCACTGCAATTACTCTACCAAATTCATCAGCTACGAGTAAAGCAGGGCCTGTCAGAAATAAAGAAGTGAGCGGCTACAGATTTAATATCAAACCAACGTTGTAAAGAAGAAATTGACTAAAATTAACATATGCAAAACAAAACCAACAAATAATTCAAATTTGAAGACGCGAGATGTAAAGACGGACATCTAGGATTTTCGGGGAAACTAGCACATAGAGGTTCCAATGTTCCATGTAATTTCTGTTACCCGTAATTCCTAGTTTAGAATGTCACGATGAAATTTTTTAAGTTACGTTCACCTGTCAGAGATATTGAATACTCTCTTTGACTCTCTCTCCGCAATAATTCAAAGTTGGAAAAACTGCATTTGCTATGTTTTTTGGGAATATAGAAAAAATTGTATCTGACAAACTTATAGTCCTCTAAATATACGAACAGATAAGTAGAACGATTACGTAAGGAAACGACAATTGAAAGTCTTAATGTAAATGGCAAAAATTAGGGAAATTGACACTGGCACCTGGCAAAGGTATGCCTCATATCTCCGGTAAAATTCTAAAAATAATTCCTTATCATTTTATCATTTGAGACAATTCAACCCACAAAAAAGACCTTAAGGTCTTCATCTGTTCCCTCAAGACATTTAGTTCTTCAGCTTTTCTCTTCCTTAACATATTTCTTCTCGCGTTAAGTTATTCAAAACCCAATTCCTCAACCTGTAGCTTAGAGTTCCCGATAAAAACTGCCAATAATATGATCTTCTTCTCAGTCTGTCGATATATATAGATGTTCTGTGTGGCTTTGTAGATCATTATAATGAACTGGGATAGGTTCCCGGTGAGAACCGCGTCTAAATTTATCACATAATCGACGTTTCAACTACTGCTTTGGAGCCATTATCAAGAGAGAAAAATGAAAAAGAGTTTCAGGGTTTAGATCGAACTCGGGGCCTAAATTTGCCTACTCTCAAGTGCCACTATATAACTGAACTGTCAACCTGCTGAATATTTAAATTTAATATGTCTGTCAGTCTCACTTGCAAGACGACTAACTTCGAATGGGTTTGGAATTTTGGTGAACGGCTAGAAATAGCTTTTCGCTAAACGTTTTATTTACCGCTAATTTAGTTTTTACAACGGTGAATAATTTACGGACAACTTTCCTGTCAGTACCATCAATTAAACATTGTAGCAATATGTATATGTATGGCTTAATATTTTTTGTTAAATAACTGGTATTTTGTCAATAAGACGCAAAGGCTGAAGACCAACTTCAACCCCCTAACATAAACCAAATGCTGTCCTTCTATTAGCTCTGACATGCATGCTGAAAATTATTCTCGTATCTATTTAAAAACCACCCAGAGAGTCGTGGAGATTATGCATTCATGGCGGAATTTCGCCGACATCAGAACGATATTTAATACCGAAACTTTGTGCAGAAATAATCGTCGCCGATAAAGCAAAAACTTTATACTGAATCACAATTATCGAGACAAGTTTCCGCGAAACTTGGCTGGGATATTTTCCTGTGACCCGGCTAAAACAGACAACTAGAATATTTAGGGTGCTCCGAAAGTTATCTTATGTGAAAACTTTTGTTAGTGTTGGTTCGTCGGAAAGAATGGAAAGCTGCCTGCTTTTCGAGGTTGATTCATTTTTAACTCCCCGTAAGTCGACGTTGAGGAAATAAAGTTGAGAGTCGGAAATGGAACTTATGTGTAGAGTTGCCGGCCAGGAGTTACAGGCGATAACGTGGAAAGTATCTGCGTTGTAACTTTGCACGAAAATATTTACGAGTGAGTGGCAATTGCGGGAAAATTGAGTCCCGATATCGAATTCGCACGTACAAAGTGAATGTTTCATGTCCTGCTGGAATTTCAATAGAATTTCCATCAGTACGGTAGAAAATACTGAGCTGGTAAATAAAGTTGTTCGTAAAGTGATATATCTGATATTTTTTATATCATTAATTATTTTTTTGAAGGAACTCACTAGGTCATGTAATTATTACAATGTTATAGAAAGCCGTAGAGTTAACTTGTATTCAAATTAGGTGGAATTTGACGTTTTAGGACGTTGTGCAAGACCCAAGCTTGGGGCCTCGTCAACAAGAAATGTGGAAGAAGGAGGTTCAGCTGGTCAGGATGATAGGACCCTGAACGGCCCCTGCCTAGCGTACAGGCGAATATAGGAAATCAGTCAAAAAGCGGAAGAAGGTTATTGTTGAAACGCTTTCGAGGACCGATAATCCACGGTTAAAACTAAACTAGTTTGAAAGGACAATAAGCTCAAAGAAAGAAAACCTTAGTCAAAAATTACCAGATCCTACAGGCTGGCCGCAGAAGCATTGTTTTTGCTCCTCGTCAATGGCAAAACTGCAGTTTGCAAAAACTGATGTTTTCTGGTATCTGATGTTTGAGGGGTATTTGTAACCAATCAAGAAGAGAATTACACTATCGAAATGTGGAAACGAAATGTGGACCTAGCTAATCCGAGACCAAGAGGAAATGTAAGGCCGTATAAAAGTGGAATTGTATGCAAAAATAATGTCCTATAGTATGGAAATGTAAATTATTTTTTCTCAAAACAGCGGTAGTTAGATCAAAATCAAACAGATGAGATAGTTATTTTCGTAATCTTCATTCCCAAGTTCTTGTGCTATGTTTCCCGTTTTAAATACTGTTCTACTCTAATACAACTGCATCATAGCTGGTTAAAAGCCGTGCAGATTTGAGTAGGGAGACCCTGTATGGTAAATATTTTATGTTCGGACTTAATCGCCATCTTTAATTGCACAAAATGGAGCTTATCACGTGGGTTGAATTTGTATAAGGTAAGTCTTTTACTTGATGTCTACGCCTAGACATTAAATGTGGGTCCATAACCACATTTTAGTATATTAATATTCCAGTATTTTGAACCAATACCTGATCAATGTTAAAGAACTTCGAACACATTGTGACGTACTTATCTAATACTACAAAGGTTTCTCTGTTAATAGTTGATGTGCTTTTTTGATATTAACCGACTTTCTAAAAGGAGGAGGTTATCAATTCGGGGCGTTTTTTTTTGTATGTATGTTACCTGATTTCTTCTCTTGTTATAAACCGATTTGAGTAATCATTGTTTTGTTTAATAGAGTTTACATGTGTATTGGTGATACATGTGGGTCGATTTCTCCAAAACACCTTATCAATTTGCATAGTTTTTAAAAATCCATTCTATTACGGAGTTCCCGAGGTGGTCTCATGTATTTTTCTATAATAGGCAGATTTTCAGAAAATTGCTGAAAAATCCAATTTTCACCAAAAATACCATCGAAGTGAAGTAACTGACATTTCCTTACCATTATTTTAATTCCAAAGTAACAGTGAGGAAACCGTATGCAGTTTTATAGTCCCGTCAATTTAGATATTTGAAAACAAAAAACTCCAGGAAAGCTGAAATTTTGTGGAGAGCTTCGATTTATCATAAGAAAGCAAGTTTTAATTAATAATGATAATAATTAATTATTATTATTATATTAATCCGCACTTCGAAATGGGAGATGGCACCTCAACTGAATCTATGCGGGAAGGTCAAACTTATAAATACCTTGGAATAAAGCAGGCTCAACTTATTGATCACATGACTATGAAAAAGAACCTAACAGCAGAGTTTTATTGAAGGGAAAGACGACTGTTGAAACCTAAATTAAACAGTAAAAATCGGTTTCAGGCTATTAACACCTATGCGTGTTCAGTGCTCAGTTACTCTTTCGGTATAGTTAATTGGTGCCAGACTGACATTGAACAATAACAACGAAAAGTTCGAGTTTTACTAACAAAAGCTCAAAATCACCACCCAAAGAGCTCTGTCGAGCGTACAACTTTGCCACGGTATGAAGGAGGAAGAGGATTGACAAATCTAAGCAAACTATTAGATCAACAAATTTCCATTTTGCGTAGTCATTTCCAGAAACTCGCAGAATTTTCTGATCTACACAGAGTCATGTGCCTGGTTGATGACTCAACACCACTGCGACTGACACAACAACATGTCCAATTACACCACCAGACCACAGATCAGAAACTGCTGAAATTTAAAGAGAAGCCTCTTCATGGAAGACATATAAATGACATCAACCAAGATTATGTCGACAGTGCAGCGTCGAACTACTGGTTGATCTCTGTTCATATGTTTCCTGTAACGGAAGGCTTTATATTGGCAATCCAAGATCAAGTAATTCCAACTAAGCACTACCTAAAGTACATCGTTAAAGATCCTTCTATTAACAACGACAGATGCAGGTACGGTTGCCAAACATCAGAATCTATCCAGCATATCACTGGAGATTGTCAAGCGTTCGCTGCAACTAAATACAAAGAACGACACGATGTTGTGGCAAAAACACTTCACCAGGATCTAGCACTGAAACTTGAATTATCACAGTCGGTAAGATTACCAGAATCTGTTTTAGAAAATAACAACTACAAGCTGTACTGGGACCGCACGATACAGACCAATCGGACAGTTGCTCACAATAGACCAGATATAGTTTTGGTAGATAAAGTCTCTCAGAAAACAACTTTAATTGACATAGCAATTCCTAACAACAATAATATAAATATCAAGCAAGCTGAGAAAATAACCAAGTATAGAGATTTGGAATTTCAAATAAAGACTCAGTGGGACATGAATAACACACGAACTGTACCAATTGTTGTGTCAACTACAATTTAAAATACCTCGGTCTGGACGAACATCTTTACAAACCAATGCAAAAAGCCGTCCTGTTAGGAACAGCCCGGACGGTCCCTAAATTCATGAGAAACTGCCGCCACGATTCCAGTCATGGGCCTGAAAACCTGGCAAGGGCTCCCACAGAGCTAAACCCTTTTGATACCTAGGATATCTGGGGTTTAGTGAATTTTCCCCTAAAGGCACTCATAGCGTGCCTTAGAGGGAGTGTGATACCATACATTGTATGGTCAAGTCGGGGATAATTAATCCCATGTACGCTATAAAAGTTATTCAGGGTCAAAGGTCAAAACTTGTTTTTTTTCTGAATTTTTTTCAAAAACGGTAAGTTTTACGGAAAAGTATATCAGAGCAAAGTTTCATATTTTAGAATTGTCTACAAAAATGGTTGTTAAGATTTTATTTGTAAGAGTCACATTTTCTCAGATATTCGGATTTATACATGATATGCACATATATGCCACTTATGTACATAGTCGGATATTTAACAAAATTAAAAATTATTTATAATATACTAGAATTATATAATCTGAAAATATAAATTCAAAATACAATCAGTCCCCAACCTGTGGTGTCGTTCATATACCTTTTTGTTTTAGTGTTAAATGTTCGTTTCCATTGAATATAACTTCCGTCTGAGGTAAGTTCGATAAAACCGTTTTCGAAAAAAATTGAAAAAATTTCAAATTTACTTTTGACCCCGCATAACTTTTGTAGTGCACATGGGATTAATGAGGACTTATAAAACTTCTTTTCTAATGGTGCGCTCTACGAAATTTTGGCTTTCGGGGAGTTTTTATTATCTGACCATTATTTATATGTCTAGATAGACAGGACTATTATTAGCGAATTTGCAAATTGTATATGTACATAGTAAGTATATGCATATATTGTAGTATAATTAATTTTATCAAACATGCTTTCAGCATCTTAAATCAGCTAGTACCAACTCATTTTATATCTTTTCCTTTTAAATTTGGAATTACATGTTTTTGTTAATCTAATTATGCGAAGACGGTGCTCTTGCTGTCATCAACTTATCAGAAAATTCAGTAACAACACATGCCAAGTTCTAAACTGCTATTTGGTGCGATTATGCATAGGATGTTTAGTGCCGCAGACAAAACCATAAAGTGCTAAAATCAATAGTAATAATAATTAATTTAAATAAATTAATGGCGTACCATTCATTTAGTTCGTATAACTGTTACCTGTAATTTAAACGAAAATGTATTATTTTGTTTGGCTTTGGTTGTAACCTGGTCCCGGTATATTAAGGTTATTCATACAAAAGAAAAAAAAAACTTCCCCAGTTAAAAAAAACTAAGATGTTAAAAATAAAATATTTTTTAAAAGAACCCACTTCCGTGTCGAAATAACACATTCACTGCTGTTAGGTACCTACAGATAATATCTAGTTGTTGTGATTGATACTTGATGTAAATCCATGATGAGAAAATACAAGAACGAGTAATACACATCTAGATTTACACATTATTTTGATAGAACGATACGTGTTTCGGCATACAATGCCGTTATCAAGTTTCATATAATACAGTATTTTGTGCAACTTGATAAAGGCATTGTATGCCGAAACACATGTCGTTTTATCAAAATAAATTGTAAATCTCGATATGTATTTTTTTGTGTTTTCTTACCTACAGAGAAGGTAAATAAATGTGAACAATAAAGTGTACTCATCCTGTACAAATTAATTACAAACTTATCAAATATATTTTTGAAGTCGATGCCAAGCAACACTCAACAATCTTTCCACTCCTCATCGGCTAATGTTTTTCTACATCTGAGACTTAAGGAGTACAATTAGCTCAGTATGCAACTGTTACTTTGCTCAGTTTCGTTTCCTCCAAACTGTCTACTTCTCGGTACGACATTCTTGATATATCAGAGAGAAGCACCAGATTTTATCTGATTTACTCTAAATTGCTGTTTACTTTTCTGTGGGTCTAGTAGAACAATGAAAGTGTTACTAGACAAAGAGTTTCTTCTCCTATATGAACTATTTTAGATGCCTATTTTAGTTCTATTAGGCTTTAAGTTGTGTTTTTTCTTTCACTGAGTCTTTCAAACCGATAATTAATATTGAATACAGATATATACTTAACTAGGTTTCAGTTTATAGCTTACAGTTAGAAGCAGTTTTCTGTTTTGAATTAATGTGTTGAAACTAAGTTCCTAAAAAAGTAATTTTGAAATAAACAAAATATAACACTAAGCGAAGTCCATCGGATGATAATCTTTCTTTCGCATTTTTTGAATCATAACTGATTTGGTATTTCAGTGAGCGAACCTGGCATAATTCAAAACTCCAGAATAATTTTGTGATTACTGAATGGCCAAACTTCAACAGAAAGAATTAGTAAGTCAGTCATACTTCAGACTTTTAAGTTAGAAGTGGACTATAAAAGAGAACTATATTTCCGAGTTCCTCCTAGATTAGAATTTTCCAAGAATCAATTTAACTTGGAAATTTATTCAAATTATTTCAATTTGTCAATTTTAATACTCATCGTGAACTTCCTTTCGGGTAACGCAAAAAATCAGCAAACTCATTTAGGTCCAGTTATGACTATTTCTACTTTTAAAAGTGTCGGATTAAATATATGTTCCACAAACCGCAAACATAACACTGTTATAATGCCAAAGGATCGGTCTTGGCATACAATCGGAAATATTTATGGTTTTCCTAGATAAGTACCGAATTATTGGCAAATTAAATAATTTTAAAAAACTTGAATAAAGTAAAGGAAATATAAATATTTCTTTATATTTCCAAACGAATTATTTGAAATAGATATTAACGAAAATCCTTTATTTTCCCACTGATATTTTTCCAGCAACCCCTTATTTATAATTTATGGGTAAACCTATATAAACACAAGAGAGTTTTGTACAAAAAAAGAAATGATATTTTACATCCAATATTGAAAATAAGGGTTTCACACCCTTCGTGTGTAGTAGCATTTGACACAACTGTTTAGTGAACCAGACCAGCTCTTAATTAATTATTATCTGTATTAAAATTTTGTGTCGCGAATGAAATATGGCTCCATTTAAAGCAGGCTTTATCTCATTCACAGCAATACTACTATGGAATATCTGTCTTACAATACCTGTTAAAGAGTTTTTAGACGGAGATAAATATTCACAGAAGAATGTCATTTTTAGTCGAAGAATTTAAGATTACGTGTTTCTGAACAAGATCAACATATTTAAAAACATCTAATTTTAGAGGTTAGCTGGTGTTGTTCATCCATTTTTTTTTCAGTTTGTGGTTTTGCAAGAAAGTCATTATTATTCATGATTAGAGGTCGTAACTTCTAAATTAGGACACGAGTGCTCGTACCAAGAGTTTTTTAGAATTCTCGTATTTTATTTTAGAAAATTTTCGCATAATCCGTGAGACTACCGTTTCGACTTATGTTACTACTACCGGAAGTTATTTAGTACCTAAAAGAGTTGTGGTGAAAAAAAAATTAAACGTATGTTAATATGCTGTTTCTGATTTGACGGCCTTCAACACCCGTTCTGTGGTTAATTTCAAAAACGATAAAAATTATTTAGCTTGACTTACCTTTAGAAAGCAGTTTCAGAAAGGCCTTGAGTTTGCTATTTTCCATTTAGGAACTTCCTGTTTTATTTAGTATTAGCATTTTTTTTACTTTAAACACAGATTTGTCGTTAGGTTCACATGATGACTATGATAAGCACAATGTTGCCATGCTATGGAGGTCTTTTTTACTATAGCTGCAACTTGAAATAGGAAAGTACCATGTAGTATCTCTTTCCTCTCTATTTTAGTATGAAATAAAAAGGTAAGTCTTGTTATCTAGCGCTACATTCTCGGCCCAGGCTATGTAACTGCTAGTAAGAGATTTTCTAGTTACTAGTAAATATGACACCCTTTAAAAGGAAGCTTTAAATCTTTATCAGTATTGTTGACCATCTCAAATGTGGAACACTTGAATTTTAGCAATTAACAATTCAAGTGTTCTTCGACACTGCCTGGATTTGAGATGATGATTTGGCACTGCAGTTGCAGACGCAGTCCAACTATACATGTCCATCATGATGATGTATGGCTTGTATAACTATTTCCAGATTTACAATAACGATTACATAGTAAAGAAAGATTAGATAATTAAAATTCGTAAATGACAAACTTGTTACGACGTTTAGATTAGATTTATAAAATATAGACACACCACAAGGGACTGTTTTGACCTCTAATCTATTTTGAGCATAAATTAAATTAAGCTGTAAGGCCGGTATTAGCTTGTCCAACCTTCTTTACTTTTTATAGAATATTGCAGTAAAGTCTGGGGGTTCAATTATAAAACTAATATTCACTTTCACTTTTCTAGAACTTTTATTTACATCGAATATACAACAGCTGATTCAAATATCACAATAACAATTTTACATATAAGCTCTTCGTACAACCAACTGAACTCGCGATCGTGGCCTGCTTCCTTTATAAAACCAGCATAGAAAATTCTCGCAAAAATCATCATCACTCATACAGGTGCCAAGTCTTTTCGAGAACCATTTTTTATCTCAAAGCGATTGTTCTCGTACTGAAATGAAACTTTTATGTTTTTTTGGGGAATAACACCACAATAGAAATAAAACTACGTATATTGCAGGAATACCAAACGTTTCAAAATCTATTCTGACTTCGTTGTCAATGGCTTTATATTTATTGATATAAATATAAAGCCATATAGCGTAATAAAATATATCTTTTATAAAATTGGCACCCATCGTCTTGTCTTCAATAAAAGATTTCACGTTCATTGTCAGTGAAAATGTACATCAAGACTCAAAATTCTGAGTACGAAGGACGCGGAATTTGTACACTGTTACAAATAAAATCTTTTAAACTGGAAGGAAAAGCTTAAACGCCTTCAATGAAAATGATATTGGTACTATTGGAGCAGAACCTACAAAGACTGTTAAGTAAACAATTGAACGGACTAAAACTGAGAGAACTAACGTAAATTTTTTTAGTGTTATATCGCATCACACATCTGTATTTGATGACGAGATGACAAAGTGCATTCTACAATTCAACTTCAATACTTCAAGTCGAACTTTTCCCAATTTTTTTTAAATATTTATTTTTGGGCAATTAACGGAAAAACCTTGACATTAATATTGCAATGTGGCATCATAGATTCTTAAATATTCAATCCTTTTTGAAAAGTCCCACAAACTGGAACTGTAGAAAACACTAAAGCAACACAACCACAAACTTTTTCATCTTCAATTTTGAATAAATAGAAAAAATTTGATGTACTGTAATATGTCATATAATAAATGAAATTGTTTTGACATTCATGACATATCATAAATGCGAGAATATAAATATTGGCAGATTGACAGTTGATCAATAGCAAGGGTTTTTGAAAATTCTTATTATAAGGAGGAAAAGGTCTGAGGCGTGCGACTGAACTGTGAATGAAACTTTTTATTACAATTTGCAGAAATATTTTAGATGGTAAATATTTAACATTTGCAAATACATGTTTTTAAACTACTCCTTAAAAGGGATTAAATGAGTTTAGCAAACTGTATATGGGAAAATCGTTCTTTCAGATAAGGTAATTAACAAAATTGTTGTAACATATTTGGTGTAAAACAGTGAAATCACATGAAAACATCGTTGTTACTAAAGTGCTATAACAATTCGAGTAGAACAACTTTTACAACACCGTATAATTTTGTAGTATTGACTAATAGTGATATTTTCAGATTTGATTTATTTAATATTGAATAAACCATGATTTGTTACGGTTGTATGGATTAGTCCAAATGTAAAGACACACAACGTAATATATAACTACATCTTGCGTTAACGCTCAGTTCTGTGCCTATGATTGTAAATATCAAGGACAAACAGAGATAATTGGAGATGTCAATTACTTGACGATAAATTTAATATGAGAGTGAGATCTTCAATTGGCAACAAGGCAAAAAGTATTACTCTGTAATTACTTTTTCTTTTTGTAACTATTTAACCTCTAGCTTTACCGACCAACAATCAGAATTGTTTGACAAATTCAACGCCAGGGAAACAGCGGGTAAAATCTAGTCTTTAATAATTGGTGTTTGTGAAAGAGAATGTAATACCGACCTAAAGCAGAAACTTATTAACTTAAGTAATAAAACTGAAACTTTTGCTGGGTTTTTTAGTTTTTTATCAGTATAATCTGAATCGCAACTATTCAATTACTTAATAGACAAATTTTATCAGGAAGATTGAACAAGTATGTCGTACTTCCAACTTTAAGTTAGAAGTGGACTATAAAAGAAAACTATGTTTCCCAGTTTCTCATAGATAAGAATCAATTTAACTTGGAAATTTATTCAAATTATTTCCATTAGTCACTTTTATTGCACACCGTAAACTCGGCCGCAGGTAGCGTAAAAAATCGGCGAACCTATTTAAATCAGTTAAAACTATTCCTTCTTTTAAAAGCGTCAAATAAACATGTCGGACGAGATATATGTTGGAAAAACCGCCAACATTACACGGTTATAAAGCAAACCGGTGTTGGGATATAATGGGATTTAAAATATTCATGGTTCTCCTGGATACGGACCGAATAAGTTAAACGCTCTGGAGGATAGGAGCTGATAATAGCAACAGGATGAGGAAAATCAGTGGAATGCCAAGGATCGGGATCGGAAGAGAGGCCGACACGGCGGGGATACCGATGAGGTAGAACATCATTTCACGGTTGATTTGATGGCCATTAGCAGTACAAATCCTGAGTCGTGGGACATGCTATTATCACCCTATTCATCTTTGGTTTCTGTGTTTGCTCTGCCGCTTGTATGAACTTAATAGGGATGAGTGACTGTTTTGTAATATAGACGGTACACAATTGCACAATTTGTCTTACTGGTAATGATTAAAGGAATACATCTGCATTGCCTGATGTATCACATATCATAGATCATGACCTATATAAATAAGTCCTGTGTATACTGTGAATGTAAAAGCAATGAGACGTGTTGAATTATTATATACAGGGTGTAAATAATTAAAGTGCATATATTTTTGGTGAAGATAGTATACACCACATCGAACAAAAAAATCTTATACCATTCTGGTTTATGGGCCTTAAAAACTACATTATATGTAAATTATTGTCAATTTGGCATCATCGCTCCCAGACAGTAAATAAAATCCTAATAAATAACGTCTGCTAAGAAAAAATAAACACATATATAGTTTTTATTAAGTAATTATAGTTGTATTGTCGAAAATGTGATCTGTTTCGGTAAATAAAACATGCATGACAGGTATTTCTGAAATAGATTTCATATTAGCTGTTATTGTACAGAAATATTCGTTATAGTATGTCAAAGCAGAAACTGTTAAAACGATAATTACATATTATTTAGAAAGAACTCGGTACAATGTAATGCAAAAGGATCTAGTTTAACTGCTGAACAATTCAGAAACATATTAGTTATGTCTTTCGACTAGAAAGTTCTAAGTACTTACACAATAAATAACCTCCAAAGTTAATAGTTTCAATATAAAAATTAACCATTACACCAAACTGCACCATTTAATCCACTCATAAAAATCTAACATTTTCACTAAAACTTTTCACCAAAACCACACTTACGAACGGAATGTAAACAAAACTACCAGTAGCCAAGTATTTTTCCTTGGACTGTATAGTGAACATTATGAGTATTCACAATGTTGTCAAATGGTTCAGTTTGCGGTTAATTTTCTGTTAATTTTTGATTATCAAAACGAGGTTTGGCAACGTTATTGTGATCAGTAAAGCCATTTGATAAGTTTAGTGGCTACATTTGGAATTCCAGTAGCAATTTTTAATGTAAAATTGCCTGTTTGTGACTATTAAAATGGGTGTAAATATCGTAAAATATTGTTTTTTTTTACCAAACTATAGCTTATTTTATAAAATTATATAAGTGTTTTTGATTTATTTTCACATAAACTGTTATTCCTCAAAACCTTTGCACACATACCGTTTACACAGATGAGACAAGCTACTTTCAATTGTCTATAAAATGTAGTGCATTCTTGTAATATCGATAACACAGGTCAACATTTGATCTAAGCTCAAAACACGGCATGCCGTATAGCGTACTATGGGTGTTTTGGGTCGCTGATTACGATGAGAGGGTCGGTTGACCTTCATCACGTCAGGGTCAAGGGCATTTGAAGGTCAAATCGCGAGAGTTCAACCAAACAATCTAAGAAAATTCCTGCTGATGTTTTTGAGGTCTCTGATTACGAATCCGTAGTTTGTTTTGCTGCGATTTTTCCCAGAGGTAATTTGAAGGTCATTTGAAGGTCAAATCGAGATAGTTCTACCAAAAAATGTGAAAAAATTCATGCTTATGTTTTGGAGGTCTCTGAGTCCGAATCCGTAGTTTGTATGACCTTGCGCTTCTTTCCAGAGGTCATTTGAAGGTCATATGAAGGTCATTTGAAGGTCCAATTGTGAGAATTCTACAAAAAAATCTGAAAAAAATGTGTGGTTGCACTCAGGACACCTCGACGCGGTAACGGGTGACGGTGGGCAACGAACTTGTTTTACTATCACCATCACTATCCCTGGGTAGTGGCTTTCATGCCTTCAGGGCAACCTCGCAGAATAAAATTCGAGACAATGCTTCAGAAATCCAGAATCGGCTGCTGGTCAGGATCGGAAAGCGGGCCCGCAGGCTTCGACATCATGCGACCGTAGCTCTAGGTTGATGGGACACTTGGCCAATGAAGAGTCCAATGCGACAAGTCAAAGTCTTTACAAAAAGTGTCCACGGCGAGGGTTAAGTGGTCTTGCCGTAACTGGCCGGAATCATAACCTTGCTTTCACTGCCTTAGATAAGCAAAAAAAACTAAGGATTCAGACTCAGGGATCTCTAAAAACATTAGCATGGTTTTTTTCAGTTTTTTTGGTAGAACTCTCCCGATTTGACCTTCAAATGACCTCTGGGAAAAAACGCAGTCAACCAGACTACGGATTTGGACTCACAGACCTCAAAAACAAAAGCAAGAATTTTTTCAGATTTTTTGGTAGAACTCTCTCAATTTGACCTTCAAATGCCCTTGAACCGGACGTGATGAAGGTCAACCGACCCTCTCATGGTAATCAGCGACCCGAAAAAACACTTGTACCCCATAAAACATGCCGTGTTCCCACTTAGTTCAATTGTTGACCTGTGTAATAAAGTAAGGAATGGAAATATTCAAACCTTTTTGTTACTTTGATAAAACTCAATAAATTTGAAAATGTATAAAAAATGAACAATGTACAAAAACAAAAAAAGATAGTTTTACCACCGTTTTATCCTATAAAACTGAAGAATAAAAATGAGTAACAAGTGTTCATACAGATAATTTTTTTACCGGTTTAAAAATGGAGAAATTTCTCAATCCAGTTGAATTTTGCTAATGGTTGCTATCCTCCGAACAAGGTCAAGTATATTCGAATTTGGATATGTCTAATTGTGTGAAAGAATTACGTTCCATATTGAACTTATATTTTTTGTAAACTACGTTAGAAAACAGAAACTTTTAATTGACGATAGGATTTGACGAAGAAGCCGGTTTAATTTAACCTAATTAATTTTATTTGAGTTTAGGCTGAAATCTATAAATAAATAGGAAAAGACAAAACGATAAGATACCATTTTCTCCTCTGTCTCTCAACCGATTTTCTTCATATTTGTTTTGTCTAGAAGCTATTGACGACCTTCAATGCAGTATGCTAATATTAATTTATAATATTGGTTCATACATTAAATAAAATATAATAAAAATTCATTATTTATGTCCATACTGACAGTGCCGCCGCCGCCAGACGGTTAAAACTCAAAACATTGAGTTATTATATATGGATCTCTAGATGCAGTTATATTCTTAGAGCATATACTTCTGGAAGGGGCATGCAAGCGTTGGTATTGTTTAGTGGTACAATAGTCAATCTAGTAGATCAGTATTGATTTTTCGGACCCGTTGCAGTAATCTTCATATTAAATATTCTGTTTTTAATGTGAATTTAATTATTTGATTAATATATTATTATCACAACCTTCCCAAAGGTATTATGTATAAAAAATCTCAGACAGCGGGCAATAGAGAATGTATTAAATATTTAAGTTCTCCTGGGGTTGTTGGTCCTCTCTTTTGTGCAATATACCTGCATTTGATTGAAACCGCACATGACGAAAACTTTTAGAATGCAAATAACAATCTTCCAATTATTATATCAAATACTTTGCCAGGAGCAGTTCTAGCTAAAAATTTGGGGGGTCATTCATTTGTCAAAAAATTTTCGAATACCGATATTTGATTACATTTTTATTTTCTTTTTATTTCAATGGATTTGTCAATATGAGTGAACAATTTTGGTCATTACATCTACTTCTCCGATTTCTCCACAGCTCTGTTTCTTATAAAAATATACTTTTTACAATTTCATGAAATAGGGTTGACTTTCGACCACTGGGCGACCACTAGTACATTGAAAATGAGATTAAAATCAATGGAACTAAACGTTGGCTGAGCCACGTCAAAAAATAGGAGTTCTCATAACTTTCACCTTATTATTATTGAAAAATGCTGCATAAAAAGAGCACTATCTTTTCTCAACTGTATATGAGATTTCGCAAAAACTATAAATTTTGGAAAACAGTAAAATATCGCTTTATAGTCAAATTAAGAAGAAAGTATTAATTAATATATATTTGTTATTCAAATTCTAGAATTTCATCAATTCGAAATATCTTGGAAATATATCATTGATAAAACTGTGGGGGTCTCATTTCATCTGTATATACAGTGTGGTCCGTTAAGGAATATGGAAAACTGTGTATCAATAATATTAAGAAGAATTTTATTTCCACAAAAAGTTATACGTGATCTGAACCCTAAAATAAAATGATCACACGTCACTTTGTTAAGGTATATACGAGGTTTGCCGACAAACGTGAATTTTGCTTAAAACTCTAAAGTAGATCTGTTTATAGTAATCTTGAAATTTTGGAACAACGTCAATAATAATTAAATTTTTCATCCAATTATGGCACTAAAAAGTAAAATAATTTCACAGTTTTTATTTAAATTTAACAGCTTGATTATTCCTTGAAGCTAGTTAATCTGTTTATTTGATTTTTTTTAATTTGTTTATATTAGCTCCAAATAAATAACGACATTTTCTTAACATGCAGCAACAAAAAAATATGGCAAAGTTTTTGGTTATAATATGTGATAAACATCCTTCATCAAAGCAAACCAAATAATACACAAAACTAGCTTTCCCTGAAAAATAATAGGTATTGCACACTGATTATAAATAGGTTTATAACATATACCACACACAAAAATGTTTGGCCTATGGTGACATATTCTTTAAGAGATTAAAGATATTTTCATTAGATAATTGGTCAATTGTAAGAAGATAACTGGGCATCATATTTATTGGAAGAAAGTCATTGCATAAGCTAGAATTGTTTTCTGCTTTTAGGAAAATGTCCCATTTCAGTACTTGCATTAATGCCTATTTAAAAAATTAATACGTACTGCCTAAAGTTCCAAGATGAATAAATTTTAAAACAAGTTTCAGGAACAATTTCAATTTTTTATATTTATTCTATAGACTCCTACAAAAAAATACTTACATTTTAGATACAGTAACCACAGTGGTTTGCCATGGTAAATATTAAAATCACTTACTCAGCACAGAACAACCATGTTTATGTTTCGTGGATCAGATTAGCAAGTTTATTTTATATACTTTGTTAGGCATTTGCAATTGTGAACATTCTGCAAATTGGTGGCATTGCCTAATATAAAAACAAAGGTTTACGGCTAATTGTATCTAATAATAAGTATTTTCAGGGCGTCGTGCAATCTTAAGCCACATTTTTATGTAGTGCAACTTTGTTAAGTCTAGTCCTATCAAAAAAACATTGTGTAAATAAAGATTCTTGAAATTTGTCGAAAACTCATTTAATTGCTAAAAAATTTCTCATTACTATTTTGAACGACCTCCACAACGGAATAATTTTCCAGAAACTATCAAATTTCTTTTCGGTGCTTCGTTACTAGCCAAGAGCTTAATGAACTCCAACAATTCCAACAACTGTAATCTCCAACATCTGTTCACTAATAGCCTACTCAACTAGATGGAATTGCTATGGAAATTGAATTCACTCCACCAACTCCTTGGGTTGTTTGCGAACCCTAAATGACCGAATTCGTGAATTTAAGAACAGTTTTAGGACAAGTAGGTGAGAAAATATAGTTGAAAGCTTTAAAGTAATTTCCATTTTTTAAGATATAAGGAACAATATTGAGCATGTGGAGCATATAATATGTTTCAATCGTTGAGATATATTTCTACGAAATCTTAATGTTATACAATGTGGAAGCGTGAGTTGGAACAAATTCATTTAAAATGCCGGTGTTGTTTTTTGGAAAAACTCTCCGAAAAGTCTTTTTTTTTTGGGCTGCGGTTTTTGTGATGATAAGCATTTACACAGGGTGGCTCAGAAATAAATTGCAACCATCAACTTCAGTTTTTCAAATGGAAACATTTATTATTTATTTTATTCTTGAATTATGCATTGAATTCTAAGTATTTTTCATGTACAATGTACTATACCGAAAATTAACAGTTATTAAAAAGAACACATTTCTTTCTAAAGCTAAGAAAAAAACGGTAAAAATAAGGTGTTTGTTGGTTTGAACATATTTATTTACGTCTGCCTTTATGATTGTTGGTGGTATTTTAGTCGCATGAATGGAAACTTTTTTTTTAATGCTGTAGTTTTTAACACTTGTTTATTTCCATAGAAATTGTACTATAATTTTACCTCAAATAAGTAGTTGTCAAGTGCAGTGGCAAAGTTTCAAAGTATGGCGCGTTTAACTGAAAAACAGGGAATAGAAATTTTGACGATGGTAGGATATGGCGACAGAAATCAAACCCAAGTTGAAGTTTGCGAATTGTTTAATATGAAGTCCACGGTTCGGCCTATTACACGATCGGTAGTTAGTAAAATAGAAAACAGTTTCTAGAATTTGGCCACGTAAGTGACAATTACAAAACCAAACATGTTTCAGAAAATAGACAATTAAATATTATGCTCGATTTACAAGAAAATCATCACAAATCCACTAGACAAATAGATGCAGAACAGTTAATAAGTAAATATTCTGTTCTAAAATGCTTGCTTAGAAATACATGGTACCCATACAAAGTTCATTTAGTTCAGGAAATTACTGAAGATGATTTGGACCGGAGAGTAGAATAATAATGATGGATAGATGCTTGGCATTGCATCTATCTACTTTCCAAGTAAGATAGTTTTTTCGGACGAGGCAACATTTTGTTTTAATGATTCAGTAAACAGTCAAATTTCCAATTTGGGCATCAGAAACCATTCTATTATGGAAGTTAAACACAGTTTCCCATGAAAGTTAACGTATGGGCCGGAATTGTGGGTACTTCAATTGTGGATCCTTTTTTATTGAGGGAACACTTAACTCGGAAAAGTATTTAGATTTATTACAAAATGACATAACACCCTGTTTAATAGAACTTTACCCGAATACTGAAAACCCCAATATACTGGCAGATTCGCTTTGGTTTCAACAGTTGTGTCTATACGTCCCTGGATTAAACAAAGTCAAATTCTCAAAGTAATGAGGATAGTCATCTTATTTGACTTCAAATAACCCCATAAAGCCTCATTCTCAAAAAAGCATTTTCCAGTGATGTCTCTAACCCCGGATCCGCATCAAACATGACATGACACAAATACTCCAATTTTAGCAGTTAACGAAGAGTTTAAGGTGAGAATGTGCTTCATAGCTTAGAATAATTTTGTCCGACAAATCAGCATCGAATTTTTGATGTTCAATACTCCGTTCAGCGAATGCTCTTTGCTATGCGTGGTCATTACGCTTCAGTTGTTAAGCTAGTTGAAATTTGTAATCATGAAAACGCAGATTTTATGTAAGTCTACGCTGTAGAGAGTTTCTTGAAATTTGCAATTTTTGTCCACGCTGCTGAACTGGCATCCCGGGATTTTCACCAACACTCTCACGCACTGGCACGATATTGACATTTGAACGGCTTGTTTTTGGATGACAAGTTTGTTTGGAAATTATTTAAATAATCGCCTCATAGTAGCAGAAGTTGAAACCCTATCCGGACCGTAATTTGTGTTAAAGCTTCGAACTGTGGCCGCCAAGTTGTTCAATAATGAAAATACAATGTTGTAATGTGTAAGGTTCCACTTTTATTAAACCTAAATTATTAGCTGTCAAATTCTTTTTAGGGTTCCGTGTATACAAATTAATTAATAAGATATTAAAGAAAATATACCAGAATTCACCCATTCTCCCCCCCACCTTATCTCCGAAACTATAGATCGTAAAGTTTTGAAAAAAATTAGAGGTATAGGGTCTGACCTGAAGTTTATTGGAAAAATAAGGAGAAACCTCTACTTTTAATTTTGGGGATCAAATGACAGAATACTAACCTGAATTATATATCAAATAAAAGGGATCATAATGACGAAAGCAAATATATTTTTTTCATATTTTTAATTTTGGGGATCAAATTACAGAATTAAATGGAAAATATAAAATTAAAATTGTTTCTAACCTATCATATTATATATCAAATAAAAGGGATCATTATGACGAAAGCAAATATATTTTTTTCATATTTTTAAAATAAATTAATTAAAAGATATTAACAAAGAATAAAAAAAATACCTATTCCCCCCACCTTATCTCCGAAACCATACGCTGTAAAATTTTGAAAAAAAATACAGGTATAGCGCCTCACCTAAACTGGAAAAATAAAGAGAAACCCCTAATATTCATTTTGGGAGGCAAATTATAGAATTAAATGAAAAATTGAAAATTATAATTGTTTCTAACGGATCAGGTAATATATCAAATCAAAGGGCTCATTATGACAAATACTAATACATTTTTTTTATTTTTTTAATAAATATTTTAAAATATATTAAAAAATTACCCATTCCCCTTTATTCCCCAAACTATAGGACCTAAATTTTTTTGTTTACAGGAAAAATACGAAGAAATCCCTAATATTAATATTGGGGGCCAAATTATAGAATTAAACAGAAAATAAAAAAATATTTTTTAACGCATCATGTAAGACATCAAATAAAAGGGTTTCTTATGTTCATATTTTTAAAATTAATTGTTTGCAAGATATTATCATAAATATATAATAAAAAATTCTCGTTTCTCGCTTTATTTCCAAAACCATACTACCTAAAATTTTGAAAATAATAGGGGTACTGGTGCTAACTTGAAATTTATAAGAAAAATTATTAGAAAACCCCCATAGTAATTTTTGGGACAAATTATACAATTAAGTGGAAAATAAAAATTCAAATTTCAAACGCATCATATCAGATAAAAGGCTCATTATGTGAATTACAAATATATCATATTTTTAAATAATTTGTTTAAAAGATATTAACAAATATATTAAACATCTACTTAGTTCTCACACTTGAAACTATACTATCTAAATTTTGAAATATATATTTTATTTGTATTTTTAAATAATTTGAATAATATATTTAATAATTTATAATTTAAAATTTGACCTATTTACCCTATATTCTCTAATTTACAGAGCCTCAAAATTGAGACAGTAGATTATAAAAGGCTTGCCTGAAAGTTATTTAATAAAATAAAACTCTAATGTTAATTTTTGGGGGTCAATTTAGAAAATTAAATACATATGTATTCTAATAAAAATCAAGCGAATAGTGAAGCAGATAAAATAAAAAGTTTGTGTGTGGAAAATGAAAGTGTATATTTTTTATAAATTTAAAACACTCCCTTTAAAAGATATTAGGGCAAATATAGAAAATGCACTCATTCCCTGCTTGTCTGAAACTGAAATATTAGAATCTTAAAGGTGGTACGGAACTCGCACTTTACCAAAGTTTTTTTTTTCAGTGTTGCCGACAATTTAATGCTCAAATGGTGGCAAATTCAAATTGTGCTTCAATTTTGAGACACCCTTATTTGTATGAGCTATAGTGCAACCATAGGTGGAGCTCACTATACACCAATGAAAGAAATTAAATTTTTCAATAACGCAAAACAAAATGTGACAACGAATTTTCTGGGAAACGTATTTTAATAAGCTTTCGGAATAAACTTCGAAAACTTCAGCTGTCATTTGATCCGAAATTCCTAACAGAAACGTCTCACAAAATATGATTTAATCTACTCCCATTAATTTCCATATCTTAGATCATTCGTTGCGCCTGGGCCGAGAAACAGGAGCGATTCATGTTAATCAATGGCTCCGTCCAGAGGATTGCGGAGCAAACCGGGTCACGGACCGCTTTTCCGACGGGCTTCGGCATCTCCGCGGCGAGGCGGCGGTCACAAATCAAACTTCGCAGCCTCGCAGGGGATAACATTCCGAATAGTCGAAGTGTATAATCGCCTACGGCCCGTCGAAATTGGCTGCAGTTAAAAGGAAGAAGCGCCCCGAGACATATAATAAATGATCCTGCGAGGACAAACTTTGAATATTGATGCCAGAAGGCGTTTTCAGGCTCTATCCTGATATCCTTCTATCCGCTTTCATATGAACTACGGCCGGGAAACGGAAAATGGATTTTTAAAACGGTAAAAAAAGTTTTCGACGAGGAAGGATTCCATAATGGCGGCTTTGAATAGAAACACGCAAAGATATTCCAAGGAGCATCTGTTCAATAAAGAACTCGGCATGTTGTCGGGAATAATTATTTCGAGATGCAAACTTTGAAACGCTGTTGCTCAAAAAGCGTTTTGGATGGGAAGCAATGTAGCCGATAAATATTCTACGAAGTAGGTTAGACGTTGTCTATATAGGAAACTTGATAGTAGGAATATTAATATGAAATCAACAGTATAATTGTTGTTTAGGCAGTGTACAGCAAGACTACTGCTTCCTTTGCCAAGTTTTGTATATGTTTTATGTGAAACTATTCTATTTATGAGACTGCTAGTTGTTTGACCAACATAGGTGGTTCGACAGTTTTTACAATTAATATTATACACTATGTTTTCTTTCACCGTTTTGTCATTTATTCAAACAAACAAGTTAGCACCACTCTTAATCTATCTATAAGAAACTAACAATTAAATATTCTAATGAAAAAAGTCTCAAAGTATACTTTGTGCTCTTGTTAAAGCCCTAACCAGGCAAAACATATATGTCGAGTAATCGAACAAATTATTGAATCAAAAGGTTTCATTCATAATTTGTTAACCCATTTCATCTTCAGTCGAAACTGACAAATTGTTCTTATTGTTAACAATGTTTACAATTTTAGGTCGCTGGATCTCTAATGTAACTGTAGTCACTGAATAACAATACTAATATTATGCTACCAATAAATATTTGTAACAGTAAAGAAAATTACAAGTAAATCTTTGTATAATACAGTTACAACCAATTGATTAGAATTTTATCGTAATGTTAATTGCGACATGTAGGAGTTTCAGGAAAAGCTAGCGTACAGAGTCTCTAAATCGGGAGTCGTACTGTGTGTAACGCTGTTGACTTGCGATTCCTAGGATATAAATCCCACGAAAAAAAGTCGTCGGTTAACTAAGACCTATCAAAGGAAATATTATATCCACTTTTCGAGATTTTTCAATATCTTAAACGCAAGACCATATATTGTTTCAGTAGAGAACCTTCATCAATTGCACTCCCCTTAAGGATTGAAACCTCGAATAATTATTTATGTAGTTGGCACATTTACCTGAATTTCATATTTATCTCAAAATGAATTGGATATATAGAGGTTGGGGGGAAAAATCTCAAAATATTTTTATATTAATTTTTTGGTGCATTTTAGTTAACCCAGAATTTGTTTCGTTTGGCATTACACAAAGTACGATTTACGATTTCTGAATCTGTGTGAGCTAGATTTCCTTAATCTTCTGGAGGTTGAATTCGTTTGGCGAAAAATATTATATTCAGTTATATGTACTTAACAAATAAATAATTATGCGAGATTTCAATCAGTTAAGCGTAACTGATGAAGGTTCTGGACTATAAACAAAATATTATCTTGCCTTCACTCTATTGAAAATTTTAATACAACTGGTTAGATATCAATAAACTCACAATTATTTACAAAAAAGTGATAAGAAAGTAGTAAACAATCTATCATACTCATAATAAATTGCTTTAAATATTATTGGTACTACGCAAACAATATAAAAATAGCCCAATGAAAATTGAAAACCGGTTCAAGTTCAGTGATAAAATAAAATCAATTGCATCAAAAACAGAAACAAGAAAGCATAAACTGAGTTCCGAAAACTTGTATATAAAAAATACCCGTCCTGTATAGTAAGTTTTAAATTGTAGAAACATATAGAGCGTTAAATGTACTAGTAAGGAATATAAACGACCATTCGAAAAATCCATAATTTGCAAAACTATTTCTATTATACAATGAAAACCATAAAACAAAAGAAAAAATTAAAACAGTCTACCTTAATACGTTTAGGTAAAAGCGAAGGTATCACTTCCACTGCCGTGCAATTAGCTGTTTTCGATTCCTTATACGCCTGGAGGATATTAGTAATACGATTTAATACACTATAACGGGATAATTCATAAAATTTTTCCTAGGTATTCATTTTAGATTTTACTGGACAGATTTAATTAGCAGCAGTATGACCGCATTTTGAGCGAATGCATCTTTAACAAGTCAAAGCCTCATAATATTGTAATTGTTCTTCTTATTATTTATATAATTTAAATTTTAATAATTCAGTTTCTTCACTTTAAATTATTAACTAAACATTGAGATTGCATTTATTTATCTATCTACCATTGATAGCAGGGTAGTACTTAAAGCCTGAAACGTTAAAAGGGGCTATTCTCATAGTCTGTTAATCTTAGGACCATCATTTAGAAGTAATTCATGCCTTCCAAATTCCCTAAAGAATTGTTTTGTTACAGGTATGAAACCACGGATGAAAAACCACTTCAGGGCCCATCAACTCAGCGTGTGGCTGCACTTAATTCCGGAACTCCACAGAGCTGGCATGGAAGACGTCGTAGCTAGACACAACCTCTTCAGGAACCACAACAACGCTGATCTCTATGACGGTCCGGTGCGGCCCGATCCTCTATCAAGAGCCAATTATTACGACCCCACCATAGATTTATATAGGCGACGACAAAATTCAACTTTGAATAGTATAGAGACTCCAACGACGATAGAAACTATAGCAACAACTTGTGTTAGTGTAATTTCTTCGGGGAACAATAACCCTCAGTTATATCAAAATCAAAACGGCACCGACGCGTTAGCTAGCCTTGAAGCTGCGGGCTACGCGGCCTATAGTACGGCTCTAAGTGTAACCATCGCTATTGGATGTTCGCTATTGATCTTAAATGTGTTAATCTTTGCCGGTGTTTACTACCAAAGGGACAAAACTCGCATGGAAGTGAAAAGTCTTCAACAACAGCAAAACCGAAACCAGTCCACCTTCGAAACCATATCCAAGCACCAGCACTACCACATGGGGCACGGCCAAACTTCCAACGTGATCGTAGACATTGAACAAGATACCTCGGCGATGATTCTAGCTGCTAACTCTCAGCAGGATCACATCAAGGTTCAACAGCATCTTTGCCCTACGAGTATTTCTAACACCTTAAAAGCCCCACCTCCAAGTCCTAACGTGATGTTGTCGAACTGTATGACGCTTCCCAAAAACCCTTCTATTCACTTGCAGACTTACCAGAGCCATCAAGGCTGCATGACCTTACCGAAAAACACTACCTTGATGAACAACACGGCGTGCGTTATAGCAGAGATGCAGCAGCATGGCTACGTTCAACCTCCAAACGGCAACGCCACGATGCCTCTTAGTGTTCCGAAACCGCCGCCTCCTCCAAGGGCGAAGAGCCCCGAGAGTCAGCCGCTGCTGTCGTCTCAGCATCACAACAGCACGGCGAAGGTGAACGCGCGGGTGCCCCACGTGTCTATGAGTGAGATGAGAGTGTGATACAAGAGAGTGATGAGCTTGTAGGGTTAGGATGTTTATCTAAATGACTGATGTGATTTTACTCGTCCGAAATCTTGCTGTTCGAAGGAGATGATTTTACCGATTTTCAGATTGTATTTGTGTATTAAGTTGTCCTTGGATCTTGTACAAATTATGCAGTTAAAAGAGGAGTCTTTGTAAAATATTAGCTAACAACAAAATTAATAACTTGATTGTATTTATCACAACACTTTCACATAACCTGCTGAATTTGTTGAGGAGGTTCATTGGAAACATAAATACCAACTCATTGAAAAAACCGCTGTAACCTTGCATTTAAATAAAAAAGAAATGTTCTTGTAGAAATATAATAATTTGAGGCAAAACTAGGTATTGGTGAAAATACAGTTATTGAAATTATATTGCGATGTCATTTTAGTAAAAAACCTTTTCTGTCGAAACTTTCCGTAATGGCCTGTTAAATTTTGTCTGACTATAAAAAACGTGCTAAGTTTCAAACTCGCACAAGAAAATGTTATTAGCAAGTTACAATTGATAAAAATAGATTTAAATTTTTCGAATATAATTCGAAAATATTTATAGTAAACATTTTTGCACTATTAAATATTAATATGAAAATTTTAAAAGATTTTGGGAGTGTCTAGACCTTTGAAGAGACAAAATCTCACAGTTATATTTGCGTTCATATCTGAAATCGAATTAATAAGAAAATGTTATATGATGACATAACTTTTAAAAATCGACGCTCTTTAAGTTGAAACGATGTACTAGCTTGATAAAGATTTTCAAAAATTTCTTAACTATCGTATTTGTTACTCGTTTCTAATCACTTTATTACTATTACAGAAATATCTTTTGCGATTTTTTGTTTCAACTTTATTTCTATATTATATTATTGGTTGTAAAACAAATTATAGTTCCGTTAAATCCAACAAAAATAAAGTTAGCACCTATAATTTCAAACAATAGAATATAATAGATAAAAAACATATTTTATCAGAATAGATATTTGGTATTTTTCTGCAAAAAAATAATGGGGCAGTTATTTATAATCTATTGATTATAGACTAAACAAGAAAATTATACATAGAACACAACACTACCTTGAATATATACAATATACAATCGCAAATAATTAATTTTAAAAATATAGGTTGTTCTTAATGTTTTGTTTAAATTATGTAAAATTAAATAAGAGAAATATTTGTAAACAAGTAAATAGTTCTTGGTAGCTTTTTACGAAATTTGATTGTCTGACAATCAAAATAACAAACAAATCCAAAGCAGTCTGAATAACTAGGTTAATAGTTATTAACAATCAATGATATAATTGACGATAAAAATTTAAACTGAATGTTCTCCAATATAGTTTTTTTCGCTGATATTAGTAATAACTACTGGATGATATTAATTGAAAAGATTCTTACAATAAAATCCCTTGCAACGAAATAATTGTAATAGCTCTAAAAATGTCCATCTCTCGTTTAACCAACAATAAGCCAGTTGATTTTTACAGCTGTAGGTAACTTCCTTTTAGCGTCAATATTTCATTTTTTTTAATTTTAAAATTAATATATTAATCAGATTTTTGACAGGAAGGACTTACTAACTAAACTACCAGTCCGATAGTAATTCAAATATTTGCCATAGTGATTATACTTTTTTTAACCACTGAAATTCAAATTTGACATTCCTTTAGTTTCAAACTTTACTGAACACTTTTCGTTTCCTTTTTCTGAACTAAAATACCTGAATTAGCAATTATATATTCAAAAATAAGTAATCAACATGTCTGCTAACACAACACAATATAATTTGGAAAAGATGGAATTATAAATTTGACGTTTTCAATTTTCCATACATATATTTAAAGGAATTTTGAAAAACTTATTTTTAAATTCTTACTCAATTTAAATAAATTATATTGACATTCATCTCAAACACTAACTACAGACTCATTTTAGTAAGTCAGGTACTATAGGAATGAGCTGCAGGATAGCTTACGGTTATAGTTATGGATCTTATGCACTAAATAAAGATTGTGTCTCTTGCTGACATTCTGGTCTAGGTAGTGCGAAATAAAAGAAAAGAAAATTTGAATCTTTCAATTAAGTAAAGCCACTAATGTCCAAAGAAGGCGTATTTAGTATTCTAATCATAAAGAGTTAAGGCCGAATAAATTTTAACTAATAGAAATGTTGACTTTAATATACTAAAAAAAATCTTACATTTATACAAGAATACATGACTTGACCTTATAAATCAAGTTCGGTGCATAACCTGATTAGTCTTTGGCTCAAAAAACATTTGTTTGGTTCGTATCATGATTGACATATTTTAATAATCTCAACTAATCACAAGCTTATTAGGTTACGAAAGCAAATTAAATAATACCCCAACAGAAAATCTTTACCAATTTACAAATAACAAACCTGCAGAAGAAAATTGATTGAATTGACATCTTGTAAATCAGACCATAGTGACCAGAATGTCTGCTATTGTGCCTTAGTTTTTCAAATCAATAGCAGAATAAGCTGCAATTTTGTTGCAGCTCCCTCCAAAAAACATTGTTGATATAACTGTATAGTTATATCTGCTGGTTCAGAGATATTTTGATTAATACTAAGTTAAGATTTGTTCTGTTCTGTTTTTAAATAATACCCATAAGTAAGACCATTTGAAAGTAACCTGGTAACTTCAAATATTTAATAACAGATCACACTTACAGTCTGAGAATTAGTACTTCTATCCAAACAAGACGACTCCCATGTCATAAAATATTTAGTTAATTATATATTTGTTCAAAATGTTGGCCTATAATTTATTCTAGGAAATATATTGTAAATACTTCTGAAATTTTGTATTGTCCAATGTATGTAAGAATCTATGGAACCATTTTGTGGCAATTTGGGTCAAATGCTAGTTTGTTAGTTCAAAGCATCGAACATAACGTTGATTAGAACAAGTATTTGAAGCTGAAAGCACTTTGTTTTAAATTTACATATCTTGGAAATTCCGTTATGGAATAATTACTTAATGTGTTTATTTCACAACTGAATAATAATATTGTTATATTTAAGAATTTTAACTGATAATTTAAATCTGTCAATTCACAGAATTGTAACATTTAGAGGTTATTCTGACAATACTAATTTAATATAGTAGAATTGGTAGATACTCTGAATTGGACATAAGATGGCATGGCTTATTAAAAAAGTACTCATTCTAAAATATGCCTTAAAAGACTTTTTGACAGCCTGGTTACCAGACTAAATATGCCTAGAATTAAATGTTGGTATGTCTACTTTTTATTCTGTAATGACTAAAAAGATACATCTGCTGGCTGAAAGTGGTCTGTTTTGAAGCTGCACCTTCTCCTGAGATTTAGCAACTTTCCTGACCATCAATATTTTCAGAAAAGGTACACAAATTGCTATTTTTCAAATCAGAATGAAGTAATGAAATCACTGCATTTCTCAATTCCATAAGCTTTGCATGTCACTTGAAAATTGATTCGTATAATAGTCCAGATAATTTATCACTATTTTTCAATATTGATTTTAGGGGATCAACTGTAAAAATCGCATTTATCTACCAAATCGAAATTCACTTTTCTTTTGATACATTGTAAGTAACACTGATCCACTTCTTTCCCTGTTGCAAGCATTTAATATCATTAGTCGCTATTGGATATTAAAGTTACAATTTTAGTTGATCAGGGAATAAGAAACCATTTTCATGTCCTGTGTCAACCCAAATGTTCGGTTATATGTCAAACGTTTAACAAGGATCCAAAAACATGATTAGCATTTATTATACAACTCGGAGCTGACATAGACTTCCGAGTGAAGTGTTAGTATTATTGTTTAATAATCTGCAAGTGTCATGATGCTATAATTATTTAGTTTTAAAGAAATTGACCTACTCTAACAAACTCCAAGTGAATATAACCAATATAACATTTTTTACCCTATAACCATCACCCCTGAAATATTCTGTTTTTGAGCAATTAGATTGTCCAAGTCCAGTTCAATAGAGAAACTCTATAAAAGTGATTATCCAAGGAATAATTCCGGATTTCCTCATTTACGCATTGCTAACCTGGTAAATTTAAAAGGGCGTAATCCTCTTTCGTTTTAAAGGTCTCCTAACACATTTTTTGGTATCATACCTACAGTTGCCTGATTATTGATTTGTTCATCTACTGACTCTTCATTGTAAACACATTTTTGCAAACAAACTTTGGTCTTTTCAAGCTAGAATGTATATATTTTGCATATGCAATTTTTCATATAGTATTGTCAGTTGTAACTCTAAAAGTAACAGTGCCAGCAGCATTTGTTTAAAAAATGATCTTAATAACAAAAGTTTAACGACCCAAGTCACAATAAATATTAAATTTTATATTATGAATGATAATATATTACTATTTCAGTTCTTCTTAAAATGCCTAGATTCACAACGGATTATTTTAGTTCAATAAACATTTTATTGTTCCTATGAAAATAGTCCATAATATTACTAGATAGCTTGACATAATTTTCAACTTTACGTTAGGATAGATGTTCGACTTGGTCATAAATCCCTGTGTCAAATATGGGCAGAGATTTGAAGACGTTGATGCTGTGCAGCTCAATACGATTGAGCAATGAACAATATGACCAATTTTTCGTCAAGATATTTATAATTTTTTGCAGGCGAGCTTAATAAAATTGTCTTTACGAATATATACCATATTCTAGATATTGGGAAGTATCTTACAGAAGAGCATAAGTTCAGAATTTATATTTTTTTCGGGGCTATAAGTGATTGCCAAGCTCTGAGGTTGGTATCATATTATACGATGTTCTAGTTACGAAGGATGATCCCTGATCCCTGATACGGTACAATATAACAAGTAAACACAGAGTCATTAGTAGTAAAGATTTTAAAAATATATATCAGAAAGGGGTATTAAAAACCTGGTATCAACTATTAACCTACTGTTTTCTCATTTGCAGTAAACTGCACCTTTTAATTTAATGTTGGTTAGCCAACATTGTTTCGAAAATCATATCGAAAGGACAAACCATTTGTTAGGGACACACTCCGAAAATTGTCATGTTACTTCACATTGTTTCATAAATCCAGAGAACATACTTACTTTACAGCCTCATCTTGTGACTGAATTCGATTAGTTTTATATGGCGCCGACAATAAAAGACAGCCAGTTTTGGATCAACCAAATTCCCAAAACCTTGTTACCAACTTTACCAATTCATATAAAAATATCATCTGGAGTGTCTGAGAGATCTCAAATGCAGGTTTACATTCCTAAACTATGTAAAATAATTTTAGCACTAGCCACAATTTATTTTCTCACTTCGTGCCTACTGTTTCAACTAGTTTTGCAAAGATTCTGATTCACCCCTTAATAATCCTTATTATTTTATAATTTATTCAGAATCATCTCTGATTAGCTGTCATATAAAGGTAGCTTTTAAATATGTCTTTGAGACTCTTAAGATGTTTCTCCAATGAAGCTATTCATACTTCACCTACAAGGATGTGATAGTATGTCTCAATAAAATTGTAATAATATATCAATTTCAAAAGACGACCAACCTAGGTTTTTATTCTCGCCATTTGGTATGTTTTCTGTTTTAGCTAATGTTCTTAGCAATTCTTGTCAATCCTAACTAATTACATTTTAATTATTGGTTTCTTAGTACACTGGTCAGGTCTTACTTATCTTATACGATCGCTTCACCTTTAGAGTTTAAGGTTAACATGTATTTAATTTTAATTGGTACCCCCGTCCTTACCATTATTTATACCATAAAGCAATTGCTAGCTGTAGTAATACTTTAAATAATATGGTAAGATGAAGTATCCATGAAACAGGCCCTCAGATATTTTAAAAATGTATGATAGCACTTTTGCCGTCCTTATTCAGTCAAAAGTGATTTGGCATGGTTTTTGCGCAGCTCTGATAAGAGCAAGCAGTATTCAGATTTCTGTTCCCACTATTGTGCCGTAAGCTTATCAGAGGTCTACAAAGAACAATTATAGGGCTCAGTTTGATGCCCCCTTTCTCTATAATTATTTAAATTTTATGCTTGGTATAAGAATTTTGCTGATGCGAATCCTGCTAGATCTTCTTCTATTTTGTTGCATAATTCCTATTTTCCATTCAGTCATTACTGATGACTGTTCCAATTAATTAGCAGTTTCCAAATTTCATTCATATCTTGTCATACTGCTTTAATTTAAAACACAAACAGAGAGATAGTTTTAATGCTAATTAGTATAATATGGCGTTGATAGCACAATTTAATTTTTAACATCGTACTGAATTGCTGCCAGTATTCAGTGAGAGTGAGTGGGACATACAATAGGATACTAGCTAAAATGAAACTAGGTTTGGCATAAAAATTTTATTTTAGTTTTTAATGTGAATCTAGGCAATAACAATTTATTAAACAGCCAACTAATTTTTTCAATTCTTATATTTGTGTGCCAAAATATTTTCCAGTTTTCTGTTTTGTTTTACTATTTAGATGAAACTGCGCGTTTTCCGTTTTCTATCAAGAGTGTAAAGACATACGGACAATCTTCTGAATCAATATGACTTATGAAACTGAAAAGTGTAGATGTTTCAAATCTCAACGAAAATTTTAGGTGAAATTTAAGGAAATTAAAATTAAACCAAATATCTGTACGCTGAGTTGATAGGTTATATTATTGTATATACACTTTCTTAATATAATTTTTCCGTGATATTTGGAACTTGCGTTTGCTAGTTAAATACGGTACAACTTCCTACAAATATATGAAAAAATGTTAAGGCCAATTTTCCTACAGAAATTGGTTTATAAAAATTAAAATGTAGGGGATGCCTTGTATTTCCCTAGGAAACGCAATTATATTAAAAATAATGTGACACTTATTGAATAAATGATAACTATTTAAAAATTTTACGTTTTTGTTTATTTGCCCTTTTCTTTTCTCTTCTGCCACAATATCATAGCATGGAAATAATGGCAATTTAGTTTAGATCACAATGGTGAAAACTGGACGTCTATTTCTTTTTTCGGCATAAAAAACGGTGAAGATAAAAAAATATTATTGAGTTTAGAACCATTAATAATTAAGAAATTGTGAAATTGTAATTGGAAGCACTTGAAATACGACTTTTAAAAAAATTATTCATGTTATATTTTTTACAGTTAAAAAAGGCTATTGGACACCATTGTAATGGATGCAAAAGTAGGTCACCATTTTGTGTTGAGATTCGTGAACATTCTATGTTTTGTGAGATAACGATTTTTCAGCCCTGAGAAATGTTTCTCGGTAATAAGTTTACCTGTTCGTATTATTTGCAACAAGTATGTAAACAGGGTGTTCACGTAGTCTCGGTAACCCCGAGTACCTCATTAAGGCAGTATATTAGAGAAAATGTTCAGTACAAAACTTGTCATATACCGGTCACAATGGGTTTGACGTTTAGCATGACCATATCAATGTAAAATTAGTTTATTTGGATCCCTACTTTTGATATCAAAAATCATAATAACCCGATGTTCCAGATGTGGATGTAACACCTTTTCAAATTTGACCTTATTTAGCGAAAGTCAGATTAATTTTGTAATAACGGATAATTACTATTGATACCAAAAAGGAAAATTACAGAAAATTATACCAATCGCATCTAGCTTGAAAAATATCCTTTGAATATGACTTGATCATTTATAGAATTTGGTTTCGATTGTCACATAAATTCAACTCATGTTCGAGGATTAGCAGTATGACGTCAAACCTAGAAAACTATGGGTCCTGGAAAATACTACATTTAATTAAAGTTCAGGTTCTATATCTTTTTAGGATATTTCGCTGGCTTTACGAAGATAACTGTGAAATTGACTTTAAGCTGAACCATAGAGGTCATATTAAAATCCAGGTAATTTTTGAAACTAAAACTCATAGTTTTGTTTTCTGTGTGGCATGTCTAGGTTGTATTTTTATGATTATGAATAACACCACAAAGCCCGAAAGTCTGTATATGTCAAATACTCAAAACCTTTGCATATTAAATTTGTTACTGCGATTTTCTTAAATGTTTAAATTCTTTATTCTATTGTGTTAATTTTTTACTGAAAAATGGGATTGATTTATACCCTGAACCTTTTCGAGTATTTGAAATATTCAGGCTTTTCCAACAATTGTGGTGTTATCCCCAAGAAATCATAAAAATACAAACTTTTAATTTTATTACATACTAGCCGTTACCCGCGATTTCACCTGCGTACTACATTTTCAAGCCTTCGCAAAAAGTTATAACTTATGAAAAATATCGGCTATCCTATATAAAAATTTTCTCACTTGTTTGAACCACCCTACTTAACTATAAATCCACCAATCACGAATATATTTCACCCAAACTGTAAGTACTGATGGGTCACCCTATATAACAATTTTATTCGACATTTTTTGAATGAACTTGATTAACTGTAACTCTACATCACCCTATATTGCAACCATCCTGTATATGCTGCTGCTTATTTGTCACCCAATAGAACTTTTTGAACACCTGACTATAACTCTTCTCTACCCTATATTTCAGCTATGCAACTGCTTATGGTCTAACCACCTTTTAAAGTAAAATTTCTCTTTACTCTATATTTTAATCAAACTTTATATGCTGTTTTTTCTAACATTATGTTAAACATACAATAAAAGTATAATCTTGTTTCTCCCCATATTTCAGATATTCCATATAGTAGAATGCAAATGTTCATGGTCTACCTATACACATTTTTTTTAACTTTTTTTGATACATCCTAATGGAAATGCCTAGGGTACCCATGGTGTGTCACAAATATAAAACCACAGTATTGCACCCTAACACCAAACTTTTATTTAAACCCTCACCGAAACTGCAACTGCTTATTGGCCACCCCTCTCAAACATTTTTTTAACCGCTTTGTATAACTAACTCTACTTCCATCTACATTAAAACAGCTGCCAATTTGTCAAATATTACAACTTATTATTGAACCACCCTGTATAACCATAATTTTACTCTACACAATATTTCAACCACCTTGTATATGCATCTGCTTAGGTCCACTAAATATAACATTTTTTAGACACTTAACTATAACTCTAGTCCATTCACTATCTTTTATATGCAACTGCTTATGGAGTACGTTATGTAATCATTTTTAAACCACCCTTGAAAGTATAATTTGTCTCCATCTTGTATTTCAACCACCCCTTAGATGCAGCTTTTTCTAACATTGATTTAATCACACGGTATGAATTTACTTCGATCCATGTTTCAGATATTGCTCATTTTCTAACCAAAAAAAATTATCAAACCAATTTAACTATAAATCTACTCCACCCGATATCTCAACCACCTTGTATTTGCAACTACTTATCGGCTTAACAGTCTGTATAGCTATAAATCCATCAATGTTCAATATATTTCACTAAAACCGCAACTACTTACTGGGCACCGACTGTAACAATTTGGTTCAACATGGTTTATGGTTAACCCTGTATAACTAATTCGACTCCCTCTTATTTCCACATTGTATATATGCAGCTGCTTACAGGTGATTACTTTTTTTTAGATTTTTTAGATCCATTTAATTCTACTCCTTTCTAAGTTTCCAATTTTCAAAACATCCTGTAATATTACCCTTGTTATATCAGTTGATTTTTCTTAAATCGAAACATGTTGCATTTTCACATCCCGAATTTAGAATAAAAGCTAAGCTGATGCCAGTATCTAATATTTTGTACGTGCGGTGGAACCAATTGAATAATTTCAATACCCAACATGGTAGAAGTTTTTTCGCTATATCTACCGTTTCTGTCAATTTAGGGAGATAAAATGTCTACCAGATTTTAAGTCAAAATGTAGGCTTTGCAACAAAAAACGGTTCAGCAAAATCACTTCAGTAGTTCTTACGTGATGCCCGAACAAACAAACAATCTTACAATTTTATAGTAGTATAGATAAATAAATACTAAAAATTTTGCCTAAATATATTGTTGCTATTTTCTAAATTACATAGCCAAGAGCTTTTCAATGTGAAGGTGAAGGAATCGAAATTCCTAGGAGGACCAGTCATCTCAGGGTACTTTTAGAGCCCGTATCGGCTTTCTTGAGAAGAAACCCAGCACACGAAGGAATTACCCAGTCAATTACACCAAGGTACAGAAGGTACCATGCCAGTAGAGGCAGGGTTCAATGAGAAAAACATTTATTAATGTGAGTTGATTATTACCTTTGACTTGGCCTTCTTTGAGGATCAAATTTAAATTTTGAAAAAATGGTTAGTGCATATTTTTATGTAAAATTTCCATCTGTTTACTATTTTGGAATCAATAGTAGGGACTTCCGCTTAAAAAAATTATTTTTTTTTTATATGACCTTGAAGGCTATGACCTACAATATCACACCCAAAATGGCCATTAGACACAGTGAAAAATCCTGCAAGAAGTATGTTTTCTGGACCTATACTTTCCAAGGTAACAAGCCAAACTGTACTTGCCATCGATTTGACGTTAAAGATCAAGGATAAATTAAAAAAAACAATGGAGAATCCCATATTTGGAAGTAAAATTTCATTTTTTCATCAACAATGAAAATATCCATTTAGCAATATGACCTTTATGTGACATTGATGATCATGATCAAGGCAATAGCCCTTATAAAATTAAACTTTACTTGCAGGAATTATATTTGTAGGAACCATATTTTTCAAAGTGTCAATCCAAACTGTAGTTAACTTTGATTTTATCTACCCTGTCGATCAAGGTCAAATTTAAAATAACGCTTAAAGACATAGTCGAATGCAAAATGTTCTTTCAATTTTGGTCATGGTCAACGTTAAATCCAATATGACCATTAGATAGCCAGAGGATAACCCTAAAATATGTATAATCAAACATTTTCCCTAAAATGCCTTCTCTCTGAGATAATCGGCCATCCCGGAACTTTTTGAAAGCTTTATATATATATATATATATATATATATATATATATATATATATATATATATCAATAGCACTGAATATCAGTATTCTAGGATCAATCTATAAGAGAAGCAAGTATTGTAAACCTAACTTACATAAAAAACCTTCTCACTTTCTGTCTGAGTACAAAAAATTAATAACATTCCTCGTCAGAACTTAATGTGAGGGCTACGCACAATTACCGTCAATTCCAAAAACCTGGGAAACATCAGCCAGGGCACGAAACAGGCTCGTCGGGCCGTATCAATATGTTTCGGAATGAGAATTACATTCGCACGAACAACTGTGAGGAATCCCACACCCTTCGCCGCCGTGAAAATAGCAAAATTCTGCTGAGGAACTAACATATATCCGAAACGTGCAAACGTTTAACATTTAGGGTGCGTTAAGTCGCGAACAGCTAACGTCGAGCATTTTTATTTTATTTGCTACTTTCACCCCCTTCGGAAGTGAATGTTTTGAAATGCGTCTTATATCAGAAAGCAATATGTATGGAAATTCACACCTCGAAATCTGCACTGACTGCGCCATATATGTGAAGTTCTCGCCCTTTCTTGAAAGCGTTATACACCGGTGAAAGCTGTAGACGGCACACTTGAGTATCGAGACGTGGTGGGCGTTTTCAATGAATAGAATCTCGAGCGAATAGAGATAGAATCCAGGGGTGAGGCATCTGAGGAGAATGAGTAGACAACACTGTAAAGATTTGCCATTGAACTTTTATGAAATGTGAATCTGTGATCAATAGTTTATTATTTTGTATGAATCTAGTTTCGTATGTGTCAGTATTAGAATAATAGGTAACCAGTGCATAATACTATAGTACACCTTTTTATAGCAGGTAGATATATATATTTCTATTATCTTAGCTTATTGGAAATCATGTAAAAGCCGTCTTTTTTATAAATTCCTGATGTTAGTTTTTTACAATAACGATGACGACAGCAATTACGGAAGTGACTAAATAGATTGTGTTTATACGAAGGTTGCGCATTTACAGAAGAATCTAAATCAAAAGTTTTATGTAAGTACACAATTTAGATATTCTAATAAAGTTAATTGATACGAAGGCTGCCTTTTATATTTCGGGACTGGACAACCCTAGTGTTGCAATCTGACAACTGACAGCTCTATAGTAAAGTTTGACATTTTTGAGGTTATACGTACTCAGAACTTTTTGACATACGAGCGCTATGTGTTGTTTACAGTAACTTAAAGGATTCATCTCGGCCAAAAAATGGAACTAAATCGTAATCATTTTCGTGCGATTATTTTTTACAACTTTCGACGTGGATTAAGTCAGCAAAAGTGCATGGATGAACTTAATTTAATTTTTGGCAATGAAACTCCATCAAGGACCACTGTTTACCGATGGTATGATAAATTCAATCGAGGTCGTAGTTCACTCCAAGACGAATTTCGTGAAGGTCGCCCAGAAACAGATATTGTTCTGGAAACCATTGATGCTGTGCGCGAACTAATATTTCAAGATCGTCATGTGACCTATCGTGAGATTGATTCATCCTTACACATTAGTGGGACCAGCATACATTCATATTGCATAAACATTTGAATGTCAAACAAACTTGTCCGCGTTGGATCCCACACAATTTGTCAATCGTTCAAAAAAAGGCTCGTGTCGATTGGTCGCGGTGCTTCAAAACACGTTTCTGACATAGTGACAGGTGACGAATCGTGACATAAGTTGTTCGCGTACGAAGCACTTCCAAGCAAATGATCGCCTGTTTTTTCGGAAAAACTGGACATGTCGCAACCGTATCACTAGAACAACGCAGAACAGTCAATTCTGAATGGTACACGACCATTTGTTTGCCAGCTGTCTTTCAAGAAATGAGGAAAACCAACCGCCGAAGACCGATCAATCTTCACCACGACAATGCGAGCTCTCACACATCGGCTCAAACAACTCAAACATTTTTGACCACTCAAAACATCGATTTGATGAGTCATCCGTCGTATAGTCCTGACTTGTCACCAAATGATTTCTTTTTATTCCCGTACGCAAAAAACAAACTGAGAGGTCAACATTTTTCGACACTTGAAGAAGCGGTTGCTGCGTTTATAATGCTGGTTTTGGAGATACTTCAATCAGAGTGGGAAAAGTGCTTCGACAATTGGTTCAAACGCATGCAAAAATGTATAGATCTTCACGGGGAATATTTTGAAAAACAATAAAGCGATTTTCGATTATTAATATTTGTTTTTGTTCTCTAATCTCGAAATATAAAAGGCAGCCCTCGTACATTTGGTTTCTGAACCTCAAGAGTTAAGTATGTACATTCATTCAGTCATGCATGTCTCAAAAATCTAATAACAATTTGCATATGTATCCATTATCAAAAGGTACTAAAACACTCAGGATATGTGATATGCAAATATATTTTTCATTATTTGCCATGTGTAAATAAAACTTGAATAAGTATTACAGTATTAGCAATAAAATAAGACGAAACAATTTGCAGTTTCATTTGATATAAGGTAATCTTATCAATTAATTTTAACATCTGATCTAAAAATGAGTAAGAAATTGTTTAATATTCTTTTAACAAGATGTGATATGCTGCAAATATATTTTTTCTGATTCTCCAATAACATATTACCTTTAAGGCTTATTTATTTACATGCATCTTATTTATATGCAATTCTCGCAATTGGCACTACGATTTTGTCGAAATTCCATTTCGGGGTTTTGGCATAGACAAATCGGGACCGAGAAAGAACGAGATTTTGACAATTATGTTTCATTCAATGCAGGGGTGTTGTCACCTACTTGAGAATAAAACTGCTCTAGAAAAATTCATTCAATTCAAATTGATGTGTCGGATGTTATAAGAATTGTATCACTACTTGATATTTTACTAGCATTACATTTTTACAGTTGAACCTTTCAAGATTTTAAAGTAAAAATTGCTGGTTAGGCGATTTTTGGATGGGTTAAAAGTTATGTGTTCTTATGTTAGTTTGAGGCACTCGATGAAGTTGTCTTGAGCAGTTACAAATGCATATATAAACTGACTGAGATAAAAGGCGCTGTAGGTTATAATTATACAGAATGATTCCAGAATTGTTAGAAACCAAATATTTTATTGGGTGGCCCATAAACAGTTGCATACACACAGTGTATTGCATATGTTAGGTAGTCAATAGGCAATTACATATACAGGATGGTGGAAATATATTATAAAGTGGAATTATAATAATGAGTATTTTAATAAGTGTTAGAGAGTTCAAATTAAACTGAATCACTTCATCTTGAGAAGAATTAGACCAAATATCCGATTATATGTTTATATGTATGTACCTACCAACATTTTTGATGAACCTTTGAATACTAGTAAATTCAAAGCTCGGTGTATGTACTGTTAATTAAACATACAAATGGAAATTGAATAAGTATTGGTAGTAAAATGAAACAGATTATTTTTCAATTTCTATTCAAATAGAATTGTTATATACATTTATTTTTTATATTATCCTACCGGTTAAGAACAGAATTATTTCATTTTAATTTTTTTTCTACCTTATATCATTAAGCTAAGCACTAAGAAAGTGCTCACAAATAAAGTTCTATTAATTACATATGAAAAACAAGTTGAATTTTGTTAGGAATTGACACAATTGGTCGAATTTTGACCACTGGGCGATCACTAGTTATAGAAAAGAAACAGTCCCAGCCCAACATTTGTTTTTCGTTGTAATGAACAACTGTTCGAGCTATTTTAATTTAAAGACTTAACATATGTCAGAAGACAGAGCACCAAAAAAATGACATTACAAAGGTTATGGATCGTTAAGGCAACTATGGCATAGCAGAACTCGACAAAAATGGTCAACGTTACTAATAGGCTTTTTCATATTCGAAAATTTTTTGTTCCCATGTGTCATTATTTTAGGGCAGTTTTCACACCATTGGCATGTAAATACATTTTTTTGTCCGAAAAAAGTGACAGAAGTTGACGTATGCCCACTAAAAATTTTCGAATATGAAAAGGCCTATGACTAGATAGTAGAGACAAGGATGACATGACTTATATGGGGATTAACTTGAAATCCAGCGGTAAGCATTAAATAACGAGTTCAAGAAATGACCAGAATTTCGCTGGTATAGAAAGAGAAAAATAATGAAAATTATAAGGGTTACATATTTAAAATGAGGAGAATTTTTAAATTCATTCTTTTTTTATGATGAGAACAGAAGACTTTCATAGTTTTAAGGAATCAGTTTCAATTTTTCAATCTTGATCAGGGTGGAACCAAAGATATAAATATATACCAGTCTATAGAGCAAAATTTAAATCATTTTGGGACATAAAGTTCAACAACAGTTCCGTCATATTATAACTACAATAGCAGTTTACAGAGAATAATTGATGCAATGTTAACAGCCAATTTGTAAAAGCAAACTATTTAAATAACACAAAAAAAAACGGTAAAATATAGATTTATTTTGATTTATGCTTATATTATGAAAAGAAAAAGGCGAAACATGAAAATTAAAAGGGATAAAGATTTCAAATGCAGAAAATGTTTAAATTCATTTTTTTTTCTGTGATATGAAAATAAAGCGCAAGCAATACTAGAATCAATTTAAGTAGGAAAATAAGGTTCTTCGATGGAGAATGTTAAGAATGGGTACTATTAAGTTCCACCATTTGGTTGCTACAATAATTTGTGAGAGCACAATCAAAGAAACAGAAATGTTTTAAATACATTAGAGAGACAGGAATAGTTGTTGTTCGTTCAAATATTCGAATACAAATTTAAACTGAAATGAATTTCGAGAACACGTAAGTACGGATTTCTTTCAAAAATTTTGGATTACATAAATTTAGTGGAAAGCATGAAAATTTAGCAAGAAGAAGGGGAGAGGATTCTATCAATAAATAAAAGCTATTAACAATGGAGATGAAATGTTACCAGGTTGTAGACTACTACAATGGAACGAGTGTATAGATGCGAGAAATCTTTTACATTTGTATGACAACGGGAAGAAGTTTTTATCGCAGTTTATTTTCTAATTAGATTAGTAATAATATAATTAAAATTTAAATGTGTAAGTAGTAAGTTCGTCTTTTTTAAATTTACTAAAACATTCTCTTAAATCTTAAAAAAATCAAACATTTTCTTTATCATAACGAGTGTTTCAAAAAGAGAGCAAGATTTCAATTGCCCGCCATGTTTTGAAAAGGAAAAATATCTCCAAGGGTGTATTGAATACCTCTGACGGATGTTGTCAAAATTGTATAGAGACATACTAACCTAGTTGTTACAAAATAACAGCAATGACTGGAAGGGTCCAGATTCGCAACCTCTGTGTGCTATATGTCGATAGCTATGTCTCACGTCTACATAGTCATAATGACACCTGATTATAATCTGATAAATGCAAGTTGACAGAGCAAACATGTAGCATTACATATCAGAACAACATTTTTATCACAATGGTGAAAACCTAGTGTGAAGAATAATGGAAAAAACCAAAAGTACTTGTTCGGCTAATGACACGACATGAGCTCATAGATCGTTCAAAACAAAACATCAAGTTCAGAGATGTCGATTCTTCATCGTACATAATGACAAAACATAGCAGCAGCGTATTCTGAATAAAGATTTGCATCTAGAGCCCTACAAATTCGAATTGACTCAACAGCATTTTAAAGCAGATGTAAAGTAAAGAGGGTTAAACAAGTCGATCCTAGGAAAACCTGTTGCTCTTGGAGTTTATTGTTGTCTGCAAGAACTAATTACGTTCTATAACTATCTTGTGATATAAATTTTTGTTGGGTAATAAACTCTACAACTATCATTAATATTATAGTTATTGTTATTTCACATTTTGTTAAAAGAACAGATATGTGCCAGCAATAAATTTCCTAATTATATTTATGTTGACTTGGTAGTAACACCACAGTTACATTAAAAAAAGCCGTACATTGAAAAAAAATCCCAAACGTTTCAAAGTCAATTCTGACTTCGTTGTCAATGGCGTTAAAATATGTAATGAAAATGTAAATTGCAAATTGAAAGTTTGATTTATGACATTTAAGTTGATATAAGATTTTTGTTGTTTGTAAATATACAGGTCGCACAAAAAATTCTAAAGATCATGTATTAAGTTAAGCAGCTTTCAAGTTGGAAGAATTTGAAAGAGTTGTCTTTAGAATTTATAAATGGCGTTCCTAGACGACTTTGTTTACAGATGGCGCATTCGCCAAAAATGCGATAAAGAATTCTGCTGTTTCAGAATCGACAGAAACGTTTGGCATTTTCTTTCATTATACAGCTTTTTAATTCAATTGTGGTGTTATTCACTGAAACAGCAGAATTCTTTGTTAGCATTTTTGGCGACGTCGTACCTAGGAGCGCCACTTATAAATTCTAAAGACAACTCTTTTAAAGTTTTCAAACTTGAAAGCTGTTTAACTTAATACATGCACTTTAATTTTTTGTGTATATTTAATATCAACAAAAATCTTATGTCAACTTAAATTTCATAAATCAAACTTTCAATCAGCAATTTACATTTTCATTACATATTTTAACGCTATTGACAACGAAGTTAGAATCGACTTTGAAACGTCTGGTATTTTCTTTCAATATACAGCTTTTTTAATTCAATTGTGGTCTTATTCTCAAGAAAACTTAAATATAATCAAGAACATGCTACAAATAACATTTAGAAGACAATATGTTACCTATTATATATAATTCCTAAATGCATAGATTTTAAATCAATTAATATTTCTGTTTATTGCTGCAGACAATTTTATTGCCTGTGCAGGTTTAGTTCAACGAACTAAAAAATATATCATTATTTTTGACTTTTTTTGTGGATAATAAATGAAGCTAAAAGTTTTAAATTGTTTATATTTATAATAGAGTTAGATATATATCAGATAAGCTCCATAATATCACATTATTGCATTGTCATTCAAACCAAATACACATAAAAAATTTAATTTGAATATGGAAATTAGTAGTCCAAAATTTATTTGTAAGATTTTGATTACAAATAATAATATTCTTACTAGAACGTCAACAATTTAATTACGATATCTTCGAAAATACTGACATACCATTTCACAGATTTATAGTAGAAATTATTTCAAAGTATTTAAGAGCAACTTCAGAAAGAAATGCTGAAAGAATTGCTCGAGTACACAGAAAGTTTCTGGTTTGTAAACAAAACTGAAGAGGAAAGTTGCATTACCTAACGTTCCGCTGTGTTTTCCTAGACCAAACGAACGAGATCTCAACAAACCGTGATCGCAGGAAAATTTCCACTAACGATAAGTCTAAGCCATCAAAGTGCAAACAAATTAAAACTACATGCAACGAGAAACATAAAAAGCTGTGTTTATGAAAGTTGAAGCAATTTGCCAATTGCTTTGGGCAAATTTTGTGGGAATACTAACATCAAACAAGTTTATTTTATTTGCGTCTTCTAGCCTTCGGCACTTACTACTGTATATTATTTATTCCGCCTTACATCAAAGTTTAGTGTAAGTAGAAATCCTAAGGAAACTTGGGTTATATTGCGTTATGTATGTGTGAAGTTGTCATTCCATCCTCGAAAACGCATACAAGACTAAAAGAATAAGATGAAAATACTTTTTAGTATGAGATATACTGGAGAAAATGTTCAAAATTTTAAATTTGTTAGTTCATCCCAATGAAGATATTTCCTATTGTAGAGTGTGGAACAGCCAAATGGAATAAATTTGATAACGAGTAAAAAACGCTTCTGCATGTCGATTTGTATTTTTAAATGTGCTTTGTTTCAACAAAAGAAAATTATATAGGGTGTATCATGTGACAGTGGCCAATACAAACTTCCTTATTCAAAATTCAAGCACCTGTATATTATTTATTTTACATGGCATATAAACATGCCTTGCTACATGTTTAATTTAACTACAGTTGACTGTTACGAAAATTAATATGTAAATGAAAGTGATTTGCGTGATATTTGATGTAGACTTCGTGATTTGATTTTCATTTTAAAACATCTATTGGAACAATAAATAAAATCGGTTGTGAAGTGTTAGTTTGAGTGCGACAACTCGTGGCAGATGATACAATTAATGAAACACCTGACAGGTTATTCATTTATAAGGAAAGCAGCTTTAATAGCAAGAGTTTTAAACATTTACTATAAATAATCCGTTTGTTCTTCTGAGCTCTATCATGATGACATATCCTATAAGTACACAGGTATTTATTTGTCTAACATAAATAAATCATCAGATATAAATTCACCTAAATAATTCTTATTCTTCTTCAAGTTTTTCTCAGAGTGGCTATGGATAAAGACCCTTGATACTATAGATCAGAGAATAAAAAGTAGAAGAAGAATATTAATTGTTTGTCCAAATAAAAACACTGGTGTTCATTTTTTTGTGGTCGAGACCATTGTCTTTATTATTCACGCTGAAAGTGAATATGATTTGACGGCGACTTTCCCGCATTGACAATAATTTACATAAAACGTATTTGGAATTTTCTTGCTTATTAAGGCCTAGAGACCATAGTGTCATAAGAGTTTTTTGTTTTATTTGGTATATATTATCTCCACCTAAAATATATGCACTAAAACTATTTACCCTGTATACATGGTAAAGAAATCAGTTTTTGGCTGAATATCCCGAAGTTACAACCATCTTGGTAGAGACTCTGGAATAACCACCAAGAAAACCTGATCTTTCCCTTTCGAACATTTACCGGATATATATGGTCGGTCAGATTCTATTGTGACGTTCTTCAGTAAGGTTGGATTCGGATGAATGTTCATCTATACAATTAAGACCATCTAAGTCTGTCAATCCCCCACAGAATCAGGGGAATGCATAAATAATCATGATGACTAGCTCTATTATCAATACTTTTGTAAAAACATCATTAAATTTGTTCAAAAAGTAATAGATTGTTACAAACTTCAAAATGTATCTTTATCATATAATATACAGTCGTATAACGAATATTTAGGTTCTAGATTATAACTTGGTGTTAAGATTTTCTATTTTTTTTTATCAGACATTCAAAGCAGTCTTGCTTTTCGTCATGACATCTTGTTCAACCAAAAAATTATCCCTTGTGGGTTTAAATTCAAATTAATTTTTTTGTCTGCAGTATTGCATCGTTCTCATTTACTTCACCATATTTATTAATATAAGCTTACGTTATAGTAGGTGTTCAAAGCATCCATTATAATATTTATTAATAAATCAGTCAATGTAGAAAATGATTTAAATAATTGCTGCTTTTGAGAAATAATTTATAACAATTTTGCGTCACAGAATTGCAAATAACAACCAACCAAACCAATTAATTTTCCCGTGCAATAAGGGAACTAATATTGACCTAAAGTTAGGTTGCAGCTGTTTACACTTTGACAAGTTTCATCATTATAATTACCTACGTATAAAGCATAGGGTGTTGTTTATTTGATGTAGTTTTCAAATCAGACTTAAACGGGAGTACTTTTCTGTTTCTTTAAAATGAATCGACATTCTTTATGAAATAATGAGTTTTTTTACAAATCGTTCGGACAAATTAGTATTCAGCTTTTAATATTTTTTCCGGTTTTTAAGGAAGTTTTCAAAGGTGAGTGAATAAACGAAAAACTTCTACTTTAAATATTAAGATACAGTAGTAGTACAATCTTACAAGATTCTCCTATAAGTACTAACATTTGCTGAAAAATGTGTGAATAATATTTACTGATTCTTATGCATGTAATTTACAAAATTCCAGTATAAACTAAAAGAATCAGGTATTTTTCGAGTATTTCGTTTCTAGGATATTTAATCGTATAGTATGTACAATATTATTAGCTAAAAGGAAGAAAATTATTGATTCTTGATGGTAAAAAATGCGTGAGAGTAAACCTTTTTAATTGCACGTTATCGAAAAAAGTACAAATTTGAGATTTATCGAGACATTAAGAAACCATATATACCGTTTGATTCAACAAATTACAATTACGAACAATTAAAAAAACTTGGAAAACAATTACTATAAAACAAGTGAAAATTAAAAATATATGTGTAGAATGAATCAAAGAAAAAACAGACAAGACGGTAGACGGAACTCAAATATTAATGTTGCCCAGCGACCTCCCACTCCACCTCAAGCCCGTAGCCAGTGGGGGGCGGGGGTGGATTGGGTTTAACCCCTCTCGAAATTTTGGAATTTTTGGTCTCAAGATTCAGTTTTAACCAATTAATTATGTTTATCATTAGTATCAATTTTATATTATACAATGTTATATATTCGGGAAATACATGAACAAAAATATACATTTTGCAGTCCTAATGAGCCCATCACCAATAATACTCCTTGCTCTATTAGTCCACCACGGTTTGCAGTGACAGCTGACATGTCAATCTGTCAAAAAAAATACAGTAAAAATTCATGTAATATTTTCATCTCCATTACTCACCCATTTTCCCATTTCGTACTCGATAGAAACAAAGTTCAGTCTTCCCCCTAATCTGACAACTTTTTTCCAATATTTACTTCCACTTCAAAAGAAAAGTGAGTTCTTATACATTTGCGTAAGTGGTCGTGACACTTGGCCAAACCTTCCATGCAAATCTAGAGAGTTCAGTGATGAATTATTCACGATGCTGGGGAATATCCCCTGCAGATATTGATTAGAATTGTAAAAATCTTATGTATTCATTTTCAATTTTTTATTATTCACGTTGCGTATTTGCACTTCTTTAAGACTTCATATTAAATTATACATTTACAGTTTATTAATTTAGGATTATTAGGGTGTATCTATAGGACACCAGTAATTTTATATAACACTAGCTAGCCGTTACCCAATAAGACCAATCTATGAAGCATATTAAACTCATTTTCGAACATTAAATTCAATAGCTATTCACTTATACCATCACATCATTATCAGTTTATAAAAAATAATTGTTAAGATTTTTAACAGCAAATATAACTATTTAAATGAGTATTGAAAACCGGCAAAAATTTTAAAAAATCTTTGTTTTTTGCTTATATAATAAAATGTAATGATGGTGTCGTAATGCCGTTAATAGAAAAGTTGTATAAAATTAAAAATCATTCGTAATGAGTGTTAGTTCAACCTTATGGAATAATTTTTCACCGACAAAACTCGGAAAAACTGGTAAAAAGGGAAGTTTTTTTTCAAAAATTGATAACTTTCCGGTAACTAACACTAGAATCGTCGTCAAAACAATAATTTATGAGGTTAAGTTTATATGGGCTCATGATCAATACCATTGAATAAGTAGTTTTTGAAGAATTTAAGGAATTTAGGGAAATATTTTTCATAGCCCACTATTTTAAAAAGGCTAGTCTGATTAGGAAATACCAAAGAAGTTTCCTGAAGCAAGTAATCTAACACTGAGTACCAAAAATAACCAAGAGAACAATTAAAATTATTGTCAAAGTTTATTTAAAGGGTCAGAATTTTACTGCTTGTTTTACATGGCGAACTTTACTTATGGCAGTTGAAATAAAATCGATAGCAAAAAGGAATTGCCTCATTGTGCGACGTTGTGCGGTAATTGGAAAACAGCGATTGTCTCCTTATTAACGTTTTCTGTATGGAAAACATCTAGGCTTCTTCTTTTACCTCTTGTCGTCTTCTTGGATTCTAGTTTCACTTTAGCTGCATACCCATTCGACACAAGGATATTCTCCAATAAGGTGATCTAAAATCAGACCAGATCTAAAAAAAATGTGCATAAAGCAGAAAAATGAAGTTCTAATTTGCTGTTACATAAGCACCGCTTGAATAAAACACTGCCAAAATAAGAGAACTTAAAAAGTGTCGAAAAGTGATATAGATTACTGCTACAATATTAGTAACACAAATAAATAATACTCTATTCGAGTTGACATTCTTTTGTACCCAAGACTAATTAAATAATTCATATTATGGTTTCTGGTCGGGGATCTTCACGAGTTGCGCTTTGTACAAGAAAATGTCATCTAATACAATTATTAATATATCGATAATATGTTGACACGGGATGTAACGTTGGAGATCTAGGAACTTAGGGGAAACTAGCTCATATAGGCCCGAAATCTGGATTCTCTGCTTTAATTACTTAAATATTTATGCTAGAATTTCTAAGTACTTCTTGGGAAATAACACCACAGTTAAGAAATTTGTTGTATATTCCAAACGTTTCGGGGTCTAGGTCAGACCCCGTTGTCAATGGTTAAGAAACTTGGATAAGAAGGCACAATTCTAAGATGTAAATTAAAATATTTGACAATATGTATTATTTGATTTCTGACGTAACTAACATTGAAAACGAAATCCGACAGGATTTTGAAAAGTTTGGTTTTAAAATATACACAAGTTTGAACTCTGATGTGGTATTATTCCCAAGAAAATCTAAAATAAATAAGAGAATTTTATTTGTAATATACAGGGTAGCACAAAAACTTCTAAATAACATATAATCATAAATTTCCTTTTAGATTGGAAGAATTTGAGAGGGAGATCTTTATGTGGCGCTCCTAGGTGCGACTTTGTTATATGGTTCCCAAGCTGAGTCAGCATCCACGTGTCGTCTCAGGTTACCTTCGACGACGTACATCCGTGAGAACAGCAAACGCTGCGACAGCTTATTCAGCATTCTTAGTTTAGTTTTATTAAAAGTTAATAATTGTGCAAGTATAAATAAAATCTTTTTTTAAAAAGAGAAATTTTGAAAGTGTGATATAACATATATATATATATATATATATATATATATATATATATGCTAGAATGCCACTTTAATATTATCAGGTAAACTTAACCTGTCAAAGATACTCAGTAATCTCCTTGTCATTCGTACAAAAGAATGGCATTTAGGTAAATGAAAATGCTGATGTTATAATATAAAACACACTTTATTTATTAACTAAACATCATTGTCAAGTAATAAAAATAAAAACGTTAAATAAATACTGAAATATAAAATACTGCTATATTATACATTTGTGAGAGCACATCCTTGATATATATGCCTCTTATTTTTCTACGCAAATATTTAAACTTTTATATCAGGAGTCTCAGTTGAGTCTCTGTATCACAACTTAATGTAAGATAATTTACCAAATGCCATTTCGACCATTCAGCATAGATTTCCTACTAGTAATATTTACAAAATATAAATTAAATAAATAACTTGTTCTAAAAAATGTATCCAGAAAACAATTACGCCCATAGATAAAATTTAATGTTTTATGAAAAATTTTCACTTCATATTTGATAACATCCTTGTGTGGTCTTAAAATGACTTGCGACCTAATAATTTCATTAAGTTCGGGAAAATTTGCACTTGAGATCAATTTTTAGCCTGTTAAATTAATCGAAAGACCTGAAAAATTCCAATTTCTAATTCCATTCCAATATATCAAGTGCTTTTCTCACTATAAATTTACTAAAATTAACATATTTATTAAATTTACAAACAAAATACTAATTTGCTATAAATATTAGGTTTATTTTTACAAATTCTGCGACAAATAATATTCATCACATTAGCAAAACAAAGGCAATTTGAACTTGTAGTTTCTGCTTTTTAGAACTTTGATTTTTACTTTTTTTTACAACTCATTCATTGAATGCTAACTTATTTTCGAGATATTATCAACCAGCTACGATTTCTAACCACCACTAAATTAGAAATTAAAGGCGCTTAAGCTATTTACAAGTAGTAGAAAAAGTTAAACATGATTGTACAATGTTTGCCAATACCTCTAAACTACCCTCTTTGTAAAACATATAAACAAATATTTCGATCAAAATATTACTTATAGATTTGTCACTGTAGCAACATTGATATTTTAGAATGAATATAAAATTGATATAGTTCATCATATATCAATTCTCAGATTTTTCATTTACTGATTTTTTTCGGCAACGTTTTAATTTTCCACAATTTTAAAGTATAATAAAACAAGCTACGCCACTGTTCCTTTCATCTGATGCCATCGATGATTAACATCCTCAGCCTTAAGCTATTTTTCTAGATTACCTTACTCTGTCTTCCATTAAAGCTTTTTCTATGCCTTTAGAAAACAATTTTCTTTTTCTTTTTTTAGATCTCATAGGAAGCTTCTTTTATATCTTGTTCTTTTCGTGTCACAATCGAACTTTGAGAGAACGAATTGCCCTTTCTGTTCGGAAATATGGTACAGATTTTAAAATACAGTGATTTGGGTTGAAATTATAGTCACAAAACTCGTAAAAGACATTAAAATTTAACAATTAATTAATGAATTAACTATATTGTAATTTACGAATTTGTAATTCAACTGCTGTAACACCTTTGATTGTGATTACCAGGAAGTTATAATAAACGAATAATGAAAAAATAACTAATGTCTACGATTTTGATATATATATACATGTACATATATCTTAATTTATCTAGTTGATTTATCATAAGGTGTGCTTAAAAGTATGTGAAGTTAAGAATTTCGAAAATGTTTAAAATCAAATGTCTAAAACATAGAAATTAAAACAGAAACAGACAATACCACCAGTATGGTGACCAACTGAACCACACTAGTATGTAGGAGCATATTGAAGTGAAACAAGTACAGCAATTCCTCGTTGCTTCCTTGGACTTCCATCGTCTGGAAGTGGTTGATCTCAAAATGTTTCAATTCAGGTGAATGATAGGAAATCGAGATTATCCGTCGTATTTATATTATACCCTTAACCGGTCATGTGTCACCGGTCATAGTCATTGGGTCTTGTATGGCCCAATCAGCGTCGTCGTACCTGAAGGTTGGCTGCCGGTGATGCGTAGCGGCAGAGGCCGAAGAAGAGCTCTCCAAATATTTTTAATTTGGACGCTGGGCGCGCTCATTATATTTTCGTTCGAGATTATATATGCTGTCTCTATGAATTTTTTAATGTACCGGTGCTCTTCCTTGTGAATTCATCTGGCCTGGTCCCAGTTGATATTATTGTGTTCGGTCTATGCGTGATTAGCCAGCCCAGACTTCGTTCCCTTCACCCTTTGAGTAGCTGTGCGGTGTTCTTTAAAAATATTTGGAGAGCTGTTCTTCGGCCTCTGCCGCTACGCATCACCGGCAACCAACCTGCAGGTACGACGACGCTGATTGGACCAGATAAGACCCAATGAGTATGACCGGCGACGCATGACCGGTTAAGGGTATAATATAAGACACACAGCTATTGAAACGTTGTGAGATCAACCACTTCAAGTAGATGGAAGTCCAAGGAAACTTCTCAGGAACAAGTTACATTGTCTATCAACTTCAGACTAACAAAGTACAGCAATGTTAAAAAAAACATGACGAAATATCAAATGTATACATCAGATCCCATAGTCATATTTTGGGTAGGTACACCGGGAAAGCTTAGTGAAAGCAATGTAAGGAAACTAATACACAACATACACGTGTCTTTCAAGCATAGAAAAATGGTAGTATGGAAGTCCTGGGTATGATACAATATCTGTAAACAGACTATCAGGAGTTAGGGCAAATGTAAACGACTAGACGCGTAGATATTATCCCTGGCCATTCGGCGGTGGCCTTGAACTTAACTGTCATCTTCAATGTCATTTCAATGTCTACAGGATTTTTCTAAAAGAAAACCCTTAGTTTGACACCGGAAAATGTTATGTCATATCTGTTACTGAAAATTTAATTTTATTTTCGAAATTTATCCAACTAGCATAGGAAATGGAAAGCATTGAATACCAACGATTTTTTCTTTGGCTACCCTAGAGTAACCTCGTATTTTATCTTCACCTTCGATGTCATTGTAAGGATAAGGACCATACTAAAACTTGTAAAACTAGAGATTGGGTCTCGGGGACATCTAGTGTCTTGAAACCTCGAGACTTCAGCCAAATTTACGAATCTCGATTTTGGGCCATTTGTGTGGACACTCAAAACCCAGTGCCAGTAGCTTCACATTACACAACGAACCTAGTGACTCTCTTAAAACCAGATAGAACAGACAGTTTAAGAAAATTAATGAGAATGTGCCCGAAATTCCTACTAAGAAAATTAGGGCAACTTTAAAATGCAGCTCCAGTTTAAATACATACAATTTTTGCACTGTTGGAAAATGGAATAGAGTCCTCCACGTGGGGAATCATTACTACCAAATAAAAGAGATAGCTGACTAAAACTATTAATGTACTGATTTTTCTCTAATGTATTAAAATTGGAGACGAAAATAATCCTTCTAAGCAATGATAATGATAGAGGCACAGTTTGTTGAAAGGTGAGTGCTATAAATTACTTCAATGTTTGGAAACCAAAATGAGAATTATAACAACAAGAGAATTAATCGTTCATTAATGATATTTTTGGGAAATTGCTGTAATTAACTTTATGATGTTAGAATCTGGTTTTATTCATTAGAAATAAATGTGAATTTCACTAAAATTAATTTCGAGCGAGAAGTCCCAATCCATACATAAAATTGAATTACTTTTTCGAATGATATTATGGACAGAACGATTATTTGGATACGACCGCTGTAGTTTTGGAAATTAATTATAAATATTTTTATGAGACTATTACTAATAAGAATTTTTCAATAAAACCGCGAGTCGGATGAAACTCCGTCTGAGATAGAGCAGAAATAACAAAAGGTGGATCGCTGATACAAGAAGAACATTGGTACTAAACCCATAAAAATTGAATGTATTACTTTGTATTTTAGATAACCACCAGAACCAGTATTTCAAGTATTGATCGATATACTAAACAAATTCGGCTATAATTATTTTATATATACCATATTTCCGGGGTGATAGAGCAACATGTTATGTAGCCTAGTTGTGCTTGATTGTCTATGACTTTACATTAACTATTATTACTTTTTTTCTGTTGCAGTGAGCTTGACCACAGTTCCCGTATCCGAATTGTCAGATGGTGACTCCGAGCTGGACTCTTTGTTCAAACTGGTATTGGAACTCTTGATTAGAGTTGGTATTTGAGATTTTTTCACAGGCCTAATTGCCTTTGGAGGCTGTCCAAGCAAACCTTCATTATGAGCCTCGGTTTTCTTCTCTTTAATCTCAGAAGATTTTTCAGGCTTTTCCTTCATATCATCGACTGATGATTGTCTTTGAAGGTGAGGTTGATTGTCGGGAACCACCACTCTTGGTATATGTCTATGTATCTTTTCGTCACTTGGTTTTTTGGTTAAACTTGGTCGTACAACAACTTTGGGATCAGCCCTCCGAACGTTCGGATTTGGGCTGATGGTTTTGTTGGATTTGTTCCCATCAGTCTCAGCTTCTCGGGATCTTTTAAGAGCTTCGTACAAATTCTGGGGATTAACTTCATTTACTTTAGTCTCAGGTTTATTTCCAGGTACAATAGGACCAACAAATAAGGTATTGCACACTGTCTCTTGATCTTCTGTTGGTTCTTCTGATAGGGTCGGCTCAGATATAAAAACAGGTTTGGTATTACTGTTCTGCCTTGTAAGAGTTGATGTTCTAGGTGGTGGAGCAGGCGGCAGTTTGTTACAACTATTTCCCATTGGAGAGTTTGGTTGGGAGAAGCAAGAAGTTTCTGGAATTGGCAGGAAAAGACCCTGAGCTGGCATTGACCTTCTCTTTGACATTAAAGCTTCTCTTCCCGGGTGATCCGGTAACACTTTTGGAAAGTTTCGTCTCTTAATAATCTGCAAAGACTCTTCTGGTGATAAAGGCCTGTGTGGAACAACCTTTTCGTCTCTAGATGTAACGTTCACATCCGTATGTGGCTGAAAGGTCTTAAGCCTTTTCATGGCAGCATAGTCGACGTCTTGAACGGGATCAGATCTCGAATGCTTGTGGTCAATTTTGATCAAACCTGGTTCTGTATTAATGTTTGTTACACTTTTCCTCAATTCTTCGTCATTTTCTTTGTCAACAATTCTAGGCGAAAAGTCTTCTAGAGTTATTGACCGTCGTAAAGGAACCTCGACATGTGGTTTGATATTCGGACAATCTAGGGATTTAGTGATTTCTATTGGTTGTTGCATAAGAACGCTTGGTCCTCTACCTGAAGGGGTGGCATCAACTGCCACGGACACCTTAGCAGGTTTCAGTTTTGGTCTAGTCAACTGTGGAAGTTTTTGGTTGGAGTTTGGGAACTTCCTTTGATTCTACTGGAGATACTGGTCTGGTGGGTGACCGTCCTATTGTAGACGCACCATCTGGTTCTTTAGACAAATCCGTCTCAACTGGTGTAGGATGTTGAGGTCTGTTGGGACGTTCTGGTCGTCTGAAGAATCTTGGGCTATATTTATAGATGATTTCTTGCGCTATCCAATCTCGTACTTTTGTATGTGCATCAATCGTACTTCCTGATATTTCCCGTGTAAGCTTGTAGCCTTGCGTTTCAGATTTTGTGGCTTCATATGTGTCTCCACTTCTTGATGACCTGCTCATCATATTTACGATATTACAGCCGTTCATCAAGAATGCCTCCTCGTCTGGTTGAATTTTCTCTCCAGATGCCACAACTCTTTCAGTCTTAGCAGTACTATTTTTTCTGTTTCGATAACATTTTAAATAAATGATCAAAAACAAAATTAAGTTCGCCATTAAGAACACACCTCCAACAACTGTAAAGACGTTCATAGTCAGGTCTTGCTTCACTTCTTTGGCAGGAGCTTCAAGTACGGTACCGTAAACGTTTTTATTCACAATATTGCTGGGTCGGCTTGGTCCAAACTGAACTTCTTTGCCGTATACGGTCTCTTCTGGTTTTCTCGATGGCCTTTCATCGGAATCTTCTGGAGGAGGAGGGAATACTATCCATGGCGGCGGTGCTTTTGAGAAATTTGACCTAGGGGGCAGAACTATTATAGGGGGCGATGAAGACGAGTAAGTAGTTGAAATTTGGGGATTGTTATACACCCTGCCTTGCGAAACTTCAGGAAAAACTTCGTTCCAATATTTCGTTTCTTTTGCTTTATAGTGGTCTCCAATGCTAGTTGGGACATCTGGAAATAAATAATAACGAATTACTTCATTATTTTGTTTGAATTAAGTGGCGTTTAATTTCTTATTTATTCTGTTTTTGACCTCATTTCTGTGTCGTCATTTACAAGAAAGTTTGATCTCTTGGATCAAACTGATTCATTGTCACTAATTTTTACTATTACACTTTACATCCATTTTAAATATCAAAAACGTATTGTTGCAGAAAAGAAAATTCGATTTCTTATGATTAATAGTATAATAGATTAATTATTTCAGACATTTTTCAATAGAAACAATTGGTGAAATATACAAAAGTTAGCCAAATATTTCTCAAACTTTTTCCGACCCATATAAATAATAATTTAGAAAAAATTCAAAGAAATGTGAAATATTTTATGAAATACATTTGTAATGTTTCGTGAAATCTTATAATCTCTATGAAATATTTTACAGACAATTCTCGTAATCAATTGTACACAACTGAATATTTGATCATATTATAGAAAATTACTCCCTAGAAAATATTACATACGTGGAAGACACTGTCACAAAACGTCTACCACTATTTAGAAAATTATTGTCAAAATTTCCCTGCTTCAACATATTTCGTATAGAAATTTAAATACTAATCTATTATAGTAAAAAAGTAACAAGACAACATACAAAAAAATAAACTGAAGTAACATAATTACAGCAGTTAAAATCAATTATATACAAAATTTAATATCTACCTAGTTCAATGTACTGCTCTAAATTGGGATCAAATTCGGGCCACTCTTCGGCAAACATTTTCCAGTACATTGGACTCATGATATCGTACGGTACTTTCTTCGGCATGTTTGGATTTCTGTAATAAAACGTTAAGCAGAATAAAAATATATATTCATTTCAAGGGACAGGATAATAGATCTTCATTTTAAAAATAGGTCTTCCAATAACAAAATTAATAATTTGGAATCTTTTAATACATTAAAACTTTTAAAGAAATTTATAAGTTTTTTATATTTGCGGAAATAATATCTTCTGCTTCAATTTTTGAGCGAAATCCTGAACCTACAGTATTAAAATCAAATAGATTCCTAGAGAGAAAATTGACCAAAGTTAAGTGGCTTTGTGTCAATTACAAAATGATCTTTAAAAATGGAGTAAACAATATTTATTGATGCAGTTCTAACATTATTTTAAGAGAAAAATAGAAACCAACTCATGCAATAATCCAATAAATAATTCAACTATGAAAATAGGGATAATCCACCTTCAAGCAATATGGTTCAAGGAAAATTGTAGCGTTAAATATTTGGTAATTCGGTATGTTTATTACATTTCGAATTAGGTTTTCCCATGTCATCCCATACTCAAAAAAGACCCCATATATTTACACGACTCCAATATTTTAAGACTTGATCTATTAATATGTAAATGTAATAATTTGGTCAAGTGCGAGCTGGACTCGCATTGTAAGGGTTCCGTACCACCTTCAAGATTCGCTGTATTTAGTTTTCTAATTTGCCCCCATTTGCCCCCCAAAAATTAACATTAGAGTTTTATTTTATTAATAAACTTTCAGGGAAGCCTTTTATAATCTATTGTCTGAATTTTGAGGCTTTATAGATTGGAAGATAAAGGGCACAATAGGTCAAGTTTTAAATTATAAATTATTAAATTTGTTATTCAAATTATTTAAAAATACAAATAAAATATATTTTTCAAAATTTAAATAGTATAGTTTCTAAAATGGGAATTAGGTCGATGTATAATATTTTGCTAAACAAATGGCAGAGTCTATTTCATGATCGTTTGAAAATTGAATTTTTATTTTCCATTTAATGTATAATTTGTCCCTAAAATTACCATGGAGGTTTTCTACTTATAAATTTCAAGTGAGCTACCCCTAATTATTTTCAAAATTTTAGGTAGTATGGTTTCGGAAATAAAGCGAGAAATGAGAATAGTTAATATCTTGTAAACAATTAATTTTAAAAATATAAATTTGTATTTCTCATAACGAGCCCCTTCATTTATATTTGCAAACACGTTAAAAAAATATTTTTTAATTTCCGATTTCTATAAAGGATTTCTTCGTATTTTTCCTGTAAATAAAAAAATAGGTCAGTTTGGGGAGAACATAATGAGCCCTGTGATTTGATATAATACATGATACGTTAGAAACAAGTTTAATTTTTTATTTTCCATTTAATTCTATAATGTATTAGGGGTTTCTCATTTTTCCAGTAAAGTTCAGGTGAGGCGCTATACCTATTTTTTTTCAAAATTTTACAGCTTATGGTTTCGGAGATAAGGGGGGGAATGGGTAATTTTTTTATATTTTTGTTAATAACTTTTAATTAATTTATTTTAAAAATATGAAAAAATATATTTGTTTTCGTCATAATGAGCCCTTTTATTTGATATATAACATGATGGGTTAGAAATAATTTTAATTTTATATTTTCCATTTAATTCTATAATTTGCCCCCAAAATAAATATAAGGGGTTTCTCCTTAATGTAAAGTGGTGAGGGGCTATAACTTTTTTTTTCAAAATTTTCCAGCTTATGGTTTCGGAGATAAGGGGGGAATTACAATTCATTTATTTTAAAAATATGAAAAAAATATGTTTATTTCGTCGTAATGAGCCCTTTCATCTGATATATAACATGATCGGTTAGAAACAAATTTAATTTTATATTTTCTTTAATTCTGTAATTTGCCCCCCAAAATGAAAAGTAGATGTTTCTCCTTATTTTTCCAGTAAACTTCAGGTAAGCCATAATGTGTTGGGAAGTACTTTAATATCTTTTTAATTAATTTTTATTTAAATATGAAAAAAATATATTTGAATGAGACCTTTCATTTGATATGATGAGTTTGAATTTAATTCTATAAGCCCCCAAAATTAATATTAATGGTTCCTCCTTATTTTCCTGTAAAGTTCGGGCAACATTCTATATTTTCTATTTTTTTCAAAATTTTAGGTTCAGTAGTTTTGGAGATCAGGGGGGGAACGGTCGAGTTTTTTAGTTTTTCCCCCAGAAGTACTAAATCAAAATTTCTTCTTTTGCGATATGTGCTCCTGATCAAGTCACCAATCTATACTTCATACCAAATTTCAACCTCTTCCGTCCAGTAGTTTAGGAGAAAATTGCTGTGATGTGACAGAGGCAGAAATCCTGAGTGATATTATAAGGGTATATACTGATACTGTATATACGGAACCCTAAAAACACAGTTTTGCACCCTAACACCAAACCTTAATTTTAAACACTCAACGCCGTTTCAACAACTCTAAGTTGTCATCTTCAAGGAGTAAACCCAAACTAAAACTGGTTGAGTGTTTAAAATAAAGGTTTGGTGTTAGGGTGTAAAACTGTGTTTTTACATTTGTGACACACCAAAGGTTCCACAGTTTTTCCATTATTAATATGTAGGTTAAAATTTAATGGCAGGCTATTTCTATCGGCAAATAATAAACTTACTTCAGCTAGGCTGATTAGTATGTCGTGTATATTAAGAATAAAGAGCAGAGAACTGTACTTTGATGTCCACCTGTATTCACTAAAAACTTCTATGAATTTGGGTGCATTGCCTCTAATGGTGATTTTGTTATTTTTTTACAATACAGTGTTAAGGTTCATTGCGCCAAATGTGTTGGGAAGTACCGAGAATGTAATTGCTATAAGTATACTTATAATTAAGTTCTTAGAATAATACTTTAGATGTTTTATTGGTATTGGGAATTCTTTAATATAATTAATCTTAACTTGCGTTTAATCAATTGTAAAATCTGGAAAAGGTAATCACAAGATAGACATAAAATATATGGACGTATAATAACATAACAAATGTCAGCTGTTAGATTTAAACATTGGGTTTACAGGAGATTATCTGGATAGATTGATTTTTGGGTACTACTATTAACAATATGCACAAAACGTGGTATAATTTGATAATTATTATCGTGTTTGTGTTATATATTCTACCATTTTCATCTACATTTTTTTAATAATGTTAGTAACTTCAATGGAACCGTTGGGTAATATGAGAATAGATGACTGTTTCAGTCTTCACTTGGTGAAAATTCATTTTTAAGACTACTTAAAAACAACAAACACTTGGTAAAATTTTCACTTGTTTAATTGGCTTCATCAGAAATTGGAGATGCAATGAATGCTAAATTTATATTTCTTACAAAGACACTACAGTTAAGGTAATAAAATAATTACAGGTCTTAATTTTGGAGAATTTCGGAGGAAGAAGGCACAGTGTAGATCAGATAAATTATACATTTATTGTTGACAATAGATGTTAGTAATATAATATAATTTAATTTAGAAATAGCTGTTAAGACTAAGTAATGGAGATTAATTGGTATCAGTTTGGTCGTTTAATAGATTCGGAGAATTTTTGTTGTTGTTTAATCAAGAAGATATAACGTTTTACTTTTGTTTTGTAAATTTAAATTTTCCATTGTATTTTGATGTATATGGTTTTCTTTTAATAAGTGGCCCGCAAATGTGGATTTATTTTGTTGTTGATTTTCAAAAGCTTTAGTGTATTCACGCCATCTTGAATTGAAAAATCTTCCAATATAAAAATTGAAGCAACTCTTACAGTCCAACCCCGAGTTAGAATTTGGGTCAGTCTCTGTTTGTTGTGAAGGCGGTATATATGTTCATGTTCTGTAAAAATTGGGGGATTTTTTATGAGGGGTTCCATTGAATGTAATAGTATGGTGTATAAGATTGGAGTCAGTGGGATAGTTGGAAATGTTTCAAATTGTATATTGGTCACACTGGAAGATCTTTCAATTCAAGATGAAGTGAACACACTAAACAATTTTAAAATCAACAACAAAATAAATTTACATTTGCTGAAAACTTATTAAACGTAAACCATATACCCCAAAATGCTTCGCAATCTTAAATTTACAAAACAAAATTAAAAAACTATAATACAAACTTAATCTCAATCCTTTTCAAAATCATATTATATTATATTTTAAAATCTGTTCTCAACAATGTTTCATAAATGTATAAATCATCTGACCTAAACCTTGCCCACTTCATGGAAAATTCCCCAGAATTAAGACCTTTAATTAATTTATTACTTTACCTATAGTTTCTATGTAAGAAATATAAATATAGCATTCATTAGATTTCCAATTTGTGATGAAGCCAGACTTGGCGAAACATATGTCAAATTAAAAGAAATAAAAAAGTGAAAATTTAACAAAGTGTTTGTTGTTTTTAAGTAATCTTAAATATGGGAATTGTTTTAAGATTGCTATTAGGTAGAAATAGGTAAGAGTTAACTGGTTTGAAGTTCAGATATTCAAATTAATATCATCAAATTAGACACAGTCAATGAAAGATACATTTTAGTCATTGTAAATAGAACTAATTTCATCTTCAGTTTTTTCATACTTTCAATTGTTAGGTTGTCACTCCATAAATTGCTTGTGCTGCTACTTAAAATGGTCTCAATCATCCAAACGTTTCCCTAATATCCGACTTAATCTAAGAGGATCTTGATATTTGGGTTCAGTTTTTAGGTGTTATATAACATTTGTTTCCTTAGAAGTGAATCATATAATTAAAGCAAGTAAAAATTAGAAATACGTTTTTTATCAGATTTAAATCAAATAATCAAGTACATATTCTGAAGAATTCGGAAGCGATTACTGAAATAGATCAATTAACAAGTAATTATATTATTTGTATTTGTTACACTTAATCAAGTACAGAAATAGAAATCTCCCGCATCTTCTAATTTTATCACCAGGAAATACGTTCATTGGCTTTGATCGGTAAAGTACGGTTGTTAATTATGACTAATGAAAAAAAAGTTCTGAATTGCTTATTTCTATTAAAGAGAAGGCATTTTCAATAAATATGTTAACTTAATAGTAAATTTGTTCTAAATGCAACAGGATTAAACATATAAAAATGAACAGTGCATCTGAAAATAATTGATTTAATTTATGTACTGACGAAAGTTTTTATTTAGGGAATTAATTTTATTTTCTTAGTAAAAACCATCATTCATTTTGCTTCTATAAAAATGCAAAATAAATGTTGCGAAATTTATCAGCTTTGTTTAAATCAATTGGAAGTTAACCCTAGAAAGGATACAGAGATATTCATATACATAGATCTCTTAAGTGAGGTTATGTTTCACCAATTGATACACGTGTTTGATATTTCTCACTTTGTAATCATAAATAAAAAGTAAGTTGGTGTTCAAATACCCCAGTATCCATTTACGTTTGTTATATTTGTTTGTTTTTAGAAATTGTTGCTTAAGAAAGCTGTAAAGTACACGAATTCCGATTTTGCAGTGACAGCAGGACGCTGGCTGGATGAAGCTGAAACGGATGAGGAAGAAAACGTCAGCGAATGTGAAGACAACGTTATAATTCTATCTCACCATGGAAGTAATGTATCTTCAGGTGCAATTTCTGACGAAAGTGATGATGATAATGAATTGCAAAATTACTCGACAAAAACTGGCAAAAAAGGTTTCAAGTGAACCACCTACCACTAAAACCGATTTACGAAATATTGTGTTGAAAAACATTTCAAAAATTTTTTGTGTCATAAGGCTATATGTCCTGACCATCGTCTACATATTTGCATTCATGTTACAATTAGTTATCTGTAGTTATGTTTAATGTAGACAGTGGACAAAGAATTTGAATAAAGGATTATTTTGGCTTATTTCCAAAACAATGGCTTTTGATGAATAGGGTTTTCTAATACCCCATGTATGAATACTTCCCCATCTAGGGCTAATCATACCCAAAATGAAAATATATTGCTGAAGTCACAATCAATGAGATTTCTATTAATTACATAACTCGTAATAAATTGTTGTGAATAAAATTACAACAACTACTGATTTAAAAGATGCTTCACAAAACCAATCTACCAATATCGAGGATTTTAATTGGTTAAGAATATCTGACGGGTTAAAAATCAAAAATGCTCTAGCCTTTATACCAATAAAGGGTGTATTCCCTATACATAAAAAGATAGAATTTGTTTATTTATTTGTGTTTAGGGACACGTACTGAACCAATTTTAGAAGTTTTATCACTAAAAGCGATAAATTAACAGAATAAACTATTTGGTTACTGATCCGGATCCACAAGTTTACTATTTAAAAACAAATATTATGCCGGAAGCAGAAAGTGATACATGTGTGAAAGTTAGTATTTGTTCTCATCTAATGTAAAAAGTTAAATCGAGTTTTTTGTTATTAACAAAAACATCACCGAAATAATTAATAGTATATCATAAATATGCCCTCTAGAATATTATCTTATTCACCGTAATTTATAAATGATCTGCAGAATTTTTAAATTTCCTTAAATTTCTTCAGTTTGCAATTTTTTTATTAAAAATAAAAAACGAACTTGAAAAGTAACATACAGTATTTACACCAATGGAGATGAAATATCTTAATGTGTTCAATTTTTTTTCAAATTGAAGAAGAATTTCAGGAAACACCTTTAAATCCATTTGTATGTGATAGAATTATAATTTTTCTTGTATCAGCATTCACGCAAAAACAAACTATTTATAAAAAAATTTAAAAAAAATTGCGATATTTTGTGCATGACTAACAATAGAGAGAGAGATAATATTTTTACTAACCATGTCATTTAAATAACCTTTGAATAACTTCTGGGCAATCTGATTCTTGAGGCAGTAACTCGCCCTAAGTAACCACAAGAAGTCTGCAATCCCCCTTTTTGTGCTCTGTCCGCAAAAAAATTGATATTGTATGTCACATGAAATTGAATTTTAAGTGACTCTTGGTTGTCCTTCGAATAACTTCCATCAATGTTCTCCAGAAACGAAATACCAACTGAGCAATTCTATTCGAAAATAAAATAAAAGGGAGAGTTAACAGAGCTTCTTGCTATGAGGATATCAATTTTTGTGAAAAACTTTCATTTTTCAAACGAAATTTCAAGGTCTAATGAACGTCAAATGAAGGTCACAGAAACGTTCAACAATTTTTCTATAATTCACAATCACCTTCGCGTTAATTTATTATGAGCTGAGGAAAACCTTAATCAATGACTTTCCTTTTTCAAACAAGCCTACGAAATAGGTAGATTTTAATACATATTTCTTAAAAAAGAATTTCTGTAATGACTCCTGTCAATTATGTCTAATTCTGAAAGCAAAACAGAATAATTTCAGCAGAAAACAGATTATAAGTGGAAACTTGAAAGTTTCTCAATTGCTTACACTATAATTTACAACTTTAGTATTATTTTATATCAAGAGAATTGACAAATGGACAAAAGTTGGCACCAATATATTAATTATTTTATTAAGTTTGATTTTGTCAAAATATTATGTTCAAGGCTTATCACCTACCAAATTTGTAAATAATATATAGTCCTTTTTAAACAATGATATATTTCAGTTTCAAATTTAAAAATTTAATTAATTAATTAAAGAGTGTTTATTGGGGTGGGGCGTTTTCTGTGGATTGTGCTATTATGGCTCAAAAAATTAACAAGTGAAAGAAAGAAAGTAATCGGGTCGTTTTGTAAAAAATATATGGGTGTTGCGAAGAGGCACAGTCAATAACACAAATAAAAAAATTTCCGATCTTAATTCATATTTCATAGTTAAAAAATTTAAAAACAGATTTAACAAAACATACACTTACGGAAATGTTCCCATTTAATAATTAGGGTGTGACACACTTAGTTTACACCTACGAATAAAAGTTAAAATTAGAACACAATCTTGTACTTACCCAGTGTAAGCAAAGTTTCGAAAGTAAGTCATCACAACTTCAGACAAGAGGCGCTCCTCTTCGGTGTGGGTATCGTTAAAGAGAGCAGTCGGTCCACCCAAAGGAACCCCGAAAACGTACGGCAACTCTTCGCCGTGATAGGTCTTGTTTCTCTGCGAACAAACATTCAAATTACAAGAAGTTACAGAAATAGAAACGGCTATTTATAAATGGCAAGAGATAATTTATTGTGTGATTTAGGACGGTCATCAGCCTGTCGTCTTCATTTTGTTTTGTCGGTGAGTCGGATCGAACAAAGGGTACAGGGACAGGAAGGATGTGTACAGGGTTATTCGCGGTGAAGGCCAAAAGAAGTAGAAATCTTTTATAGGCTTGTGGAGAACGAAATTTTGAGAATTTATATATCATACTAGAATAAAATGTAGGGGCGTATTGGTACAAAAACTGTCATTCTAGACACGAACCTGGGAGTTCTGGACTGACTTTAAATAAAACCTCCCATCCAATAATTGAAGCGAACGCTTCTTAACGGAGACTCTCACTTATGCTAGTGTTTCACACTTCCGTACACGTCCGTCGTCCGCGAAGACGACCATCGACATTGAAAATAATTAACATTTCTACCAGTGAAAAGAGCAAAGGACCAGGCACCTTTCTTATGGAAAAATGGACCTCCGTCAAATTGTTTGAAATTTTGGTATATTATAGGGGTTAATGCTCTGACAAAAAGAGTCCATGGGCTCAAATAGATTCTATTACTAGTTTTCGAGATACAGAGTGTTAAATATCGAAAATGCTGCATTTTTGATATCAGATTTCCAATGATAGACGTACTTTATTTCCGGTTATTGGAGAAATTGTGATATATACATTATTGCAAATAAATATTTCACTAAACAATTACCATAAGTTTTGATGGATTACAGGGTATTTAAGAAATACGTAACATGTGATTTTGAAAAAAAAAAAATTATTACAACGTCGAAAACTTAAGAAGATGTTATTGCACAATTAATATCTCGTTAAAATAATAATTTCTTTGGTGTGCTTCATATAATATACAGTGTGAGCCATAAATATAGCTAAAGAAGGCAAATATTACTTTTTTCCTATTAATGAGTCACCCTGTACGAACGATTCGTGGTGCAATTTTAATAAAACATTTAACAGATATATTGTCTGTCTCTTTATACTCAACGGAATGTTAAACTGATTGCAAGAACAATACATATTGAAAAAATGTTTTTTTTATAATACCACGTAGTTTTAAATTATCTCCGCCAACTTTGTATTTTATTACATTTTTGCGTTAACAAATGTTCCGTGTTTTACTGAGCAGAATATTATTAAAATTGTATGACTACTTTTCGAGATTTAGGGTGTTAAACATCTGAAATTTCTCCTTTTTCCTATCAGATTTCTCATAACAGACGTGTATTATTTCCGTATATTGCAGGAAAGGTAATTTTTGCATTATTTGACAAAAATATGGGATAAAACAGTTACCATTAATTATATTTTATTACAGTGTGTTTCCAATATATGTAACGTTTTTTCTCAGCAAACAATTTTTTTTATTACAACTATGAATATATAAGATGTAATCGCACAATTAAAGAAATGAGTCCTTGGACGTGTTCATATATTATAGAGTGTAAGTCGTATTAATGAGTAACCCTGTATAAACTAAAATACGTTAATTTGTACAATTTTTGCACGCTGGTAGAATTTAGTGTAATGAGTCGTAGATTTGTATAATTTAATATAAAAATTCTAGGGCGCATGGTTTATACAGGGTTACTTATTAATAGAAACAATAATAGATGCCCACTTTAGCAATTTTACAACTCACACTGTATAATGTATGAACACGTCCAAAAATTAATTACTTTAACATTATATTAACTGAGCAATTAGATCTTCTTATGTATTCAACATTATAATAGAAATGAGTTTTCTAAAAAAACATGTTACGTATATAGCAAACACCCTGTAATATAAAATAATAGTAATTTTTGTGCAATATTTATGTCAAACAATGTCCAAACCACGTTTTCTGCAATAAACGGAAATAAACACATTTATTATGAGAAATCTGATCCGATGAAGGTGACATTTCCGAAGTTTAACAATCTATATCTCGAAAACTAGTCTTACGATTTTAATGATATTCTGCTCTGTAAAACACTGTACATTTGTTAACGTATTAATGTAATAAAATACATAGTTGACGGAGAGAATTTAAAACTACGGGGTAGTATAAAAAAATACAATTTTTCAATGTGTAGAGTTCTTGCAATCAGTTTAACATCCAGTTGAGTATAAAGGGACAGATAATATATCTGTTTAATGTCTTATTAAAATTGCAGCACGAAGGGTTCGTACAGGGTGACTCATTAATAGGAAAAATTTATATATATGCCTTCTTTAGCTGTATATTATATGAAGCACACCAAAGAAATTATTATATTAACGAGATATTAATTGTGCAATAATATCTTCTTATGTTTTCGACGTTGTAATACAATTATTTTTTCCAAAATCACATCTTACGTATTTCTTAAATAACCTGTAATCCACCAAAACTTATGGCAATTGTTTTGTGAAATATTTATGTCCAATAATATACAAATCACAATTTCTCCAATAACCGGAAATAAAGCACGTCTATCATTGGAAATCTGATATCAAAAATGCGGCATTCTCGATATTTATCCCTCTGAAAACTAGTCATAGAATCTGTTTGAGCCCATGGACTCTTTTTGTCAGAATATTAACCCCTACAACATACCAAAATTTCAAACAATTTGAGGGAGGTCCATTTTTCCATAAGAAAGGTGCCTGGTCCTTTACGGGCATTTGAACATACAAATTTATACGGTTGTTAGGTGCTAAATCACTTAAAAACCTGCAATGACTAAACTATTGGTTATCTTTTCGCTCTTTGGGCATATGCAGATTTTTATTTTATTACTAGAAACGAGACCATTCATCCCTTGCATTGAGTCACGCTTTTGAAGTTACCTACCTTTAGGCTATAGGATTGACGGATCGAAAAACACCTGAATGAATAATATTAATACCCAACGAAAGCAAAAATGCTAGAAATCGGGCGATAGTCTCTTTTATCCTCGCAAACTGTTTAGGTAGTTAAAGGTATGGACTGGAATATATCTATTCATAAAAAAACACCTTTTATTGAAGGGTACCAACCCAACGTGAGTGGTCATTCTATGCGGACGACGGACATGTGAGACACAAGCATTACACACACGAAAATAAATGAGTTTGGGAATAAAAAGCATGCCTTAAAGTTGCATTTGTTTTGACATTTCCGATCGACTACCATCATGAAATACCCATACTAATACAAATCAGTTCTAATACATTAAGGGTCTCTTCATTTATAGAAAATCGGTAAATTGTGGGAAAAAACAAATGTAACATGCAATTAATATATAATTTGCTTTGCTTTCTAATAAACATGCCTTTTGTCTCTTTGCGATATTTTAGAGCCTTGTCATCCGTCAGAAGTCAGAAAGACCACAAAAAGGGCAACGTTCCTTGAATTACTTTTGTGTACTGAAAAGCTTCTTATTATAAAGTAAACATTTTGCATTAAGATTCCTACACAATAATTCAAATTAATAAACGAAATTTATAACCATGGTGTATTAAAAGGTTGACCGGCGGTAATCGCATGGTAAAAGTGCGTCTAACTTTCCATTTGTCTCATCTCTGCACACTCTCAGTTTACACAGGGTTATTCACCTTATTCGTCACGGAATATCCCGACTAACCGAATTAATTTTGTACATAAATCAATCCTATAAATAAAATGCAACATCGATGTTTCTTCCTATTTAATTTCCGATAAGGTAAATATTGGTTGCATTATTGTAGTGTGTAAATATTTTTTGGAACACAATATTTTAAAACTTAATATAGATTGGCGTTAAGCAAGAGCTAATTGTAACATTAAAAAATTGCAATTGCCGCTCATTATGGTTGCAGAAGGACTAAACATAGAGTGAAAAAAAATGTACAAATGATTTTCATAGAGCCAGCTTATATGTTTGTGAAGGTGATAACAATTTGTGGTTATTTCCATGAATACAATGGGGACCCAATTACAAATGACATGAAGAGAAAAGAATCCAAATTTATATTTTAAATGAAAAAGAAGCATTTAAAATGTTTCTTCATTAAACATTTGTTGGATTACACACGAAGTGATATATAACTGTATCTCTTTTAAAAGAAATTGTGTCAATTGTATGTGAAAAATTATGGATTGGAAAATGTTAATTAACTTCAGGTCATATGTTTCTTTTCAGATGTATTTAGACTACGAATTAAATTACACATTATTAATACTTGAGTCGTACCAAAATAGCGACAATTATTTTAATTTACTTGAAATTGACATACATAACTAAGAATGGCACAAAGAAAGAGAAACAGAGGCAGTGAAATAACAAGAGGGATATATTTCGTAAGAAGTTTTCGCTTTCATCGTTCAGTCTCAAATCTCATCTGATGAAAAAAATCTTAATAATCTATATACAAATAGGCAAAGACAAAACGATTAGGTACCATTTTCTCCTCTGTCTCTCAACCGATTTTTTTAATTTTTGTTTTGTTTAGTAGCTACTGACGACCTTCAGTGTAGAATGCTAATATTAATTTATAATATTGGTTCATTCAGTAAATAAAATATAATAAAAATTCATTATTTACGTCCATACTGTAAACGCCAAACAACTGACAGTGCCGCCGCCGCCAGACCGTCAAAACTCAAAACATTGGGTACTTCTATATCGCTAGATGCTGTTATATACTTAGAGCATGTACTTCTGGAAGTGGCATGCAAGCCTTGTTATTGTTTAGTGGTAAAATAGTCAATGTAGTAGATCTGTATTGATTTTTAGGACGCGTTCCCTTAACTTTCATATTAAATATTCTGTTTTTAATGTGAATTTAATTATTTGATTAATATATTATTATCCTTCCCGAAGGTATTGCCTAAAAAATTGTCTGTCAGCGGACAATAGAGATTGTATTAAAATTTAAGTTCTCCTAGGTTTCTTGGTCCTCTCTTTTCTTTAATATTCCTGAACTTGATTGAAACCGCAAATGACAAAAACTTGTAGGTTGCAAAGAACAATCTTCCAATTATTATATCGAATATTTTGCCAGGAGCGGTACAAGCTAAAAATTTTGGGGGTCATACATTTGTCAAAAATATTTCGAACGAATACCGATATTTGTGATTACATTTTCATTTTCTTTTTATTTCAATAGATTTGTCAATATGAATGAACAATTTTGGTCATTACATCCACTTCTCCGACTTTTCCACAACTCTGTTTCTTGTAAAAACATACATTTACAATTTCATGAAATAGGGTCGAATTTCCACCACTGGGCGACCACTAGTTAGCATAAAAAAGCGTTTTCACAAAAAGAAGGAGGTTATCACTTCGTCGTCACGTTTTTTTTTATGTATGCTCAGTGATTATTCAAAAACGGCTTAGGCAAATTTGATGATTGTATTAAGAAAGGTATTATATAATTAATTCTCTATAACGTGAGAATTACGGTTTTCCAGAAACTCTGAAAAAATAGTAATTAAGGGACTACATTTCAGTGAATCTCAATAAATCTACACTGTTTTGTCTAACAATGGTCAATCAATCAGAATATTTTAAATTGTATTCTACAACGAGATGTTCCAGCTTGATTCAGTATAATTATATATAACGTAGAGCAAACCGTTTTTCCGAAAATTGTAATAATATTTGCAAAAACAACGTAAACATCAATGTAAATGTCAAATTTTCATCATAAATATCTAGGTTATATGTCAAGATTTGCCGTGAAGGTATATCGTACAGGGTATTTGTAATGGTTTTGATTGCAGTCAAGTGAAATGGCACGAAGTATTCCATTAGTGTATCGAAAAGAACTTTTTTTATGTGGGCGATTTTTTCTATATGGTACATGGTAGTAGGTGTGTGCGTGCATCGAAATTCAAGCAGCAATCAATGTGCCAGATGAAATTTTGGGCAAAGTAAAATTACAGGTAAACAGGTGGGTTCAAAAAATCTTACAAATAAATGTGATATCGCGTGGTACAAAGGCAGTTCCATATTTGGGATGGTTGAAATATAAGGTGAAATAGAATTAAAGTTATACAGGGTGGTTTAAAAAATGTTGCATTGAATGGCACATAAGTAGTTGCGAATACAAAGTGAATAAAAAACTTAAAACTGGTTAAATAAGCATGTAGTCACGATATTGGGGTTATATTATATTGGGTGACAAAACACATAAACGTATACAGGGTGGTTGCAATATAGGGTGAATTAGAGTTACACTTATAGAAAGTAGCCCAATAATAAAACAAATAAAAGAGTTAAAAACTATGTGGATAATATAAAAAAATACAAATTAGAGAGAGGGACGGATAGATGAGAATACGCTAAAATATTCAATAGAATTGTACCTTATATCAGAGAAAAACAATAAGCGATTTTGATTTTAAGTCAGTTGAAGTCGGTTCTTTCTGAAATCAAGTGAGTTCATAAAATCAGGTTTTAACCACAGAGTTCATTTTCAAGTGCAACTACCATGAGGAAGTAAATCTGACTTGCAAATCTCTATCTGTATCCGTTTCATTGCAATTCGTACACAATTTTCTTCACTACGCAATCCCTAAAGGGCATTTCAAAAGAACCTTACGTGTCTTTGCGAAAGTCCTAACAACGAAACTGAGAAACTAAATTACACTTGTTTATATCTCCAGTTGCATCATATTTCCAATTTAGTGTTTGTCGCTTTGCCACGGCCGAGTTTCCTTGTTTGAAGATAAAATTTTCTTGTGTCCTACTCGCTCTAAGTTGTCTATAGCGAGCCAGACGTTACGTTCCCCCGGTGCCGCATTATCTATCCAGGTGTTCATTGTTTGCGGCGGAAGAGGAGTACTTTATAATTACGAAACGCAGTTTAGATTGTTTCAAGGATGTTTATGTGTTGGGGATTTGGGAAATTGAAGGAAGTGCCTTCCGGGAGTGTACTCTCATTTATTTAATGTTTTTCTTCTCATGGGGTGAGTCCCGAGTAAAATGGTGTTTTTTAATCATCTTAAAGTGTAGGTCAAATCATTTTCGTACGCAAAAACTTCTTAAAAGGTGTTGAGAATGAAAAATAAAGCTTCTCAACTACCTATTATCAACAAATAACACAAATAAACAAAAGCATAGGATGGCTAACTTCTGAAGAGAGTTATAGAGTTTCTAGCGGTCGCCCAGTGTTCGAAATTCGACCAAAATCTTAGTTAAATTGTATGAACCTATTATACTTTAAAATAGAAACAATGTAAATCAAAAGCATAATTGTTTTCTGAATGTTATTTGTGGCATCTTCTAGTTTATTTTAGATTTTCTTGGGAATAATACCACATCAGAGTTCAAACTTGTGTATATTTTAAAACCAAACGTTTCAAAATCCTGCATAATGTTAAAATAATAAAATATTGTCGGAAATACATTGATGCCAGACAATATACAATTCTAATTTTAGTTGGCAAACCATATTTAGAAATAAATGAAAATTTCAAACTTGCGCGTACTAAATGAATGATTATTATCATATAATATAAATTTGTTAGCATGATATCTGAATAGCGTGATAATGTGGTATAACTTTCGGAACCGGTCAAAATATCTTATTTTTTTCATTTAATTTAGTTTGTTCTTGTCATTTGAGTAAATCCATCTTACGATTTTCTGTCCAAGCAATGTGGCGGCACTATTTAACATTGACAGTGTGGACGTAAATTATGAATTTTTTGTTTTATTTTATTTAATGAATGAAAGATTATTATAAAAAAAATAAAAACTCCACACTAAAGGTCGTTAATAACTAATAAACAAAACAAAAATAAAGAAAATCTGTAGGAACAGTGGAGAAAATGGTATCGAACCGTTAAGTCTTTGGCTATTTATATATAGATTCTTCCAAAGAGGTTGTTTATATAGAGCTGTTATGATAAACATAAGCGTCAATGTCTTGTAAATAGAAATTAGATGCAATCTGAGGTTACCTCACACCATTCTCGAAAGGCGTGGGGTGCATACTTTGTTGTCAGTTGTTTAGTAATTCTAGAAATTTAGTAAGCTTTGTTATTTCAAATTAATAACCCGATATATTTGTCCATTTTCAAAATCTTAAAAAGTTTACTGAGTATTTTTTATGTAATGTAATAATGTTAAAATTTCTTGGAATTTATTTATTAGATAAATAATTGGGTTAACTAATATTATTGAAGTTAGCTAATGTGTTTCCAAATAATTAAGCTGTTAAATTAGATCCTTCAACCCTATACTGTACCGAGTTATTTCTAAATGATAGCTTTTGACCTATTGACATTTGTAATAATTCAACATATGTAGGCTTTCGCGGCCGGTGTCAATGGATGCACTATATGTTTCCGGGCTATTTTGCCGTAGTCTATTGGAATGTCTTCCAAACGTTTTCTCTGCAACTGCGGCAGACATCTTCAGAGGCGCGGGCTTAGTTAATGCGTCGTTGGGTGCTCGAAGCAAATAGAACTGTCGACTGGCGTGACGCTGGTATATATGCTAAGCGGTAGAAGCATAGTCTTCCCTGATTGGCCAAGGGGAATTGGGTGGCCGGAGACATTATCATGCTGCCAAAAACCAATAAGGACGGCACTTTTCCACAAAACTATCGCCCTATTAGTCTACTAACAGCCATGAGTAAAGTAGCAGATAGGATCTTCGCGAATCGACTCCAAGAGACCATAGACGACATGAACGTGATTCCAGACCAGCAGTTTGGATTAAGACTTCGACACGCCACCGAACACCAAGTTCTACGCCTTGTATAATACGCCTCAGGCGGACTCAACCGGAATCGAAAAGCAGTCTTCATCTTCCTGGATGTCGCAAAAGCCTTCGACCAAGTATGGCATGACGTACTATTAGTCAAGATGGCCCAATTAGAATTTTCCACTGACATCATCCAGCTAGTGGGCTTCTTTTTGTAACATCGAAAAGTAAAAGTACGAGTAAGCCAAGAGCACTCCAGATACCGGACCACCGAGGCAGGGGATCCCCAAGGAGCAGTCATGTCCCCGATGGTTTTTTCCATCCAGACTGCAGACATCCCAAGACCAGCCGACGCTATAATTGCCCAGTTCGCCGACGACACCGCCACAGTATGCTAATCTTTCAGATTCGAGCCAGCCTTGTAGTCATCATCGACAAAGGGTTGACTTTCACGAGGCATGTCCAAGAGACTCGTAATAAAGTCCGGGCTGCCCGTGCCAAACTTTACCCCTTAATAGGAAGAGGAAGCAAGCTGGGACTCTTGAACAAGCTGAGTCTCATAAAGACAGTCATCTTGCCAATGCTGACGTACGCTTCAATAGTATCGGAAACACACCAGCAAGAGCAACAGGCAGGCCATCCAAAGGCAGGAGAACCTATGCCTACGCCTTGCAGTTGACGCACCCTGGTTCGTTCGTAACACGGTGATTCTTCAACGATTTACGACACCAATCAGTGCTTGCAGAAATGAAGAGGAGGGCCAGAGAGGCTTACGTTAAACTGGAACAGCACCCAAATCTTCACCTACGATAACTAATCGACTATGACCGCAGATTTATTGACAGATACAAACGGCCTAAGAACCAGCTCTGCCTTAGCGAAGGGGAAGAGTACAAAGAAGCCCAGAGATATAGGACAGGTAAGTAAAAAATAAAGTACATAACAATATTTTTTTGGGAGATAACACAGGGGGACCGGGGGAAACCAACCTAACAAACAAAGAGAAGACAGAAGAACACACACCCACAAAACAAACGACGACAACGTGCACGCCCACAGAAGGGTACAATTAGCTATATATCACAGCAAAGAATGAGCCACGTAACACAAATAAGACAGTTGCTGTAGTACCAATAAGGTAAAACAACGGAACCAAAATAAAGCCAAGCTATCCCAACAAGAAGACAGCGATTATGCAGAAGGAAAACTGCGTTAGCGTGAGGACCTGAGTTAAGCCTCAGGAGGTGGATGGCAAGGGGGCTGGACGTGCTCATTAGTAAAAATTTTCTGAAGGGCAAATCTAGTTCCTGGGCTCGCGCATGGGTGTGTGTGTCGACAGTTCTATTCGGTTCGAGCATCCAACGAGGTATCAACTAAACCCGCGCCCTTGAAAATGTCTTCCGCAGTTGCATTTTCAATATTTTCCGCAATCGATTGAGCAATTATTTAAAACACCTAAAAACTGAAACTTTAAGTTCTCCACCTCTATCATTTGTTACAACTATTCGCCCATGTTAAAACTGTAGATTTCTTGTCTCTTATTTAACAAGATATCGTGCTATAAATAAGCTCAGTTCACAGCTGAGCTAGCTTCGTATAACCTGCAGTTTCCTACTTCAAATTCGTGCCGCCTTATTTAAAATCTCCAACTTTCGCAATTTCCTGCAGCAGCAAACACTTCACGATTTATCTCGGAGAACACTACTGGTCCAATTTACTCGTACATCCAACACATTTTTCGTCCTTGTATTTTACTCGATCTGGGATTTACAAGAGAGAGCTCATTATTTTCTCTGACAACGAATTCCTCCACCGTGCCATCCACCTACTTTCTGTTCCTCGAGCGTCGATCCGAATGCGATTTTTCACGGAACGCCGCCATTCAACAATCTGTAAATGACACAATTCCGTGTATCCATCTCAGTCCTGGCGAGGGGCTAAGGGTGTTCGGTGGGCCAGGGATCCGTAGGGGTGGTATTTGTGAGTGTTCAACTCATGACTCGTACGTTCCCGAGGGCTCTCGTGCCATACAATCCTGAGGATGAGAAGAATGTGGCGTCCTTCGCCGTCGAGTGGATGTATGTGAAAGGATCAAGGATAGTTCGTCAAGGTGTACGGAGGTTTTCAAAGCTAGTTGGGCCTGCTTTTGTCCCCAAGATGTTCGTGTGAATGAATTATTTGCCGCTTGATGGGGGTTAGCTAAAAGCCTATTCCCCATGTACAACCTGCATTTTTTTTAGTTCAGCGTGTTATTATACTGAAGCTGGCAATGAATACAAAAGGTAGACGAAATTATGCGGAAACTGCATTGAAATAAAGCCAAAAATATTGGGTTTTTTGTCTAATACATTTAAAAGTAAAGATAGGAGTTTGAATTTTACAACTACCAGGATAAGAGACGCAGTGGATTTAAAAAGAAGCATTCAGCGTCCAGTTTTTTACCAGGTGAGCCAATATTGAGCGGAGTGAATATGATGGCTCTATATTTTTATAATTTGCCAACAAAGAGAATGGGGATTGGCCAGATCTGCAAACTTAAAACAATTTAGCGCGAAGCCCGAGATATTCACAGTGTTTCATATTGAACTTGTATTTTTTTAACAGAAAACGTAGAATATTCCAGATTTGGAATTCTCAGTCATTTTTATTATGACTTAATGTATCATACTTTGTCTCTGAAATGCACCGTTTAGGCGTTATTTCATATTATCTCTAGTCGAGAAACAGTTGAATACCAAAGTGCCCAATATCGTAGGAGGCTAATACAATTATGAAGTCTATTTATTGTTCCAAGGTTTACCATGGACAACTTGACAGAACTCGAAGAATTATTTTACATCGTCCGATATATAATTTAATTTGCTTCCGCAAAATATTAGGCTATGTGTACCAATTTTTGGCAGTTTCGTAAGAAATAAAGAAATTAAAATGATTTTTCTGTATTTTCCTATTATCCATATAATAATTTTGATCACAGAAGGCCGTGGAATTTAATATCTCATGTCATCTATGGTGAAATTCCATTACCTTTTCTAAGATGCTTTTATTTTCAAAAGAAAAGTTGGCCAAGAAAAAGAAACAGTTAGGTTTAATATAAATATTTATTAAATATCCAGAAACAGGAACAACCATAAATACCCCACATAAAAAAATAGCTCGCTAAAGAAGAAATATATCACACATAATAACAATATGGTTGACCTCTTTGTTGAACAAATATGAATTCTTCTGCGAAGAGAATTGTGAACCCTCATTAATATTTCTTGGGTAATAGTTGCGAAAGTAGTCCTTATTTTCATATCTTCGGTTGGTTGTTCAGCAACTACTTTTGCTTAATGCTACCCAGTATTGTGGCTCATCTCTTTCCATTCAGTTTGACGAAATGCATTATTAACTCATGCAGGTACACGAGCACAGTGAGGAGCCCCATAGTGCGGAAAGTAGGTACATGTCTCCTAATTGGGCAATCGGAATATCTGGGAAGAGTTAAAAAAATACTAAAATTAAAAACTAAAAACGCTGTCAATGAAAAATGGATCAAAAACTCGGTTGCCGCATATTCCTCAATAAACACCAACTGTCCTTCTCTCGTGACTGTCTACGTAGATCCTGGTCTGAGTCATAATAGGTTTGGTTCCTATGAGTACTAATATAAATTGACCTGTCTGTTTACATTAAAAATGGGTTGAAAGATCATTGCTGGAAAATAGTAAACAAATGCTTACAAAACGCTTACTAGTGCCAAACTTCTTTCAATTGTAACGAATATTTTAATAATACGTATTCTAGGCATTCTACTCTAATGCATTACGGAATCGTTACGATTCATGTGGGGAGTAGGCAACAGTGCACTTTACCGACAGTTCGCTTTATTTATGTTTGGATTTGAGGTTTATTTCAATTTTCGCATTATTTATCGTGTTTTTGGTGTTGAAATCCGCGAATATCTTGTGTACGTGTAAAAAACAGTAAAACAATGGTATTTCAGTGCTATACATGAAGGAAAACGGCATATTCGTTTGCCGAATTATCTTCTCACCGGTAAGTGTCAGATCATAAACGTGTTAACTGAGTTTTACAAAAGGCTATTTAAGTTTCTCTTTCTATTTTTGTCGCATGTTTCAACCCATTTTTCGTTTGGTCTTATATGATAGTGCCGGGTCCATTTATATTAGAAGTCATTGGTTTCTTCCTACCCGATGCGAAACAGTACATGTGACGATCACCGTCATGCTCATTCAAGAAAACCTGTTCCAACCAAGATATGAAGTTCAGAAAACGATGCATCACGATGTACCAACCAAATGATGTACCGTTTCTTGTATCGTCATTTCAATCATTGGTGAACAGCAAGAAACGTTTGGTGATTCTTATTAATCATGCGCAGTAAAAACTGTCAATAAATTAAGGTTATGGAATGCAGTTCAGACGGTACGGAAACTGCAGGTAGGAACAAACCTAATATAAACTGATTTTAACCACAAATCCGTACATTCGTCGGTATATTACAATTCATTCAAAATTTTAAATTCTTATAAGTTTTGCTCTACCCACCTACAACAATTAACACATTGACCGACAGTAGGAACAAGTGAAGTTCGAAAATTTTGTAATTTTTAGAATATTAGAAGTATAGATTTACTCTTTCTCAGTCTTTAAATACTGAATAAAACGTTTTATTTTATACTGAATTGTTGCGGCTGATACTTGATGTAAATCCATAATGAGAACACAAAAACGAAAATTATATTTCGAGATTTACACTTTATTTTATAAACGACACGTGTTTCGGCATACAATGCCTTTATCAAGTTTCACGAAATACTTACGTATACGTATTGTGAAACTTGATAAAGGCATTGTATGCCGAAACACGTGTCGTTTATAAAATAAAGTGTAAATCTCGAAATATAATTTTCGTTTTTGTGTTCTCGTTTTATTTTATATTATTATTTATTGTATATTATATATATTTCCCGACTTGATCATACAATGTATGGCATCACACTCCCTCTAAGACACACTATGAGTGCCTTTATGAGAAAATTCACTAAATCCCAGATATCCTAGATATCAAAAGGGTTTAGCTCTGTGGGATCCCTTGCCAGGTTTTCAGGCCCGTGGTTAGAGTCGTGGCGGTAGTTTCCCATGAAATTCCTGACCGTCCGGGCTGTTCCTAACATGATGGCTGTTTGCCTTTGTTAGTAAATATGTTCGTCCAGACCGAGGTATTTTAAATTTTTTAATAGATGTTTTGGGACTAGTCCTGTCGTTGACATAACAATTGGTACAATTTGTGTGTTGTTCATGTTCCACTGAGTCTTTAATTAAAATTCCAAATCTCTATATTTGGTTATTTTCTCAGTATGTTTGATATTTATATTATTGTTGTTAGGAATTTCTATGTCAATTAAAGCTGTTTTCCGAGAGACTATCTACCAAAACTATATCTGGTCTATTGTGAGCAACAGACCGATCGGTCAGTATCGTGCGGTCCCAGTACAGCCCAAGTTGTTATTTTCTAAAACAGATTTTGGTTTATATTTATAGTATGGTAATCTTAGCGGCTGTGATGATTCAAGTTTCAGTATTAGTTCCTCGTGAAGTATGAGTATGAAGATATGTTGGATAGATTCAGATGTTTGGCAACCGTACCTGCATTTGTCGTTGTTAATAGAAGGGTCTTTAATGATGTACTTTAGGTAGTTCTTAGTTGGAGTTACTTGATCTTGGATTGCCAATATAAAGCCTTCCGTTTCAGAAAACATATGATCAGAGATCAACCAGTAGTTCGACGCTGCACTGTCGACATAATCTTGGTTGACGTCATTTATATGTCTTCCATGAAGGGGCTTCTCTTTCCATTTCAGCAGTTTCTGATATGTGGTCTGGTGGTGTAATTGGACATATATATTTATTATTTACATTATTATTTATTTATATTTCAAATACAAAATCATAAAAAAAATCAGTATAACCATAAATCTCGCTAATGTATCAAAAAATGTTAATTTTAATTTTTTTATTTAAAGTGTAAAATCAATAGTAAACAAATACTTACGAGTATAAACAATAATATCGTTAATTGTATCAATAGGAACTATAAATTCAAATGAAAACAAGATCGTCTACTCCCTTCACCACGTGCACTGAAGCTGCAAGTCGTATAACAGGTGGGAAATGAAATTCATCCTAAAACCTTGTGTCAATACATGACACTAGGTTTCTACCCCTACGCCAGTAAAGGCACATTTGTGGCGCTATAGCCGTAGTGTCTGAAAAGCACCGTTTCGTTTTGGCGGCTATTGCCGTCATGCCACATAGTGAACTTCGCTTTGAAGCTATAGACGCAATTGTCCGTCAACGTGTTAATTGATAATTCGAAACCCTATTGAGCTTATTATTCGAGATATTAAGTTTAACACGAGCTAATTTTCAAAAACAGTTAACTATAATTATACAAGAATAAAGAAACTGTTTCAAATTTCATCAAAATATTAAAAAAAAAACAAAAAAAGGAGATTAAGAATTAGCGCTTAGCGATTTGTCGAAATGGGAAACCTTCCTTCCGTAAACCAACAATTCGACCTCTTTCAAATTCAGTTAGCTAACGATCCATTAGGGTCACACATTCTAGACATTTTAACATAACTAAACACATATGCTTAATACTGATATAATGCTAGCAGCTGCTAGCAGAATCTATATGTCTATATCGTTTCACTGTACCTCGGATCTTATGCGCATGTTCGAAAATGCCCATATTGGCTCTTCTGTTGTTGGTTATGTTTTCTCTCTGTTAGATTTTTGGCAAAGCTTGCGCAAAACGGTTTAGGTACAGCAAAACCCATATACTTACCGTATAATCTGCTGTTTCTCTTAGTCGGTGAACCTCCGGCTTACGGGCGATAGCAGTATATCAGTATTAAGTATATGACTAAACATCGATTTTAGATCCCATCAAACAGTTTGTTTCTTGGTAAATTAAAAAATACAAAAAGCATTACCATATTCATAAAAAAAAGTTTACATGAAAAAACCTACACCAACTTTACCAAATTTAAATAATTTACTGCTTACTATAGCATCCATAATTTACCAAAACAATTTTAAAATTAAACATTTCCTGCGTGTCCAGATTTCTTCGTCAGTGACTTAATTTTGTCTATTCAATTTTTTTTACAAATAAGTATATTAAAGACTCATTTAAGACAAACAGCAGTCCTGGAAACTTAACAAAACATAACCACACGAATATTAATGAAGAAAGTAAATCGAAATACACAATTTATCATAAGCCTTATTTTCAACACTCTACATCTCTTAAAGCGCTGGAAAATATTAAAAACGCATACGTGAAAACAACTTTCGACCCAAATTCCAAATTTATGCCTTTAAGAAAATAAAGACAAGTAATTATTAGAAATTACTAAGCTTAAATATTGTTGCAAGTTGTTAAATAATCTAATAGATTTGAATAATTCACAGCTGTTAAATTTGTTTAGCCAGTAATGAAGATATAGTTAGTGTTCTATCGAAAGTAAACCCCCATAAAACCTTTAAAAAGTCTCTGTACATCAGGTGCTCCCTCATACATAGATAAAATATAATTACACTACCATCCTGAACCACTGTAGTCTGTTCTTCACGTTGAAGATATAAAAACGAGTTTAACACTATTACACAAAATTTAATGTGGAAATTTCGGTTCAACTTAATAGCCATTAATTGACAAGGATTTCCATGACGTATAGGCTGAATTAATTTATTACATTCATTCTAGCCGAAAGTCATATTTTTTTGCTATACAAACATTCTTACAACGCCATGAACCTCTTTATGTCTGCAAAGACAAGGCAAATACAAAAATGTCAACAATTATTAATACCAAATCATTGATGAGTGTCATGTCTTCTCAACTACCAAATTGGAAATTTATCTGAGCTACCCATGATAGATGTGGGTACAAATTTTAGTAATCAAGCTCAAAATCTCTATACTTACTATATAGTCTTTGGAATGCGTCTTGTGCGTGAACACGTAAAAATAAGACTGCATGTTTGGTGTTGAATGGTACCGACCAGTTTGTATCACAGGTGCTACAGTACGAGCATCAGATAAAATATCCAATAGCGAGTTTCTGGCTAGTGCCGGTCTATCTGATCCTCCACTAGGAAAGTCTTCGTTTTGACTTTTCTGTTTATACATGTCCAATGTGCGACGAACACATAGTTCGATATGCTTTTCACATTTGGTCTGCAGATATTTTCTCAGTTCTTCATCGCGTTCCTTTTCTAGCATACCCTGGACAAGAGCAACTGGATGGAGAAGATCGACGCTTTCCATTTCTGTCACTCCATACAATAGTTCATACCTGAAACGTGAATAAATAATTTATATTTAAAAAAGAACCGACCTCAGCTGACTTAAAAAACAGTTTAGAAACAGTGTGAAATCAATCACTATTTTCGGACATATCTTTTTTTATCTGATTTAATTAAGGTACAATTCAATTGAAAATTTTAGAGTATGGTTATCTCTCTCGCTTCCCTCTCTCTTCCTCGCTCTCTAATTTATTATTATATTATTCTTTGCCTATATAGTCCAAATATATTTTAACTTTTTATTATTTGGACCACTTTCTATAAATGTAACTAATTTACTCTATATTGCATCCACACTCTATATTGGTCTATCATTTTCTGAATCACTCTCTACAACTATAAGTTAACTCAACACAATATCACTACGGTCCTGATATCTTTAAAACCACCCTGTATAAGTACAAATCCTCTCCACTCTTTCTATTTTTCTGTTGTTTAAATTATTCCTGTATACCAATGATTTTACTTTGCTCCATATATCTAGTATTACATTTATGCAACTGCTAATGGTCTACCCTATATAACAAAATTCACCACATTTTATTACTATAAATTTACTCTGCCATTTATTTCAATCACCTGGTATATGCAACTGCTTCTAACATTTTTTTAACCCATGTCTATAATTATACTCTGTCCTACGTTCTATAATTCAAATATCCTAACTGCTTATGCTTATGTAACAAAAATTCTTGTAACACCCTCAATAACAATAATTTTACCCCACCCTTACTTCAAACACCTTGTCTAAGCAACTACTTATGTTCCAAACTATATACTGTTTTAAACCGCCCTGTATAACTGTAATTATACTCCACCTTATATTTCAACCATCCTGTATACTCAACTGCTTCTGACAATTTTTAAAGCCTTTTGTATAACTGTAATTATTCTCCGTTCTATAACACAAATATCCACTCTGTATAACTATAGTTTTTCTTCACTGTTATTTCAACCACCTTGTAGACGCAACTACATAATGTGCTACAGAATACAGATATTTTTAAAACCACCCTGCATAACTAATTCAATTCCAACTTATATTTCAACCACCCTAAGTATACAACTGCTTATGCAACACCTAATATTACATGCAGGCACGCACACACTTTCAACTGTATTCCACAAAGAAGATATCGCCAGAATAACAAATTTTCGTTTTAATAAACTATTGGAATATTTTCTGCAATTTCACGCGTCTGTAACTTAACTTCGTCTCTAAAATAAACTGACTTCAAAAGCATAAAATGAAAATCATTACAAACACCCTGTAGGACATACTTTTATAGCATATCTTGACATTTAAACTAGATACTTATTATGAAAATTTGACATTTAGCATGATGTTTACAGTTTTTTTGCATATATTATTCAATTTTCAGAAAAATGGTATTTTTTTTCTAGAAAACCGTAAATCTCATGTTATAGACATAGGACCTTTCTGTAATGTTCCTTAATATAATATAGTTTAAATCATCAAAATTGCCTAAGCCGTTTCAGAATTATAGCTCGTCGTACATAAAAAAAATGTAGACGAATTGATAACCTCCTCCTTTTTGGAAGTCGGTTAAAACTATTAATATGACTAAATCTACGAAAATGCATGACAGAATAACAGCGACAAATACAGTTTTTTTAAAAATGGGATAATTTTTTAAACATTTTGTTGAACTCTAAAAAAGAAGCCAGTTATATAGTTTGCCCGCTTAAGTTCTATACAAACGGGAAAAATATTAATTTTATGAAAAAAAGTTACACTCAATAAATATTTCTGAATTGTCTGAATCAGATAACAATTTTTTATTCAGTATCCGAGCTTTGTAAGCAATGTAAATCTTACTCAAGAGTAAAGTACGTTTATTAAAAAAATGATTAGAAACATGTCTAACCTAATTCTTTAGTAAAATGGATATCTAACATTTTGAAATTTCATCAGGACGTATACATTCTGTAAACAAGACGTAATTGAGAGGGCTCAAATCTGGAAAACTAGCGGACAAGAAAAAAATTCTATTGAAAATTTAATTTAGTTCTTGTCTCTTATACTGTGTCATGTTAATCAAATAATTGGTACAATATACTGGGGATTATGAGTAATTTTGTCACACAGTTAAACTAATAGTAGTTGTATACACTCTAAATTCTCGAAAATGTAGAACAATTATTACACCTTTATAAATTCTGGACGACATGTTTGTTTTAACTGATTATTAATCACGTTTCTGTAAAAAAAATGGAATAACTTAACGCCCCCAACAACAACTTGTGTATTAAGAAAATGTTACTGTGAATTAAAAATTATATGTAAGTTCAGACTCTTAGTACACGATTGTTAAAAAAAATATATTCAAGAAGTATAGTATGTCATTTTACCCTTTTAATAGTACCTACCTATAAATATAAAACAGAATCAATTGATGTAGTTAATTTTTAAACTTTCTCAAATATTCTGTTCTCCTACTTCAGTGTTCTGTCTGTACAAATTATATGTAATTATTGTCGGTTCTGCATTAGATGTCATTTATCCCTTTTTGAACAGTTTTTAGGGTATAACTTATCTATAATTGTATACCTATGGAATGCGAGACTATCCACTATCGTGGATACAATCTTTTTTGTTTAAAAGAACACAATTTGTTGAAATTAATAATCATTACTCTCAGACAGCTGAAATAGATATAGGAGTTCCTCAAGGGTCAATATTAGGACCAATTTTGTTTTTAATCTATATCAACGACCTAGATCTACTTCCGATATCGGCAAGTTTCACGATGTATGCTGATGATACATCATTTGTCGTACCTGATACATCAGACATGTTATTACAGGATAAATGTATTGAATCGTTATTTTCTTTAAATGAATGGTTTTCAGCTAATCATTTATATCTTAACCCTTCAAAAACACAAGCTTTGAGATTTAATCACAATCATCGAGAATGTAATGTGTTGTCATTTCAAGTTAATAATATATCTCCTATAATTTCAACTAATTTAGATGAAACTATTTTTCTTGGATTCTCATATAGTTCACAATCTAAATTGAAAATCAACTGTAAATATTTGATTTCAAAGTTAAATCGATATCCTATCCGCTAAGAAATCTAAGTCATGTACTAGAGACTGATTATTTGCTGACGCTCTATTATTCACAGGTTGAAAGCAGACGGTGTCATCTTCTCGGGATTATCGTCGCCGGCTAATGACGTTTTTATAGCGCAAAAACGAGTAATATAATGTATCAGTATCAGTATCAATGAAAGGTCTTTCAAAATTTTCTTCTTGTAGAGACGTTTTCAAGAAACTAAGAGTATTAACATTTCCGTCATTACTCATATTAGAATTATGCTTACATGTATTTACAAACAACGATTGCCTGCATGTAAAAACAAACAGCAAAATAGTTTTAATACAAGACGCCAAAATGATTTTTTTTATTCCATTTGGAAAAGTTACAAAGCGTTTTCCCAGTCACTTGGGTCCTAAAATGTATAATGCTCTTCCCGTGGAACTAAAAATGATTCCTAAGTTGAAATTATTTTTAACTGAACAGTTTTACACAAATGTATGTACTTTTATTTTCATTTATCCATGTAAAAAATAATTTGGACTCGCATACTAAGGGTTCCGTACCACCTTCAAGATTCTATTACTCCAGTTTCAGACAAGCAGGGAATGAGTGCATTTTCTTATATTTACCCTAATATCTTATAGAGGAAGCGTTTTAAATTTATAGAAAATATTTTCCACAATAGACTTTATATTTTATTTGTTTCAGGATTCGCTTGATTTTTATAAGAATACATATGTATTTAATTTTCTAATTTGGTCCCGAAAAATTAACATTAGAGTTGTATTTTACTAATTAACTTTTAGGGAAGCCTTTTATAATCTACTGTCTAAATTTTGAGGCTTTTGAAGATTGAAAGATAAATGGCAAAATAGGTCAAGTTTTAAATTATAAATTATTAAATCTGTTGTTTAAGTTATTTAAAAATACGAATAAAATATATTTTTTATGATGATTAATATTTTTGTTAATATCTTTTAAACAAATGTTATAAAAATATGATATATTGGTAATTCACATAATGAACCTTTTATCTGATATGATGCGTTTGAAAATTGAATTATTATTTTCCATTTAATTGGATAATTTCTGCTTAAAATTACTATGGGGGTTTTCTAATAATTTTTCTTAAAAATTTCAAATAAGCCCGAGTACCCCTAATTATTTTTAAAATGTTAGGTAGTATTGTCTCGGAAATAAAGGGAATAATGTGATTTTTTATATCTTTATGTTAATAACTTGTAAGCAATTAATTTTAAAAATATGAAAATTATATATTTGTATTCCTCATAATGAGCCCTTTCATTTGATGTGTTGCATGATGCGTAAAAAAATATTTTTTTGTTTTCCGTTTAATTCGATAATTAGACCGCCAATATTAATAATAGGGATTTCTTCGTATTTTTCCGGTAAACAAAAAAATTAGGTCTTATAGTTTGGGGAATAAACGGGGGAAGTGGGCAGTTCTTTTAATATTTTTTTAATATATTTTAAAATATTTATTTTAATAAAATTTAAAAAATATATTTGTATTTGTCATAATAAGCCGTGTGATTTGATATATTACTTGATCCGTTAGAAACAATGATATTTTTATTTTCCAATTAATGCTATAATTTGCCCCCCAAACTGAATATTAGGGGGTTTTCCTTATTTTTCCAGTAAATTTCAGGTAGAGAGCTATACCTCTATTTTTTTTCAAAAACTTGCAGCTTATGGTTTCGGATATAAGTGGGGGGATGGGTAATTTTTTATATTTTTGTTAATATCTTTAAATTAATTTATTTTAAAAATATGAAAAAAACATATTTATTTTCGTCATAATGAGCCCTTTCAATTGAAATATAACATGATGTGTTAGAAACTATTTTAATTTTATATTTGCCATTTAATTCTGTAAATTGCCCCCCAAAATTAAAGGTAGTAAATTTCTCCTTATTTTTCCAGTAAACTTCAAGTCAGACCCTATACCTCTAATTTTCAAAACTTTACGTTTTATAGTGTCGGAGATAAAAGGAGGAGAATGGATAAATTTTGGTATATTTTCATTAATATCTTTTTAACTATTTTTATTAAAACATGAAAAAAATATATTAATGGTCCTCAGAATGGGACCTTTCATTTGATGTATTACATGATGCGTTAAAAAATTTTTTAATTTACATTTAATTCTATAATTTGCCCCCCAAAATTAATATTAATGGTTTCTCCTTATTTTTCCTGTAAAGTTCGGGCAACGTTCTATATTTCCTATTTTGTACAAAATTTTAGGCTCAGTAGTTTCGGTGATCAGAGGGGGGGAACCGTCGATTTTTTTAGTTTTTCCCCCAGTAGTACCCCTAAAATCAAAATTTCTTCTTTTACGATATGTACTTCTGATCGGATCACTACAATATAGATTGATAGCAAATTTCAACCTCTTCCGTCAAGTAGTTTAGGTGAAAATTGCTGTGATGTGACAGAGGGTCATATTATAAGGGTATCCCCTATTGTATATACGGAACCCTAAAAAGTGACTTTTTCCATATGGTTTCTAACTGTCAAAAAGGAAATACATATATTATAACTAATTTAGTCATTATTATGCTAAACATTCATGCTTATATTGTAAGTGGAAATAAAATAATATAAAAATATAAGCGAACATACTTTAATAAAGCATTTGTGTGCCAAGTTGGTACATATTCTACAATCGGATATCGGAACATAAAAGAGCTATTTTAAAATTGAAATTCACTGATTAAATCATGAATACAGATATTGTTTACAAAATTTTACAACGGTCTTGAAGAAGATCTTGCAACATCATAAATTGGAATAATGTAAACATTATAATTTGGAAATATTAAATCACCTTTTCGAAAAAAATCTGATAATCCTTAAAAATTTAACAATACTAAACCAGGATTAAACACACTTTAATTGTAATATTTATCATATCCGAGTATTTCAATAAAGTGTGAATTCTTACTTTTTGAATATATCATTAAATTCAGTCATACTCTTCCTTGGTTCATTTGGTACGACCAGAGAATCAATGATTGGACCCAAGTTGGTTAAAAATGGATTCGCAAAATTCTCCTCAATGACAGCATCCTCCAGTCTCTTTCTTCTCAGGCATTCAGAAAAATTATCATCAATCTCACAGTTTACAGCTTTCGCCACTTGCAAAGTTACTTCTGCCGTATTGGTCGCCATGGCCCAGTCAGACAGCGCTGAACCGCTCATTAGGATGGCTCTATGAAATAGCCCTACAAAAAACAAATATGTAATAAAATGAAGAACTCAGTTGTTTATAATACCGTGTCAGGCAGAACATGTAAATCATATTCAGTTAAGATTTTGTAATGCGTGTTTCAAGTGGGCTCTCGTAAAGCATATGTCCATTTGCGAATATAGGTGATATTGTAACATAAGGATAGATTTTTAAAAAAGCTGTATTTTGATGTTATATTTTCAAGGTTTCTGGAAATAAATTGCTTTTGTCTTTCAGAGTATGTTAATGTATAACCAAATTAAAGTGTTGACAGAAGTGTTCTTTATGCCGAATAGCAGAGATACAAAAGAAAAAAATTGATTAACTAGGCAATATATACACAAAAGTTATCAAAACACTATCAAAGGTTTTCGATAAAAAGGGGAAAGATGGATAATAAGGAATGGCAAGAGGTCTAATATCGTTCAATAAAATCACTAAATGCTCAATAAGACGAAGAACATAATATAAATAAGGTATGGAAAGAATGACGACGAAATCCAGTTAAATCAATTAAAGGGTGTCACAAACATTTATGAAAATACACAACAACAATGTAATGAAATGCTGTAAAAAATGATGAGAGCTAATGAAGTGATCATCCTGAAAATGCACAGAATGTATCATATTAAGTTCAATTCCTAAATTACATCACGTTTCTAGGCAGACGCCACTGGAAGTGATAACCGAGGATAGTTACAGGGCATGAAAATGGTATTTTTTTTGGTCATGCTCATCATCGAGTAAACGTTCCAAAATTGGCTGCATACAATATTGTGGTATATTTAAACAAATTCCCGAGAGTCGCCTGCCTACAGCGTTACCATCAAGGTGGCGGACAGAGATGAACTTGTCAAAAATAGGGGTGATCTTTGTCATTAAGTAAAAAGAACGCCATTTACACCATTTTTTACAAAAAAACATAAACCAAAAGGACATACAGCTAAATGACATAAATATATTTTTCATGAGTCAGTAATGTAATCTGTATGACGTCATACACAATTTTTTTATATGCGAAGCCCATGTTCTATTAAGGATCCGGAAAGAGAGGGAAAATTTCATGTCCGAAAATGACTTTGACCATGATCTTGAACTTGATCTTCCGGTTGATTCCAAGATCAAAGTTTTTTTGAAAAATCAACCAATTATAGCTAAATTAGGTGGACGGGGGTTTTCGTCATCGCTGATTTCGAATCTGAAATTAGTTTTTCAAAATTCACAATCCAAGATGGTGGACCAATTTTTTGAAAAAAGTAAACCAATTGATGCACAACCAATTAATGGTAATAGATGTTTTTAAACCTGATCCGAAAGATGACTGGTTCAAAGACGGTATTCCAAATTAAAAACAAATTTGACGTTACACTTGGAAACTTCTTGTTTTGAAAATTTCCAAAAACTGATTTCATACTCGCAATCATCGAAAACCCTCGTATACCAAATTGGGAGTAGTTTGGTTGATTTTCTTCAAAATTGCCAATTTTGAAAATCTGATTACAAATCTGAAATCAGATTCTTGCAATTCAAGAGGGTGGACTAGTTTTTCAAACAAAAACTGATTTCAGATTCGAAATCAGCGACGTCGAAAACCACCCGTACACATATTTTGGCTATAATAGGTTGATTTTTCAAACAAGCTTTGATCTTGGAATGACCTTGAACGTTAAGTTCAAGGTTATGGTCAAAGTCATATTCGGAACTAAAATTTTCCGTTCTTTCCAAATCAGTAATGGAATGGCTTCGGGTCTAAAAAAATTTTATATTACGTCATACAGACCATATTAATGACGTCATAAAAATCGTCCTTGTTGGATTATGATTTCTTTCGTGTAAGCAAAAAAATGGTGCAAATGGCGTTCTTTTTACTTAATTGCGAAGTTCACCCCTATTTTTGACAAGTTTACACCTGTCCGTCAGCTTGATGGTAACACTCTAGGCAGACGACTCTCAAAAATTTGCTTATATGCAACACAATCTTGTATGCAGCCAATGTTGGACCGTTTACTCGATGATAAGCATGACCAGAAAAAATTATCACTTTCACCCCCTGTAACTATTTTCGGTTATCACTTCCTCTGGCGGCTGCCTAGAAACGTGATGTAGTTCAGAAATTGAACTTAATTCGATACATTCTGACCATTTTCTCTATGACGAGCAAAAACCGCCTCTGTCTCTTAGACTATAACTGAAATTATATCAGAAATAAATGACGCAATATTGAATGTAAACTTGTCTATGAAATAATAAGAACAATGTCACATCGTAATCTTTAGGATTACTTCAAAGCATCCCAGTAGAACAGTACCTATAGAATTTATAATAAATCAGTTTTTTAGTTTGACATATTCAACTCAAACACAGGACTCTTGGAAGGAGGCTCCAAATCGATTGATGGTTTACCTAGCAGACTCAGCGCACCTAAAGAATATATAGAGCAATTTTCCACCCAATATTTTAGAGCATTAGTAATGCCGAAACCGAGGAAAGTTTGCAATCAGTAGAATAAAGAATTGCAAAGCAGTCTTTCTCAGTACTTCAAAAGTCAAGTCCTTTGTATAGAGGTTAGACCAAGGATGGAATCAGTTCCGCTACACGAAGATCAAGAGGTTCATATTCCACAAATGTTGAATCACTTCTTATCTAAAACATAAAAATTAATCTTTTACTCGTCAAATTAGCTAGATACAGTCAACAGCGTATTGCCCGGAAAGTCAGCCTTCCGCAACGATGGCCAACAACGAACAGTCAATACAATTACATCACCAATCAGGGAAACTTCGGTGAAGCAGCATAATATCTTGACTGTCAACTAACCAACCACCCTGGCCCAAGACAATATCTATTGTAGACGCGAGATGTAAGACCGACATCTAGGATTTTCAGGGAAACTAGCACAAAGAGGTACCGAATCTGGAGCCGTTCCGTGTAATTGCCGTTCTCCCGTAACCCGTAGGAATGACACCTCGAAGAGGGTTCAATATCTATTATTGGCAGAGGCATGATGATTCATAATCCATATCCATTATATTGTCCAGGAGTTTGAGGCCATGACAAATCCACTCAATTTTTGACATCATACAACTGTGAACAATCCATGTCAATAACCAACGGGGCAGAAAACGAGTGGCAGTTAGAAGAAATTCAAATCTGCATACTGAGTTACTGGGAAAACATCCAATCAGTTGACATGGGTTCATTTTTGGCTTAGGGTAAGACATTCAGCGATTCTTGAATGAAGAGTTTCGATTAGCGAATCATGTGTTGTGAAGTTCAAGAAAACAAGAAAATAAAAAAGGAAACGCTGGTCATGCAAGCGGAATGCACAGTTGGAAAATTCTTTAAAGTCAGGTGGGACGAGGAATGTTGGTACCATAATTTGCCCGAAAAATTTATATATTTTTTTGTTATCGATCGATATAGGTAATATTATAGGCAATATAAAGTTGTTAGTAGGGGTTGGTATTTTGCAGTTGTGTTTTGGAGAATAGAGGAAATAAATCAGGCACTAGCGGATCCAGAGGGTGGGCTAAGGGGCTGACGCCTACCCCCAAAACTACTGAGTAGTATACTTTTTCAGTGTTAATTGTTCTAAAATCAACCTTCAGTGAAGTCAAGTCCTTCCCCCCTAACGAGATTAAGCCCCCCTAATGAGATCAAGCCCTCCTAACGAGATCAAACCCCCTCCTCCCAATGACAATCCTGGATCTACCCCTGAAATCAGGTGAATTACTTTTAATAACCATCTTCAGTAAATGATAAAAATCTTATTATAGCTACTCTAGTGACCAAATGTATAATCCATAATCTATATACGGCGCGTTTGTTTGCAATTCTCAGTCCATCAAGGTTAATATAAATATTATATAACATGTAAATACGCTTATGAAAAGTTATGCACTAAATAAAGATACAGCAGAAAAATTACTGTTTCTAATATTTGCTGCTGTTAGAAGAGTACGGCAGTTGGTGTTTAAGGCCACGCTATGGTTAATTACAACAGCTCTTTTAACTTGGTACCTTGAAACAAATCCTAATCCTGAGCCTAAGCATAAGCCTAAGCCTAAGTATATTTATTTAGGCCCAAGGCAGCCGACATAACCAGACCCTAAAACCTGCATTATGAAATATGGATATTTTTCCCAGTAAATAATAAAGATAAACCAAAAATGAAAAAATAAAAACAAACAAGAAATTTGATCAAGAATGATTAGATAAATATTTAAATAACATCACCTAAAAATACAAAGAGTAAAGTATAGAGAAAAACAGAATGAGCCTAAAAACTATTTTAGCACAAACAATATCGAAAACAATACTAAATATAAAAAACTATACACAACATTACAAGAAATATATACAATAAAAACCGCAAAGCATGGGAAAGGAATTGTTAAAGTATTTATACAGACATGTCTGATAATAGAATCTCAGAGGATAAAGAGTAAAGATAAATATATGAAAATAGATGATTGTCTTGACAATACTGGTACCTTACTAAAACAAATAGTTTAGTCTTTCAATACGCCTGGTAGTTTTTATAATTATTTTATTTAGTTACAATTAGTCATTTATTAGGCAATTTTGAAATGTTTCTGTAGCAAGACATAAATTATTCTTAGAGAAGATTATATATTCTCAACTTACTTTCCTCCCCATTTAAGATCATTGGACTGATCATAAGTAGGCTAGCACAAACAGCTCCAGTTCCATGACCAAAAACAGTAACAGCAGTAGCATCACCACCAAATGAGGCGATATTATCCCTAATCCAAATTAAAGCTGCAGTTTGATCCACTAAACCAAAGTTACTATTGACGGAAGACGTTGCTTCTGTCCCAGTCTTGAGAAAACCTAAGATTTGAATAAAAAATTGTCATTAATTTACAATTAAAAAAATAGTTATTGTAATAGTAACAAATTACAAATTGTGTGTTGATCTATACTCAACATCTGCTAATGCATTTGTACATTTAAGTGCTCAGTATAATATCATCTTTTTATTGATACAGCTTATTCACTTTTAAGCAAAATTCGTACTTTTTGACAAACCTCGTCGGGAGTTAAAAAAAGTGACTAGTGGTGGTTTTAGTTAAGTTTAGTTAAGTTGTGTTATTTGGTTACTATATTTATAAAGAACTAGCTTTTACCCGCGGCTTCGCTTGCGTTGAAGCTCTTAAATAAATATCAAAGATCATTACATTCCATTAGAACTGAATCAATGTGATTCAGTATTTAAAAATTACTGCATATAATGAAGATTCAGCAACATGCTTTATTGAAATAATTTGCTACAACAAAAGTTAAAATGTATTTCACTACAACAGAAATAAGTAATTTTGAATTCTAAGAATTTAAAAAACAAAACGACAAAAACTTATGCAAGGATTTTTCGCTCTAAAGTTTTCGTAACCCAGATAAGAACACGATATAATGTGTATTAACTAAATATTAGGCGTGTTCTAGCACCAGTTTCAAACGGTACTAAATCTTTCAGACCTTGCGCAATAGAAAACACCGGGATTCGGACCACCACTCAGATGTTCAACCGTTGATACAATTCATAAGTATTTTGTATTTTTTTGTGTTATTTTTTCATGGAAATCATAATAGCAAGAGAAACAAATGTATTTTATTTTTTCAAAGTAGGTAAGGAAGTAATATGATTTGAGTTTTGTCATTACAGGAGTTGAGAGCGAAAATGTCATCGGAATCTTCAAGTTCAGATTCAAACTGGGGGTTTGATTCTGAGTCATCAAATGATGATGAACTTTTAGACATATTGCTGCACAATCACCAAAGGCCAAAAATTCAAATTTCTTATCTCCATACGTCCAACCTTACATCGAAAGATTTCGTGACATTCTATTAGAAATAGGGTATATTCTTTCGTCCAATGCTGATTTATTGTCTCATCTTTGTTACTTAAAGCTAAAGATCTGTGTTTATATTGTTCTGCGGGTACATCAACACTATTTGTACTGGAGAATGGTGCAATTATAAGAAATTCTAAAAAATCTACGAATATAAAATCAGTTGAGAAAGAAAATTTTAGAATAGTGAAAGCTCACTGTAACTATTATCAATTTTAACCAACAGCTATTCCCTTTGAATCACCTGACATATATTGGTCACAATGTTATCACTAAAACTTTTAAGTTATTTGTTACAGTTCCTACTCATATAAACACACAACAAATTGATTCAAAAAATTAAAATTTATCTGACATTTGAACTATCAAACCACAGATCATACAATAGAGTCTCGGATGCGTTCTAACAGATGAAAATTTCAAATCGTCTTCAACCAGGTTTTAGGATGAACATGCGACGTAGATAAATCTACGAAAACAACTTAAAGCTATCAAATATTTAATGCTAGAACATACCTATTAATCTCTACTATATGTTTTTACTATATTTGTATCTACTGCAATGATATGCAGTTTTGTTAACTTTTAATAAAAAACTAATGATTTGTCGAGATTATTGTGCTCACATTAATTTGATTTTGTCAATATTAACGGAACGTATGCATGCCAATAATGAAAATGGTATATAAAATTCATATATTAATTTAACTAATAACCAGATGTACTTAAAAAATGAAATAAAATATACACATATAGTGGGTTTCGAATCAGAAAACACAAGATTTGCAGCCGAGCGCCTTACACGCTCGACCACCCCTTCTATTTTGTGATACTTGTTTAAGATAGTTTATACGTGTCGCATTAAAATGAAACACCTGGGCCTCTATCAAGCGGGTAAGATACCTTGATGTTTACATAACAAAGGAAATGTATACAAAGGACATTCTCTCCATAGGACGTGCTCTTCTATAATGGTATATATTCACTGACAGAATAAAATAATATTTAACATAGAAAAATTCCAAACAGCTGCAACTATAGTCAATTTGACCGTCCGCAATACAGCACCTAGGGTTTGAACTTTATTTCGTTGAAGTTGCTGGATTTTTAAATTTTTGACAAACAATCATGTCTGTCAAAATATTTTTTTGGCCCCCCAAAAAAAATTGTTTATTTTTTTTTAACAAAAAATCCCATGTCCTTTCTAATTCCTTTAAGAACATGTGTTCAAAGTTTCATGATAACCAGTCGTGTTGTTTTGGCGTGAAAGCTTAACAAACAAACTTACATTCCCGTTTATAATATTAGTAGGGATAACTTTTTTGCTAATTATTATTCAGAAGACCTGCTCTATACAAATTTTTCCAATATTCTGAAAAAGGGTTTTAAGTCCATGGCATTGCAAAAAATAGGGAACCAATACGGGACCCTCTCTAATTGAATCCAGTTTAAACTATCCAAATTGTAAATTTTAATAATAATATTATCAGAATTTTTGAAAATAAAAATCCTATAATATTCCAACGTCGCAAACGATATCTTGGTATTTCAGCTCTTTATTACATCTTTTGGAGCTAATTATAAGGCAACAACCGTAACGTTATGTCAACATTAAGAGGGACATAAACATAAAAAAAGTTTCCAAAACTGAGCGCCTTACTATACGAAAGGTCGACTACGAGTGTAATAAACACAACAGGGGATTTGCCAAAAACCTGTCAGATTTATGTGACTTATATATAAAACCTCTAGATTTCATCTCTTTTAGTTGTCGTGAAATTTCCTTTGTTGTTGTTGTAAATGTTTTTCCCCGGTCGGGGACTCAATTTCCGTCAACCACAATTTATATGCGATAGCAGAACGGGCTTCGAAATATTATGTTCTGAAAAATATTTTTAGATGTTTTCTTTGGTTTTGCCAGAATATCTTATTAAAATATTTTCTTTGGTATCCGCAGAAAAACGGGGCTATCAGTTTTTTGTGATGGCCTTTTGAAATATGAAATAACTTGAACGTAAAAATCAATAAGTGGAAGAGTCAAAACAGTGAGATTGGACTGTTTTTCTTATTATTAGTTCTAGGGTTTTATTAGATATGAAAAACTAGTTGCTGTTTTTTTATAGTTGATTGTCATAGTAATATTAGCAGCGCAAAGCATTTTCTATATCTGACTTCGTGTCAATGGTATAATTTGTAGATGCAAAATTATTTATGACAGAAATTGACATTATGAAAATAGATATACCTACAAATGGCTCTGAAACATGAATTTAGTATTTTTGAGAAGAATTTGACAATTTCTTTACAAAATGTTACTTAAGTGTTCTTAAGTTACCCACGCTCAAGCGAAAATCTATTTTGTGATCCCCTTAATCCGAATAATTATGACGACTATCCCGAGGGTTATTGAGGATAAATACACCTTAATTGGGTGTAAACGGTTTGAGTCTACAAAGATTTTGAAGATACAATCGTCTTCAGGCAAAAACAAGTCAAAAGGCAGACTTTATAACATTTTCGTTTTGTGTTATGTTGTTCTTTGTGAACTATAGTTTTGCCAAAAAGAACACATAAAGTTAGATTTTATGTAGGTCCCTTGCTACAGCATGAATAATCACCAATAATTTCGATTTTTCAAAATTGTCGGTAAATCTAAAGATGTAAATACTTGTGTTCAATAGCTTATACATCGTTTTAATGGTCTCGAGCCACATTAAAAATGAAAATTTATTGCATTTAAACTCGAATCTTATATGCTTTTTTGATAATTTAGTGTTGGTTTTGTTTCTCCGAATAGATATGGCAACGTGGCATACAATGACCAACTTATTTACTACATTTTTTACTTTTTCAACGACAGACCCTGAGAGTTACGATTGTTTTTTGCGATTTCGATTCTTGTAAATAAGAATAGATAAACGGTAAAGTGATTTGAATGATATCTATTTGATGTAGACTTCGTGGTTTGCTGTTCCAAGTTGTTTAATATATTTTTTAAATAAATAAAATCGGTTGTGATTAGTGTGTAAGTTCGAAAATTAAGAATAGTGCGACAGTATTTATTTGTGATTTATTATCATAAACAGTTGGTCCGATCTATACAATTTAGGGAAAGACTTATGACATGCTCTTAATTTATGGGGAAAGCAGACGTAATTACAGAATAGCAAGAATGTTATACAGAAAGGTTTCCAAACAGAGGCCTGCCCAATGCTAGGACATTCGTAGCTGTTTCGCAGAGGCTTCTGGAAACAGGTAGTGTAATACCACAAATAAACAACCAATATCGTAGCACACGGAGTATTGGAAGTGAGCTGCAAATTTCTCACACTGTTGTTCATAGAACATTACGGGAACAATTGTTCTATCCATATCACATGCAGCGGGTTCAAGGGCTTTCAATTGATGATTTTCAACCAAGACTCAATTTCTGTCGTTGGTTCCTCAGAAAACATCGACAATTTGCTAATTTTGTGAACAAAGCAAGTTTTAATAGGAATGGTATAATAAATTTTCATAATACGCATTCATGGTCTGAGGTAAATCCGCACGAAATACGCCAGTCAGTATTTCAACACCAATTCTCAGTTAACGTGTGGGCTGGAATAGTTGGTGAATACTTGGTTGGGCCATTTATACTGCCTGCACCTTTGACAGGTGAGAATTACCTTTATTTTTTGAACAACACGCTACCAGATTTGTTAGATGAAGTGAACCTACAAACACGTTCCAATATGTGGTACTTACATGACGGAGCACCTGCCCACGCAAGTCATCTAGTTGTCGACTTCTTAAATAGAACATTTCCCCGTCGTTGAATTGGTCGAAACGGACATATACGTTGGCCAGGAAGATCTCCTGATCTCAATCCTTTAGATTTCTACTTATGGGGACACATGAAAAGTAAGGTTTACACGACTCCAATTATTGACGAGAATGACCTTAGACAACGCATTTTTGACGCTGCTGACGAAATCCGAAATATTCCAGGAATTTTTTCTCGCATACGTGAAAATTGGATTAAACGGTGTCGTGCTTGTGTCGATAGTAATGGTGGGCATTTTGAACATTTGCTGTGAATAATCCGTTGTTTCAACTCAGTTCTATCATTATAATAAATTCGGTAAGTAGGATTACATATTTACTTGTCTAATATAAATAATATAAATTAAATCAGTAATCGAATAATTCGAATAATTTAACTGGTAGAAAACTAAATATACAGATCTCTTGAGTTGAATATCATATTTACCCAACTTTGTATAATTGCATAAAAAAACCGCCAAATACAAATTCTAATTGCAATACCTTGTATTAAAAACGTAAATATTTTCAACAAAATATTTCATATATTTTTATTTAATTGTAAGGTCAATATCATTAGTCAATACAAAAACACAGGTGTTTATTTTTTTGTCGGCGTAGTCATTCCTTTATTATTCGCGCTAAGAGTGAATCTGCTTCGAACGCGAACGACGTTGCCGGATTGACAATAATTTACTTAATATGTTTTAGGGATTTTCTTGGATATTAAGGCCTACTGAGCATGGTGGTATAAGAGTTTTTTGTTTAATTTGATGTATACTACCTCCACCTAAAATATATGCACTCAAACTATTTACACCCTGTATAATGCAATAATTTGCAAGGGAATTGGGCAAATATGTTACTAGATGTAACAAATTCATCTATTAAGGATTTGTTTGGTATTTGGTTTCGTCCTATTTCGTAACTGATTTTTATTGAGGAAATCTGAATATATTTTCAGATGATTATAACCGTTGCATTTATTGTGAATTTCACAAAATGCCCAACATTCTAGAAGAGTGTGGGCTTCCAAGTAGTGTGAGGTGAGGAAGAATCTGCAGCTGTTTCTTGATAATCTTCAATGGTGTCCCAGGAAACCACTGACAACTTACAAAATACAATTAATTTTGGATTTGCTTCACTATATAAAATGAAAGAAACACTCTAAGGTGATAAATCGCAGGCAATTTGGTATTCGAGTTTGTTGAACATGGCAGTGAAGACTTGCGTTTATGTGTATGCCCTGAAAATATCTGGTATGCTGAAGTGTTGCTACCTATTATCCAGGAATTAGGTTCAAACCTGCCTTACTAGTCCCCATTTGCTTCTTTATCGTCTGTTCAACTAAGATGTATTATTGGTAGTGGTATTGGCTCTCGCAGCGCAAGGATGGCTCCTACACACTCACTATTGGAGAGCCTATGATTGTCTAGGTGACCAAGGGTATCTCGATAAGGAGGTAAATCATATTGAATCCAAGAATCAGTTCTTCAAGACAGACAACTATAACCGTCCAGATTTCCTACCTGATCCTGGAGTAATGCTGGAGGAGAAATGTAGCAAAATCCAGCTAAGATGCCTTTGCAACATTAATTAATGCTAGTACATTTACCTGCAAAGTGTGATTCCTGGTAATATTCAATTTTCCTCTACCTTCCCATTTCTCTCATTCACTACTTCAAAAAGCAAGATAAGTGTGTTATGTTTTCTTGTATACAACCGCCAAAACATTAAAATTAATGACATTTCGGTATAATTTTTTGGTGAACATTTTCGCATGCGGCGCATTTTCAATAAAAACAGGTAGACATGGATATTTTAAAGCATATGTTCAGATACTTAAGTTTTTACTGTTGTCTTGTATCTATAGTTTATAAAATACATTTTTTTAAATTTTTTCTTTGGGAATAAAACCACATAAACTTGAAAGTATGTATATTTCAAAAGCCCGAACGTTTCAAGGTCTAAATCAGACCCCGTTTTCAATGGTTTTAACAAAATGAGCAAGAAATTAAAACAAAAAAAAATTAAAGGGATTCGAAATGACATTGACCGGCAGGTTATTGCTTCGCAGAGTGCTAATCAGAAATTGTCTATTAATGTAGATAGGAATTTCTGTTTATTTTGTTTAATACACAAGTTCTAATTAAAACTGATAATTTTAGGTTTAATTAATACCGCATATAAGGAAGCACCAAAGATCGTCGACAAAAGCGGTTTAGTGGGGGGGGAACTGTCTGTTCCTGCCCCTGCCTTCCAACACCCTTGTAGTGGCGAAAGACTGTGTAGAAAATAATTTCGTGTCCCAAATAATTGTAACAAACTTTTTTTTACAATTGGCTCACAACGACAATTTGTTCAATAAAAACGAAAAAATCCCAACTCCAAGGCGAGAGAAATGACTGTGGGTTTAATCCTCACATTGACCACTTTTAAGGTACTAAGGCACTAGCCTAGAAAATAAAAACTGTCTGAAATTCTAGATTACCACACCTCGCTCCAGAGATTAATTTCCTACGAGATCGCTCGTCCAATGAAGCTTGAGAACCCTCTCCCTGAATATCATGTGAGTATCCGTAGCTTGATTGTTGAATAAAATCCTAATATCGGAAAAAAAAATTCCACCTGTTTCTCTTATTAAACTACACTAATTGCTTTAAAGATTTTTAAATATCAGTCTTAAAAAAATCAATAAAAAATGTTTTAAGTAAATTCTATTTCGGTGATATATTTTGCTAAACAATTATATAAAACAATTCTGCAAAAATTCATAAACAATTTTAATGTTTAATGGTTTCTATTATAACTAAAAAACAATATCCATACGAATGGTCATAACTTTAATCATGTTAATAATCACCTCTTGAGATAAATTTTTCCATTCCCTTGAAACAGCAACAATCAGTTCTTATGTCGTTCTTGGTACGTTAATTATTTTCAATAGGGCTGTCTTCAAGTCCCACTCGTGTTCGATGGGATTCATATCAGGTGATTACGGCGGCCATCCTAATCTAGTGATATCTTGGTTTCACATCTCTGATGGAACAACTCTTGTCTGGGGCCTAGCATTGTCTTCCACCCAATTCATTACGTAGACGTATAATTTATCACATTATTAGGGTAATATGCGTCTGTCATTGTTCTTGGTATATGAAACAGTGGAGTTCTTGTTTTAAACATTATACCCCTCAAAATAATTTTTGTGCGCCTTGCCGGCTTCTCTCCAAACCCCTACTAGATAATCATCACTCTATAATCCAAACTGGGATTCATTAGTAAAAAGCACGTTGCTCCATTCAACTAAACGTCAGTTTTGGTGAGGCCTGGCCCACTGTAGATGGGCAGTATAATGACGAGTATTTAGTATAGTTACATTTAAAGGTCTGCTGGATAGCAAACTATCCCTCGAAATGTTTCATTCGAAATTACACGATGCCAAGTGTATTGGCAGTATACCGATCTTAACGTGGTGTTGTAACATGGCGTTGGATACATCGGGCTCAGCTTTGCACCTTACCAGATTTTTCGTACCGATTTATCGTTCTCCTCACTGTCTACTACTAATGTTCAGTCTATTCGGTGCCTGGTGACGAGATAAACTTAGCCGTAACAACACAATAACTCTGTGTCTAAGTACTTCTTGGGAAATAACACCACAGTTAAGAAAAGAAAAGAGTCTGCTTTAATTTTGTTAAATGAAAACAATTGTATTGCTACTACCTCCGTAGAATTCAGTCGTTCCTGGTTGCCGATGATTAAGGAAGAAATTGCTAATGGTCAGGTCCTTGTGAAGAACCCAATAACGGGAGTAATTCATAAGGTTTTTCCTAGGTTTTCCCTTATGATTTTAATGCGATAACAAAATCTTATAACAAAGTCGCACCTAGGAGCGCCACATAAATTTCTGAAGATCATTCTTCCAATTTGAAAAGAACTTTATGATTATATGATCTTTACAAGTTTCTGTGCTACGCTGTATATTACTAATAAAATTCTCTTAGTTACGTCAGAAATCAAATAATACATATTGTTAAATATTTTAATTTACATCGTAGAATTGTACCTTTTGTATCCATTGTTTTTTAACCATTGACAACGGGGTCTGACCTAGACCCCGAAAAGTTTGGAATATACAGCAATTTTCTTAACTGTGGTGTTATTTCCCAAGAAGTACGTAGACATTGAAAAATATGCCACAAATATCACTCAGAAAACAACAATAACTCTGCTTTGTATAAACTCGAAGAGTCCAAATCCCCGCATTTCACACTGTTACCGCGTACCAATCAGTAACCAATAAAACAAATTAGTTTCATTTAATAATTCAATAAAAGAAAATACATCTAAAATTGTACCGTATGGATAGTAAATTAATTATTTTAATTGTATCCACTAATATTTTATAAGAAAAATTTCAATTTTTTAAATTCAGGAAGAGGTGCAAAACCCTTGGAAGTGAGTATGTTTTAAAATATTCGTGGTTGGGTAGATTTTGCCACTTTCTATTTGAAATATCTCATCATACATCACAAGTATTATACTAATTTCCACTGAAAACAATAAAACATGGGGGTTTTTAAATCCCAGGATCCATCATCGCATCCAGTGGAATTACGTTATAATGAAAAACACGAATACCTACTTCTAAAAAGAATTTAGATCATTATTCTTTTGTCTTTGTTGAAAATGCGAAATTTCTTACGAACCTCACGGAATCATACAGACATGCTTAATTCAAGTGAATTTCCAGTGTCGTCATCTCATCGTCCTTGAGAGCTAAAATGTGTGCAAAAACGAAATCCTGTGTGCTCAAGAAAGCGTCCTCTTCACAAAACCCAACTAATGACTTTTCCAGTGTTTTCCGAGCTCACAGGATAAGATTTTCTGCACTGGCATAATACATTTTTGCCAGTGAATTAAATCTAAATAAAAAGAGGTTGTGCCTCGTTATGTTAAGACATTTTATTACCGGTTCTTACAGCAATTATATTCGTATTTGAATGGGAATTTATGCTGAATGGAAATGAAAATTCAGGACGGAATTATAATATGAATTACGTCTCTACCTGAAATGCTGGTTGAAAAAGCCTCGGCTCATATTTCTTTACAATAAATACTGTTCGCTTTCATTATTGTGGTAATTAATTTTAGAAAGAGATTAAAAATGTTGGACCCTTATTGCGTACAGTTTAAATTGCACTTAAGACCCTTTTGAAAAGGGCACTAGAAATTATAATTAGTTACTATTTTGTTAAAATGCAGGACCAATCGGAAACATTTATAACCACTTTCTTCAATTTTCCTTTACATTTGCCCATTATTGCGATTTTTCCCATTTGTAATGATTGATCAGCAATATAAACATTGTGTGGCTTTTTAGTGCAAAACTCTCTGATTATTGTGCTTATTCATTAGGGTTTTCTCTCTTTAAAGTATTCCGGCTACAGAATATATAAAGTGTAGTAAGGCCAAAATTTCAAGGATTACGGGTTATACAAATTCTTCCTCGCTGAAATTCTGCGGCAAAAAGATATCTAGAATATAATACAATGTAAAAACACAGTTTATAATCTAACACCGTTTCAACAACTCTAAGTTGTCATCATCAAGAAGTAAACCAAATCAAACAGTTTGGTTTACTCCTTGCGACTTTATCATAAGTGTATTCGCCAAAAATGTGATCAAAGAATTTTGTTGATTCGGTGATCCCAGGTAATTCATACGGGAAAACCAGGAAATCTTTATGAACTATCCCGATATTAATCATCGGGCACCAAGAGGAATTGAATATAAAGGAGGCAGTAGAGATGCAATCATAAGATGTTTCCTAGGTTTGCCCTTATGATTTGAATGGGATCACTGAATCAAAATAATTGTTCGATCTCATTTTCTTATAACAAGTCGCATCTAGGAGTGCCTCATAAAATGTTGAAGATCAGCCGTTTCAAATTGAGAGGAACTTTATCATATGATCTTCAGAAGTGTCTGTGCTACCCTGTATATTATCAAATAAAATTCTCTTTGTTACGTCAGAAATCAAATAGTAGATATTGTCAATCATTTTATCTTTACATTTTAGAATTGTACCTTTTTTCATGGTTTCTTAGCCATTGACAACGGGGTCTGATCTAGACCCCAAAACGTTTGGAAATATACAGCAATTTTCGGTACTTTTGTTGTTGTTTTTCAAAAAGTACTTAAACATTGAAAAATATGCCACATATGTCATTCAGAAAACAACGAAAAAATATCGCTTTGACAATTTTGCATGGCAAACTTTATTGCAAGATAGTACATTCGCCAAAATGGCTATCTAGGTAAGTATTCTGTTGATTCAGCGATCGCGATAACGATACAAGGGAAAACCTAGGTTTGCTAAAAACGAGATGCATTAATAACTTTACCTTTCATTTTCGGTAACCGTAAACCATTGAATAATGCTGAAGTAGAGGCGATAAGGCGATAAAATGGCCCAAATTTAGCAGAATTAGAGCATACTCTTTTTATTTTCGTTTTGTGTAGTATTTTTAGGGTTCCGTATATACAATATACGGATACCCTTATAATATCACTCAGGATTTCTGCCTCTGTCACATCACAGCAATTATTTCCTACACTACTGGACCGAAGAGGTTGAAATTTGGCATCAGTTTATAGTTTGGTGACCCGATCAGGAGTACATGTCCTAAAAGAAGATATTTTGATTTTAGGCGTACTTCTGGTGAAAAAACTCAAAAAATCGACCCCACCTGAGCCTAAAATTTTGAAAAAAATAGGATATATAGAATGTTGCCCGAACTTTACAGTAAAAATAAGGAAAAACCATTAATATTAATTTTGGGGTGACAAATTAGAGAACTAAATAAAAATTTAAAAATAAAAAGTTATTCAAACGTATGATGTAATACATCAAATGAAAGGTCGCATTCTGAAAACCAGAAATATATTTTTTTCATATTTAGAAAAAAAAATTTAAAAGATATTAACGAAAATATAAAAAAATTTACACACCCCCCCCCTTATCTCCGAAACTATAAGATGTAAAGCTTTGTTAAAAGTTAAAGGTATGGGGTCTGACCTGAACTTTACTGGAAAAAAATGGCGAAACCTCTACTTTTAGTTTTGGGGGGCAAATTACAGAATTAAATGGAAAATATAAAATTATACTTGTTTCTAAAGCATCATGTTACATATCAAATAAAAGGACTCATTTTGACGAAAACAAATATATTTTTTGCATGCTTTTGAAATAAATTATTTAAAAGATATTAACAAAAATATAAAAAAATTACCGAAACCATAAGCTCTAAAATTTTGAAAAAAAGAGGTTTAGCGCCTCACCTGAACTTTACTGGAAAAATAAGGAGAAAACACTAATATTCATTTTGGAGAGAAATTATAGAACTAAATGGAAAATAAAAAATTATAGTTCTTTCTAACGGATCAGGTAATATAACAAATCAAATACAATACAATAAAATTAAGTTTTTTAAATATTTTAAAAATAAATTATCTAAAAGATATTAACAAAAATATTAAAAAATTCACCCATTCCCCCATTTATGTTCGAAACTATAAGACGCAAAAATTAAAAAAAAATAGAGGTGTAGCCCATAACATTAATAATTTCCAATTTAAAACTTGATCTATTTTGACCTTTATCTTCCAATCTACAGAGCCCCAAAATTCAGACAGTAGATTATAAAAGGCTTCCCTGAAAGTTTATTAGTGAAATAAAACTCGGATGTTAATTTTTGGGGGCTTCCTTTAAAAGATATTAGGGTAAATAAAAGAAAAAGCACTCATTTCCCGCTTGTCTGAAACTGGAAGATTAGAATCTTGAAGGTGGTACTGAACCCTTAGTTTGCGAGTCCAACTCGCACTTGACCAAATTATTTTAGTGTAGAGTTGTTGAATTATCATACTAGATTATATTTTATTCTTTCTCTAATTGTCGTTTGCTTATGTAATTTTGGTGTTTATTCGAAATGTACAAATAATCGGACCCTCCAGAGTACAGTTTCAGGGTTCCATTTAGACAATTACCTTTAGAGATTTTTTTAAAAATCTTTTATTATTCTCGGTTATATTGTTTTACATTCTTATTGTATGGCACAAAGGTTAATCTTACGTTGTTTATACTTTACAATAAAGTTTTTCAAGCATCTCAATTAAAATTAAATTAAATAACGTAGTCGCAACATACAAAAATTTACGACATTCGAGTTCGTAAAATGAAAACAGCAACTGACTGTAAAATTTTGCCGGCACACCGGTAATAATTCTGTGAAGCCCAATCAACGAATTTACTAGATTCCCTGGGCCGTAAAGTTGATATACGTAGTTACTGCAGAAAGGCAATGCTAGTTTTTATGCACTTCTTACTGAAGCGAAAAATACTTCGGTCGTTATTATATATTTTAATAGCAATCTAAAGTCTGTTAGGAGAATAAACAGTCAATATAATAAGTTTCTACTGCAGTTGCTCTGTAGCATATTAATTATTTGCAGAGACTTTATCGCAACAAAGAACTATAACATAATCGTAGCAAGTATACTTTTTATAAAACGGAGCAAATACAGGAATTTTTTTTTTAATCGTTTCGGCTTTGACTACTGAAGGTTATTTATTGCATCTCCCTATTTTTTAACGGTTTTATTGGCAAAAATCAACACAATTTCAGAAAAATCTAAATGTTCATAGTCTGATTCTGACTTTACAGTATCAACTGTATGATCTATACAGGGTCTGTCAAAAAGACGACTTAAGTATGCAGACAACAAATGTCATGCCAATCAAATATTAGAAACAAAAGATACACTAAAATCAATTATAATGAAAACAAAATTAACATACACAAAGCAATTTACATACGTCCTTGCGAATATTATAAATTCTACATTGGATAAAGATCCAGAGCTGTAGATGTACGAATAAAAGAACACATACACTATATACAGAAATGGCAATTCGTAAAATCCAAATATTATGAAAATGCCTTAGTATTTAGAATACAACTTGACAAACTCAACAATACTACTCAATGAAGTACATAACCCAAATACAAAATTAAAGCATGATTTAATTTAGTTTAATAAGGATGTTAATATCACTTCTACTTCCGTAGAATTCAACTGCTTCTGGATGCTTAACAAGAAAAATGTTCAGATATTTTTTAGTTATTATTTTATTTATCACCTGGAAAAATGCTACTACTTTGCTTACTCAAACCTCGTACCTAGAATAATAACTTAATTGCAGGCACCCTGTATAAGACCTAGGAATTTGTTTGTAGTACCCGGTATATTTAAAAGTCAACAAGTTTCCTCAGTTATGTCATTTGAAGATGTCAAGACGAAATAGCTTTTAATTTCAAATTGATAGTTTTAATGCCATTGACACTGACGTCAGAATAAAACTAAGCAAGATACAATTTTTTTAACCCTTATGTGAGTGACGAGGTACCCGAATACCTTTAGCAGTTTTAAATTTAAAGAAAAGTATGTTTTAGGCCCTGTAGGTAGCTGTGATTTCCTGAGAGCTCGTAACTATTTATAAATTATATATATTTCATAATGATTTGGCCCCGTTAACCATTTACAATGTTTTGTAGAAACCAAAACATATTTTAAACTCACAATAGAGTGACAAGGTACCCGTGAACCTCTTTGTGTTTTGTATGTATATGCGCAAAGTATTCATAGTTTTGTACAAAAATGAAATAATGCAGATTTGTTAAAATGTTTTATCTCTACACAAATTATAAATTATTTGTTTACACAGAATTAGTACAGCTCTCGAAGCAGGTGTTGCATTATTAAGATTACCTACAAACACCAAATACTTGGTTAAATTTTCACTATTTATTTATTTTGTTTGACAAATGTTTTGCCAAGTCTGGCTTCTTCAGAAATTGAAAATTTGAAAAAAAAATATTATTCATTTTTTTATTTTGTTCCTTTTTTACAATTTCTGAACAAGCCAGAGTTGGGGAAACATATCTCAAATAAAAATAAATAAATAGTGTAAATTTAGCCAAGTGTTTGGTGTATTTAAGCTATCTTAAAAATGAATTTTCATCAAGTGAGGACTGAAAAAATCATCAGGTGTTACATGTTGAACGAGTTACTGTCATCACAAACTAATTTTCTGCAATTAATGCAAGCGTTTCTTGTTTTTCTTTGCATGTGTTTGAGTTCCCTGCATATGCAGCAACTTTCGAAGACTGCAATACGCCCTTTAGAATCTTTATATCCAGAAGAAATCGAAAGCTTTAGTTCTGAGCCAATCACATCCTGCATACAGATCTCACATGTAATTTTGATGTCATAGTGCAATTGTTTGATCTGTTTAACCGACTCCCAAAACGGAGGAGGTTATCAATTCGTCGCGTATTTTTTTTCGCTTTTTTTGTATGTATGTTACCTGATTTCTTCTCCTGTGGTGCACCGTTTTGAATGAATACGGTCTTGTTTAATAGAGTATATATCCGGATTGGTGAAACTCCAAATTTTGGAAAAGAATTCTATTGGTATAGTAATAAAATTTGTGAATGAACACATGCGTGCATGGAAATCGGCCAATATCCCTAATATTTTAGTCGATTTTTCGATAATTTCTAGTGGATGTGTATAGTTTTTTAACGTTTAATCTATTAAGGAAGATCCTTAGGTGTTCTCATATACTTTCTGCGACGTGCAACTTGCAGATTTGCAGAAAATCGCCGAAAATTCACAAATTTTCTCGAAATGACATAATGGACATTCCCTCATAAATACTTTAATTCCAACGTTAATTTTAGACAATGGAAGTTTTAATTGCGAATTTGAAAATTTTCTATGTACATCTCAAGCATATAGGTAGTAAAGCATAGTATTTTCGGCTCCTTATATATACAAACAAAACGTGTTTGTATACCAGGCAAATACCTATTTAAATGCAATTTTTTTCATTTTGCGAAGACGGTGCTTTTGGTTTACACATTCTCCCGGCTTAAAAGAAAATTCAGTGACAACACATGTCATACTTTAAACTGCTATTTGGTACGTTTATAGACAGGGTGTTTAGTTATAGCAAACAAAATCACAAAGTAAAGTGATAGAAGGAGTTGCATTTATATGAAGATTGAAATATAGGACGGACTAGAATGATAGTGGTCCGTAGGCAAAAGTATATAGTGGATGGTTGGAATATAGGGTGGACTGGATGTTTGGTGGTACATAAATGTGAAATTAAAATTATATAGGATGATTAAAAAACTGTTATATGATGTGGACATAAGCAAATCATATACAGGATAGTTAAAATATATGCTGCAGTATATTTATACAGAGTGATTAAAAAATATTTGTTTTATAGCCCATAAGAAGTTGCATAAAGTGTGGAGAGGAATTAATGTTACACAGGACGATAATGTAAAATGTAAAAAATGAACTAATTGATGGGCTAGCCCACAAGGAGTTATTACTATGGTTGAAATATAGGACAGATTTGACTCCGTAAATATGGGATGGATTCTACTCCGTCCTATAGTTTACAGAACGCAGCTAACAAATTTATGCTTGTCCGTGGGCAGTCGTATGTACAGGATGGTTGGTACATAGGTTGGAGTGGAATTATCTATAGTTATACAGGGTTGTCAAAAATAGTTCAAAAAAGTTACATGGCGTAGTCCATAAGGCATAAATATATTTTGGGCTTATGAATTCAACGCGTACTAGTACATTTTGCTCGTAAAGATTTACCTGTCAATTTAAATGAGAAAGTATCATTGTGTAATGTTGAGGCTTTCGATGTTACCTATTAAGGTTATACATACAAAATAAAAAATAAAGAATGAAAACTACCTTAGTCCAAAAATACTAAAAAGTTAAAACTAAAACATTTTTGAAAAAAATATATAACCGACTTCTACCTATAACTAAAAAGCTAAAAATAATCATAACAAAATACAACTCTAGCAAATAAATAACACATTCAACGTTGTTAGGTACCTACCCAGGAAGTAAAAAATATAATCATTAAAAAGTGCTCATTCTGTACAAATTTATTACCTACCAATCTAGTATATTTTTGAAGTCGGTGCCAAGCAAGATTCAAGTTTGATTAATTAGTAGATCAGTACGCAATCAAGGATTTTAGATTTGCTTTGTACCGGCTTCAAAATATACTAGATTGGTAGGTAATTAATTTGTACAGAATGAGCACCTTTTAATGTTTACATTTTTTACTTCCTGGGTAGGTACCTAACAAAATTGAATGTGTTATTTATTTGCCAGAGTTGTATTTTGTTATGATTATTTTTAGTTATAGGTAGAAGTTGGTTATATTTTTTTCAAAAATGTTTTATTTCTATATATTTACCACAAACTTGTAGACTTAATGATTTTAAAAACTTTATACGTCTGTCATTAGAGACAAATTGTGGTTATGTTCCGTGTTAAACGATATATGATGAATTGAGTAATACAACTGATTACAATCCTACACTGCATTTAAAATTTGTGTCAATTGTTTCGCGTCCGATGGAGCTTATTCATACATTCTGCCAACTCAATGCAATGTTCGAAAGAAGCTTCTGAAACTTTCCTGGCTAAGCGGTATTTTAAACTACTACGAGACAATTGTCACAATTATTAAATAAAGTGTAAGTTTGTAATCAATTGTATTACACAAATCATGAATTTCAACTCACAAAGTAACATCCAACTCAATAAAATAAATGATGTATGCTGCCAAAGGTGCAATGTCAATATATTGTAAAAAAGTGCTAACGGCCACCGATTACCGATTAGTTGTGCGTTTTACGGTATATTCTGCTAACAGCTTATCCAAGTTGTCCACTCCAATTTTGGTTTTATTATAATATAACACTATTAGGAGAATAAAGTAAAAGCAGATCTTGAGTGTTTACATTAATTTTAATTAATTTTAATTCTATAAACTGTATGAGGGTACCTGGGTCACTCTGATAAAGGTGTTTCATTTGTCACACTCTGGGGTAAATTCGGTCTTTTTTCTAAAGGGTGTTGTCAACTTCCAAGCAACCCTTTATGAGCAACATCTGTTTTTTATTTTATTGACACCACTATTATTTTCTTAAATGCAAATTTTATTTAAAAAAAACACAAAGCATTAGTTTAAGGAACACGGTAGATTTGAACACACTACTCAACAACAATACCAATTTAGTGTTAATTCCTGTAATGAGAGAATAAATTTCAAACTCTTTGAATTTTTTCTACCAGTTTTACCACAACATTACAGCACTATTGTTAGTTACATCAGATATAGTAATTTGATACCTAACAGAGCAACATCCCCAGTAAACACTTGTTCATATTTCTCATAAATGCTAAATACTATCATTGATTTCATAACCTCACTGCGTAAAGCAACCTCTTAATAAGAAGAATAAGACATTCTGCTCTGTCGAGTGGACTTAATGTTATTTCTTTCTGTTCATTTTGGCATGAAATTGAAAAGACAAAAAGAAAATTTCGCCAGCCTGAGGAAATAAAGTCCTCAGAAGAAAAAGTACGATAAGAAATATTAAAAAACAATTTGTTTGGAGGTGAAAATTTATTCATTATACGCGTATCTTTTTTCAAAGCGGTATAACAAAGAGCGGTAGAATTCAAAGAGGCAATCAAGAACAGAAGGAAAACCATGCGTTAAAAATTAAACTTACTCCGGGCGTAATAAGGTTCCTTTGCCGAAAATATTCGTAAAAAATCAAGAAGGGCTTGGATTTGGTTAGAATCGAAAATCTTTTGATGCGTTCAGAATATAAATTTGAATAGATCTTATACGGGGTGATCTTTCAGACTGTTTACAAGCCTTATAACTATATTCAAATACTCTTGCTAATAACAGGAAATTATTTAGGTTAATTTTGATAACTTGACAATTGAAGGATTTTTTATGAAATTATCAATTATTTATTATTATTACTGTAACAGTTATACATTTTATATAACGCCTCTGTTCTATACCAAAAATTCTTTTGAAATTAACAGTGTTTGTATTGACGGTATTGTATATTAGTTATGCCTTCGGTCTACTCTAGCCGTATTCTTAGGTATACTCATAGTGTGGTGTGTGTTACGTTGTTTACCAAGACCATAGCTAGTACGACTGTGTCTGACTCAAAAATGTCGCAACTCATAAGTTGTGATTTACTGTTGGGCAAATTGCACAGAAAATGCTTATGAAAAATAATTTATATTTAAAAAATACCGACTTCAGATGACTTAAAATAAAAACCGTTTAGAAACTGCGTGCAATCAATCACTATTTTCAGACACCCGTATTTTTTATCTGAGTTGAGGTACAATTCTGTTGAATATTTTAGCGTATTCTTATATATATATATATATATATATATATATATATATATATCTTTCCCCGTCTCTAATTTGTATTCTTGTTCTATTTTTTTTTAACTTTTATTATTTGGGCCACTTTCTATAACTGTAACTCTAATTCACTCAATATACAATACAGAGACCGCCCAGTTCTATTTGATGGTGATTATGCTTTCTATAGAATTAGTTACAGCAGACCAAGCGGGTAGACAATTCATTTATGATCCACATAGAAGATAGATCTACTTCAGCGTTGCGCAAGCCTGGATTTATCTCCCAATACTATTCATGAGAAAGCATTGATAATAACGGATATCATATGTGAGGATCCTAAACCTAAACCATCTCATCTTTATTACTCTAAAAATTCACAAACCCAATTGGCCTTAAAGGCCAATTGCCAGTTGTATAACTACTTCTCCTTGTGAACTTGCGAAAGAGAGAACAATCAAAACATCTCAAACTAGACAACACTCTTGGAATCTAGATATAGAATATAATTTGAAAATTTAAGAATACTACCCAAACAAGGAAGAACACAACGCATACTCGGAATTAAAAGAGACTGTCTTAAATCAATTAATAAATGATATTAATCTCCTTCTGAACAACTCTATATCGAGATAGATTTAAATTTATATCCTAAGAAATTAATGAATTCACTGAAACAACACATACTTTTTTGGTTGAATTTTTGGCGCTTCCATGCGCGCCACAGAAATTTTGCAGAAAACTCCTTCATATATTTTCAATTTAAATGGAGCTTGACTATTATATATTTTCTTAGTGATGTCTTAGCAAAATTATATTGTATTAATTAAAGTTATAATACCGGTAATAACGATTTCAGATTAAAACTTTAAGTGCATGATTTTTTTTTAAATTAACAGTTTTTCTTCTTAACTATAATGTTATTTCATTAAAAACAATAGATAAAAACAAATAATTGTTCCAGTAATCCAAAACTTTAATTAAGGAACTGTTTACAATATTTTGAGGGATATATTATTGTTGAGTATGTCCTAATTTAAAAACTGTTTACTTACCCAATATTCCTAATCGAAAATTTAAGGTCACTACTATTACATCTCCGTATGCAGCGAGGACGCTTCCATCGTAGGGATTACCGGAATTCCATTCGTAAGATTCACCGTGTATGAAAACCATCACTGGGTATTTCTTTCTGTTAGAATTTTCTGATTCTGAGAACAAAAGTAAATTACAATTAATTAACACATTTCCGTAGGGATGAAAATATAATGCTTACTCATTGCAAAATCAATTTTAAAAGCTACCCGAAGACAAAAATTTGAACGAGTATTTAACTAAACTGAGAAATTTTTAAATGTCTGAGCTTGAATTATTTCAATGAAGTTTAACCGCATTCCAGTATTTTTACTGGAATATAGAGTAAGTAGGTACTTCGTCTGTCACTAATACAATACGTGAAAAATTCTACATAAGCTCAATTTTCTTAATTGTTGGCAAAATGATTTTTTTGAATAATATTCCTAACCAATCTCTTATGAAGGAACTAAACTGCTCCTCATGTAGTGTTGCTGGTGTTCTGAACTCATTTGCAGCAATTGTTGTGTTTGCTTTTGTGTTATTTAGGTTACCTTCCATAGTAGCTTCTTCAACTTATTCGGTACGCCTGATATCTTCGGCGTACAGAATAAAGTTTGACTGATTTGAGAGAACTAGTAAACTGTAAAGGATGAAATATTTTTTCAAATTTAATACTGCTTAGCCACTACAAAGAAAGGGAAACATATATCAAAAAATCATCCAACGTACTCTTAATTGCGCGATGTTGTATTATCTTTGCTGCCATTATTGGGTGTACTTACCATTTAATTTATAATATTAAAAAAAAATTCTTATAGACAAGTTCGTTAGTGAAGTCACATATTCTATTAAGTATTTTATACATGAAACTTCACAAGCGTTTTCAATGCAAAATGATTTGTTGGTGAGCAGAAAACTAGGTGCAAAAGTCATTTAATTTTAATTTTTATTGACGAAACTATAGCACTATTTAAATAACTAGTGGTCGCCCAGTGGTCGAAATTCGACCCTATTTCATGAAATTGTAAAAAGCATATTTTTATAAGAAACAGAGTTGTGGAGAAATCGGAGAAGTAGATATAATGACCAAAATTGTTCACTCATATTGACAAATCTATTAAAATAAAAAAATAAAATAAAAATGTAATCAAATATCGGTATTCGAAATATTTTTGACAAATGAATGACCCCCCAAATGTTTGGCTGAAACCGCTCGATGCAAATTATTCAATATAATAATTGGAAGATTGTTCTTTGCAACCAAAAAGTTTTCGTCATTTGCGGTTTCAATAAAGTTCAGGAATATTAAAGAAAAGAGAGGACCAACAACCCTAGGAGAACTTAAATATTTAATACATTTTCTATTATCCGCTATCTGACATTTTTATACATAACACCTTCGGGAAGGTTGTGATAATAATATATTAATCAAATAATTAAATTCACATTAAAAACAGAATATTTAATCTGAAAGTTACTGCTAAGCGTCTGAAAAATAAATACTGATGTACTATATTGACTATTATACCACTAAACAATAACAACGCTTGCATGTCACTTCCAGAAGTACATGCTCTAAGAATTAACACCATCTAACGATGGTTGCCTCGGCACTGTCAGTTGTTTGGCGTTGACAGTATGGACGTAAAAAATGAATTTTTATTATATTTTATGTAATGAATGAACCAATATTGTTACGAGAATTCATCCGACAGCTGGTGCAATCGGCCATCAACCAACTCGTTGAAGGGACTTTATTCCGATACTGGGACTTTATTCCGATACTTCTGGGCATCCGAAATGTTTTGCCTCTCAACAGGCCGACCGCTGCCGTTACTGGGAATTCCCTTGAAGATTCTAGAATACATGAAAGAAGTTTCCTGATGGTTCGTTGACTTACCAGACAATTCCAAGAGAAATATATAAATATGGAAAGCTGGCGATAGGATTCATTCAGTTTTCGACGGTCATATTGTATAGTTAAGATAAAATGTAAATCGTTTCTGTGAATATAAATTGTGTTAAAGTAGTGGAAATAAATTAGAGTGAGTTGGACTGTGTTTTTAAATAAATCCAAGAACTGAACTGAACCCGGATGTGAAAATAAAAACATTACAATATTATAAATTGATATTAGCATTCTGCACTGAAGGTCGTCAGAAGCTACTAAACAAAACAAAAATGAAGAAAATCGGTTGAGAGACAGAGGAGTAAATGGTACCTAATCGTTTTGTCTTTGCCTATTTATATATAGATACTATTATTCCTGAAAATATTTGAAAGCATACCGTTTAAAACCTGTATATTTTGGTGTACTACCAAAAGGAAATTTATCATTAGGTTGATTATAAAACATCTTCCATATTTTATGTATATTTTGTAAGTTAGATCCTAATGCTTTAATACAGTGCGATCTAACATAACTATTTTTGGTATTTTAAGATTCATTAATTTTTTTCATATTTTTAAATCTCATTATCTGAAGCGTAATTTTCACCAGTGTTTCAATCGGTAGATAAACACGGTAATCTTAGTAAATCCTCCATCTTTCTATGCAGCAATTGATTTATTCCCTTCGAACCAGTCGTATTTCAGTTACAAAATAACAACGCTTTACGTAGCAAATCCAGCTGGCAAGTTGAAAATCCTACCGTAATTTATTGTCGATCTATATCAAAAAGGGAAAGAGAACAATAAATACGGGATTTAATCAACCATTAAAAGTGTCTTTGGGGAATACCTGCCCGAATGCCCCGAATGGCCGTTTCCTCCTATCAGATATTTTATATCCGATCCTTTGAAATCGAGGAACATCAGGATACCGGAGATGCTTTTGATCGGTAACGATACTCTTTCTGAATGGACGAATACGAGCATAAAAAGTTTTATGGAAATCACTGCAATTTATTTGTACCGAAGCTTATGTCATATGTCTATTCGTATAGGCTGGCCAAATGAGCGTGCAAGAAACTGTACACAGTGTGAAACAGCTAAAAGGAATAAACTCTATAACGAATAAAGGAGCGTATGTTGGGAAAAACGCTTGGACACATCGATTTGTATTTTTAAATGCGCATTTTTTCGAAAAAAATACTTAAAATATTTAAGGTTCCATTTGGCTTTTGCACAGTGTATAGTAAACTATAGAATATAGAGGCTTGCGGTAAAAATCATAGCATAATGAATTTATAATGAATTAAAACAAATTAACTTAGTTAACAAAAAATTTATTACAATATCTAACAGGAACGAACTGATTAATGAATTACAGATTATTAAAATAATTCGACATATTCATAAATATACTATTGGTAGTAATTAATTATATTCATAGATATTATAATAACACGAGATTTTTGGAAAAAAACACAAAGGTACTTATTTGAATATATTGAAGAGGACATTTTTTACGTATCTACTTTTTCATTTAAAGTCACATTCGAGATAAAAGGGTCGCTAATACTCGTGAAAATTTTCAGTGACTCTAAAAGGATGATTATAGGTTCGACCTAGCGGACGGTGACGGTTTTTGCATGTCAAAGGAAGAGTTTTAAACCAAATTAACTCTCTGGGAGTAAATGAGAGCCCTAGTTCAGACGGTATCCTAGTATCATTTATAAAAAAATGCAAAATTTTCTTCGTCTTACCCCTTTTTTAAATTTTAACAAATCAGTACTAACTGGGACTTCCTGCCTACTAGAAAAGAGCATTAATAACCCCAGATTTTAAAAATTAGTTGAAAATTATTTTCCCATTTCTCTGTTATGCATATTTGGAAAGCTGTTGAAAGCTATTGTAACCATTGAACTATTTTTAAAATAGAGAATATATTATACCAATGTCAACATGGTTTCTTTCGAGATCGTTCTGTTGTTACTAAGTTGGTTCCATATGTACAAGATATACATAATGCAATGGATAATCGTTGTCAAACGGATGTTGTGTATACTGATTAATCCAAGGAGTTTGATAAAGTACATCATGCTAATTTGATGCGGAAACTTGGGGATTTCGGTGTGCAAGGCAGCCTCTTGTCTTCCGTTAAATCGTACTTGAAAGGTAGGGTACAATACGTGCAGGTCGCGAATGTATAAGCAAATTGTATTAAGTTTAAATCTGGTGTAACCCAAGGGTACCACCTCGGACAACTACTTTTCTCCATGTTCAGTAATGATATTGGCTAATATTTTTTGTACTGTAAATATAGACTATATGCTGATGCTTGTAAGGTCTATCCAACTGTAGTAATTGTAGATGATTGTCATAACTTCTGCAAGATGATTTAGATTTAACTAGACTTGAGTATTACTGTGTCTAAAATAAATTGGTATTAAATCTGGAAAAATGTAAACATATCACATTATCAAGATTTAGACATAATGTTCCTTTTGACTACGAACTTAACACTAATATTTTACAGCATGTAACTAACATCAAGGTCCTTGATATAATATTGGATTTTAAACTTTTACTTGATATGCATGTTGAGGATATTGTTAACAGGGCCTATCGTAACCTAGGATTTATTTTAAGAATCACCAAAGGTTTGTCGTCTGAAGGAAGCCTTATTGTTGTGTGTAAAGAATAGAAAGAATTCATATAAACTTTTATGTAATATTTCTATATAAATTACTTCAAAATAAAATAGACTGTCTTGACATAATAGAGAACTTAAATTTTAACAGTAGCATTAGCTATACCTTAAGAACTAAATATTTATTTTACAGTTCTAGGTGTGATATTATTTCCTGGTATAATTCTTGTTTGTACAGGATTCTGAGAACGTACAACTTGCAACATTTCCTTATTTGCGCTAAAAAAGCGGCCTACTTGGTTTTCAATATTTAGGCACACATGTATGTAAGTAGCTTATTATTAGTAGTTTTTCATATCTGTAATGTTCTCTTTCTTTTTATTGTAATTGCGTTAAATATTTGTGTCACCGTGAATAATTGTGTAACATGTGGTTTTCTATAACTGGGTAGACCAGGCTACGTCCAGTGAACCCAAATTGTCAATAAATAAATAAAATAAATATCATACTGACATAAAAAATATTGCATTCCGAAACAGAAAACTTATAAACTCCAGATTTAGACATTTGTTAACTGTTCTGGCATTAAATAAAAAATTACTAAATTTAAATTGCGATTTAAAATTGACTTTGATGTTGGGTGTGGACACTATTTGGGAACTGTCCCTCATATTTGCCGAATGTGTGAGGAAGATGTATCCCGAGACTCAAAACTGACTCAGTGGGTTAAATTAATCGATCAACTAAATCGACTTCTAAACGTTGTTTGTGGCATATTCTTGATTACTTTTATGTTTTTTTGGGCAATAACACCGCAATAGAAATAAAACGACGTATATTGCAGGAATACCAAACGTTTCAAAGTCTATTCTGACTTCGTTGTCAATGGCTTTATATTTATTGTAGTGTTATTGCCCAAAAAAACATAAAAGTGATCAACTAAATGATGTTTTTTGGGCAAATTACTTTATTATTCATCTTTTGGTCATAGCCATTGTTATGTGCTATTAATTTTGTATTTCCTAGTTTATTTTGTTATTTATTCTTTGAGAGAGGCGAAGTATAAGGCCCGGAAATCACGTAGTTGTACGCTGCTAGTTTATGACTATAGAAGGTATAGGATCAGTATCGGAAATTACTTATCGCTTAGTATCTGTGAAGAAATCTAAACCGTAATCCACATCTTTAACATATCTTTATTTACAGAGTTAAAATTACAATAAATTTTCTTACTCCTATCCTCTATTTCTATTTTATTTCCCTACTTTCTTTTTTCCTATTTGATACAATGTTAATTCCCTAAGATATTTAATTCCCTAAGATATTTCATTACTTAATATATCATATTTTATTCCCTAATATTCTTATCCTATTTACAGTCTTCTTCTCATTCTTCTCTAACTAGTCCACATACCTGCACCAGAACTTTATATACTTATGGGAGATGGTAGAGGACATTACAGATTCTTCTTAGCGTGCCATAAAATTCCCAGCAGAGCCCATTGCTAAACCAGTATTTTGAGGGCAGAATTTATTGCTAAATGTGCAATAATTTTGGCCCACCTCGAAGGTCCTTTCTATGTCTCTTTGTGTGTTGTATGACCGGGTTAACGTAGATGTTGGTAAGCATATTGGAAATTAAATGTATACACATTATACTGTTAGGATACTGGGATACATGTATGATATTTCTCAAAGCGAATACCTTTGTTTGGAATTTTTTGTTTACTTATTAATTGTGTGACTATTTAGTTTTTAATTGAATATTGGGCTTTAAATTGACTTGAAAACTTAGTTTGAGAAAAATATTGTTGCTGAAACTAATTACGTTGAAGTGAAAATATATATTTTTTTAATTCAGTATAATGTCTATTATGTTGATACATTAAGCAATGGCTTCCACCATTATCTTAAGTAAAATTTTCAGGTTTTCATGATATGATATGAGAAACCAACATGTTGAATTTTGAATTTGAAAACATGACGTTTCTTTGAATTTTCACTCATTTTATATGAAAAAATATTTATTGGCTTTCAGTTCTGATATAAAGATGTGTGGTTTTTATAAATTTGACTGCTCCTTGGGGTTTTCTGTAAAATTTCGAAACATTATTCCTATCTGTTACAGAAAAGTAGTGGAGAGAGGAAACTCAAATAAGCAGTCAAAATAATCAACGACCTCTGCAAGAATCATATCAAGATTCTTATTGTGTTGAAAGTTGTCCCTTAACACGGGGTTGTCTATTGTTTTTGTTTTCTAAATAACAGCAGTAACTTCCAAACTGGACAGGTTTCTTCTAATTTGGTGTGGCTGCAAGATGCTCTTTGGCAGCGGCAAATATTCTTCTCTTGGTTAAACCTGATATCGCTTTTTCATAGAAACTAGACAAATAGACTTCATACGAACCAATAAAAATTACAGTCCAATAGCGTGTCCCTAACGTATAGTCCAAAAATGTATTTTAAACTTCAATTAATATCGACAATTACATTGTTACATACAAATTACTGGAAGTATGATTTATAACAATTTGGTCAGGTAGAATTAGTAGTTGCAAGCTTGCCTCTTTGCAGTTTGTTATAAGGTAGTTACATTTAAATATGTATATTATTAAATTTTTAATTTAAGATAAACAGGGAATGGTGGTTTTTCTTATTGTTTCCTTAATATCTTTTAATCTATGGGTTTTATGATTTGATCAATAACCTTTCAGTGAGGGCCCATATTATGTTTTTTCACAATTTTAGGCCCAGTGTTTATGGAGATAAAGGAGGGAATTTGTTAAATTTTAAATACTAACATAATAAATCTTTTACACCAATAGTTTTAAAAATGCATGTAAAATATATTTTTATTTCTTTGGGGATCTCTTAAATCCATTTAAGGTTGTATTTTCCATTTAATTTTAAACTTTTCCTCCATGCACAAAAATCAAAATTAGAATTTTGCATTTACTTTCCATTTTTATAGCATGTTAAAGGACTAGTCGACTTTGGTCTGTTTTAGCTCATGTCATTTATGGAGAATAAGACCTTTTGATGACAAAATTGATAGTAGAACGAAACCAACATAATTGTGATCTAATGATAAAATTGTCATCAAATTCAACTTTTTTTATCGATGTGTTTTTGTATTATAACAAATAGGTCGCAAAAAATAGGTAAAAATTTAATTTTTACCTTTTACACAAAATTCACCTATGAAATCGTGTTTGCTCCTTGGGCAATGTTGAAGAGAAATGAGAAACCTACAAAATGAACTACCATACGCTCAGTTTCTATAATTGGTTTCTTAGATAATGGAATCTTTAACGGAAATAAAAAAATAATCGCTTATACTTTTTTTTATTTTATAACTAAAACATATTTATTAACTGAAAGGATGGATCTTTTCATACTCCTACAGTATTTATTTTTAGAACATGAATTGGGTATGAGAAGATCTATCGTTTCAATTAATAATTAATTAATTAATGTTTTAGCTGTAAAATAAAAAATATATAAGCGAGTATTTATTTTTTTTAAAAATTTTGGGTAAAGATTCCATTATCTAAGGAAGCAATTAGCTCATTTTGTAGTTTTTTAATTTATCAATGTAGCAAACACAGTTTCATAGGTAGATTTTGTGTAAAAGGTAAAAAACCAAACTGTTACCGATTTTTCAAAGTTTATTTGTTATAAAACCAAAACGTATCGATAAAAATGTTGAATTGTATGTCAATTAGTCATGTTTTATCATTAGCACAAGTTGATGTCGGTTTTGTTCTAATATCAATTTTGTCAGGTATATGTTCGTAAATGACCTGGGCTATAGTAGGAGAGATAGAGTGGGGTTTTGCTCGTCATCCTGAAAATGGACAGAATGTATCGTACTAAGTTCAATTCCTGAACTACATCACGTTTCTAGGCAGGCGTCAGTGGAAGTGATAACCGATGATAGCTACAGGGTGTGAAAATGGTAATTTTTATTGGTCATGCTCTTCATCGAGTAAACGTTCCAAAATTGGCTGCATACAATATTGTGATATATTTAAGCAAATACCCGAGAGACGTCTGCTTAGAGCGTCACCATCAAGGTGGCGGACAGGGTTAAACTTGTCAAAAATAGGAGTGAACTTCGTCATTAAGTAAAAAGAACGCCATTTGCTCCATTTTTTTTGCTTACACAAAAGAAATCATAATCTAAAAGGACGTACAGCTAAATCACATAAATTGATTTTTCTTGACATCATTAATGTGGTCTGTGTGACGTCATACACAATTTTTTTAAAGCTACATTTTTTATTAATTTTATGTCCGAATATGACTTTGACCTTGACCTTGAACTTGATCTTCCGGGTGATTTCAAGATCAAAGTTGTTTTGAAAAATCATCCAATTATAGCTAAATTAGGTGTACGGGGATATTCGACATCGCTGATTTCGAATCTGAAATCAGTTTTTCAAAATTCATAATCCAAGATGGCAGACCAATTTTTTGAAAAAAGTCAACCAATTGATGCACAACCAATTAATGGTACTCGATGTTATTAATTCTGATCCGAAAGATGACTGATTCAAGAGGGTATTCCTAATTAAAAACAAATTTGACCTTGAACTTGTTATGATAATTTTCAAAAACTGATTTCATATACGTAATCATCGACGTAAACCCCCGTACACCAAATTGGGAGTAGCTTGGTTGATTTTTTTAAATTGCCAATTTTCAAAATCTGATTACGAATCTGAAATCAGATTTTCGTAATCCGAGAGGGCGGATCAGTTTTTCGAACAAAACTGATTTCAGATTCGAAATCAGCGACGTCGAAAAACCCCGTACACCTAATTTGGCTATAATAGGTTGATTTTTCAAACAAACTTTGATCTTGATAGTTATTTAATAATTTCATTTATGTAAATAGACAGAAATGTGTTTTTTTCAGAAAGCTATACTGCGGTAATGGGAAGCTGTTTTTTAGGAAACTTCAATATATTGTAAACCGAATGCGATATAGGCGAGAAAATTTGTATGAAGACTATTCTTTATCAGTCAATAATTAGTTATTAAGTTTGTAATCTAAGGAATTCTAACAAATGCAGCAGTGAGATTTACTGTATAGTTTATTTTCTTTAAATACACATACATGTTTCGGAATTTTTCAATATAATATTTATTGGGTGGGGCTCGATTGCACTGTACTTTAAGAAATCGTGATACAGAATAAAACTTGCTATGTAGTTTCTTCACCTAAAATGTATAATTATCAAGTTATTATTTTGCAAAAACTGAACTATTTGTTGGAGGGGAGGGTTGGGTGTTGGCCAGAAAACTGATTTTTTGACAAATTCATCTGAGGAATCAAAAGATTTTCACGACTGAGAAGTGCTGTATTGTCGTTAAATTCAATTATGCAAAAAAAATATTTATTAGGTGAGGGCAATGGGAACTATTAGGTAATCAGAAAACTTCAAGAGCTAGGAATTGAAAGTGGGGTAGGAGAAATGGGTGATTTTTTAAATATTTTTGTTAATATCTTTTAAATAATTTATTTTAAAAATATGAAAAAATATGTTTGTATTTGCCATAATAAGCCCTTTCATTTGATATATTACATGATATGCTAGAAACAATTTTAATTTAATTTATTTATGAACAACCATTTTGCGTATCTTTTATATAAATTAGCTTCGATCTAATTCCTAAAAATGTATTAAACATGTTGTGCACTATCCAAATATTACATTTCGATATTTCGATAAATCGAATAACACGGGGTGTGGGCTCACTTTATACACCGTATATTGTCAACTACTGGTAAGTAATACAGTTGAAAGTTTATGTTAATATCTACCTAAACTATAAATGCCCAGCAATTATATATTCGCGTTACGTCAATAATTGGAACTCAGTGTGAACCTCATAAACACACCAAACTTTCCAGCCCAACTATCTGGATTATAAATGAACACGTTGAACTTTCCCAGAATATCATCCGTATTGAACTACATGCCACAACTCGTGCATAACTCAATTTGAATAACTTTAAATAATAACAGTAATTATTTCTCAGATTGCACCGGGAAATTATAACTGCAGAACTTTTAATTAAATAACACATAAGAGGCTTTCACGGAGCTGTTACTCTATAAACAAGTCCTCGTTGTTATTCGTAGAAAACTGAAGGAAACTCCGTGAATTTATTCTGGTCTCATACGTACGATTCCGGTTTGAATACCTCTTGAATATCTTAACTATATGCGTCTATTTTTATTCGTAAATTTTTAATTAGCACACATCACGACTTCCGCAAGCCTCCTTCAATTAATTACTGAAACAAAATCCCATCAAGACGGGGAAAGTCGTCGATGTTGAGAATATCGCAAAACCGGTGTCATTAAAAATCTCTTAAAATGAGTTTATAATAGACCCATCCACTTAAACGACAAACTACACCGTTTAATTCTATTTTAACAGCTTTCATTAGCATGTTAATACTGCGGACTTTTGTGCTAGTACTTGTTCTTAGGTCACCCTCTAGAAAGATTTTGGCAAAACAAAGAACGAGAAGTTGAATTCGGAGTTTGTTGGAAACTGTTGGAGTATGCGGAAATTGTGGGAAAATCGATAGGGTCATGAAGTGTCGCTTTTGTCTACCGGATGGCGCGGCATGTATGTTGAAGAGGTAATCGTCTGCGTATATAGCATCCAGTTCAAGGTTTTTGTAAACCAGGTATAAATGTGTATATTATCGTTACTGTCTGTAGTATGTCTGTGCAACAATACATGCTGTATAATTTAATAGGAATGAAACCCAAGTTGCAAATTGAATGATGTTTTTATATATGGGAATAAGCAGCAAGTACGAGTTTGGTGGTAAACCCAGAAAAATTATAAACATTTTTTTTACTTTGTCGGACTTCAATACTTGATTGCTGCTTGGCACCGATTCAAAATTATACCAGGGAGGTAGGTCATACATTTGTACGGAATGAACCCCTTTTATTGTTTACATTTCTTACTTTGTGTGTAGATAACAAACAATAATGTGATAATGATCTAGAAAATTAATTTCAACTTTTTAGTTCTACTTTGAACTGGGTATATATATATATATATATATATATATATATATATATATATATATATATATATTATGGAGCCAGTGGGTGATCGTCTGTTGAAGTTTGGTCTTCTTACGTTTCGCCATCTCACTTGGATTTTCATAAGGGATGAGTGGCTACACTTTCCGGACACTTCGTATATGAGGTCGTTCACCGCTTGGTCTGCTGTCCGTGGCGTCCGAAGTGTACTTCCACTTCAGACGCCCTCTACAGGGACAAAACTTTCAACGGACGAACATATATATATATATACCCAGTGAAAGCTTCTTAGTACACTAAATATGAAAATAGATGAGCGTGGTGGTTAAATACAAAAATTGTATTTGCTTCTTGAACTTCATTCTGATACCACAATGCCTTAATAGCCATACAACTTAGTTTTCGGTGTTAGAAACAGGGACCAGAACAAATATTCCAATATTCTCTTTGGGATATTTCAAAATAGAGACTTGACAGTCATAAGTCAGATGTCAGAACAGCACAAAAGGGTCAGGTTTATGGATTGTAGATTCAAGGACGAGAAAGTAGTACTCTCAAGTTAAGATTAATTAGTATTAATCTTTGTATCCTAACAAAATAGTGATAATTATTTCTATATGCCTGAACTTTTTGGATACAAAGAAAGAGAAACAGATACAGGGAACTAACGAGATTTGGGAAGTATATTATTACCTAACAAGCTTTGAAATTTTTAATCTTTTCTTTCTATTTTGAACTCGGGTAGATTTTATTCTGCTCTGTTAATAACGGGTAAT